>CM077594.1:73034392-73634392 GCA_039654915.1 Aquilaria yunnanensis
AAAGATTAGTAAAAAATTCTTTGCTTAAGGCATACTTATAGTGACCTAAGTGAGGGTTAAGGTTAAACTAATTAAACCAAGGAAAATATCTTGATTTCTTGTTTTTCCTTGCTCATTTTCAGCCCTCACCAGCTAGAGTTCCTTCCTTTGCTCCTCTATAACCTTCCGTAGCCACCATAGCTCAAGCTCTCAAGAAATCACAATGGAAAGCAATCAGATTCAACAAGAGAGAGTAGCTTTTGGTTTATTGAACTTCCTTTGTTATTTTCAGCCTTCACAGCATAAGTAAGGGTTTTATCTTCATGTTTTATGGTTTCTTACTCTCTTAACAATATGATAAAGAATCTTGAAGCTAATACTGGTTTTTTATCACTAAGATGGCAGTGTTTACAGGGGTTTTTAGAGCCTAAGTTAGTACTAACTAAGACTAATTAACCTCATAAGATCATGCATTAGGTTGAGGCAGGATGCCATAGTGATTACAAAATGTTTATTTGATGTTTGTAAGCTAACCCTAATGTTGTATTACTCCCAGCATTGCATTTGTTTGTTGTTGTGTTTATTGTGCATTTGGATGCTTATATTCATGTATATGTGTTGTTTTTTTTTGTGTTTTAGTGTCCTTGGATTTCAGGTATATGGCTGGGAATTCAAGATTTTAATGATAAGCCCTTACTAAGTTCATGAAAGGAACTTACCCCCCTTTCTATTCATTTCAGGAGCACCTACAAGAGAGCATTCAAACTAATTGCTTTCACTTGAATTTCTATATGAAATTTCATATATATTAGGTTCTAAATGTTTAGTTGTAAACTGGAATGTTTGACAATTTTTGGAGCACATTAGCTATTTTTAGTAAAGGTACTTTTTGCCTTATGCAGCTACTAGTCCCTTCAAGTTTCTAGAGTGCTTAGTGCTTTTGATGTTCTCCAAGAAGCTTAGTGTACATATGAACTAAGTTATGACATACATGTAGTGCATAAAATGCATGTAAATGAGTTAGGTATGCTCTATGTACATTGTGTGAACGATATATGGATCAACGAAGAGTAGTTTAAAGTGTGTGTGTAATTCTGTCCATATTGGTTCTTATCGGCTGTTTTGAAGAGTATGGTGTTTGATGCTTATGTAATGACTTAAAATATAGGGGAATGGTTCCCCAATGTGTCTAAGACATGTATGGAACTACCTATGTTGGTTTTGTGCCTAGAAATGAAGTGTATGAATTTTAAGAAATTTAGTATGGGCATTACGGTAACTAGTTGCTCAAATTTGGTACCCTATACTCCAGTAGCCATAAATTTCTATACTTACTGAGTTTGGCTATGAAATTTTCACAACACATAGAATACTTTTTGAATCACTAGATTTGGTGCCCTGTAGCAAGAGTTATGGCTTGTCAAAGTTGGTTAATTTTGGCTAGGTACTATTCATATATTCAATTTTACCCAGTTTAGTGTAAAATCCATAATGGCAACCCTAGATGGATTTAATGTCTCAAACCTATTTCCTGATCAATGTTTAAGTGTATTACAGGGTTTACAACCTTTAGGGCATAGGAGCAAATGGGTAGAATTTGACTTGGACATGGTATAAAAGTTTGGACATATGAATAATGGGCACCAATAGTACCAAGTGTGCATATGATTGTACATGCACTTGGGGATTTTACTCAAATTCCATATTGGCCAGGAATAAAGAATTTGATTGTTATCATTACTTCTAGATGAAATTGTATGTGAATATATGTGTGATAGTTGGATGAATATACATATATATGCATAAAGACCAAGAGAGCCACTTGGATAAATATAGTGTGCATGTTCTACTTGGCCTACAGGACATGTATTTTCTGGGACTTGAGCTCACTAAATTTGATCGCTGTGTTGAAACACTCAGAATGGTAACAAAAGTTGGTATCAGAGTATGGTCTGAGTTGGAGTTGTATATGTTTGCATCATGCATGAACTAAGTTACATACCTAGAACTTAGTTAGGTCAGCTGCTAGTGTTAAGTACTTAATGTACAGTATATATTGTGCTCTTCTATTGATCATGAAACAGGAAAATGGTACCCACAAGGACAGGGGATCATGGACCTCTAAGATGTCAAACTGAGCAAAGGCAGGCCAACAGAAATGGAAGAGGTGTACAAGAGTAGCCAAGTGTTCAGGGAGTAGAAAACCCAACACCTGAAATGAACGTGCCACAGGTGTGGGTCAAACTACAAAGAAATCTAGCCCAAATAAATGAAAACTTAGTAAGGCTACTACAACCTCAACAAGAAGAAGTCCAAGTAGTACAGGCATTACCACAGGAGCAGAACCAGGAAGTTGCTAGGAATAACCTAGTGAATGTTCCTTATGAAAGAAATAAATATGAAGAATTTGAAAAAGATGAGGATAGAAGACATCACAGAGGCAAAAGAGTCAGGTCTGGGATTGGCCAAGTGTCAAGTGGTGGTCTCTTAGAAGCCATGAACCTTGGTGAAATGAGAGAAAGAAGGAGACCTAGAAAGCATAAGGAGTCGGAGGGATCTTATAGGTCCAGGAGGCACAAAGCTGAAGATATTGAGGGCTTTGATGATGTCAGATTGTTAGAGAGGTTTCAAGGCCTAAGACCTCCATAATTTGATGGTAGGGCTAGACTGGAGAAAGTTGAGGAGTGGCTAAGATTCATTGAGAGGATGTTCAAGATGATGCATTTGAGCTCCATAAAGAAAGTATCTCTAGCTGCCTACAATCTTATAGGTAGTGTAGAAATGTGGTGGAGAAGTGTTAGAGATAGGTATGCTGCCTAGAGAGGTAGAAGAGTAGATTGTGAGCTAGAGATGATAGGAGCTGAGTTTACAAGGATGTTCCATGACCAGTGTATAAGTAATGCCATCAAAGACCTAAAATAGGCTGAATTTGATGCACTGAATCAAGACAACATTAGTGTTCTAGAATACGAACACTAGTTCAAACAACTTGTGAGGTATGCACCACAATACCATGGGTTGGAAGAAGTTAAAGCAAATAGATTTGTCAGAGGCTGAGACCAAATATCAGGAGAGCTGTTAGGCATTTTGATGCGATTACCTATCATGATGCTGTTCAGAAGGCTTTATTGGTCGAATAGGAAGAGTATGAAAGTAAATGGTTTCTTAGTGTACCAGGAGAGACCAACCAGGCTAGAAGACTGCAGAAGCCAATGAAAGGTAAGGACACTCCCAAGGTTGGGAAACCTAGTATGGTTGACAAGGCCAATAGTAAGTTTGTTGGCCCAAGGTGTCCTAGATGCAATAAATTTCATCACAAAAAGCCATGTTACTTTGAGACATAAGCATGTTTGAGATGTGGCTCCTTGGATCATTGGATTAAAGGCTACCCTCTGGTACAAGGAAGAGGGCAAGAAGAACCAGGCTAGAGTAGGCTTAATTTGCTAGCTACTAGAGATGTTCAGCCAATAGGTGCTCCAGAAATACCAAGGCCACAACTGTAGAGAGCTGGAAGAGTATTCCAGATTGACAAAGGGGAGACATCCCAACAAGGGGCACTTAGAGGTAATATTTATTTAAATGGTATGCTTGTTAGTGGATTCTTTGATACTGGTGCCTCAGTGTCCGTTGTGGCTAGGAAATCAGCTAAATCTCTGAAAGTGCCTATTGAATTCATGCCTAACATATCATTAATAAGAACAGTAGGTAGTCAATGTCATTTATCATTAATAAGAACAGTAGGTAGTCAATGTCATTTCACCAATGAACAAGATAAGAACTATGAGCTAGATGTAGGAAAGAATAAGATTATGTCTAATATGCTAGTGTTGAATATTCCACAATAAGATATTATTATGGGTATGAATATGTTGGCTATGCATGGTATAAAGATTGATCGTGCTAAAGGAGAAATCACATTGCGTAGTAATAAAGTACATGTGTTAGTGAATTCTAAGGAATTAGTGTATAAAATGCATGGCATGGAACTAGAAGTGTTTGATGAGATTCCTGTGATTTTTGAAGATGAATACTATGCATTGAATGATTTTGAAATTGAGGAAGAAGTTAGTAGGATACCTACAATGAAAGACTATCCACAAGTTTTTCCTAAAGATCTACCAGGTATTCCTCCTCCATGAGAGATTGAATTCGAGATCAAACTACAACCTGGAGCTTCACCAGTATCCATACCTCGTTACAGAATGCCAATCACAGAGATGACTGAGCTCAAGAAACAGCTTGAACTTCTTGAAAAAGGGTTCATAAGACCAAGTATGTCACCATGGGGAGCTCTAGTACTCTTTGTGAAAAAAAATGGATGGACCATTGAGATTGTGTATTGAGCATAGAAAATTGAATGCTATGACCATCAAGAACAAGTATGCACTCCTTAAGATTGAAGATCTATTTGATCAACTCAAGGGAGCAAAGATCTTCTCTAAGATTGATTTGAGATCTAGGTTCTTTTAGTTAAGGGTAAAAGAGGATGATATACCCAAGATAGCATTCAGAACAATATATGGACATTAAGAGTACATAGTCATGCCCTTCGACTTAACTAATGCCTTTGTTGCATTCATGGACTTAATGAATCGTGTGTTTAGACCATACTTGGACAAGTTTGTAGTGGTGTTCATTGATGACATCCTAGTGTATTCCAAGGATGAAAGTGAACATGAGCATCACCTAAGAGTTGTCTTAAACACACTATTGGATAATCAACTGTACGTTAAATTTTCCAAGTGCCAAATTTGGTTAAAAGAAGTGTCTTTCATAGACACAATATTGATGTGCAAGGTCTTAGAGCAGACCTTGAAAAGGTTAATGCTATGCAAGAATGGGAAAGACCTAAGACTATAAAAGAAATCAAAAGTTTCCTAGGATTGGCAGGCTATTATAGGAGATTTATATCAAAATTTTCCATGATTGCTTCGTCCCTTACTCAACTAACCAAGAAGGGTCAAAAGTTTGAGTGGACTGAAAATGTAAAAACAATTTTCAAGAGCTAATGAACAAATTGATTCAGGCTCTAGTGCTAATCCAACCTAATCCAAGCAAACCCTACATCATTTATACAAATGCATCTAGATCTGGGTTAGGACGTGTGTTAATGTAGGAAAGGAATGTGAATGCTTATGGGTCAAGGCAATTGAGACCCCATAGGAAAAATTACCCTACCCATGACCTAGAGCTTGTTGCAGTGATCTTTGCCTTAAAGTAATGAAGGCATTACCTAATAGGAAGCTCATTTGTGATATACACTGACCATAAAATCCTAAAGTACTTGTTCACTCAGAAAGAGTTGAACATAAGGCAAAGAAGGTTGTTCGAGTATATTAAAGACTATGACTATAACATCGAGTATACTGACGGCAAAGGCAATCTAGTGGCAAATGCCTTAAGTAGGAAATACACTAGGTTTCTAAAAGGTGGATCTTTGGTAGATACCAATGAGGAGAATAGTTTGTTATGCCTTTGGCATAAATGGCAACAGTGGGAAGGAGAACAAGTCAATACATTAACCATTCAGTCTGGGTGGATTGAGAAGATAAGAAAGGCAGAAAAACTAAGTCCAAATCTGAAGAAGATTTCAAAAGAAAATAAAGGGTCCTTGTATGAATCCTTTACCTACAAGCAAGGACTACTGCATTTCAAGAGCATAATATATGTGCCTAGTGAACAAGAACTTAGAAATGAGATACTTGAGAAAGCTCACACTAGTAAAATCAATATCCATGCTAGAAGTGAGAAGATGTACCAAGACTTGAAAACATATTTTTGTTCACCAAAAAAGAAAAACAACGTAGCCACAGATGTCTCTAAATGTGCCACATGAAAAAGGACAAAGGTAGAGCATTAGAAGCTAGCAGAAACACTACAGACTTTGCCCATTCTAGTGAAGAAGTGGGGTAACATCACTATGGACTTCTTAACTGGGTTGCCTATGACTAGATTAAGGGATGACACAATCTAGGTTATCGTGGATAGGTTAACCAAGTGTGCCCACTTCTTACCAATGAAGATCACAGACTCATTGGAAAAGTTGGCACAAATGTACATCAAAGAGATAGTAAGATTAAATAGAGTTCCACACTCCATAGTGTCAGATAGAGATCAAAGGTTTACAACTAGATTTTGGAGTGCTTAGGAACCAAAATCCACCTGAGCTCTGCTTACCACCCTTAGATAGATGGACAAATTGAAAGGGTGATTCAAATACTTGAAGACATGCTTAGAAGTTGTGTCTTGGATTTCAAGGGAAAAAATGGGACAAACACTTACCTTTGGTGGAATTTTCTTATAACAATAGCTATCAAAGATTTGGTTTGGCACCTTACGAAGCCCTTTGTGGGTGAAGGTGCATGACACCCCCTTATTTGGTGGAAGCATCAGATAGGCTAAAGTTGGGTCTTGAGATTATTGAAGAAATGACATGCAAAATAAAAAGATACAGGAAAGCTTAAGGATAGCCAATAAAAGGACCACTGCTTATGTGAACAAAAGAAGAAGAAACTTGGAGTTTGAGGTTGGTGATAAAGTGTGGCTCAAAGTAGCACCAACAAAAGGCACTATCAGGTTTGGAAAAAGAAGTAAACTAGCTCCAAGGTACATTGGTCCTTTTTACATATTGGATAGAGTTGGCAAGGTGGCTTATAAGTTAGCTCTACCACCAAGTATGTCAAGTGGCGATAATGTTTTCCACGTCAGTATGCTTAAGAAGTGCCTATTGGACACAAAGCATACTATAGCAATGGAAGACATACAATTATAGCCTAATCTAACATATGAAGACAAACCTATAGCTATCTTAGCCATAGATACTAGAAGGCTAAGGAATAAACTGATTCCAATGGTTAAAGTATAATGGTCAAACCATTCTGAAAAAGAGGCAACTTTGGAAATAGAGAAAGAAATCTTAGAAAGGTATCCAGATGAGTACCCCAAGCTAAGGGCAATTTTGGAGGACCAAAATTTTTAAAGGGGGAAGAAATGTTACCACCTCAACAAATGTGAAAATTACAGTATAAAGGCATAATGGTTATAAACCATTATATAGCATGATTTTTCCCATAGTGAATGGAATGTGAAGGATAAAGTGTATAACCTGCACCTCCTTAAAAGATCCACATAATGGTTACTTGGCCCTCAAGAAAACCCCAAAGCATTGCTTGGTTAACAAGTAATATGTGGACTTTATTGTAAGATTTAAAGACCTGGGTACTCAATTGTACAACTTTAAAAGAAAGGTTGGGAATTGAATGGTATAGAAGAATTTTTTGTGAAGGCTAAATTGCATAAAGGAAACAAAGGCTATTACTCAAGGACCCAGGATAACTACGTTTTCAATTGTTCACAAAAATAACTTAAGGATGGGATGATCATTGACAAGGGTCAAAGATGGCCATTTCTAGCATTATGCTAGCATTTTATTTCCAGCTGCTAAGTTCAAAAAGGTTGGCTAAAGATTAGCCAAAAATTCTTTGCTTAAGGCATACTTGTAATGACCTAAGTGTGGGTAAAGGTTAAACTAATTAAACCAAGGAAAATATCTTGATTTCTTGTCTTTCCTTGGAAATTCTTAGCCCTCACTAGCTAGAGTTCCTTCCTTAGCTCCTTTATAATCTTTCATAGCCACCATAGCTTAAGCTCTCAAGAAATCACAAAGAAAAGCAATTGGATTCAACAGGAGAGAGAAAAACACTAGTTTTTGGGTTTATTGAACTTGCTTTGGTATTTTCAACCTTCACAACTTAGTTAAGGGTTTTATCTTTATGTTTCAAGGTTGTTTACTATCCTAAGATGATGATCAAGCATCCATGAAGCTGAGACCATGCTTGGAAGAGAGGAAAAAGCTCAAGGAACCAAGTATGGGTTAAGGGGGAGTGCATGAACAAGGTTTCAGCCTTACTGTTTTTCATGCACTAAGATGACAATGTTTATAGGGGTTTCTAGAGACCAAATTGATACTAAATAAGACCAATTAACCTCATAAGACCATGTATTAGCTTGAAGACGGCTGCCATAATGTTTATTTGAATGTTTATGAGCTAACCCTAATGTTGTATTGCTGGCAGCATTACATTTGTTTGTTGTTGTGTTTGTTGTGCATTTGGATGGTTATATTCATGTATATGTGTTGTGTTTTTTGTGTTTTAGAGTTCTTAGATTTCAGCTATATGTCTTGGAATTCAAGTTTTTAATGATAAGCCTTTACTAAGTCCTTCAAAGGAACTTACCCCCCTTTCTATTCATTTCAGGAGCACCTGAAAGAGAGCATTCAAACTAATTGCTTTCGTTTGAATTTCTCTATGAAATGTCAGGTATATTAAATTTCATATGTATAGTTGTAAACTGAAATGTTTTATGTTTTTTTTAGCACATTAGCTATTTTTAGCGATGGTACTTTCCACCTTATGCAGCAACTGGTCCCTTCAAGTTTTAGGAGTGCTTAGTGCTGTTGAAGTTCTCCAGGAAGCTTAGTGTACATATGACTAAGTTATGGCATGTATGTAGTGCATAAATGCATGTAAATGAGTTGGGTATGCTATATGTACATTTTGTGAATGATATATGGATCAATGAAGTATGGTTTAAAGTGTGTGTGTAATTATGTCCATATTGGTTCTTATAGGCTATTTTGAATAGTATGGTATTTGATGCTTATGTAATGACTAGGAATTCAGGGGAATGGTTTCCCCATGTATATAATACATGCATTGAATTTCTCATGTTGGTTTTGTACCTAGAAATGAAGTGTATGAATTTTAAGAAATTTAGTATGGGCATTATGGTCACCAATTGCTCAAATTTGGTACCCTGTACTCCAACAGCCATACATTTTTGTTCTTAATGAGTTTGCCGATGAAATTTTGACAACACATAGAATACTTCAAGATGAATATGTTTTTTTTAAATCACTGGATTTGGTGCCCTATAGCAAGAGTCATGGCATGTCAAAGTTGGCTGATTTTGCTAGGTACTGTTCATATAGTAAATTTTACCCGGTGTAGTGTAAAATCCATAATGGCAATCCTAGATGGATTTAATGTCTGAAACCTATTTACCATTCAATGTTTAAGTGTATTATAGGGTTTAAAACCTTTAGGGCATAGGAGGAAATGGGTAGAATTTGACTTGGACATGGTATAAAAGTCTAGACACATGAATAATGGGCACCAATAGCACCAAATGTGCATATGATTGTACATGCACTTGGGGATTTTACTCAAATTCAATATTAGCCAAGAATAAAGAATTTGATTGTCATCATCACTTCTAGTTAAAATTGTATGTGAGTAAATGTGTGATGGTTGGACCAATATACATATATTTGCATAAAAACCTAGACGGCCACTTGGATAAATATAGTGTGTATGTTCAACTTGGCCTACAGGACATGTATTGTCTGGGACTTGAGCTCACTAAATCTGATCACTATATAGAAGCACTCACAGTGGTAACAAAACCAATTATGAATGATTCTTTTCAAAAAAGTTGTGAATGTTTCCTTTCCAAACTAGTTTTGAATCTTTGTATTTCATCCTAAATAACTTGTGTATGTTTCTATTCCAAACTACTTGTAATGTTTACATATCATTCTAAACAAGTTGTGAATATTTCTATTACAAACAACTTGCAAATGTTTATATTTCAAATAAGTTGTGAATGTTTTTATTTCATTCTAAACAAGTTGTGAATGCTTCCATTCCAAACTAGTTGTGGATGTTTCTATTCCAAACAAGTTGTAAATTTTTTCATTTCATTCCAAACAAGTTGTGAATATTTCCATTTGAAACAAGTTGTGAATGTTTTCATTTCATTCTAAACAAGTTCTGAATGTTTCCATTTAAGGCTACTTGTTTGTGTTTCTGTTCCAAACAAGTTGTGAATGTTTCCATTTCATTCAAAGCAACTTGTGATTGTTTCCATTCCAAACTAGTTGTGAATATTTCTATGGCAAACAAGTTTGAATATTTTCATTTCAAATTATTTATGAATATTTCAATTCTAAACAAGCTGTGACTGTTTCCTTTTCATTCTAAAGAAGTTCTGAATGTTTTCATTACAAACTACTTGTGAATGTTTCGATTTCATTCTAAAGAACTTGTTGTTGATTGCATTCCAAACTAGTTCTCAATGTTTCCATTTCAAACAAGTTATGAATGTTTCCATTTCATTCTAAACAAGTTGTGAACATTTCCATTCAAAACTTATTGTCAATGTTTCTATTCCAAGGAAGTTTTGAATTTTTACATTTCATTCCAAACAAGTTGTGAATGTTTCCATTCTGAACAGGTTGTGAACATTTGCATTTCATTCTAAAAAACTTATGGATGTTTCCATTCCAAGCTAGTTGTAGATGTTTCTATTGCAAACAAGTTGTAATTATTTCCATTTAATTCTAAACAACTTATGAATGTTCCCAATCCAAATTTGCTGTGAATCTTTCCATTTCATTATAAACAACTCATGAATGATTCCACTCCAAACTCATTCTAAATTTTTATATTCCAAAACAAGTTGTAAATGTTTCCATTCCAAAATAGTTGTGAAAATTTCTATTTGAAACAAGTTGTGAATGTTTCCATTTCATTCTTAGCAACTTGTGAATCTTTCCACTCCAAACTAGCTGTTAATGTTTCCAATTTATTCAGAACAAGTTGTGAATGTTTCATTTCATTTAAAACAAGTTTTGAATGTTTCTATTAAAATCTCATTGTGAATGTTTCCATTTGATTATAAACAAGTAATGAACAAATTCCACTGCAAACTATTTGTAAATGTTTCTATTTCAAACAATGTGGATGTTCCATTCCAAACATTCAAAACAAGTTGTAAATGTTTTTGTTTCATTCGAATGGAAACTTTCACAACTTGCGTAGAATGAAATGGAAACTTTTAGAACTAGTTTGTAATGGAAACATTCACAACTTGTTTTGAATTAAAGGTAACATTTAGAACTTGTTTTGAATGAATTGAAACATTCATGACTAATTTGGAATGGAAAGATTCATAACTTGTTATGAATGTTTCTATTTCATTCTCAGCGAGTTGTGAAAGATTCAATTGCAAACTAGTTGTGAATGTTTCTATTTCATTCTAAACAAGTTGTTAATGTTTCTATTCCAAAGTAGTTGTGAATGTTTCCATTTCAATATAAAGAAGCGGTGAATGTTTCCATTCCAAACTAGTTATAAATGTTTCTATTCCAAGCAAGTTGTGATTGTTTGCATTTCATTTTAAGCAAGTTGTCAATGTTTCCAATCGAAACTAGTTATGAATGTTTCTATTACAAACAACTTGTGAATGTTTCCATCTCATTCTAAACCAGTTGGGATTGTTTCCATTCCAAACTAGTTGCAAATATTTCCATTTCGTTCGAAAGATGTTGTGAATGTTTCCATGCCAAATTGGTTGTGAATGTTTCTATTCTGAACAAAATTTTTAATTATTTCCATTTCATTCCAAAACAAGTCATGAATATTTCCATTCCAAACAGGTTGTGAGTGTTTCCATTTCATTTTAAAGAAGTTGTGAATTTTTCTTTTCCAAGCTAGTTGTAAATGTTTATATTTTAAACATGTTTTGAATGTTTCCATTCCAAACTAGTCATGAATGTTTCCATTTCATTCTAAACAAGTTATGATTGAATCCATTCCAAACAAGTTCTAAATGTTTCTATTCCAAATAAGGTGTGAATGTTTCCATTCCAAATTAGTGGTGAATGTTTCATTACAAACTAAGTGCTAATGTTTCCATTTCATTCAAAACAAGCTGTGAATGTTTCCATTCCAATCTTGTTGTGAATGTTTCTATTTCAAAAATAGTTGTAAATGTTTTCATTCAAACTAGTTATGAATTTTGCCATTTCTTTCAAAACAAGTTGTGAATATTTCCTTTCCAAATAGGTTGTTAATGTTTGCATTTCATTCCAAATAAGTTGTGAATTTTTCCACTTTAAGCTAGTTGTTAACCTTTATATTGCATACAAGTTTTTCTATGTCATTCTCAACAAGTTGTGAATGTTTGCTTTCCAAACATGTCGTGTATGTTTCCAAACCATATTAGTTATAGATCTTTCCTTTCCAAACAAGTTGTGAATGTCCGCAATTCATTCTAAACAAGTTGTAAATGATTCCATTCCAAACAACTTGTGAATTTTCTACCTTAAACAAGTTGTGAATGTTTCCACTTCATTCTAAGCAAGTAGTGAATGTTTCCATTCCAAACTAGTTGTGAATGTTTCCATTTCATTCTAAACAAGTTGTGAATGTTTCTATTTCATTCTAAACAATTTGTGAATGTTTCCATTCCAAACCAATTGTGAATGTTCACCTTACACTCTAAACAACTTGTGAATGTTTCCATTTCATTCGAAACATGATGTGAATGCTTCCACTTCGTTCAAAAAAAATTGTGAATGTTTCCAATCCAATTCATTCCAAACAAGTTATGAATGTTTCCAATCCAGACTAGTTGTGAATGTTTCCATTTCATTCTAATTTATTCATGAATGTTTCCATTCTAAACTAGTTGTGAATGTTTCTATTCCAAACAAGTAGTGAATGCTTCCATTTCATTGTAAACAAGTTGTGAAATTCCCTTCCCAAACAATAATTGAATATTTCCTTTTCATTTTACACAAGTTATGAATCTTTCCATTCCAAACTATTTATGATTGTTTGTAATTCATTCAAAACAAGTTGTAAATGCTTCCTCTCATTAAAAACAAGTTTCGAATCTTTATGTTATAAACTCATTGTGAATGTTTCTATTACAAACAAATTGATAATATTTTCGTTTCGTTCTCAGCAAGTTGTGAATGTTTCCATTCTAAACAACCTGTGAATGTTTTTATTTCATTATAAATAAGTAGTGAATGATTGTATTCCAAATTAGTTGTGAATGTTTCCATTTCATTCTAAACAAGTTGTGAATGTTTCCATTTTATTCTAAACAAGTTGTGAATGTTTCCATTCCAAACTAGTTGTAAATGTTTCTATTCCAAATAGGTTGTCAACGTTTACATTTTATTCTAAGCAAGTTGTGAATGTTTTTAGAACAAATTAGTTTTGAACGTTTCCATTTCATTCTAAACAAGTTATGAATGATTCGATTCCAAACTAACTCTGAACATTTTTATTCCAAACAAGTTGTGAATGTTTCGATGTCATTCTAAACTGGTTGTGATTATTTCCATTCCAAACTAGTTGCAAATGTTGACATTTCATTCGAAACAACTTGTGAATGTTTCCATGCCAATCTAGCTGTAAATGTTTCTATTTCAAGCAAGTTGTGAATGTTTCCATTTCATTCCAAACAAGTCATAAATGTTTCCGCTTCAAATAGGTTTTGAATATTCCCATTTCATTGTAAACAAGTTGTGAATGTTTCCTTTCCAAGCTAGTTGTGAATGTTTTTGTTCCAAACAAGTTCTGAATGCTTTCTTGCTAAACTAGTCATGAATGTGTCCATTTCAGTCTAAACTAGTTCTGAATTATTCCATTCTGAACTAGTTTTGAATGTTTCAATTCCAAACAAGTTAGGAATGTTTCCATTCCAAATTAGTTGTGAATAATCTATTCCAAACAAATTGTGAAGGTGTCCATTTGATTCTTTAACAAGTTTTGAATGTTTCCATTACAAATTAGTTATGAATGTTTGCATTTTAATCTAAAAAAATTATGAATGTCTTGATTCCAATCTAGTTGTCAATATTTCTATTTCAAACAAGCTGTGAGTGGTTCCATTTCATCCTAAACAACTTGTGAATGTTTCCATTCCAATCCAGTTGTGAATGTTCACATTTTATTCCAAACAACTTGTGAATGTTTCCCTTTCATTCTAAACATGTTGTTAATGTTTTCATTTTATTCAAAACAGGTTGTGAATGTTTCCAATCCGTTTCTTTTCAAACAAGTTTTAAACTTTCCATTTCATTGTAAACAAGTTGTTAAAGTTCCCTTTGCAAACAAGATTTAATGTTTCCTTTTTCATTCTAAACAAATTGTGAATCTTTCCATTCCAAACTAGTTGTGAATGTTTCTGTTATAAACTCATTGTGAATGATTCTGTTCCAAACTAGTTCTAAACTTTCTATTCCAAACAAGTTGTGAATGTTTCCTTTTTCATCTAAACAAGTTGTGAATGTTTCCATTCCGAACTAGTTGTGAATGTTTCCTTTACAAAGTAGTTGTGAATGTTTCCATTTCGTTCTAAACAAGTTGTGAAAGTTTCCATTCCAAACTAATTATGAATGTTTCTTTTTCAAACAAGTTGAGAATGTCTCAATTTCATTCTCAGCAAGTTATAAATGTTTCCATTTCATTCTAAACAAGTTATGAATGATTCCATTCCAAATTACTTCTGAATGCTCCTATTCTAAACAAGTTGTGAATGTTTCCTTGTCATTCTAAACCAATTGTGATTGTTTCCATTCAAAACTAGTTGTGAATGTTTCCATTTTGTTCGAAGCAAGTTGTGAACGTTTCCATGGCAATCTAGTTGTTAATGTTTCTATTCCGAACAAGTTGTGATTGTTTCCATTTCAGTCCAAACAAGTCATGAACACTTCCATTTCAAACAAGTTGCGAATATTCCCATTTCATTGTAAAAAAGTTGTGAATGTTTCCTTTCCAAGCTAGTTGTCAATATTTATGGTCTAGACAAGTTGTCAATGTTTCCTTGCTAAACTAGTCTTGAATGTTTCCATTTCATTCTAAACAAGTTCTAAATGATTACATTCTGAACCAGCTCTAAATGTTTCTATTCCAAACAAGTTGTGAATGTTTCCATTATAAATTAGTTGTGAATATATATTTTCCAAACAAATTGTGAAGGTGTTCATTTGATTCTTAAAAAGTTTTGAATGTTTCCATTACAAACTAGTTGTGAATGTTTACATTTCATTCTAAAGAAGTTGTGAATGTCTCCATTCCAATCTAGTTATGAATATTTCTATTTCAAACAAGTTGTGAATGTTTCCATTTCATTCTAAATAACTAGTGAATGTTTCCATTCCAAACCAGTTGTGAATGCCCAGATTTCATTTCGAACAAGTTGTGAATGTTTCCTTTTCATTCTAAACATGTTGTTAATATTTTCATTTCATTCAAAACAAGTTGTAAATGTTTCCAATCCATTTCATTACAAACAAGTTCTAAATGTTTCCACTCCAAACTAGTTGTGAATATTTCCATTTCATTTAAACTGTTCATGAATGTTTCAATTCCAAACCAGTTGTAAATGCTTCCATTTTATTATAAACAAGTTGTGAATGTTTCCTTTCGAAGCTAGTTGTGAATGTTTCTATTCCATACATGTTGTGAATGTTTCCCTGCTAAACTAGTCATGAATGTTTCCATTTCATTCTAAAGAAATTTTGAATGTTTTTATTCCAAACAGGTTGTCAATGTTTCCATTCCAAATTAGTTGTGAATGTATCTATTCCAAACATATTGTGAAGTTGTCTATTTGATTCTTAACAAGTTTTGAATTTTTTTGTTACGAACTAATTGTGGATGTTTACATTTCATTCAAAAGAAGTTGTGAATGTCTCCATTCCAATCTAGTTGTTAATATTTCTATTTCGAATGAGCTGTGAATGTTTCCATTTCATTATAAACAACTTGTGAATGTTTCCATTCCAAACCAGTTGTGAATGCTTACATTTCATTCTGAACAAGTTGTCAATGTTCTTATTTCATTCTAGACATGTTCTGAATGTTTTCATTTCATTCAAAACATGTTGTGAATGTTTCCAATCCATTTGACTACAAACAAGTTCCAAATGTTTCCATTCCAAACTAGTTGTGAATGTTTATATTTCATTTCTAAACTATTCATGGATCTTTTCATTCCAAACTAGTTGTGAATGTTTCCATTTCATTGTAAAGAAGTTATGAAAGTTCCCTTTCCAAACAAGATTTGAATTTTTCCTTTTTCATTATAAACAAGTTGTGAATCCTTCCATTCCAAACTGGTTATGAATGTTTCCAATTCATTCAGAACAAGTTGTGCATGTTTTCTTTCATTCAAAACAAGTTGTGAATGTTTATGTTATAAACTCATTATGAATGACTCAATTTCAAACTAGCTCTAAATGTTTCTATTCCAAACAAGTTGTGAATGTTTCCAATTCATTCAAAACAAGGTGTGAATGTTTCCTTTACAAAGTAGTTGAGAATGTTTCCATTTCTTTCTAAACAAGTTGTGAAAGTTTCCATTCCAAAGTAGTTGTGACCGTTTCTTTTTCAAACAAGTTGAGAATGTCTCCACTTCATTCTCAGCAAGTTGTGAAAGTTTCCATTCCGAACTAGCTGTGAATGTTTCTATTTTATTGTAAATAAGTTGTGAATGTTTCTATTCTCAAGTTGTTATGACTATTTTCATTTCATTTTAAACAAGTTGTGAATGTTTCCATTTTATTCTAAACAAGTTGTGAATGTTTCCATTCTAAACTAGGTGTAAATGTTTCTATTCCAAATAGGTTGTGAATGTTTCTGTTTTATTCTAAGTTGTGAATAATTTTACAACAAACTAGTTCTAAATGTTTCCATTTCATTCTAAATAAGTTGTGAATGTTTCCATTTTATTCTAAACAAGTTGTGAATGTTTCCATTCCAAACTATTTGTAAATGTTTCTATTCTAAATAGGTTGTGAATTTTTACATTTTATTCTAAGCAAGTTGTGAATGTATTTATAAAAAACTAGTTCTAAATGTTTTCATTTCATTCTAAACAATTTGTGAAGGATTCCATTCCAAACTAGTTATGAACGTTTTTATTCCAAATAAGTTGTCAATGTTTGCATGTCATTCTAAACCAGTTGTTATTATTTTCATTTCAAACTAGTTGTGAATGTTTCCATTTCGTTCGAAACAAGTTGTGAATATTTGCACGCCAATGTAGTTGTCAATGTTTCTATTCTGAACAAGTTGTGATTGTTTCCATTTCATTCCAAACAAGTCATGAATGTTTCTGATTCAAATAGGTTGTGAATATTCCTATTTCATTGTAAACAATTTGTGAATATTTGCTTTCGAAGCTAGTTGTGAATGTTTCTGTTCCAAACAAGTTGTGAATGTTTCCTTGCTAAACTAGTCATGAAAGTCTCCATTTCATTCTAAACAAGTTCTAAATGATTCCATTCTAAACTAGTTCTAAATGTTTCTATTCCAAATAAGTTGTGAATGTTTCCATTCCAAATTATTTGTGAATATATCTGTTCCAAACAAATTTTGAAGGTGTCCTGTTGATTCTTAACAAGTTTTGAATGTTTTCATTACAAACTAGTTGTGAATGTTTACATTTCATTCTAAAGAAGTTTCGAATGTCTCCATTCCAATCTAGTTGTGAATATTTCTATTTTAAACAAGTTGTGAATGTTTCCTTTTCATTCTAAACAACATGTGAATGTTTCCATTCTAAACCAGTTGTGAATGCTTACATTTCATTCTGAAGAAGTTGTGAATGTTTCCATTTCATTCTAAACATGTTGTGAATGTTTTCATTTCATTGAAAACAAGTTGTGAATGTTTCCAACCTATTTCATTTCAAACAAGTTCTAAATGTTCCCATTCCACACTAGTTGTGAATGTTTCAATTTCATTCTAAACTACTCATGAATGTTTTAATTACAAACTACTTTCGAATGTTTCTTTTCTAAACAAGTTGTGAATGTTTCCATTTCATTGTAGACAAGTTGTGAAAGTACCCTTTCCAAACAAGATTTGAATGTTTCATTTTTCATTCTAAACAAGTTGTGAATCTTTCCATTCCAAACTAGTTGTGACTGTTTCCTTTCATCCAAAACAAGTTGTGAATGTTTATGTTATAAACTCATTGTGAGTGATTCTATTCCAAACTAGTTCTAAATGTTTCTATTGTAAAAAAGTTGTGAATGTTTCCTTTTCATGCTAAAAAAGTTGTGAATGTTTCCAATTCATTGAAAACAAGTTGTGAATGTTTCCTTTACAAAATATTTGGGAAAGGTTCCATTTTGTTCTAAACATGTTGTGAAAGTTTCCATTCGTAACTAGTTGTGAATGTTTCTTTGTCGAACAAGTTAAGTATGTCTCCATATCATTCTCAGCAAGTTGTGAAAGTTTCTATTGCAAACTAGCTGTGAATGTTTCTATTCCTAAGTTGTTGTGAATGTTTTCATTTCATTCTCAACAAGTTGTTAATGTTTCCATTTTATTCTAAACAAGTTGTAAATGTTTTTGTTCCAAACTAGTTGTAAATGTTTCTAGTCCAAACAAGTTGTGAATGTTTCCATTTTATACCAAACAAGATGTAAATGTTTCCATTCCATACTAGTTGTAAATGTTTCTATGCCAAACAGGTTGTGATTGTTTACATTTTATTCTAAGCAAGTTGTGAATGTTTTTATAACAAACTAGTTCTGAATGTTTCTATTTCATTCTAAACAAGTTGTGAATGATTCCATTCCAAACTAGTTCTGAATGTTTCTATTCCAAACAGGTTGTGAATGTTTCCATTTCATTTGAAATAAGTTATGAATGTTTCCATACTGATCTAGCTATGATTGTTTCTATTCCGAACAAGTTGTTATTGTTTCCATTTCATTCCAAATAAGTTATGAATGTTTCCATTTCAATTAGGTGATGAATATTCCCATTTCATGGTAAAAATGTTGTGAATGTTTTCTTTCTAAGCTAGTTGTGAATGTTTCTATTCCAAAAAGTTGGGAATGTTTCCTCGCTAAACTAGTCATTATTGTTTCCATTTCATTCTAAACAAGTTCTAAATGACTCCATTCTGAACTAGTTCTGAATGTTTCTATTCCAAACAACTTGTGAATGTTTCCATTCCAAATTAATTGTGAATATATCTTTTCCAAACAAATTATGAAGGTGTCCATTTGATTCTTAACAAGTTTTGAACATTTTCACTACAAACTAGTTGTGAATGTTTACATTTTGTTCTAAAGAGCATGTGAATATTTCTATTTCAAACAAGTTGTGAATGTTTCCATTTCATTCTAAACAACTTGTGAATGTTTCCATTCCAAACCAGTTGTGAATGCTTACATTTCATTCCGAATAAGTTGTGAATGTTTGCATTCCAAACCAGTTGTGAATGCTTGCATTTCATTCCAAACTAGTTGTGAATGTTTCTTTTCCAAACAAGTTATGAATGTTTCCATTTCATTGTAAACAAGCTGTGAATGTTCCCTTCCCAAACAAGATTTGAATGTTTCCTCTTTTATTCTAAACAAGTTGTGAATCTTTCCATTCCAAACTAGTTGTGAATGATTCCAATTTATTTAAAACAGCTTGTGAATGTTTCCTTTCATTCGAAACAAGTTGTGAATGTTTATGTTATAAACTCATTGTGAGTGATTGCATTCCAAACTAGTTCTAAACATTTTTATTCCAAACAAGTTGTGAATATTTCCTTGTAATTATAAACAAGTTATGAATGTTTCCATTCCAAACTAATTATGAATGTTTCCTTTACAAAGTAGTTATGAATGTTTCCATTTTATTCTTAACATGTTGTGAAAGTTTCCATTTCAAACTAGTTGTGAATGTTTCTTTTTCAAACAAGTTAAGAATGTCTCCAATTCATTCTCAACAAGTTGTGAAAATTTCAATTCCAAACTAACCGTAAATGTTTCTATTTTATTGTAAATAAGTTATGAATGTTTCTATTCCCAAGTTGTTGTGAATGTTTTCATTTCATTCTAAACAAGTTGTGAATGTTTTCATTTTATTCTAAACAAGTTATGAATGTTTCCATTCGAAACTAGTTGTAAATGTTTCTATTCCAAATAGGTTGTGAATGTTTCCATTTTATTCTAAGCAAGTTATGAATAATTTTATAACAAACTAGTTCTAAATGTTTATATTCCAAACATGTTCTGAATGTTTTCATCTCATTCTATACTGGTTGTGATTGTTTCGATTTCAAACTAGTTGTGAATGTTTCCATTTGGTTCAAAACAAGTTGTGAATGTTTCCATGCCAAACTAGTTGTGAATGTTTCTATTTCGAATAAGTTGTGATTGTTTCCATTTCATTCTAAACATGTCATGAATGTTTCCATTTCAAACAGGCCATGAATGTTTCCATTTCATTATAAACAAGTGGTGAATGTTTCCTTTCTAAGCTACTTGGGAATGTTTTTATTCCAAACAAGTTGTGAATGTTTCCTTTCTAACCTAGCCATGACTGTTTCCATTTCATTCTAAAGAAGTTGTGGATGATTCCATTCAAAACTAATTCTAAAAGTTTCTATTCAAAAGAAGTTATGAATGTTTCCATTCCAAATTAGTTATGTATATATCAATTCCAAACAAACTGTGAAAGTGTCCAAGTCATTCTTAACAAGTTCTGAATGTTTCCATTACAAACTAGTTGTGAACATTTCCATTTTATTCTAAACATGTTGTGAATGTTTTATTTCAAACAAGTTGTGAATGTTTCCATTCAAAACTAGTTGTGAATGTTTCTATTCCAAACAAGTTTTGAATTTTTCCATTTCATTCGACACAAGTTGTTAATGTTTCCCTCCCAAACACGTTAATGTTTACATCTAATTCTAAACAAGTTATGAATGTTTCCACTCCAAGCTAGTTGTGAATTCTCTTTTTGCTAACAAGTTGTGATTGTTTCTATTTCATTCTAGACAAGTTTTGAGTGTTTCCTTACCAAACTTGTCATGAACGTTTCCAAAGCAAATTCGTTCTAAATCTTTCCATTCCAAACAAGTTGTAAATGGTTGCAATTCATTGTAAACCTGTTGTGAATGATTCCATTCTAAACTACTTTTAAATGTTTCTATTTTAAAAAAGTTGTGAATGTTTCCATTTAATTCTAAACAAGTAGTGAATGTTTCCATTCTAAACTAGTTGTGAATGTTTACATTTCATTCTAAACAAGTTTTGAATGTTTCCATTCCAAACTAGTTGTGGATGTTTCTCTTTCTAACAAGTTGTGAGTGTTTCCATTTCATTCTAAACAACTTGTGAATGGTTCCATTCCAAACCAATTGTAAATGTTTACATTTCATCCCAAACAAGTTGTGATTATTACCATTTCATTCAAAACAAGTTGTGAATGTTTTCATTCCATTTCATTCCAAACAAGTTTTAAATTTTTCCATTCCAAAGCAGTTGTGAATGTTTCCATTACATTCTAAACTACTCATAAATGTTTCCATTCTAAACTAGTTGTGAATGTTTATATTCTAACCAAGTTAAGAATTCTTCCAGTTCATTGCAAACAAGTTGAGAAATTTCTCATTCCAAATAGGATTTAATTGTTTCCTTTTCATTCTGAACAAGCTGTGAATCTTTCCATTCCAAACTAGTTGTGAATGTTTTCAATTCACTCAAAACAAGTTGTGAATGTTTCCCTTCATTGAAAACAAGTTGTGAATTTTTTTGTTACAAACTCATTGTTAATGATTGCATTCCAAACTAGTTCTAAATGTTTCTATTCTAAACAAGTTGTGAATGTTTCCACTTCATTCTAAACAAGTTGTGAATCTTTTCATTCCAAACTATTCATAAGTGTTTCCAATTCATTCAAAATAAGCTGTGAATGTTTCCATTAGAAACTAGTTGTGAATGTTTCCATTTCATTTTGAACAATTTGTAAAAGTTTCCACTGCAAACTACTTGTTAATGTTTCTATTTTCAAACCAGTTCAGAATGTTTCCATTTCATTCTCAGCAAGCTGTGAATATTTCCATTCCAAACTAGCTGTGAATTTCTATATCATTGTAAACAAGTTGCAAATGTTTATATTCCAAACTAGTTGTGAATGTTTACATTTTATTCTAAACAAGTCATGAATGTTTCGATTCTAAACTAGTTGTAAATTTTTTTATTCCAAATAGGTTATGAATGTTTCCATTTTGTTCCAAGCAAGTTCTGAATCATTTTATAACAAACTAGTTCTAAATGTTTCTATTTCATTCTAAACAAGTTTTGAATGATTATATTCCGTGGCAACGTCGGGTTTTCTGGAGTCGCCACCAATCGGTTTACCTAGGTCGATTGGACACCTTAAAATTGGTCTGCGAGAGTTCGGGGATTCGGGAGTACGGTTACGTTAAAACAACTTTGTTAAAACGCCCAAAAATTGGTACCTTAGTTGATTTCAATTTTGTTTTGCTTTGCTTTAAAAAAATATTCGGTTAATTTTCTAACTAGAAATTTTAACTGAATTAGTCGGATGTGGATTTTTAAATTAAGACGGGTTTAAAAGTCTTCAGTAATTAATTTGTATAAAATTTGATATTTCCGAATCATGGACTCTGCCGAGTCACCCGGACACGGAAGTTTTAATTCCGAACCATGGACTCTGCCGAGTCACCCGGACATGGAATTTGATGAAATTTTAAATAATTTAATCCATATCATAAAATATGGATTTTTATCTTTATATTTATTTTTATTCAATAAAAAAGTTGATATTTTCCAAACCGTGGATCCTGGCGGATCATCCGGATATGGAAATTGATTTAATATTTTATTAATTTTTTTTTGTTTATTTAATCATAATTTTTTAATATTTTGTTGTTATTATTTTTTTTTACTTTTCTTAAATTGTTAATTACTATTACTTTTAAAAAAATTTGTTGATTTTCTTTAATGTTTTCTTTAAAAGAAATAAATAAAAATATGTAATCCAAAAATAATAAAAGATGGTTGTTAAAAATTGATTTTTTTTTGTTAGACATACAAATGAAGTTAATTATTCACATAAAAAAAATTCTTTTTTTTTGTTATTATTTTTATTTTTATAGCCGAAAGTGAAATAAGTTTGACCATCTATATAAAAAAAACATAAAGTAAATAAAGGACAAATAAATAAATAAATAAAGTGGGGCTTTTTGGCCATTCACTTAAAAATTGCAGAAATTAAATATCATATGCAAATAAAAAGCACATAAAGGAAGATTAAAAGTCAATAAATAATAAACAAATAAATAAAGCGAGGCTTTTTGGCCATCCACTAATAATAAATAAATAGGAGGTATAACCTTCCATGAATTATAATAATAATAATAAAGATAATAAAAGTTAGTTGTTAGAATTAGTTGTTAATAATAGTAATAATAACAATAATAAAGGTTAATAAAGTTAGCAAAATTAGTTACTAATAATAATAACAATAATAATAAAAGTTAGTGAAGTAAAGTTAGTTGTTAACAATTAAAAGGTTAGTGACTTATAATAATAATAATAATAATAATAACAATAATAATATTAAAAGTTAGTTATTAGTTCTGCAGAAATAAATGAAAAAGTTAGTAACCAAAATGAATAATCATGGAAAGATGAAGGATTAAAGCAGAGTTTTACCCTAAGAGTATAATTTTGAATTTGACAGAAACGAGAACAGAGCGTGACGCGGGGGGCGAGGAGCAACACGGCGGCGACGGCGGCCAGGGGCGAGCACAGTGGGCGCACGGGCTAAGGCTAACGGCGGTGGCGGCGTGCGGCGTGGAGGCGAAGGTGGCGAACGGCGGTGGCGGCGGAGCGGAAGGAGGAAGGAGAACGCGTCGGAGGAAGGGAGGAGATCGTCGCGACGGCGGCGTGGCGTGGGCGACGGCGGTGGCTGAACGACGGCGACGTCGACGGGATGACGGAGTGACGGCACGCAAAGGCAAACGGAAGTGTGAAAGGGGGGAGTTAAACGGCAGACAGGAAAAATTTCTAGTGTTCTGGGAATAAGAAAGAGAGGCCAGGTATTAAGGCTGAATATTTTCTTTTGTTTTTTAAACGGAGCTCTAAGCTTTTTTTTATTTTTTTTTCTCTCTTTTCTCCCTGTTAACACACAGATTTGGACCCCTATTTATAGGGGAAGGGGTGCTGGACTGTTCATAATTAAAAATTAATTAAATTCAAACTTATCTTTTAATTTGGTAAAATGACAGTTTCAGTCCTTTACGTCTCTCAGACTCTGGATAAGTTCCTGAAGCTTCTGATTTTGACAATTTTTTCGTTTTCTGTTAATTTGGGCCAGAACGGTTATGCTGGCCCCAAATTGATGTGACAAATTACCAAATGCTCCTGGAACTTTCAGATTTTGTCAATTTTTCCCGAAACTTCTCAATTTTGTCATTTTTACCTCAAACTTTTTAATTGTCATTTTTATGGAGTTTTCTTTTTTCTTTCAAACATACACATATACACACATATATCATTTTAAATCAAATCTTCACAAAACAAAAAAAATGTATTTTAAACTAATTAAAAAATTTTAGTAATAAAAATAATAATAATTAATTTTTTTAAAAATTTTTTTAATGGCCGGACGAAATTGGGTGTCAACATATTCTAAACTAGTTCTAAATGTTTTTATTCCAAACAAGTTGTGAATGTTTCCATCTCATTCTAAACAGTTGTGATTGTCTCCATTCCAAACTAGTTGTTGATGCTAATTGGCATCTTCGCTGTATGACATGGTGAGCCTGGAAGGGACTTCGGGTGAGGGGGGCAGCGTCTGAAGGAGAGACTTCCAGGGAAAGATTGCCTGAAACACTCAAAGAACAAGGGTTAAAAGGTCCCCAGAGTGTTTTTCCGGGGGAGGAGCCTTCGACGCCCAAGTCAGTATTTGGTGAAATGAATAATAATGAATTTTACCTTAAATTTTCCCGAATATTTATAGGAGGATGTTTAGGGGAAGTCCGTTTGACCCAGCCCACTTAGATCGTGACACATGTTCGGTCGGATGCGGTCCATACCTTCGGGAATGGGGACCTCTAGCTAGCCATAGGCCATCTGGGTAGAAGTCAGGGTCGCAGGAGGTCTGCATGTCAAGGCATGTAGGAAGGCAACGCGTCAGGACGTGTGCGAGGGCAGCGTGTCAAAGGCTCCTTAACCATTTTTGTCGTATTCTCGAGATCCTTTCACTGGAAGAGACCTATTCTAGACAAGAAGGCTTCTTGCCGAGGTTGCTCCAGTTATTCATGAGTCCCCTCGGCACGGATGACCCCCTCCGGAGGTGCTTTCCCTTACCAAAGATGCCGAGTCAACCTCTCCCGAAGATAGGTAGGTCATCATACCGAGGGTGGTAGTGCACCATACTCCTAAGGCCAGTATTGCCATTACCCGAGGGTGATGGTGGATCATCAAGGTAGAGGGGTTAGGGTGCCGGATCCTGCTTTCCCGATGTTGGTGCTCACATTCTTCAAGGGTGACGCTCGCCTTTTCTGAGGGTGGCGCTTCATTAGACCTCGGGGATTTGAAGGGCAATAGCCCTTTGGCTATCACATGGCCCCCTCGGAAGGCTGAAGTTATATCTTCGGTTACTTGGGCAAATCATGGGGGTTTTCGTGGAAGGAGGTGGCTAGCTCAGTCATTCTGACTGATTTACTTGGTAGAGGTTATCTTCTTTGGGGGAAGTTTTAGCGATGTGGGATGCCTCTTGCTAACCGAGGTGGCTCCCCTGGTACTCAAGTGGTTTTCCCAATTTTGGCCAAATTTTTGATGTTTCTGAAGTTATTTTGCCAGGCCGAGGTGGAAATCCTCTTTCCTTGGGCTATGATGTTTGTCGGTGAGTTGTTACGTCTTTCAAGTAGAAAAATGTGTCACTTCAAATATACTTACCTAGGCATCCGTGCTATCAGAAGCTTGCCCTCGTTTGCTACTGATGGCCCAGGGCCTCATCGTTGTGAGTCATGATGACTGTTGAGGAGACTTCTAGGAGGAAGAACGCCTGGAAGGTGGATCGCCTCTAGGAGAGTACCTGGAAAACTGGTAAACAGGGTTAGGAGGCCCCCGGAGTGTTTTTCCGGGGGGGGAGCCTCCGACGCCCAAGTCAGTGGTGGCCGGAAAAAGGAGAAAGTCACTAGCTCAAAGAGAAAGGCAGGAAAGTCTCGCCTGGTATTTTCTCAGAGTATGGGAGCTGTATCTCCGGCCTACCAACCTCCTGTCAAGTATTTATTTCCTGTATATATAGGAATACCTAGCCCGTTCAGATCATGACACGTGTGCGGTCGGATGCTCCTGAACGTCTGGGCGTAGGGGACAGATAGTTGGTAACTAGATGGCCTCGAGCCTTGTGCTGAGACGGGCCATGATATGATTCTGATGGCGTCTGCGCGTCAGGGCGACTTTTTACGTCTGTGGTGGGACGTGTCAGAGGCTTCCTTAAATGCTTCCTTAAATGCGCCTGCCGTACTCCCGAGGTCCCTGGGCGAGGTCGTCCTCTAGTTCGGACAGAGCCTCTTCGGGAAGCCTACCCTCAGTTCGGGGGTTCCCAGTTCCAGGGGGTTCCGCCTTCGGGGATATCATATTCGGGCAGCAATGTCTGGTGCCACTTTTCCGAAGGCGCGTTGTTCACAACCTTGGGGGGCGAATGGAGTCCTCAAGTTTTACTGGCGTGCCGAGGCTCGGAGCTCTCAGGCTATCTCCCGAGGTGCATGATTCCACCTATTCCCGGGAAGCGCCAGTTCTTCTGGCCGTTGTTATGGCAGGGTATTCGGCCAGATTGAGGCGACAGCCTTTGGCTATCACATGCCCCCCTCTGGAAAGCCGAAGTGAAGACTTCGGTTTGCATCTCTTTCCGAGGTTGCCGTTGGGAGTCTTGTTGGGAAGCATAACCTGTTCCGAGGTCGCACCTTTTGCCCTAGGGTCTGGGCTGTTCGGCCTTGGCCTATTCTTTGGTGTCTCCGAGGCAAAGCCTGTACCGAAGATACACCTCTTGCCCAAAAGTCATGGGCTGTTCAGCCATAGCCTGTCTCTTGGTGTCCTCGAGGTGGCCTGCTTTTTTATTTCTGCAGGTCTGATGGCCAAGCGTGTCAGACTGAGCAGCGCGTCTCCATTTCTCAGGGATGTCAAACGACGTGTCCCAATCAGGAGGCGTGTCCCGGTTTTCCAGGCACGTTTGGGGAGGCACGTCCCCCATTTCTGCGCAGCGGTTGACACGTGGCTTGTTGCCATTGGAGGAGAGGCGCGTCATTTACAGAGGGCGCGCCTTTTCGGGTGCAGCGGGCAGTTACGGCGACGGTTCGCCTCCAATGGGTACTTATGATGTTCTTTCGGTTACCCACCTTTGGCCTATAAATAGCCCATTCTATCATAAGTCCCACTTACTGTTTTTCTGCTCTTTTTCTGCTCTGCCCTCTGTTCTTGCGTTTTATCTTGCTTTCTGTGGCGGAGCTTCTTTAATCAGAGCTTTTTCCTACCAACTT
This sequence comes from Aquilaria yunnanensis, assembly GCA_039654915.1. Lineage (NCBI taxonomy): Eukaryota > Viridiplantae > Streptophyta > Magnoliopsida > Malvales > Thymelaeaceae > Aquilaria > Aquilaria yunnanensis. The sequence goes on from CM077594.1 coordinate 73,061,549, forward strand.
TCACGACGGCGTCCTCCGGCAAATCTTTTGGTGGGTTTTGATTTCCAGAGTACTTGATTCCTCTGTTTTTCTGAGTTTTTCTGGAAAACTGTTGTTTTTTCCAAACTCGTCTTCTGAGTTTTTTCTGGAAACTATTTTCTTTTCCATCTCAAACTCTTTTTCATGTCTGCGATGCCTGTTCCCGAGAGCTGGAAACCTCTTCTGGCCCATCCTTGCTGTACCACCCCCGAAAAACTAGAGAGGTGGAAGAAAAAATTCTTTCTTCCGTCTTACGCTGTGACCAGACTGCCTCGTTCTAGCCATTTTGCTTTTTCAAACCGTGGCGACGAGGTTACCGTCTTCCGAGCCCAACTGAAGGCCGGTCTTCGGTATCCTCCTCCGAAGGTGGTTTGCGAGTTCTGCCAATTCCATGGCATTGCTGTGAACCAGCTTCCCCCGAACGCGTACTGCTACTTTAACGCCTACCTCTGCATGTGTGGCGTGTTCGGGATAGAGCCCCACTTCATCATTTTCATGCAGTACTACAAGCTCTATGTGGTCCCGAAGGGTGGCTTCTATTTCCTGCTACCTCGGGGATCCGGGAGCAAAAAATTCACCTTCACCTTCGACACGAAGGACAGCTGGCGGGGGTGGCAGCCTAAGTTCTTTTTCCTCAAGGTGGATAAGAACTGGTCTGATGTCCCGACCAGGTGGGCTCAGGGAGTGCTGAACGCAGACGTCGTTGATCCGAGGATGCTGCTGACCCCACCGTTGGCTTCCGTGTTCGCGGATTTCGACGCCCGCATTCGGGCAGTCGCTGACTGGGCTCCCGAGGTCTCTCCTCGTGCTCTTTACCCCTTTCCTATCAACTGGAGGTTGATGACCGAAGAAGTCCTTCGGGAGCTGAAAGTGGTTAAGGAGCACGTGACTGACCTCAATATGCCCGCTCCCGCCATCGCCGGGAAAGACTCCTGGCTGGTCAAGCTCCTTAAGGGTGAGACTTCTTTCGAAACTTTTGCCGAAAGTGAGTAATCTTCCATCCCTTTATACTTTTTCCTCGGACTTACGCTGATACTTCTTCTCTTTTTCAGAGATGGGCGATGGGGCTGCCGCTTATTACAAGGCCCTCTTTTCTGGCCAAGTGGAGAAGGGGGAGCAGACAAAGAAGGCGGCTTCCCGAAGAAGGAAGACGACAGGGGCGGGACCCTCGGCGAAGCGAGTTAGGAAAACTCTCCAGTCTCCTCAGCCAGAGCTTTTGGAAGAAGAAGCTGGCGAAGACGCTGGTCTTGTTGAAATCGCACCGGCCGAGGTCCCCGCTACTTCCGCCGAGGTGCCTCTTCCCGACCTCGAGGCCCCCAGAAACACTGTAGTGGTAGAAGTACCCACCGCCGAGGAGCGGTACCGGCAGAAGGGTAAGGGTCTTTCTTCCGAGGGGCCCGAGGATCCCGAGGACACTGTCTCCGAGGTTCCTCCAGGTATGTCTTTAGCCGAAGTTCAGCTCCTTTTCCTTTCGCGAATTTTTCTTTTGCTCCTAACTTCCTTCTCACTTTCAGGGGAGCCTCTTACTGTTGGCTGGAGGGCCATTCATGAGAGGAAACGGGCCCTGCGTGATGCCACAATCCCTGAGGGGAAGATCCCCTTGGAGCCCTTTTGGACAATTACGGAGGATATGAATCTGTTCTCCGACGATTGTCCGAAGATGACCAAAGAGATTTGGAAGGGGATGACCACTGATGCCTCCTTCCGGGCCATTGCGGCGGCTCACCCGGGGGATAATACCCTCGCCGCAAAAGTCACCGAGCATGCTGCTCAGGTATAGTCTTTACACTTTTTTCCTCAATTTTCTAAGTGTTTAGACTTGTACTAACCTGGACTTTTGCCTTGCCGTAGCTGCTGGAGTACGCTGGTTATCTCCGAGTTCGGGTGGCCAGACAGGCTGCCTCCAAGGATGCGACTTCGCGGGAACTCAGTGAAGCGAAGGCTTCGCTTGCGAAGGTGATCGCCAGCAATCAGCAGCTGACAGCGGATTGTTCTCAGCAACTTGCTGCCGTTCGGGAGGAGTTCTCGAAGAAAAGAGAAGAACTTGAAAAGGACTCCTCCCGGAAGATTTCCGACCTCGGTGACCAAGTAAAGGAGCTGCTTGCCGCCAATGAAGATCTTGTCAAGGACAAGGCTGTTTCCGACAGTCTTGCGTCGAGTTTGACGGACGAGAACACTGCTCTTCAAGCCGAGGTCGAGGCTCTGAAGAAGGAGTCCGGGGAGATGCTGGGGATAAGCGAGCTCGAGGAGGAGGTTGCTGAGCTGAGGGACGAGGTCAATGTCCTTGGCATTCAAAAACGTACTTCTGACGACATGGCCAAGGTCGCCTTTCAGGACGGCTTCTGCCTCGCTCGGCACCGGGTGCTGCAGAGGTTCCCAGATTTGGACCTCTCTTTTCTGGAGGGCCTAAATATTCCTGAGGGACCTCGGTGGCAGTGGTCCAGGGTCGAGCATCTGAAGCTTCCTGGTCTTCGTCCCCCCGGCTCTCCCTAGTTTGCTTTAGGGCTCCTCTTATTTTTCTCCTTCGTGCTCCTTCTTTGGACACTTCTTTTGTAAGGCAGCGTTTGCTCTAAATGAACAATCTTTTCGGCTAAGTCCTTTCTTGCAAGTTTCTTCATTTCCACTGTCCCGAACACGTTCGCTTCAAGAGACTTTCGGAAAACCTGCAACCAAAGAAACTTTTTACCTTCCTTTGTCCCGAGCGTGCTCGCTCAAGAGACTTTCTGGAAAATTTGCAAAAATTTGGCTAAGTCTTTTGCAGGCTTTTTGTTTCCTTTTATCCCGAACATGTTCGCTCAAGGGCCTTCGGAAAATCTTTAGCCAAATTTTTCTGTCTTCCTATTGTCCCGAGCATATTTGCTCAAGGGACTTAGGAAAATCTTCACGAGATTGCTCATTCCCTTTTTCCCGAGCACGTTCGCTCAAGGGTGTTCGGAAATTACCTCTGCTTTTGTTTTGGCGTGTACTTTTGCGAGATTCTTGCTTTCCCTTTCTCCCGAGCATGTTCGCTCAAGGGTGTTCGGAAAATTTTCTCTGCACTGATTATGCTGAGTACCTCTGCAAGATTCTTGTTTCCCATTTTTCCCGAGCATAGTGGCTCAAGGGGCTTCGGGAAGTCACAACCGCTTTTTTCGTGGCGAGCACCTTCGCGGAAATCTGTCTTGGACAATTTGGTATACTTGAAAATTTTTCTCAAGACCATTCTTCTCTAGACCATTCTGTACTTAGAATATTTCTTGTACAACATACTTCTTCCGCTCAAGCCTAGGCGTAGAATCTTTTCAGGGCGTCTGAATGCCAAGTGTTTTTCAATTCTACGCCTTCGGCGTCGCCAAGCTTGTACACGCCTTTTCGTACTTCGGCGAGAACCAGATAAGGTCCTTCCCAATTTGCGCGAAGTACTCCGTGAGATGGCCTTCGGGGTGCAAAGTCGGCCTTTCGGAGAACGAGGTCTCCTTTTTTGATTTCTTTTGGCCTGGCTTTTAAGTTGATAGCCGCAGCCACTCTTTGCTGGAAAGCTTTTCTTCTCAGCTCGGCTATTTCTCTGTGTTCGGCCACAAGGTCGAGCTTGGTTCTCAGACCGAGGTCGTTTCCGCCTTCATCAAATACTTGCACCCGTATTGAAGGCTGAACTATCTCTATTGGGATAATGGCCTCTGTTCCGAAGACGAGTGAGAAGGGAGTTTCCCCTGTGGCTCTTCGTGGCGTCGTTCGGTAACTCCACAATACACTTTGGAGTTCTCCTGGCCATTTCCCCTTGGCTTCCCCAAGTCTCTTTTTCAGGCCGTCTTTTATGGTCCTGTTTGATACTTCCACCTGCCCATTGCTTTGGGGGTGAGCTACTGGGGCGAAGTGCATCTTTATTCCGAGGTCGCTGATGAATTCCTGGAATCCTTTGTCTATGAACTGGGATCCATTATCAGCTACTAGTACCCTCGGTATGCCAAATCTGCATACGATGTTTTTCCACACGAACTTCTGCACTTCTTTTGCCGAGATAGTTGCTAGTGGTTCTGCCTCTACCCACTTTGAGAAATAGTCCACCGCTACCACGCAGAATTTCACGCCTCCGGGCGCTGTGGGGAGTGGCCCAATGAGGTCTATACCCCAGACTGCGAAGGGCCAAGGATAGTCTGCCGACGTTACCATTTCCGAGGGTATCCTCTGGATTTTTGCATGTCTCTGGCAACTACCGCACTTCTGGACGAACTGCCTTGCGTCCTTTCTCAGGGTAGGCCAGAAGTATCCTTGGCGGAGTATCACTGCTGCAAGGGCATCAGTTCCAACGTGCGAGCCGCACATGCCTTCGTGGACTTCTTCGAGGACCATCTCAGTATCCTCTTCGCCCACACATCTCTGCAGCGGATTTGCATATCCTTGCCGATATAACTCTTCACCAATCAGGAAGAATCTTCCGGCACGTCTTCGCAGTCTTGCAGCATTGCCGGCGTCTTCGGGAAGCTCATTCTCTGCGAGGTATCTCTTTATGGGGTCCTTCCACCCCATTCCCGAGGTCGTTACGCTTAGCACGGAGATGCTTGGATGGTCTAGCACCTCGGTGTATGTTTTGGACTTTGCTAAGCAATCTGCCTTAGTGTTATTCCGCCGGGGTACATTTTCGATCCGTACGGCGTCAAACTCTTGGATGAGTTTTCTTACCAGCTCGTGGTATTTTGCCAAGATGGGGTCCTTCGCCCCATAATCTCCTGCCGTCTGCCGAACTACCAGCTGGGAATCGCTGTGAGCCCTTAAGCTTCTCACGCCAATCTTTCTGGCCAAGCGTAATCCCGCTATGAGGGCTTCATACTCAGCCACATTATTGGTGACGTTGAAGCTGAACTTGATAGCCTTCATCACCTCTAGGCCTTCGGGTCCTCTGATAACTATTCCAGCTCCCTGGTGTTCGGACCCCGAGGCTCCGTCAACATGCAAGGTCCATTCTGGCTCCCCTTCTTTCGGATCTGAGTGGTTCTCCTCAGTGGTGGGTATTTCGGCGATAAAATCTGCCAATGCTTGGGCTTTTATGGCCTTTCGAGGCTCATACGTGATTTCGTGTTCGCCAAGCTCTATGCACCACTTGGAGAGCCTTCCCGAATGATCAACTCTCTTCATAACATCCCGTAGTGGTAGACTACTTCGGACGATGATGGGGTAAGCCTGGAAATATGGTCGTAGTCTTCTTCCTGCAAGCACCAAGGCGTATATAGCTTTTTGAAGCAAAGGGTACCTGACTTCGGCGCCATGCAGGGACTTGCTGACATAGTAGACCGGCCATTGTTTCGGCCCTTCTTCTTTTATCAGGACCGAGCTCACGGCCTTTTCTGTGACGGCGAGGTATAGTACGAGGGGTTCTCCCACCCGTGGTTGCCGCAGAGTCGGCAGGCTGGCCAGGTAGACTTTGAGTTCTTCCCAGGCCTTTTGGCAATCTCCTTCCCAGAGATGATTGTTTCTTCCGAGGTCGCCTTCCATCTTTGCTGCCTTTGTGAGGACTTTGAAGAAAGGTCGACACCTATCTCCGTACCTGGAAATAAACCTGCTCAGAGAGGTTATTCTTCCGGTTAGTCTCTGCACGTCTTTCACTGTGGCAGGAGTTCGGAACTCAAGCAGAGCCTTAATCTTCTCAGGATTGGCGTCGATGCCTCTTTCGGATACCATGTACCCAAGGAATTTTCCCGACGTCACCCCGAACATACACTTCTCGGGGTTAAGGCGAATCCCGAAGGCTCTGAGCTTTTGGAAGGTTTCCTCCAAATCTGCAACGTGGTAGCCGGGCAGCTTGCTTTTTACTATCATATCGTCAACATATACTTCCATGTTTCTCCCCATTTGGTCTTTAAAGACCTTGTTCATCAGTCTCTGGTAGGTGGCTCCTGCATTTTTCAGCCCGAAGGGCATTCTTATATAGCAGTACGTTCCTCCCTCGGTGATGAAGGCAGTTTTCTCTTCATCTTCCGGGTCCATCCTTATCTGATGGTAGCCGCTGAAGGCATCTAGGAAGCTCAGGAGCCCGTATTCGGCCGTTGAATCTACCAGTTGATCTATTGGCGGGAGGGGAAATGAGTCTTTCGGGCAAGCATCGTTCAAGTTTCTGAAATCAATGCACATCCGGAGTTTGCTGCTACCTTCTTTTGTGGCGATGACCACGTTGCTTAACCATTCGGGGTATTTGACCTCCCTGATAACTTCAGCATCCAATAGGCGCTGGACTTCGGTTTTCACAAAGTTGCTTTTGTGGGCTGAGATGCTTCGTTTCTTTTGCCTGACAGGTTTTGCTTCCGGGCTTACTTTGAGGCTGTGCTGTATTATGCCAGGGTTCACTCCTGGCATGTCTTTCGGCGAGTAGGCAAACAGATCTTTATTTTTTAGCAGAAAGGATACAAGATTTTCCTTATCACCTTTGGCCAAGCTCTTCCCTATTCGGGTAGATTGTCCTGGGACAAGATCTACTGCTTCCGTTTCTGCTTCTGCGGGATCTCCTTCTTTGCCTTTCTCCTGCGCCTTTGCCTCCACCGTTTGTGTAGAGCTGTTTGCCGGAGCCTTTCGTGTTTTTACAAACACCTTTCTTACCTCGGCTTGGTCGATGAAGACCTCTGCATCTCCATCCTTGGTGGCGAATGTGACAGTCAAGTACTTCACATCGGGGCGAATGTGCAGGTTCCCCTGAGTCTGCCTTCCAAGGATGGCGTTGTACGAAGACGGGACATCCATGACGATGAATCTTGCCATTGTGGACGCGTACAACTCAGCTGCTCCGTCTACCGAAGTGCCTTTCATCATCAAAGGGAGGTCGATCCATCCGAGGACGGGTAGTTCGGATGGCCCAACGCCGAAGGTGGGCGTGGTGACAGGTTTCAGCTCGCTGCTGGTGATGCCCAAGCTCGGCAGTAAGTGCGAGAATAGGACGTCAGCATTTGAGCCATCATCAAGCAACACTCTCTTGACGTCCCAGTTCCCTATTCTCGCCATTATCAGCAGCGGGTCGTCGTGGGGGAAGACGACAGTGGAGCCATCTTTGCGAGCCAATTTCTTTGATGGACTTTGATACTCCATAACAGCAATTTCTCTGGCCTTCCGCTTTCTTTCCGAGGATGGGAGCCCCGTGGTGATGGTTTGGATGACCCCTACTGGAGGTGGAAGGCGCCTTTTTGGACTTCTGTTTCTCCGCCTGTCGGAGTCATAGTCCTCGTTTTCGGCCCTCTCTTCCTCCTCTTTTCTGCCTTTTGGGGAGGGCATCCGCAGATACTTGCGAAGTTGGCCCTGTTTGATCAGCGACTCTATATACTTCTTCAGCTGGAAGCAGTCTTCGGTGTCATGACCGTGGTCGCGATGAAACTGGCAGAACTTCTTGGCATTCTTCTTATTATCGGCGGCCATGGCCTTTGGCCGTCGAATCTGCGTCCCTTGCCTTTCCAGCGCCATGAGAATGTTGGTCCGTGTCGTGCTCAAGGGTGTGAAACTTTGAGGTTTCTTTCCTCGCATTCGCCGTGGTCGACCTGTGTGTTCAGAAAGATACCAAGCTTGCTGGCTGGACCCTTCGGCGCGGTGATGATCAGACTTCGGCCCCGCCATCCTCAATTCCTCGGCTGTCATGTGCTGCTCTGCCCTTCGGTAAAATTCTCCGAGGGTCTCCGGGGGGTCCTTTGAGAACTCGTAGAACAGCTGTGAGTCACGCCGAAGGCCCCGTGTCATAGCGAGGATGCGGATTTCGGGCCGGAAGTCCGGGACGCTGAGTGCTTCCCTGTTGAATCGTTCGACATAGTCTCGGATCGTCTCTCCGTTTCTCTGCTCTATGTCGAACATTTGTACAGGCATTTTGGCCGTCGGCCTGCTCCCAATGAACTGCTGGGTAAAGGCTGTGGACAACTCCTGAAACTCAGTGATAGTCCCTGGGGGCAACGAATTGTACCATGCTGTTGCTGGGCCCGTGAGGGTGACTTCAAAGCATTTGCACATGGTAGCGTCATCAGCTCCGTGCATTATCATGCTCCGCCTGTACTTCGTCAGATGGGCCTGTGGATCAGTCCGGCCATCATAGATCTCCAGCCTAGGCACTCTGAAGTCGCCTGGCATAGCTGCCTCAACGACGGTGCGAATAAACGGGGAGCCATCTTCGCATAACGCCCCCGACAGCCTGTCCCAAACGGGTTTTCTGGTCACTTGCTTTTCCACTCTGTCCAGCCGTGCCAATATCCTTTCCATAAGCGCAGTGGCGCTAGGACCATTTTCGCGGGAGGGTGATCGACGGCGCCTTTTCGGGGAGCGAGTTCGGCGCGGAGGGGTCAGGGCCCTCGCCTCAGGGGACGAACTGCTTCGCTGTGAGACTCTCGGTCGCTTGGACCCGGTTTGTCCCACAGGCCGTTTCCCGAGGGCTATATCTTCTGTGGATGATTCTCCGCGAGGATCTCCACTTTCTGAACTGCGGTGTGTAGACTTGGGGCTTCTCTCCCGAGGGCGTGTTGATGAGGAGGGTTTCTGGGCCTGTGACTGCTGTGGCCATCTTCGGTCGATCTGCTGAGTCATTTCAGCAACGACCGAGCGCTGAAAGTCCCTCAAGAAGCTCATGGTGATTACCAGAGGGCGGTCCTCCTCGGGCGTAGAAGTCTCTGGGAGTGTCTGCTCAGCAGCCGGTTGTATCTCAGGCGCGGACGAGGACCTTGGGAGTCCCTTGTCCTTAGAACGCCGAGTCTCAACGACGGCAATCTGCGAGCGGGTTCCCACAGACGGCGCCAAATGATGGCCCAGGGCCTCATCGTTGTGAGTCATGATGACTGTTGAGGAGACTTCTAGGAGGAAGAACGCCTGGAAGGTGGATCGCCTCTAGGAGAGTACCTGGAAAACTGGTAAACAGGGTTAGGAGGCCCCCGGAGTGTTTTTCCGGGGGGGGAGCCTCCGACGCCCAAGTCAGTGGTGGCCGGAAAAAGGAGAAAGTCACTAGCTCAAAGAGAAAGGCAGGAAAGTCTCGCCTGGTATTTTCTCAGAGTATGGGAGCTGTATCTCCGGCCTACCAACCTCCTGTCAAGTATTTATTTCCTGTATATATAGGAATACCTAGCCCGTTCAGATCATGACACGTGTGCGGTCGGATGCTCCTGAACGTCTGGGCGTAGGGGACAGATAGTTGGTAACTAGATGGCCTCGAGCCTTGTGCTGAGACGGGCCATGATATGATTCTGATGGCGTCTGCGCGTCAGGGCGACTTTTTACGTCTGTGGTGGGACGTGTCAGAGGCTTCCTTAAATGCTTCCTTAAATGCGCCTGCCGTACTCCCGAGGTCCCTGGGCGAGGTCGTCCTCTAGTTCGGACAGAGCCTCTTCGGGAAGCCTACCCTCAGTTCGGGGGTTCCCAGTTCCAGGGGGTTCCGCCTTCGGGGATATCATATTCGGGCAGCAATGTCTGGTGCCACTTTTCCGAAGGCGCGTTGTTCACAACCTTGGGGGGCGAATGGAGTCCTCAAGTTTTACTGGCGTGCCGAGGCTCGGAGCTCTCAGGCTATCTCCCGAGGTGCATGATTCCACCTATTCCCGGGAAGCGCCAGTTCTTCTGGCCGTTGTTATGGCAGGGTATTCGGCCAGATTGAGGCGACAGCCTTTGGCTATCAGCTACGTTGGACGACACGTGGCATGCAGATTGGGGGGCAGTTGCATCGGTTACACCAGCCGCGTCCTTTCACCTTTGAGGGGTAATTATGGCGACGATTCACCTTCGCAGGGTAGTTATGGCGATGATTTCGTTACCCCCATTCAATTTATATAAACCTTCCTTCCCCTCATGGTCCTTATTTGTTTTCCTTTGCTTCTATCCTTCTCTAGTATGCTCTCCGGCTCTTCTTTCTCTTTTGCGGCGGTGCAAGCGGCGGAGCAATTTCCAGTGACCTTTTACAACGGCATCTTCTAATCCCGACTTCGGAAAAAGTTTCCGTGGGTTTCCCTCCTAAAGGTCCCTCAGTTTTTTCTGTTTCCATTTTTTCTAGAGTCTGAAGTTGTTTTCTTATTGCCGAAGTCCCTTAACATTCTTTCCCGAAGCCGTTTCTTTTTACCGAACATGTCTTCTCCTATTCCAATCATGTCCGTCCAAACTACTCCCGAGAGCTGGCTTCCTCTCATGTCTCACCCGTGTTGTACCACTTCGGAGAAGTTGATGAAGTAGACAACTAAGTTTTTTCTTCCTTTTTATGCTGTTATCAGGCTACCCCATCCTGGCCTTTTCAGCTTCATGAATGACTTGGACGAGGTTACCGTTTTCTAAGCCCAACTAAAGGCCGAACTTCAGTTTCCTCCGCCGAAGATGATTTGTGACTTTTGCCAATTCCATGGAATAGCTGTAAATCAGCTTCCTCCCAATTCCTATTCCTACTTCAATGTCTTTCTCTGCATGTGTGGGGCTTTCAAGATAGAATCCCACTTCATCGTCATCATGTAATATTACAAGCTCTATCCGGTCCCGAAGGGTGGCTTCTATTTCATGCTACCTCGGGGATTTGGGAGCAAAAAATATATGTTCACCTTTGACACTAAAGACAGTTGGCGAGGGTGGCAAAGGAAGTTCTTCTTCCTGAAGGTGGTAGAGGTGTGGTCGCATGTGCTGACTAGGTGGGCCTGGGGGACGCTGGAGACGGACGTTGTTGATCCCAAGAAGTTGCTAACTCCTGAATTAGCAACGAGATTTGAGGACTTCGACAACCGTATCCGAGCTATCGCCGACTGGGATGCCAAGGTCCCACCACGCTTCTTGTATCCTTTCCCTATCAGGTGGAACCTTACAATCGAAGAGGTTCTTTAGGAGTTAGGGGTGCTCAAGGAGCACAAAATTGATCTCAGCATGCCAGCTCCTACCATCAATGGGAAGAAGTCGTGGCTGGTGATACTCTTCCGGAAGGAGCTCACTTACGAAGCCCTTGTTAAGAGTAAGTTGCTTTCCAAATTTTCGTATAAGTATCCCTTTGGAGTTACACTGATATTTTCTTCCTTTTTCAGAGATGGACGACTAGTCAGCTGCCTTCTACAAGCCCCTCTTCCTCGGTCAAGCCGAGAAGGGGGAACAGAAGAAGAGGGCGGCCCTAAATAGGTGAAATGCATCTGGAGGTGGGCCGTCTTCGACCGAGAAAGAAAAGAAGGACCTTCTTCCCCCTCTCCCGGAAGACGTTGTGGAGGTCAGGGACCAGTCTGAGGTCCACACCGATCTGCCACCGAAGCTAACTGTCAGCTCCACTCCCCAGAGTCCTGCTACTTTGGCGGACATCTTGGGCTCTTCAGCAGGAAGCCTTTCTGCTGAAGAGCTTGAGGAGCACAAATGAAGCAAGGGCAAACACGTCCCTGCCGAAGTGGAGGAAGTCCACGATTCTGACGATGACATTGTCGAGGTTCCACCAGGTTTGCCCCTTAGCCATTTCTTTATAAATTCAGACATTTTTAGCATTCTCAATCTTATAGATGTATGGCTAAAGGACAATGTATTAATGGAATTGCAGTGTGACTTTGAAGAGGAACTGGCACCCTCGGCGTGGGTGGTGGAGCACGCCCGGAAGTGGGCCCTTCGAGACTCCCATATCCTGAAGGATAAGGTTCTAAGAGAGCCTTTTTGGTCTTTCATGGAGGACATGAACTTGTTCTATGACGATAGCCAACAAATGGCTCCCGAAATGGCGAGGGGCATGCTCACCCAAGCCACTTTCAAATCTCTGGCAGATGAGTGCCCGAACGAGGAAGTCCGAACATGCTGCCCAGGTATTCTTTAGACTCTTTATTCTTTTTCCAATTTTTTATTAGTGTTTGCTTGTCTTTGTGAAACTTCACCAAATGTCCTTCTTTTTGCAGCTCTTGGCGTACAGTGGATACTTCCGAGCTTGGGCAGTAAAGCAATCTTCAATCCGATCCCAGACTAAAGAGCGCTTGGAGAAGGCCAAGGTATTTTGTGCTAGCTCGGTCGTTAAGTACGCCGAGCTAAACAAGATAGCCAAGGAGGAGACGGCCAAACTTTGGAAGGTGTTCTTGAAGGGTCAGGAGGAGCTCTTAAAGGATTTCTCCCAGAAGATGTCTAACCTCAGCGCGAAGGTCATCGAGTTAACTTCAGCAAACAAGGCCTACCAAAAGAAGAAGGAAGAAGATTCTGCTCTCTTGACGAAGGCCCTCACTGACAATGCTGATATTTAGGCCGAGGTCGAGGCGCTAAAGAAGGAGTCAAAGAAGAAGAAGATGAAGAAGCTCGATAAGGAGGTTGCTGGGTTGAGGAACAAGCTGGACGACTTGTCCGTTGAGAAAGACAAGGTTGATCAAGCGACCAAGGTTGCTTTCCAAGATGGTTTTTGTCTGGCTCGGCATCAAGTCTTGGCGAAGTATCCCGACCTCGACCTCTCCTTCTTAGCTACATTGGACATCCCCGAGGGGCCTCACTCGGCCTGGTCAAAGATTGATCATCTCAACCTACCATTTGCTCCTCCTTCAGCTCCGAAGGTCGCGACAAAGGATGTTAGGGATGGAGCATCTCATCATGGCGGGGTCCTTTAGGTGTCCAGGGCTTCACTTTTTCTTTTTCTTTTTCTTTGTAACCTTCTTCTTGTAATTTTCTCTTTGCAATAAGGCTCTTTTTAATAAAATTCCTTCTTTCCTCCAAATTCGGCTAAGTCTCAAGATAAGTTTCTCCTTAAATAATCTTTGGTTCCAAGAGTTAGTTTGACCACTTTCGGTCTAGGACCCTCGGGAAGATTTTTTTGCGCTTTATTTCAGCCATCTTCGGCATAACACCGGCTTCGGTGAATATCTTTCGATAAAGCTTTGCCTGTTTTTATCAGCCATGTTTGGTTAACGCGCCTTCAGAGAAAATATGTGATTTTCACAAGTAAATACTTACACCCTGTTCGGTTAGACTTTTTAGGTGGGGCTATTTTTCCCAGAAAATTTTTCTGTATTTAGAAAAATTTCTAAGTATACAATTTCCTGAAAAAATTCTAAGTATAGATTTCTTCAAAGCATCTAAATGCCATGTATTTTTTAGTTCTCCACCTTCGGTATTGCCGAGCTTATAAACTCCTGGCTGAACCTCATCAAGGACCACATAAGGCCTTTCCCAGTTTGCCCGAAGTACCCCGTGAGATGGTCTTCGGGCCTCAAACTCAGCCTTTCAGAGAAGAAGGTCTCCCTTCCTGATTCCTTTTGGCCTAACATGCAAGTTTGCAGCTATAGCTACCATTTGCTGAAAAGCTTTTCTTCTGAGCTCGGTCACTTCTCTGTGTTCGTCAATTAGGTCGAGGTTAGTTCTTAGCCCGAGGTCGTTCCCTTCTTCATCGAACAGTTTTACCCTAACCGATGGCTAGACCACCTCGATAGGAATAATGGCCTCTATGCCAAAGACAAGTGAGAAAGGTGTCTCACCTGTGGCTCTTCGAGGTGTTGCCCGATAGCTCCATAGCACTCTAGGAAGTTCTCCTGGCCATTTTCCTTTTGCTTCCTTTAATCTTTTTTTTAAACCATCTTTTATGGTTATGTTGGACACTTCTACCTGTCCGTTGCTTTGAGGATGAGCTACCGGGGCGAAGTGCATTTTTATCCTAAGGTCGGCAGTGAACTCTTCGAATCCCATGTCAACAAACTAGGAACCATTGTTGGCCACTATCACCCTCGGTATGCCGAATCTGCACACGATGTTCTTCCAGATGAATTTTTGTATGTCCTTCACCGTAATGGTTGCCAAGGGCTTTGCCTCAATCCATTTAGTGAAGTAATCTACTGCGACCACGTAGAACTTTACTCCTCTAGGTGCAGTCGAGACTGGCCTGATGAGGTCAATGCCCCATACTGCAAAGGGACAAGGGTAGTTAGTTGAAGTTATCATTTCCGAGGGTAGCCTCTAGAGGTTGGTGTGTCTTTGGCAGTTATTTCATTTCTGGACAAACTGCCTCATGTCCTTTCTTAGGGTGGGCCAAAAATACCCCTGGCGGAGTAGTACTCCTGCCAGGGCGTCAATTCCTATGTAGGAACCACAGGCCCCCTCGTGGACTTCTTCGAGGACTATCTCTATGTCCTCTTCACTGACAAACCTTTGCAATGGACTCGCGTACCCCTGTCGGTATAACTCTACTCCGATTAGGAAATATCGTTCGGAATGCCTTCGCACTTTTGCTGCTTCGTGAGGGTCTTCGGGAAGCTCCGAGGTTATGAGGTACTTTTTTATGGGATTTTTCCATCCTCTTTCCAGGGTTGCTTTGCTCATTATTGCTATGCTCGGGTGACTTAGTACTTCGGTGGACTTTTTTGACTTGGCCAGAGTATCTGCTTCAGTATTGTCTCGGCGAGGCACATTCTCAATGTGTACTGCGTTGAACTCTTGGATGAGTTTTCATACAAGCTCATGATACTTTGCCAAAGTTGGGTCCTTCGCGCTATAGTCCCCTGCCATCTATCAGACCACTAGTTGAAAATCACTGTGTTAGGTTTCGGGAACCAAACAGTGCAGCGGAAGTTAATCGAAACCCTCCAGGATCCAAGTGAAACGGGGTAAACCGGGTGTTCGAAAATTTTCATACCTAATTTTTGGTTGAGATCTCTCACTCAACTATAGAGTCGAATCACAAAACCTAAACAGTTGACGTGTTCAAGCTTTCTATGGTATCCACACGAGCCTCACGGGATCACCACGCTTCTATCGCGTCCCAGCAGATGCGTTTCTCTTGCGCTCGCAAAGCTAGCTTGCGTCCTCCAAGGAATTGCAAAAGAAGAGTGAGGCTGTCCTTTTGGGAGGCTAGGGCAAGGAGACCTGCGAATTTCTCACTAAAAGTTGTATTTATAGTGAGACTCAACTTCCAGGCCTAATGGGTTTCAAAGCCCTAATCCAATTAGGCTTTAATTTCAGGCTTAATAATGGCTCAACTTTTGGGCCTATTATTAATACGAAATTAAAGTGAAACCATAACCCAAATAATTAGCCCATGCACTCTAATAATCCAAATAGCTCTATGTGTACGACCCAATAGGCTCTGACCATGTTGGCAATGATCATAAATCACATTTACGATCATAAGTAATGAGCGGTGTCTAGCAAGACATCATTGCTACCCAAGTGACAAGATTGTCAGTGATTCGACTAAACCTTTATGATCATCACCGATATATGCCATTGTCCCTTTGTCCAAGATATCAAGACTAAGCACGAAACATGGAATGTGTCACTCTCGTATAGCCCAATCTTTGGTTTCTTGATTACCGAGTAGACCAACTTAAACTGATGACATTGATATCATATATCAACTCATCCGAGCATGGCCATGCATTTTTCTAAGTCTTTCTCTATCAAGGGGCCCAAAGATATCACTCCCATTACATAGGTGGGACAAATCCCATCTTGATCATACAAATCCCTCCGCATGATATGTGACATATCCAATGACCTCCTTCAAGTTCACTCAGTTACGAGCATTGAAGGAAAGTATCAAAGTATGTGACTCACATGTAGGGAACCTTGATGATCTTAGGTCGAAGGACTACATATACCATGATCACTATGAGAATAACTTATGACACTCATAGGACGATCCATGTAGTGTTCTCTTGCTGGGTCGGTCCAATGTACAAGTTCTCCAACTTGTACCCATATGCAGACTACATATCTCATATTAGTTTCCACAGATGCTAGTCGTTATGTATTGTTGCAGCTCGCTCCATAATAATACTAGACTAGGGACGTTTGAGAATATCATTACTGTAGGGTTACAATTATGTTTGTTACGTTACGCGGAAACAAAACAACAAACCATAATTGCTGGATTAATGCCTTAACAAAATATCATGACTCAATGTGCAAAAAATACAATCATCTCATGATTGGCTTTTGGGCACAACACTAACAATCTCCTACTTGCACTAAAAGCCAATCATCCATGTATCTAATACCGATGGACCTAGAATGGCTGTAATGCTTCTGCTGCGTAAGGGGCTTAGTCAGTGGATCAGCAATGTTGCTGTTTGTTGAAGTCCTGCATATCCTTACATCACCCCTCTCGATGATCTCCTAAATGAGATGATAGTGTCAGAGTATGTGTTTGGATCGCTGGTGAGATCGAGGTTCCTTAGCCTGTGCGATTGCTCCATTGTTGTAACAAGAGAGCTTTATCGGGTCAACATTGCTTGGAACTACTCTAAGTTCAGTGATGAACTTCTTGATCCAAACTACCTCCTTCGCAGCATCAGAGGTGGCAATGTACTCATATTCTGTTGTAGAGTTAGCTACTGTCTCTTGCTTTGAACTCTTCCAGCTCACAGTACCACCACCAATACAAAACACATAACCAGATTGCGATCTAAAATCATCCTTATCGGATTGGAAGCTTGCGTCGGTGTAACCCCTTACAACAAGCTCATCTTCACCTCCAAAGACCAAGAATGCATCCTTAGTCCTTCATAAGTACTTAAGGATGTTCTTAACAGCTGTCTAGTGACTCTCACTAGGGTTCGATTGGTACCTACTCGTCATGCTCAAGGCACATGAGACATCGGGACGAGTACATATCATGGCATACATAATAGATCCAATTGCTGTGGCATATGGAATCTTACTCATGTGCTCTGTCTCCTCGGGTGTACTCGGACACCGAGATCTAGAAAAAGTTATACCATTTGACATGCGCAAGAATCCTTTCTTGGAATCTTGCATGCTAAACCTCTTTAGCACCTTGTCAATATATCTACTTTGACTTAGCCCAAGAAGCTTTCTAGATCTATCTTTATAGATCATGATTCCTAACACATAGGTTGCTTCACCCAAGTCCTTCATAGAAAAGCATTTCCCTAGCCAAGTCTTCATAGACTGTAGTTTAGGAATGTTATTCCCGATGAGTAGTATGTCATCTACATACAACACCAAGAAGACAATAGCGCTCCCACTAACCTTCTTGTAGACACAACGTTCATCTTCATTTTTTATAAAACCAAACTCTTTGATTGCTTCATGAAAATGAAGATTCCAACTTTGAGAAGCTTGCTTCAGTCCATAAATGGACCTTTGCAACTTGCACACTTTATTGTCATTCTCAGGAGTGACAAAACCCTCAGGTTGTGTCATGTACACATCCTCAAGTAGCTTTCCATTTAGGAATGCAGTTTTGACATCAATTTGCCATATCTCATAATCATAGTGTGCAGCAATAGTTAACAAAATTTGGATGGATTTAGGCATAGCAACTGGTGAAAAAGTTTCATCATAGTGAATACCATTACTTTGCTTGAAGCGTTTTGCAACCAATCATCCCTTAAAGGTAATCACATTACCATTCATGTCAGTTTTCTTCTTGAAAACCCATTTGCACCCTATGGGTTTTACCCCTTCAGGTGGGTCAACCAAAGTCCATACTTGGTTTTCATACAAGGATTCCATCTCGGATTTCAAGGCCACTAGCCACTTCTTAGAGTCAGGCCCCGACATAGCTTGTTGGTAGGTTGTGAGCTCATCCTGATCCATGAGCATTACATCACCAGTGTGAGTCATGAGAAATCCATATCTCTCAGCCTCAAACCAAATCCTACCAGACCTACGTGGGCTCTGTGCTACAGGAATAGACTCTTGAACCACAACATCTTGTGGTATCTGTTCAGGTTCCATTTCAGGTTTGATGTCTCCTTGTTGTTCTTGAATTTCCTCAAGTTCTACTTTCCTCCCACTAGTTCCTTTAGAGATAAACTCTTTCTCTAAAAGGACACCAGTTCGAGCAATAAACACTTTTTGCTCAGAAGGATTGTAGAAATAGTAACCCATTGTTTTTTTGGGATACCCAACAAAAAGGTATTTTTTAGATTTAGGCCCTAGTTTGTCAGAGGATTGACGTTTCACATAAGCATCATAGCTCCAAATCTTCATAAAAGACAAATTGGGATGCCTCCCACTCCATATCTCATATGGTGTCTTTTGAACGGATGGAACTCGGTTTAGTGTAAAAATGGTTGTCTCTAGAGCATGTCCCCAAAAGGAGTTTGGAAGGTCAGCTTGACTCATCATGGAGCGAACCATGTCTAACAGAGTTCAATTTCTCCTTTCAGATACACCATTCCATTGAGGTGTACCTGGTGGAGTGAGTTGTGATACAATACCACACTCCTTCAGATAGTCAAGGAATTCTTGATCCAAGTACTCTCCACCTCAATCTGATCGAAGCACTTTAATACTGTTCCCGAGTTGATTCTCTACTTCATTCTTGAATTCTTTGAACTTTTCAAAGGATTCTGCTTGTGTCTCATAAGATATACATAGCCATATCTGCTGAAGTCATCAGTGAAAGTAAAAAAGTATTGGAAACCTCCACTAGCATGTGTAGACATAGGGCCACATACATCACTATGTATGAGTCCTAGTAAGTCATTAGCCCTTTTACTTTGCCGTGTGAATAGGGCTTTGGTCATCTTACCCAACAAACATGACTCACATACCTCATATGATTCAAAATCAAATGAGTCCAAGAGTCCATCCTTATGGAGCTTGGAAATGCGGGTCTCATGTATATGGCCCAAGCGACAGTGCCAGAGATAGGTCAGGTTCGAATCATTTAATTTGACCTTCTTGGTATTCACATTATAGATTGGATCTTCAAGGTCTAGAACATACAAACCATTGGTAAGTTGAGCACTGCCAAACAAGAAATGAAAATCAAATTTCTACTAATAGTGGGCACAAAGTAGTAGTTGTCTAATTCTAAAACTAGTCCACTAGGTAAAGTGAGAACATAAGTCCCTACGGCTAAAGCAGCAACCCTTGCTCCATTTCTAACACGTAGGTCCACTTCACCTCGGCCCAATCTTCTACTTCTACTTAGATCCTGCACATTTGCACAAATGTGAGATCCATATCCAGTATCCAATACCCAAGATGAGGAAGTAGAAAAGTTAGCCTCTATAACAAAAATACCTGAAGTGGAAGTCTTACTTCCCTTTTCCTTAGCAAGTCCTTCAAGATAGAGCTTGCAGTTGTGCTTCCAGTGTCCAGGTTGCTTACAATGGAAGCACTGCCCTTCCTTTGCCACACCACCTTTTGGTTTCAGTGTAGCTGAAGAAGAATTAACATTGGACTTTTCATTAGCTTTATCCTTCTTCTTGTTGGCCTTTCCCTTTCCCTTGCCCTTTTGAACCATCAAAATGGGCTTAGCCTTCCTAAGGTTTTGCTCAGCAGTTCTCAACATGTTGAGTAATTTAGGAAGTGATTTGTCAAGGTCGTTCATGTTATAGTTCATGACGAACTGACTGTAGCTTTCAGGCAACGATTGCAAGACTACATCAATAGCCAACTTTTTCTGAAGAGCAAATCCCAAACTCTCAAGATTCTCAATGTACCCAATCATCTTGAGCACATGAGGACCCACGGGACTTCTCTCAAACATCTTGCACTGAAAGAATGCCTTAGCGGTCTCAAACCTCTCATGCCTAGCTTGCTCTTGAAAAGTATTTTGAGATGTTCGATCATATCGGACGCCCCCAAGTTCTCATGTTGCTTTTGAAGCTCAGATTCCATGGTAATCAGCATGAGACACGCAACATCCAGAGCATCATTAGAATGCCTCTTGTGAGCATCCCTTTCAACACTTGGAGAAGTGGCAGCAGGCTCATTTGGAATGGGCTGCTCTAGGACATAAGCCTTTCTCTCTTGCTTGAGGACTATCCTCAAGTTTCGGTACCATTTGAGAAAGTTGGTCCCGTTCAATTTTTCCCTTCTCAAGGATCGATCGCAACGAAAGTGTCGATGTGTTTTGTGCCATGGTTATCTACAACAGTAAATATGTAGTGTAAGAGCCATGTATTTTAATTCATTTAATAAGGACTTTTATTAAACGATACTCCCACTATTTTGCTCAAAATAACAACCCTCGATATTATTTCGGAACACCTCGACGCTAAGGTATTCTAGTGGTCCAAGATCCATATTTGACCACAACTTGAGTCAGCTTTGGCTTTTCTCTCAAGTTATAGCTATTTAAGTAGGCAACTCCCTGCCAATTGCATCCCATGCAACTCTTGGATAGTTGGGTGAACAACACTTGTCCAAGCTTATCTCATGAACTTAAGCCCAACTCTATGCCTCTAAGTCCCCAATCTTATTAGGATGACTTAGTTAAGTCGGACCCAAAGTTAGCAATTTGGATATCACTATTATCCCATCACGCCTTACCAAGATGAAAATAGGTGCTTTACTTTGGCAAACCCACCTAATGTTGATCAAATTTTTGACGAGTGTCAACATTTGGAACTCATCACATTTAATGACTTAATATTTGTTTTGAGGGATTTTTCTTTTTATCTCACCAATTTGTTATCTCCGGTTGTCTTATACATGCATCACATACAAATATAAAACATGCATCTCATGCTTCCAAGAAAGTAAACGTGACATGGTTATAGCCCAAACTATGTGATATTCTCAAGCCAATGAGAATATCATGAAAGCCTAAGAAAAGACAAGTGTCTTCACAAGCTCCTTCTCTTCCTTTCTTGGTTGCCCTTTTGTTGTCACCTCCTTGGACATACCACCTTGGATGATCCTTGGACATACCACCTTGGATGATCCAATAATGTACCATTACATCAATAATAAAAACCTCGAGTTACATTCAAGGGGAGTAAGGTGAGAAGAGAATGTACAATGAGAGTGATAAGAAAAGGCACGACTCACAGGCCGTATTTACAAGTACAACCAATCAAGGGCTATAACCATGCACCATGCTTCAAACACCAATCAGCATATCATGTCAAATCTCATTCAACAAAAATGCATGCCAATTGATGCATGTTGATTAACCAGTTTTTATTTATGTGGCACTTCACATACGGCGGTACCGCTGGCCAGTCAGCGGACGGGGTCAAGGGGGGCCGCCTTGCGGGGGGGTTAGGTGGGGGACAGCACCCCCCGGTGCAAAAAATTGTCTTACAATTATGTTGCTTGAGATCTTCTATTTCAAGCAAGTAGGCACCCGAGACTCCTCCATTCGAGCCACAAAAAATACCTTAGTTTCAGTGCCTGAATAGGCCGAATCCAAACCAAGCTAGGGTTTTTGCAACTATTGCAAGAATCCTAATCCATATAGGTATCTCATAACTATCAATTTTGGGTTCATCTCATTAACCAATTAGTGGCATTTCTTCATATATGTCATATGTTCATTACGAGTTTTGGTTTCATGCATCATGAATCAATCTAATTAATCATGGCTGAAAGCAATCGAACACATAACATCATGCGATTCAACATTCAAGCCCGATTTAGGGTTCAACCAGTAGCTCTGATACCACTGTTGGCTTTTGGGAGCCAAACAACGCCGCGGAATTTAACAGAAACCCTCTAGGATCCAAGTGAAACTGGGTAAACCGGGTGTTTAAAAATTTTCATACCTACTTTTCGGTTGAGATCTCTCACTCAACTGTAGAGTCGAATCACAAAACCTAAATAGTTAACGTGTTCAAGCTCTCTATGGTATCCACACGAGCCTCTCGGGATCACCACGCTTCCACCGCGTCCTGACAGATGCATTTCTCTTGCGCTCGCAGTGCTAGCTTGCGTCCTCCAAGGAATTGCAAGGGAAGAGTGTGGCTGTCCTTTTGGGAGGCTAGGGCAAGGAGACCTGCAAATTTCTCACAAAAAGTTGTATTTATAGTGAGACTCAACTTCCAGGCCTAAGGGGTTTCAAAGCCCTAATCCAATTAGGCTTTAATTTTGGGCTTAAAAATGGCTCAACTCTTGGGCCTATTATTAATACGAAATTAAAGTGAAACCATAACCCAAATAATTAGCCCATGCACTCTAATGATCCAAATAGCTCTATGTGTGCGACCCAATAGGCTCTTACCATGTTGGCAATGATCATAAATCGCATTTATGATCATAAGCAATGAGCGGCGTCTAGCAACACATCATTGCTACCCAAGTGACAAGATTATCAGTGATTCGACTAAACCTTTATGATCATCACCGATATATGCCATTGTCCCTTTGTCCAAGATATCAAGACTAAGCACGAGACATGGAATGTGTCACTCTCATATAGCCCAGTCTGTGGTTTCTTGATTACCAAGTAGACCAACTTAAACTGATGATATTGATATCGTATATCAACTCATCCGAGCATGGCCATGCATTTTGCTAAGTCTTACTCTATCAAGGGGCCGAAGATATCACTCCCGTTACATAGGAGGGACAAATCCCATCTTGATCATAAAAATCCCTCCGCATGATATGTGACATACCCAATGACCTCCTTCAAGTTCACTTAGTTACGAGCAACCAAGGAAAGTATCAAAGTATGTGACTCACATGTAGGGAACCTTGATGATCTTGGGTCGAAGGACTACATATACCATGATCACTATGAGAATCACTTATGACACTCATATAACGATCCATGTAGTGTTCTCATGGTGGGTCGGTCCAGTACACAAGTTCTCCAACTTGTACCCATATGCAGACTACGTATCTCATATTAGTCTCCACATATGCTAGTCGTTATGTTTTATTGCAACCCGCTCCACAATAATACTAGACTAGGGACGTTTGAGAATATCATTACTGTAGGGGTACAATTATGTTTCTTACGTTACGCAGAAACAAACAACAAACCATAATTGCTGGATTAATGCCTTAATAAAATATCATGACTCAATGTGCAAAAAATACAATCATCTCATGATTGGCTTTTGGGCATAACACTAACACATTGTGGGCCTTTAGGTTTCTCACGCCAATTCTTCTAGCAAGGCGCAAACCTGCTTTGATGGCTTCATATTCTGCCATATTGTTGGTGACGTTAAACCCAAATTTGATGGCTTTCATAACTTCCATACCTTCGGGACCACGAAGAATTACTCCAGCTCCTTGATGCTCGGAGCGGGATGCCCCGTTGACAAACAGAGTCCACTCAGGTTCATTATTCCCGAGGTTGGGTTGACTTTCATCGGCAATGGGTACCTCTGCAATGAAATCTGCCAATGCTTGAGCTTTTATTGACTTCCTCGGCTCATAGGTGATATCATACTTGCCGAGCTCGATGCACCACTTTGAAAGCCTTCCCAAGTGGTCTACCTTCTTCATGATATCTCGAAGAGGTAGGTTATTTCGGAAAACAACGGGGTGGCCTTGGAAATAAGGACGTAGCCTTCTGCTTGCAAGCACCAGGGCATAAATAGCCTTTTGTTGCAAGGGGTACCTGACTTCGGCACCATTCAGGGACTTGCTGACATAATATACTAGCCATTGATTTTCCCCCTCTTCCTTCACAAAGACCGAACTTATTGCCTTTTCGGTGATGGCAAGGTAAAGCATGAGGGGTTCCCCTTCCCGTGGCTATCAAAGTGTCGACAGACTAGTTAGGTAAACTTTAAGCTTTTCCCAGGCCTTTTGGCAGTCTTCGTTCCAAGGATTCACCTCGGTTCCGAGGTCACCACTATTTTTTGCTGTGTTAGTGAGGACCTTGAAGAACGGTCGGCAGCGATCCCCATATCTGGAGATGAATCTACTGAGGGACATGATTCTCCCTGTGAGTCTTTGCACATCCTTAGTCATCGTGGGAGTTTGGAATCCCAGCAGGGCCTTGACCTTTTTTGGATTGGCGTCGATACCTCTCTCCGACACCATGAATCCAAGCAACTTACCTGCGTTCACCCTAAACATGCATTTTTTGGGGTTGAGATAGATTCCGAAGGTCCTCTAAGTCCGTGATATGGCTATTAGGCAGTTTGCTCTTAACTATCAGATCATCGACGTAGACTTGCATGTTTCTCCCGATTTGGGAGTTGAAGACCCTGTTCATCAACTTTGGTACGTGGCTCCTGCATTCTTAAGCCCGAAGGGCATTCTAATATAGTAGTATGTACCAACTTCGGTGATGAAGGTAGTCTTTTCCTCATCTTCGGGCTCCATCCTAATTTGATGATACGCACTGAAGGAATCAAGGAAACTAAGTACGCCATACTCGGCGGTTGAATCTACCAACTGATTTGTTGGCAGCAGAGGACATGAATCTTTAGGGCAAGCATCGTTCACGTTTTGAAAGTTGATGCACATTCGTAGTTTATCACTCCTTTCCTTTGTGGAGATAACCACGTTACTAAGCCATTCGGGTTCTTTGACTTCCCTGATTACACCTGCTTCCATTAAGTGTTGGACTTCAGTTTTAACGAAGTTGTTCTTATGTGCCGAGAGGCTTCATTTTTTTGTCGGACAAGCTTTGCCTCTGGGCGCACCTTAAGGCTATGTTGAATTATGTGAGGGTTTACCCCAGGCATGTACTTTGGCGAGTAGGCAAACAGATCTTTGTTCATTAACAGGAAAGATACAAGTTTTTCCTTGTCACCTTTTGCCAGTGTTTTCCCCATTCGGGTACTTCGACCTGGGACAAGTTCTACATCTTCTATTTCTATTTTCTCGGGGTCTTCTGCTTCTTCTCCCTTTGCCTCCCCTACGAGCACGGCCTTTGCTCCTGAAGTCTGTGCGTTGATCTTCACTAAGACCTTTCTTGCTTTTACAAAGACCTTTCTCACTTCCCCTTGGTCGATGAAGATCTCAGCATCTTCATCCTTTGTTGCAAAGGTGACAGTCAAGTATTTCACATATGGGCGGATGTGGAGGTTTCCTTGCGTCTGCCTCCCAAGAATGGCATTATATGACAAAGGGACATCTATGACGATGAACCTTGTCATTGCGGAAGCAAAAAGCTCACCCTTATTTTGTGGTGAAGTTCCCCTTAGCATTAGAGGGAGGTCAATCCATCCGATGACAGGGAGTTCGGACGGACCTACTCCGAAGGTAGGGGAGGTGACAGGCTTGAGATCGCCTTTTGGGATACCCAAATTTGGCAGCAGATGAGAGAATAAGATGTCAATGTTAGAAGCATCGTCGAGGAGTACTATTTTGACATCCCAACTCCCTATCCTTGCCATGATTAGAAGTGGGTCGTCATGAGGGAATACTACGGTAAACCCATCTTCGCGAACAAGATTTTTTGATGAGTTACTAAATTCCATCACCGAGATCTCCCTGGCTTTTCTTTTTCTTTCTGCCAAAGGTAGTCCAGTGGTGATTGTCTGTATTATTCCAGCCGGAGGTGGTGGATGTCTTTTGGGACTTTGGTTTCGACGCCTGTCAGAATTGATGCAATAAGGCATCTTCGTTTGCTGTCATGTTGACAGGTGGAGAGACTTCCTGAGGAGGCGAGCGCATGGAGCTTTGGTTTCCCAGCTGAGTGTGCCTGAAAAGCTCAAAGAAGAGGTTAGGAGGTCCCCGGTTTGCTTTTCCGGGGAGGACCCTCCGACGCCCAAGTCAGTTTTCTGAGTGAAAGTGGAGGAAGAACACTAAGGGATCAAGTGTCTTGCCTGTTTTGTGTTTTCTCAGACGGAGGAAAATGCCCATCCTTTGCCCAGTCCCATTTCCTAGTATTTATAGGAGTAGTTGGTCCGTTCAGATCATGACACGTGTTCGGTCGGATTTGACCAGTATTTTTGGACCTAGGGGACAGGCAGCCGTTTGCAGCCTCCTTTAGCTCGGGACCCGGACAGGTTGTGTCAGGACTGGGGCGGCTGCGGCGTGTCAGTTCGCCATTCAGATGTGACGTGTAGGGCTTGTCGGCGACATGTCAGAGGCTCCTTAAATGCTCATTCCGTACTCCCGAGGTCCCCTGGGCGAGGTCGCCCTTCGGTGCGTGCACCCTCTTCGGATTCTATCCGTCCTTCGGTGCGAGCACCTCCTTCGGGATCTATCCCATAGTTCTAGGAGTTCCCTTGATGAACACTTTCTTCGGGACTCACACCCATAGTTAGGGGATTCCCTTGTTCAGGTGTTTCTTGTTCGGGGAAGATCCTCTTCGGGGCCTCTACCTTCGGGGAGATTCTTCCTTGCTTCAGAGAGATGGCTCTCTTACCCGAAGGCGGTCAGTTTGGCCCCTCGATGGAGACGGTGTTGTCCTCGGAATTCCTGACGAGCTAACCGAAGTCTCGAGCTCATAGTGTTTGACTTCGCACCTTCCGAGGTCAGTAAAAAGATCCTCTCTTAGGTGACGTCAGACTCCTCAGCCAATATTCTGGCAGGGAGTTACTACCGAGGAGGCAATAGCCTTTGGCTATCAAGAATCATATTCCTCATCATCTTCTTTCCTTTCCTCTTCTCTCCTCCCATTCGGGGATGACATCCATAGGTAGCGCCGAAGTTGGCCCTGGTTTATTAGAGACTCAATGTACTTCTTCATCTAGAAGCAATCCTCGGTGTCATGCCCATGATCCCGATGGAATTGGCAAAACTTCATATTTTTCTTGTTTTCGGAAGTCATGGCCTTCAGACACTGGATTGGGTTTCCTTGCCTTTCCATGGCCAGCAGTATGTTTGTTCGGGAGGTGTTTAGGGGAGTAAATGATATGGGTCTTTTCCCTTTCTGCTCCCAATTTTTTCCCCAGCCCTCAGCTGGATACTGGGGTTGATGCTTTCGCCAAAACTTCATATTTTTCTTGTTTTCGGAAGTCATGGCCTTCAGACGCTGGATTGGGTTTCCTTGCCTTTCCATGGCCAGCAGTTTGTTTGTTCGGGAGGTGTTAAGGGGAGTAAATGATATGGGTCTTTTCGCCTTCTGCTCCCAATTTTTTCCCCAGCCCTCAGCTGGATACTGGGGTTGATGCTTTCGCCTTCGGGATGATGATGATTAGGCTTCGATCCTCCCATTCTCAGCTCTTCGGCTGTCATGTGCTGTTCGGTTCTACGGTAGAACTTGCCAAGGGTGTTCGGAGGGTCTTTTGAGAACTCATAAAAGAGTTGTGAGTCTCGTCAAAGTCCCCATATCATGGCGACGATGCGTATTTCAGGACGGAAGTCTGGCACGCTCAGGGCCTCTTGGTTAAATCTTTTGACATAGTCGTGAATGGTTTCCCCATTCCTTTGTGCTATATCGAACATCTGGACGGGCATCTTTGCTGTCGGCCTACTGCCGATGAACTGCTGCGTGAATGCTGTGGACAGCTCTTGGAAACTCATTATTGTTCCAGGGGTGAGGAAGTTGTACCACACAGTTGCCAGACCGGAGAGGGTACCTCAAAGCATTTGCAGAGGGTGGCGTCATCGGCACCGTGTAGCACCATGCTGCATCTATATTTGGTTCAGTGGGCTTGAGGCTCATTACGTCCATCATAGGTCTCCATGTGAGGGACTCAAAAGTCACTTGGCATTGGTGCTTCTACTACCATCCGGATGAAGGGTGACTCTTCTCCAGTGAAGGTCTCAGATAACCTTGACCATACTGGCTTTTGGGCGATCTGCCTCTCTACTTTTTCTAGCCTCTCTAGGATTTTTTCAATGAGGATGGTGGCCTTGGGCTCTTCTTGCTGCCTGGAGACCTCCGGCAATGGATAATGACACTGCTTTTTCGAGGAATAACTTCGGCGGCGGGGGGATTGTGATCGTTCCTCCGGTGAAGAACTTCACCAGCGAGAAGTCCTAGCCGCTTTGGACCCCGTTTCTCTAGTATGTCGGACTCTGGGAGGCATGTCCTCCATCGAGGACTCATCACGGATGTCGTCGCTCCCCGAACTCCGGTGAGTAGATTTTGGGCTTCTCTCCCGACGGGGTGTTGGCTAAGGTTCCCTTCATCCCGAAGGCTGTTGTGACCACCTTTGGTCCAGTTGTTGCATCATTTCAGCCACAACGGAGCATTGAAAGTCATGTAGAAAGCTCATTGTGACGGTTAGAGGATGTTCGTCCTCAGGCAAGGAAGTCCCTGCGATGGGTTGTTCGGCCACCAGTTGAGCTTCCAGCGCGGACGGGGACTTCGGGAGTCCATTGTCCTTAGAACGCCGAGTCTCAATGATGGCCACCTGAGAGTGGGTTCCCATAGACTGCGCCAAATGATGCCCGTTGGCATCTTCGTTGTATGACATGGTGAGCCTGGAAGGGACTTCCTGTGAAAGGGGGCGTCTGAAGGAGAGACTTCTAGGGAGAGATTGCCTGAAACACTCAAAGAACAAGGGTTAGGAGGTCCCCAGAGTGTTTTCCGGGGGAGGAGCCTCCGACACCCAAGTAAGTATTTGGTGAAGTGAATAATAATGAATTTTTCCTGAGACTTTCCTGAATATTTATAGGAGGATGTTTAGGGGAAGTCCGTTTGACACAGCTCGCTTAGATCATGATACATGTTTGATTGGATGCAGTCCGTACCTTCGGGAATGGGGACCTTTAGCTAGCCATAGGCTGTCAGGGCCGCAGTAGGTCTGCATGTTAGGGCGTGTATGAAGGCGGCATGTCACGAGATGTGTGAGGGCGGCGTGTCAAAGGCTCCTTAACCATTTTTGTCGTACTCTCTAGATCTCTTCGCTGTAAGAGACCTCTTAGGGACAGGAAGGCTTCTTGCTGAGGTTGCTCCAGTTATTCGTGAGTCCCCTCGGCACAGATGACCCCCTCTAGAGGTGCTTTCCTCTGCCGAAGATGCCGAGTCAACCTCTCCCGAAGATAGCTAGGTCATCTTACTGAGGGTGGTAGTGCACCATACTCCTGAGGCCAGTATTGCCATTTCCTGAGGGTGATGGTGGATCATCCTAGGTAGAGGGATCAGGATGCCAGATCCTACTTTCCTGAGGTTGGTGTTCACATTCTTTGAGGGTGATGCTCGCCTTTTCTGAGGGTGGCACTTCGTTAGACCTCGGGGATTTAAAGGGCAATAGCCCTTTGGCTATCAGTTGTGGATGTTTCCATTTCATTCAAAACAAGTTGTGAATGTTTCCATGCCACTCTTGTTGTGAATGTTTCCATTTCATTCCAAACAAGTCATGAGTGTTTCCAATTCAAAGACGTTGTGAATGTTTCCATTTCACTGTCAACAAGTTGTGAATGTTTCCTTTCCAAGGTAGTTGTGAGTGTTTCTATTGCAAACAAGTTGTGAATGTTTACTTTCTAAACTAGTCATGAATGTTTCCATTTCATTCTAAACAAGTTGTGAATGATTCCAATCTGAACAAGTTCTGAATGTTTCCATTCAAAATTAGTTGTGAATATATCTATTCCAAACAAATTGTGAAGGTGTCCATTTTAATCCTAACAAGTTCTGAATGTTTATAGTACAAACTAGTTTTGAATGTTTTTATCTTATTCTAACCAAGTTGTGAATGTTTCCATTCCAATCTACTTATGAATGTTTCTATTTCAAACAAGTTAAGAATGTTTCCATTTGATTCTAAAGAACTTGTGAATGTTTCCATTCCAAAGAAGTTGTGAATGTTTACATTTCATTCCAAACAACTTATGAATGTTTCCTTTGCATTCTAAACATGTTGTGATTGTTTCCATTTCATTGAAAACAAGTTATGAATGTTTCCAATCCTTTTCATTCCAAACAGCGTCTGAATGTTTCTATTCCAAACTAGTTGTGAATGTTTCCATTCCAAACTAGTTGTGAATGTTTCTATTTCAAGCAAGTTAAGAATGTTTCCATTTCATTCCCAACAAGTTGTGAAAGTTTTCATTCCAAACTTGCTATGAATGTTTCTATTTCATTCTAAATAAGTTGTGAATGTTTCTATTCCAAAGTAGTTGTGAATGTTTTCATTTCATTCTAAACAAGTGGTGAATGTTTCCATTCCAAACTAGTTGTAAATGTTTCTATTCCAAACAGGTTGTGAAAGTGTCCATTTTATTCTACAGAAGTTGTGAGTGTTTTTATAACAAAGTAGTTCTGAATGTTTCCTTTTCATTTTAAACAATTTGTGAATGATTCCTGTTACGGCTCTCCTAGTGGGAAGCACGCTTGAAGAAGGTAAAGTGCTCTAAATCAAGTTTAAAACCTTAATTAAACTTTACATAGCAAGATTAGGAAAGTTTAGCAAAGTTCACTAAGTTCCAAGGAGGTTAAGGAGCTGAATAAGGATCAGGGGCAAAATAGTAATTTTTACATCCTGAATAGTCGGGCCGGATCCCGAGTGGTTAAAATGAAGTTTTATGACTAAAATTTTCACTTTAACCCAAACTTGATGAAATAAACAAGGATTAATCAAGAATAGCTAAGGTTACCAAAAGGTGGGAACTTAAGTGTATCATGTCTAATACTTTGGTGGTTTAAGTGTTAAACATGGTTATAAGAAGGTAGAGTGGAGGGGTGGCTCCCATAAACCCCAGTTCATCATCTCCACCCTTATTTTTTTATCCAATTAAGCTTGAATCAAAGTTTCTTGGTGAAAGGAGAAGCCATCCTAAGTATATAGGTCATTGGGAGCTCATTTCATGCATAAAACCATGGTTTTGGAGCTTGGAAGCATGTTTTCTCCCATCCCCTATTTTTGGTACGAGGTAACCAATGAGTTCTTGATTGATTTCAGGTTTATTGGTTAGTTAGGAGCTTGGAATTTGGTTAGAAAGTAAGAATTTGATGTTTCATGCCTATGTTTTGCTTGGAACTTAGGTGGCGCTTTGGTGAGCTTAGTGTTTGGAAAAGTGCTTGATTCTTGCTTGTTACTTGGAGTTGAGCTAATGGGGTTGTATTTTCGAGTTGAATTAATGCTATTGCAATGAGGTTGCCTGAAGAATTCAAGTAATTCTAGCAATAGCATTAGTTAGTGGACAAGGTTGAATCATGGTGGACGATGAGGTTTGTGATAACTGGAATGATGTTATAATGTATCATAGATTCACTTGGGATAGTTGGTTGTGATCTATGCAACATGTTTTACATGTGTGTGAAGTTTGGAGGATAACCAAGCATGTTTGATATGTTTGGTAAATGTCCAAATTTCTTAGCAGCAAAATCTGTGAAAATTCTGCAGATTCGCAAATTGGCAACACGTCGCCAATTTTGTACCATTGTCCATGACGCGTCACCAATACAAGAAAGTTGGCAGAATGTTACCAACTGTGGTGACACGTCACCACACTTGGTGACACGTGGCCATAGGTATGTTGGCTGAATTTTCCAAGTTTTGCTAGGAAGGTGAAGGGGAGACCTAAGGGGGTTCTTAGGGTACCTTGGGGCCTAAGCGCTCCGGGGGTACTCCGAGACTTTCAATAGTCCTTCAAGACCTAGGTGTTTTCTTAAGTTTTGTAAAGTTTTATTATTACTTCTAACATAAGCAAGAAAACTAGTTTACTAAGGATCATAACTAAGTACCAGTAGCTAGGGTGGAAGGTTTAGAACCATTGGCAACCTAGCTGTGCCGTTAGCCACGAGGTTGCAAGGTATCGTGAAGACCCTTACTAAGAATGTTTAGGTTCTCACTGCTTAGTTATATTGTGTAGATTCTGAAGTTGTTGGACCAGGTAATCGTTGAGGTTTATTGCAGTAGTTAGCTTTTGCTGCAGGTATTTCCCTTGAGAATCTTTATGATTCCAGTTTACTTGGGTAACTTGTTGGTCAAGTAACAGTACTAACTAGAGTTTTCCTTTGGCTGTAGAGCCTAGTAGCACTTGGACAAGGGTTTTTGTGGCTCACCACTAGGACTTGCATCTAAGGTGGGAGTTAGTTCAAGAAGATCTCAATTCAGGCTTGTATATATAGTACTCTTAATTGCCTCCATTGTTTATGTTTTAAAGAGTTCTAGACTCTAGGGTTGCTCTTGGGTAAGGGCATTAGTCTACTTTATGTATGAATGCTCCCATGCAGTTTTTATGTGTAGTAAACTCACATAAATTTTGATTTTGTATGCTTGGGCTATTTAAACTTATTTTCTATGGAAATCTCTTGGCCAAGTCATTGTCTTATGGTTTTTGTTAATCCAAGTCAAAGCATGAAGATCATGCGTCTTGCATATTCTAAGGTAATCAACTAGCATCACAGAGTTTTAATTCATGCATATATTCAACTAGCCAATTGCAATCCACCGTGAGACCAACTCTCACAGGTGTCCTGGCCAGGGGCCAAGGACAGCCGTATCAGTTTTTGGTATCAGAGGCTAGAGCTCATTTCATAGCGATTCGAGGCTAAGGCTGAGATCTAGTTTTGGAAAGTCTAGGTGCTAGGAATGTTAGTACTTCCAACATCTGGGGAATGTTGTCTGCTTTGTTTGTAGGTTACTATGGTTGACACTAGGTCAGGAGCTTCGAAAGGGTCTAGAGAACCTGGTGAGGGTTCTAGTGACCCAGTTATGGCAAGGCTAGATGAAATATCCAGGGTGCTTTAGGGTGTGATTCAGACTATAGCCCAAGTGGCACAGGGTATGACTACCATCATGACTAAGTTCTTCCAAGATCGTAAGGATAGAGAAGTTGTCCAAGAGGAAAATGATCCACATCAAGATCAGGAAAGGCATGTTGAGCAGCAGCGAATGTCTAGGGCTCATGAATGGGGAAATCATGTTCATGAGGAGGAAGATGAGCTAGAGGTTATGGAGGTTCCAAGGAGGGGAGACACCCCACATCAAATGAGGTTGTTGGAAAAGTTTAAGACTGTAGATCCACTGAGTTTTGATGGGATAGGTGATCTCGATTGAGCAGAAGATTGGTTATCTAGGATGAATTGACTTTTTAATTCTGGAAGTTATGAGTCTGAACAAAAGATGGCCTTAGTACCTTTCTTTTTGAGAGGGAGGGCTAGTTTATGGTGGGATGATGTGATGGAAATGCTCAAAGAAGGTAATGGTACTCGACCAGAGCACAAGAAAAAGGTACTCAAGTGGTCAGACTTTAAGAAGAAATTCCGACAGGAATATATTAATAAAGCTACACAAAATCAAAGGAGGATCCAGTTTGAGAATCTAATGCAAGCAGAGATGTTTGTGCACGAGTATGAGTAGCATTTTAATTCACTTATTTGGCATGCTCCTTACATGATTGGTAATGATGAGTTGAAGGCCAAGAAATTCTTTCAAGGTTTGAAACCTGTGCTTCGGAGGTATATGGCGACAGTGGATATCAAGAGTTATCGCCAAGTGGTTTAGAAGGCATTAGCCTTCGAAGAGAATTTAAGGATATGATGCCATCTAGCAAAAAGGTGGAGGTTGGACCAACCAACTTAGGAAAGAGTGCTTGAAAGTGATTGATGGTTGAAAGCTAAGGTCCTTTCAAGAGAAAGAAAATGGGCTTGTGCCCTAAGTGTAGACGATTCCATGGCACGAGGCCATGTGCCGTGGGGACTGATAATTGCAATATTTGTGTTCAGAAAGGATATTGGGCGAGGGAATGCCCATGGGCTCAACCTTTGCCAGGTCCACCCAGGAACCTACCCCCTGTACCCCTTGCCAGAGGAAATCGACCTGGTGTCGCTGCAGCAGTAGTTGTCCCAAGGGTTTTCAACTTCGCGAGTCAGGTGACCAAAGAGCCAGTTGCCGTTCAAGGTAATTTTACTTTTTAGAACGGTAGTGTTAGAGTGCTTTTTGATATAGAAGCTACTCTTTCAGTGATATCATCTGCCTTGGTAGATAAGTTTAAATTGCAAAGAGAAGTCTCCGGTGAGTTAAGACTCATTAGGACTGTAGGGAGGAGTTTTATTGTGACCAATGAAGTGGTTACTAGGTATCCCTTGCAGTTACGTGACCATGATTTCTGTTGTGATTTATGGGTGATAGAATTAAGGTCTTATGGCCTTATGTTGGGAATGGATTGGCTAAGTACGCATAAGGCCCAAATTGACTGTGCAAATGACTCAGTCGACATTACTGATGCTCAGGGAGCTAGAGTGACTTGCACAAGAGGATTAGCATCTAGTGCTAAAAGTTTACATCTTAGACTTATGGATACCATCCCCATAGTCAGGGAAGAAGAGTATTATTCATTAGGTGGGGTGGCTACAGAAGAGGAACTTGAAATGATTCCTATAGCCAATTACTTTCCTGAAGGGTTTCCAATAGAATTGCCTGGGTTACCACTCAAGAAGGATACTGAGTTTGCAATCCATCTTCGGCCTACGATTGAACCTATTTCAATACCACCTTACAGGATGTTAGCTCTTGAGATGGATGATTTAAAGAAGCAGTTGGAGGAACTGCTAGAAAAAAGGCTTTATAAGGCCTAGTGTATCACTGTGGGGAGCCCCGGTGTTATTTGTGAAGAATAAGGATGGAACTTTAAGGTTGTGCATCGACTATAGAAAGTTGAATACAGCAACAGTCAAGAATAAGTATCCACTTCCTAGAATTGATGACTTGTTTGATAGACTCAGAGGAGCAAAGGTATTTTCTAGGATTGACCTCCAGTCTGGATACTTTCAGATCAGACTTAAGGAGGAAGATATCCCAAAACCTGCCTTTAGAACAAGGTATGGAGACTATGAGTGTACAGTTATGCCATTCGGTGTGACTAATGCTCCAGCAGTAGTCATGGAAGCTATGAATCGAATATTTAAACCATTTCTGGATCAATTTGTTGAAGTTTTCATCGATGACATTTTGGTGTACTCACAAACTACCTTAGAACATGAGAAGCATCTTATGTCAGTTTTCCAAGTGTTGAAGGATAATCAATACTATGAAAACTTGGTTAAGTGTGAGTTTTTGTTACCCACTTCGGGGTAGTCCAGTTACGGTGCCAAAATTGTGCATTTAAAGTCCCAGGTTTGGTGTGTCCTGTAGGTCATCAGAACAACACCCCTAGTGTACATACTCAAGTGACCCTCTTGAGCACTATGTAAATACATGCATATTGGTCTAACCATAACACACATATTTACATTTATGCACACTATGACAGCTAAGAAGGAAAACACTAGCACAAGTCTTAGTTTTGGCTTCCACATATTAGGCAATCTTCTTAAGTTCTAGTGACCAGCTGCTGCACCTGTAACTTCCACTAATAAACTATATCATTCTAGCCACATCCCCCTATTTCCATTTCTACATTATCAAGTAAAAACTTATAGCAAACCAAAGAATTTTTTTTTACATCAATAGCCCACCTATGGACCAAGTTATGGATTTTTTAAGTTGGTTAAAAAATTCTGACCAAATGAACAGTAACTCAGCCAATTTTACAATATCATATCCTTGGCTACAGCGCTCTAAATCTAGAAATTTGAAAGCCCAGTTAACCCTCTAGATGTCCTCTAGGTGTGGTCAAAATTTCATACCAATATTCCTTCTACACAGGGAGATATTAAACTTTAGGTCAAGAGTCAAAATTCTAGGAACTTTTGGACCATTTTGCCCATACGATTTTCCAAACCATGCAAACACTTCATTCACAAGGGGAAAGCCCTCCAAGGCCATCCCATATATGTCCATTACACATAGGAATTACATTCCCTTTCTTTTAACAATTTGATGTGGCCAAAACATAATTTACAAGTAAGCAGCCCATCATTCACACTTAGGCAGCTTTGCACCACATCACTTACATAGCCAAAAGATTACTCAAATGTTCACATACTTGTCTCATTTTACATACACTACATGTACATGCATACATGCACTACAATATGATGTTAACTCAGCTAAATACGCACCATAAGTTACAGGAGTGCCTGGGACACAGTGGACTCCAGAACAGGATGCTAGACAGCTACTACACAACACAATAAATACCACCATTAAAAATACCAAATGTGCTCCTAAAATCACCAAAATTTCACGATCATAACTAGACATATGGAGTTTGATGTGCCTGAAATTTTAGATCAAAACTCAAACTAAAAATATCAGTTTGAATGTGATCTTTCTGCTGGACCTGAAATGACAGAAAATGGGGGGAGTAAGTTTCGTTGAGAAACTTAGTAAGGGTAGCACTTGGTTTCTTAAGGTAATGTGATCCTCATTAAAAGCTGCATCCAAAGACACTAAAACACAAAATCCACAATGTATATATACAACATATAGCAGCCAAATGCAGCAGCCAAACACAAACAACAAACATATGAAATGTGGCAGCAACATATACCATAGGTTAGTCCATAAAACACATAATAAATATAACCAAATCACTTTGGAAGCCCTCCTCAAGCTAATGCTTGGTCTTAGGAGGATTTTAACAGTAGTTAGTACTAACTTTGGGCTCTAGAAACCCTCATTTTACTGCCATCTTTGTGCAGTTCACACTAGGTCAGAAAACTTTCAATTAGTGCACTCCCCTCACTAAGCCTAGTTCATCAAGCCCATGGCTCTCTCGCAAGCTTAGCCCTAGCTCCATGTGTTGGGTTTTGGGAGCCAAACAATGCAGCAGAATTTAACTGAAACACTCCAGGATCTAAGTGAAACGGGGTAAACCGGGTGTTTAAAAATTTTTATACCTAATTTTTGGTTGAGATCTTTCACTCAACTGTAGAGTTGAATCACAAAACCTGAACAGTTGACGTGTTCAAGCTCTTTATGGTATCCACACGAGCCTATCGGGATCACCACGCTTCCACCATGTCCCGGCAGATACGTTTCTCTTGCGCTCGCAGTGCTAGCCTGCGTCCTCTAAGGAATTGCAAGATAAGAGTGCAGCTGTCCTTTTGGGAGGCTAGGGCAAGGAGACCTGCAAATTTCTCACTAAAAGTTGTATTTATAGTGAGACTCAACTTTCGGGCCTAATGGGTTTTAAAGGCCTAATCCAATTAGGCTTTAATTTCGGGCTTAATAATGGCTCAACCCTTGGGCCCATTATTAATACGAAATTAAAGTGAAACTATAACCCAAATAATTAGCCCATGCAGTCTAATGATCCAAATAGCTCTATGTGTGTGACCCAATTGGCTCTTACAATGTTGGCAATCATCGTAAATCACATTTATGATCATAAGCATTGAGCGGTGTCTAGCAACACATCATTGCTACCCAAGTGACAAGATTGTCGGTGATTCGACTAAACCTTTATGATCATCACCGATATATGCCATTGTCCCTTTGTCCAAGATATCAAGACTAAGCATAAGACATGGAATGTGTCACTCTTCTATAGCCCAATCATTGGTTTCTTGATTACCGAGTAGACAAACTTAAACTGATGACATTGATATCGTATATCAACTCATCCGAGCTTGGCCATGCATTTTTTTAAGTCTTACTTTATCAAGGCGCCCGAAGATATCACTCCCGTTACATAGAAGGGACAAATCCAATCTTGATCATACAAATCCCTCTGCATGATATGTGACATACCCAATGACCTCCTTCAAGTTCACTCAGTTACGAGCCACAAAAGGAAGTATCAAAGTATGTGACTCACATGTAGGGAACCTTGATGATCTTAGGTCGAAGGACTACACATACCATGATCATAATGACAATCACATATGACACTTATATAATGATCCATGTAGTGTTCTCATGGTGGGTCGGTCCAGTACACAAGTTCTCTAACTTGTACACATATGTAGACAACATATCTCATATTAGTCTCCACATATGCTTGTCGTTATGTATTATTGCAACCCGCTCCACAATAATACTAGATTAGGGACATTTGAGAATATCATTATTCTAGGGTTACAATTATGTTTGTTACGTTACGCAGAAACAAAACAACAAACCATAATTGCTGGATTAATGCCTTAATAAAATATTATGACTCAATGTGCAAAAATACAATCATCTCATGATTGGGTTTTAGGCACAACGCTAACAATCTCCCACTTGCACTAAAAGCCAATCATCCATGTGTCTAATACCGATGGACCTAGAATGGCTATCATGCTTCTGCTGCGAAAGAGGCTTTGTCAGTGGATCAGCAATGTTGCTGTCTGTCAAAGTCCTGCATATCCATACATCACCCCTCTCGATGATCTCCCTGATGAGATGATAGTGTCGGAGTATATGTTTGGATCGCTGGTGAGATCGAGGTTCCTTAGCTTGTGTGATTGTTCCATTGTTGTCACAATAGAGCTCTATCGGGTCGGCAATGCTTGGAACCACTCCAAGTTCAGTGATGAACTTCTTGATCCAAACTGCCTCCTTGACAGCATTAGAGGCGGCAATGTACTCAGATTCTGTTGTAGAGTCAACTACTATCTCTTGCTTTGAACTCTTCCAGCTCATAGCACCACCACCATTACAAAACACAACCAGATTGCGATCTAAAATCATCCTTATCGGATTGGAAGCTTGCATCGGTGTAACCCCTTACAATGAGCTCATCTTTACCTCCAAAGACCAAGAATGCATCCTTAGTCCTTCATAGGTACTTAAGGATGTTCTTAACAGCTGTCCAGTGACTCTCACCGGGGTTCGATTGGTACTTACTCGTCATGCTCAAGGCATATGAGACATCGAGACGAGTACATATCATGGCATACGTGATAGATCCAATTGATGAGGCATATGGAATCTTACTCATGCGCTCTCTCTCCTCAGGTGTACTTGGACACTGAGATCTAGAAAAAGTTATACCATATGACATGGGCAAGAATCCTTTCTTGGAATATTTCATGCTAAACCTTTTTAGCACCTTGTCAATATATGTACTTTGACATAGGCCAAGAAGCTTTCTAGATCTATCTCTATAGATCCTGATGCCTAACACATAAGCTGCTTCACCCAAGTACTTCATAGGGAAACATTTCCCTTGCCAAGTCTTCACAGACTGTAGTTCAGGAATGTCATTCCCAATGAGTAGTATGTCATCTACATACAACACCAAGAAGACAATAGCGCTCCCACTAACCTTCTTGTAGACACAAGGTTCATCTTCATTTTTTATAAAACCAAACTCTTTGATTGCTTCATCAAAACAAAGATTCCAACTTCGAGCAGCTTGCTTCAGTCCATAAATGGACTGTTGCAACTTGCACCCTTTATTGGCATTCTCAGGAGTGAAAAAACCCTCAGGTTGTGTCATGTACACATCCTCAAGTAGCTTTCCATTTAGGAATGCAGTTTTGACATCCATTTGCCATATCTCATAATGATAGTGTGCAGCAATAGTGAACAAAATTTGGATGGATTTAAGCATTGCAACTAGTGAAAAAGTTTCATCGTAGCCAATACCATGAATTTGCTTGAAACCTTTTGCAACCAATCATCCCTTAAAGGTAATCACATTACCATCCATGTCAGTTTTCTTCTTGAAAACCCATTGGCACCCTATGGGTTTTACCCCTTTAGGTGGGTTAACCAAAGTCCATACTTGGTTTTCATACATGGATTCCATCTCGGATTTCATGGCCACTAGCCACTAGCCACTTCTCAGAGTCAGGCCCCGACATAGCTTGTTGGTAGGTTATGGGCTCATCCGATCCATGAGCATCACATCACCAGTGTGAGTCACGAGAAATCCATATCTCTCAGGCTCACGCCGAATCCTACCAGACCTACGTGGGCTCTGTGCTACAGGAACAGACTCTTGAACCACAACATCTTGTGGCGTCTATTCAGGTTTGATGTCTCCTTGTTGTTCTTGAATTTCTTCAAGTTCTAGTTTCCTTCCACTAGTTCCTTTAGAGATAAACTCTTTCTCTAAAAAGACACCAGTTCGAGAAACAAACACTTTTTGCTCAAAAGGATTGTACAAATAGTAACCCTTTGTTTCTTTGGGATACCCAACAAAAAGGCATTTTTGAGATTTGGGCCCTAGTTTGTCAGAGTATTGACATTTCACATAAGCGTCACAGCCCGAAATCTTCATAAAAGACAATTTGGGATGCCTCCCACTCCATATCTCATATGGTGTCTTTTGAACGGATTTAGATGGAACTCGGTTTAATGTAAAAGCGGTTGTCTCTAGAGAATGTCCCCAAAAGGAGTTTGGAAGGTCAGCTTGACTCATCATGGAGCGAACCATGTCTAACAGAGTTCAATTTCTCCTTTTAGATACACCATTCCTTTGAGGTGTACCTGGTGGAGTGAGTTGTGATACTAT
Organism: Aquilaria yunnanensis; assembly: GCA_039654915.1. Classification (NCBI taxonomy): domain Eukaryota; kingdom Viridiplantae; phylum Streptophyta; class Magnoliopsida; order Malvales; family Thymelaeaceae; genus Aquilaria; species Aquilaria yunnanensis. The sequence goes on from CM077594.1 coordinate 73,101,239, forward strand.
ACCACACTCCTTCAGATACTCAAGGAATTCTTGATCCAAGTACTCTCCACCTCAATCTGATCGAAGCACTTTAATAGTCTTCCCGAGTTGATTCTCTACTTCATTCTTGAATTCTTTGAACTTTTCAAAGGATTCTAACTTGTGTCTCATAAGATACACATAGCTATATCTGCTGAAGTCATCAGTGAAAGTAATGAAGTATTGGAAACCTCCTCTAGCTTGTGTAGACATAGGACCACACACATCACTATTTATGAGTCCTAGTAAGCCATTAGCCCTTCCACTTTGCCCTGTGAATGGGGATTTGGTCATCTTGCCTGACAAACATGACTCACATGTCTCATATGATTCAAAATCAAATGAGTCCAAAAGTCCATCCTTATGGAGCTTGGATATGCGGGTCTCATTTATATGGCCTAAGCGATGGTGCCAGAGATAAGTCGGGTTCGAATCATCTAATCTGACCTTCTTAGTATTCACATTATAGATTGGATCTTTGAGGTCTAGAACATACAACCCATTGCTAAGTTGAGCACTACGATAAAAGATTTTATTCAAATAAATAGAACAACATTTGTCCTTAATTATAAATGAAAAACCTTTCTTGTCCAAACAAGAAACAGAAATCAAATTTCTACTAATAGTAGGCACAAAGTAGCAGTTGTCTAATTCTAAAACTAATCCACTAGGTAAAGTGACAACATAAGTCCCTACAGCTAAGTCAGCAACCCTTGCTCCATTTCCAACACGTAGGTCCACTTCACCTCGGCCCAATCTTCTACTTCTACTTAGATCCTGCACATTTGCACAAATGTGAGATCCGCATCCAGTATCCAATACCCAAGATGAGGAAGTAGAAAAGTTAGCCTCTATAACAAAAATACCTGAAGTGGAAGTCTTACTTCCCTTTTTCTTAGCAAGTTCTTCAAGATAGAGCTTGCAATTGAGCTTCTAGTGTCTAGATTGGTTACAGTGGAAGCACTACCCTTCCTTTGCCACACCACCATTTGGTTTCAGTGCAGCTGAAGAAGAATTGGCATTGGACTTTCCATTAGCTTTATTGTTCTTCTTGTTGGTTTTTATTTTTCCCTTGCCCTTTTGAACCATCAAAATGGGCATAGCCTTCTTAAGGTTTTGCTCAGTAGTTCTCAACATGTTGAGCAATTCCGGGAGGGACTTGTCAAGGTCGTTCATGTTATAGTTCATGATGAACTGACTGTAGCTTTCAAGCAACGATTGCAAGACTAAATCAATAGCCAACTCTTTCTGAAGAGCAAATCCCAAACTCTCAAGATTCTCAATGTACCCAATCATCTTGAGCACATGAGGACCCACGGGACTTCCCTAAGACATTTTGCACTGAAGCAATGCCTTAGAGGTCTCAAACCTCTCATGCCTAGCTTGCTCTTGGAAAAGCATTTTCAGATGTTCGATCATATCAAAGGCCCCCATGTTCTCATGTTGCTTCTGAAGCTCAGATTCCATGGTAATAAGCATGAGGCATGCAACATCGAAAGTATGATCAGAATGCCTCTTGTGGGCATGCCTTTCAGCTCTTGGAGCAGTGGCAGCGGTCTCATCTGGAATGGGCTGCTCTTGGACATAAGCCTTTCTCTCTTGCTTGAGCACTACCCTCAAGTTTTGGTACCATTTGAGAAAGTTGGTCCCATTCAGTTTTTCCTTCTCAAGGATTGATCGTAATGAAAGTGTCGATGTGTTCTGTGCCATGGTTATCTACAATAGGAAATATGCAATGGTATGAGCCATGGTTTATTAAACGATACTCCCACTATTTTCCTTAAAATAATAACTCTTGATATTATTTCGGAACACCTCGGCACTAAGGTATTCTAGTGGGCCAAGATCCATATTTGACCATAACTTGAGTCAGCTTTGGCTTTTCTCTCAAGTTATAGTTATTTAGGTATGCAACTCCATGCCAATTGCATCTCATGCAACTCTTGGATAGTTGGGTGAACAACACTTGTCCTAGCTCATCTCATGAACTTAAGCCCAACTCTATGCCTCTAAGTCCCTAATCCTATTAGGATGACTTAGTTAAGTCGGACCCAAAGTTAGCAATTTGGATATCATTATTATCCCATTGCACCTTACCAAGATGAACATAGGTGCTTTGCTTTGGCAAACCCACCCAATGTTGATCAAAGTCTTGACGAATGCCAACATTTGGAAGGCATCACATTTAATGACTTAATATTTGTTTTGAGGGATTTTTATTTTGATCTCACCAATTTGTTATCTCCGGTTGTCTTATACATGCATCACATACAAATATAAAACATGCATCTCATGCTTACAAAAAAGTAAACGTGACATGGTTATAGCCCAAACTATGTGATATTCTCAAGCCATTGAGAATATCATAAAAGCCTACGAAAAGAAAAAGGGTCTTCACAAGCTCATTCTCTTCCTTTCTTGGTTGCCCTTTTGTTGTCACCTCCTTGGACATACTACCTCGGATGATCCTTGGACATACCACCTTGGATGATCCCATAATGTACCATTACATCAATAATAGAAACCTCGAGTTACATTCGAAGGGAGTAAGGTGAGAAGAGAATGTACAATGAGAGTGATAAGAAAAGGCACGACTCACAGGCCGTATTTACAAGTACAACCAATCAAGGGCTATAACCACGCACCATGCTTCAAACACCAATCAGCATATCATGTCAAATCTCATTCAACAAAAAATGCATGCCAATTGATGCGCGTTGATTAACCAGTTTTTATTTATGTGGCGCTTCGCGTAGGGCGGTCCCGCTGGCTGGTCAGCGGGCGGTGGTTCCACTGATTGGTCAGCGGACGGGGCCAAGGGGGGCCGCCCTTGCGGTGGGTTGCGAGAGAGGCAGCGCTCCCCGGCACAAAAAATTGCCTTACAATTCTAGGGTTTTTGCAACTATTGCAAAAATCCTAATCCATATAGGTATCTCATACCTATCAATTTTGGGTTAATCTCATTAACCAATTAGTGTCGTTTCTTCATATATGTCATATGTTCGTTACGAGTTCCGGTTTCATGCATCGTGAATCAATCTAATTAATCATTGCCAAAAAGCAACCGAACACATAACATCATGCGATTAAACACTCAATCCCGATTTAGGGTTTCACCAGTAGCTCTGATACCACTGTTGGGTTTTCGGAGCCAAATAGCGCAGCGGAATTTAACCAAAACACTCTAGGATCCAAGTGAAATGGGGTAAATCGGGTGTTTGAAAATTTTCATACCTAATTTTCGGTTAAGATCTCACACTCAACTGTAGAGTCGAATCGCAAAACCTGAACAGTTGACGTGTTTAAGCTCTCTATTGTATCCACACGAGCCTCTCGGGATCACCACGCTTCCACCACGTCCCGGCAGATATGTTTCTCTTGCGTTCGCAATGCTAGCCTACGTCCTCCAAGGAATTGCAATAGAAGAGTACGACTGTCCTTTTGGGAGGCTAGGGCAAGGAGACCTGCGAATTTCTCACTAGAAGTTGTATTTATAGTCAGACTCAACTTCCATGCCTAATGGGTTTCATAGCCCTAATCCAATTAGGCTTTAATTTCAGGCTTAATAATGGCTCAACTATTGGCCCCATTATTAATACGAAATTAAAGTGAAACCATAACCCAAATAATTAGCCCATGCACTCTAATGATCCAAATAGCTCTATGTGTACAACCCAATAGGCTCTTACCATGTTGGCAATGTTCATAAATCACATTTATGATCATAAGCAATGAGCGGTGTCTAGCAACACATCATTGCTACCCAAATGACAAGATTGTCGGTATTCGACTAAACCTTCATGATTATCACCGATATATGCCATTGTCCCTTTGTCCAAGATATCAAGACTAAGCACGAGACAAGGAATGTGTCACTCTCGTATAGCCCAATCTTTGGTTTCTTGACTACCGAGTAGACTAACTTAAACTGATGACATTGATATCGTATATCAACTCATCCGAGCATGGCCATGCATTTTTTTTAGGTCTTACTCTATCGATGGGCCCGAAGATATCACTCCCGTTACATAGGAGGGACAAATCCCATCTTGATCATACAAATCCCTCCGCATGATATGTGACATACCCAATGACCTCCTTCAAGTTCACTCAGTTACGAGCAACAAAGGGAAGTATCAAAGTATGTAACTCATATGTAGGGAACCTTGATGATCTTAGGTCGAAGGACTACATATACCATGATCACTATGAGAATCACGTATGACACTCATATAATGATCCACGTAGTGTTCTCATGGTGGGTCGGTCCAATACACAAGTTCTCCAACTTGTACCCATATGCAGACTACATATCTCATATTAGTCTCCACATATACTAGTCGTTATGTATTATTGCAACCTGCTCCACAATAATACTAGACTAGGGATGTTTGAGAATATCGTTATTCTAGGGTTACTGATATGATCAAAGAAGGTACAATCAAGGAAGTCAAGGATCCATTGAAGATAAGTAATGGACCATTGACAAGGAAGAAGGCTAAGGAGCTCACTAGTGCACTTCAAGCTTGGATTTTAACAGATTAGCGATGTTCTGGTAGAAAAATCATATTTTGAGCTAAACAGATCAGAATTGAGTGATTCTTAATTCAATGGAAAGATAAATTTTGGAGCTACAAATCATATGAAGCCATGAAACCCAGTGTGCACGTTAAGGGGGTCTAATTTAGCTTCAAAGTTACGATTTGTGAGTCATCGCTGGTTCAGAAGTAGTTGCTGTACTTTGGTCATATCTTTGGATTCAGATGCCCATTTTGTGTGGTTTAGGTGTGATTTCAAAGCTAAGAAAGAGTGCTACAACTTTCATGCTTTGCATTTTGAGAAATCATGGCTGTATCAAGTTTGAATTTCAGCGTGAAGTTGAAGACATAAGCAAGAACCACCAGAGAATACCATTTTGGGGTTTTTATGGGCAATCTTGTGTTGTAACGTATTTTATTTTATTTTCCTGTTTATTTACATTATTTAGGATGTTATTTAGTCCATGGAAGTGATTTAGGTCACTTAGGATAAATGGAATTCGCTGCACTCCTTAATTATGTGTTGAAAGGGTGTAGGAATCCTAGTTTGACTAGGTTTTCTTGAGTCCTTTGTAACTAGGTTTCCTAGGTGACTTGGGCTGGGAATTCTGCCCATCTTTTTACCCTAGTTTAGGCCTATAAATAGGCACATATTTTGGCTGTAAAACAACAGCCTTCACATGAAATAATATTGCTACTTTGGAGAGAATTTGCCTTTGGTTCTTTGTGGACTACCTTGGTGTACAAGTGTGCTTGTGTTCTTGGTGTTCTTATACTTCTCGTTTTTAGTCATAGGTTGATTAGGGGTGGGGGTCTTAAAATCCAGTCTCTTTAATGTCTTGTGGAGCTTGAAAAACATCTTGGGCGCGTTTCATGGTCTTTATACCATCGGGGTTCGCACCAGTTGGTATCAGAGCCACAAGTTTCATTGAAGGACATATCTTTGTGTTCTTGTTTCTCTTTGGTTTTCTTTCAATTTTGTTCAGTAAATTCATGTTTTAATTCTTTTTTTTAATCCTTTTTCTTCTTATTTCAGGTCTGTCCTTTTTATTCCGTCCTTGTTCAAGTCCAAAAATCACAAAAACAACAAAAAGAAGTCAATCTGTGCTGTCTAGTTTTCTCAGTTTCAAATTGATTGTTCCTGATTATTTCTTATCTTTCTATTTCGTGTCCAGCCCTATTAATATCTCTTGTTTTCATTGTTTCCAGCATCCTAGAGTCAAGAAAACACCAAAAAAAAGAAGGATCTAAGTTGAGGAAGTTTCGGTATCACAAAAGTTATTTCAAATTGTGCAAGTTTCAATAGTTTCTTGTTTTGGCCGAATAGAAAACTAACTTTTTGTCTTTGGCAGCAAGGAAGTTCAAGGAGAAAGTTGTTTTAGCATCAAAATAGCAAGCAAAAAAAAAAAAAAAGGGAGAAAAAGAAAAGAAAAAGAAAAGAACAAAGAAAAGGGCTTGCAAAAAGAAGTTTTCTCAAAGTGTTGAAAGTTTTGCGCCCCAAAACCTATCCCATTGTTTTTGAACCAAAAAGCTTTCTTTGTGGTTCTTGTGATCATCAATTGCAGGAGCTTCCTAGAGTCTTTTAAAGCTTGTTTAGCCTACCTCTTTTGGAGTCAAAATTGTTTTCAAGAATTCAAGTTTTCTTGTGTGCTTTGAGGACAGTTTTCTTAGAACTTTTGAGGACTCTTTGAATAGCAATATCTCACTAACAAATTGAGTGTTTGAGTGCTCATCTTTTGAGTGAAACACGTGAGGTGAGTATTTGTGAGGATATTTGTTTTCATGAGTATGGAAGGCCAGGAGGATAGGACGATGGAAGTAAGACACAATGAGGAGCCGACCATTAGAGAGCTTCAAGAAACTCTCAATAGACTTGTGGGGAGGATTGAGGACATTGACTTAAGATTGCCAAGAAGGCCTAATCCCATCTTGCAACCAAGGAGAGGTCTAAGGAGAGGAACCCGAGGAGGAAGAAGGAATTTTGCATGACCATGGGCTTCCAAGGAGGGGTGAGCCAAGGGAGGACAACAATCTCAACTCCATCAAGCTTACCATTCCATCCTTCCAAGGGAGGAGTGATCCAGATGCATATTGGGAGTGGGAGCAAAAGATTGAGATGGTGTTTAATTGCCATCATTACTTCGAGGAAAAGAAGGTTAAATTGGCTACCATAAAGTTCACTAATTATGCTCTTGTATGGTGGAATTATGATGTTACTTTTAGGAGAAGGAATGAGGAGGAGCCCATACACACATGGAGAGACCTTAAAGCATTAATGAGGAGGAGATTTGTGCCTAGCTACTACACTAAAGATCAACGCCTCAAGCTTCAAAGGCTAGTGCAAGGCCAAAGGAGTGTAGAGGAATACCACAAAGACTTGGAGATGACCTTGACTCGAGCCAATGTCATTGAGGATGAAGAGACCACCATTGCTAGATTCATCAATGGTCTCAACCATGATATAGCCAACAAAGTGGAGATGGTGCCTTATTTTAATATGAAGGACTTGCTTCACCATGCCATTGAGGCTGAGAGGATCATCAAAAGGTCCAAGGCATCCAAGATGTCTCAAGGAGGAATTTCCACATGGAAAGGAGCGTGGAGCAAGGATGTGAGAGAAGCACCAAAGCCAAAAGTGGAGGCCACAAAAGGAGACTTGTCTCGGCCTCAAGAAGAAAAGTCTATCATGCTTGTTCCACTTTCACCACAAGAAGTCTTTGAGGATCAAAGTAAACTTCAAAGTGAGGTTGAGAGAAAAGAAAAAGAGGGGAAAGTTGAGGGCAAGAGTGATGAGGGGAAAGTTGAGAGAACAACCAAGAGATTAAGTGAAAAGAGTGAACATGAGGGGAAGAAGAGTGGAGAGTTCCCGAGAGAATAAATTGAGTGCGAAGTTGAAAGAAGACAAGAGTGCAATGAACCCAAGCTGAGTGAAGAGAGAAAGACCCACAGAGAAGCCATACTTTCATCTAACATAATAAAGTCTTTTTCTAGTGTTGTGTTGTCTTCTTTTCAGGAATTAAGTGGAGTGAGCTACAAGAATCAAGTGAGTTGCTGCCCATTGAAGAAGTTAGTGTTCCAAATTTTCCAAGTAATTTCCCATGCATCAAACCAATAAAGGAGGTTGAGAAGGAACAATTTGAGGTGAGTCCTAGTGATTTCAGTTGCAAAAGTATGCCTAACATTGTTTCTTACTCTTTGGTTCAAGGGGAAGACAATGCTGCAACTCCATCCAAAGTCATTAAGTGCAAAGGTGAAAATTTTGTGGTTTCTACACCTAAGGAAGATACTTGGAGACTAAGTCCAACCACTGTAATGTATTTCTTCCTTACACTTAGATATGATGTGGTTTTGCATGAAAATCTCAAACAATGTGTGTTTGCTTGCAATGTTATTTTGAAGAATGGTTTTCATGAAACTAGATTAAGAGAAGGAAGTAAGCATGAAAATTTGACAAAATATGGTTTTAAGCCTTCTAATTCTTTGGTTTTGTCAAATCATCTTTTGAATTCCATGAGTTTCTCTAGAGAAAAATCTGTTTTGGTGTCTTTGGTTTTTGATTTTGTTTGCTTTGTATCCATGTCACATTATTTTGTTTTGCCTCAAGTTAAATCAACTTCTTTGGAATTTTTCATGCATAAATTTGTGCTTATACATGCATTACATATTTCTTTGTTTCCCACTTATATTCAGCCCATTTTTGTGTGTCAATCTTTAATTTCCATCAAGCATTTCTTTATCTTGACACATGCATTACACAAACTTTTCAGCATTGATCTTTTTTGCTTTATTTCCAAACCTGAAAGTATTTATTTTGAGTGAAAATTCTGGTTTCAAATTCAGCCTTTTATGGAGGCATGTTGAGTCCTTTGTTTTGTGTCACGTGCCATTCACAAATTTCATGCATTGTTGTACCAATACATGCAAAAATAAGTTTGCTACTGAATTGGTTTCACTTAATCCTATCTACTTGAATCTTGTTTCATTTAAAATGCTTAGGATTTTTGTGGAATTGGTGCATCCTAGTTTTGTTATTTTTATAGGCCACATGGTGTTCAATTCTTATTTATTTGAATGGCCTATGCAAACTATTGTCTTGACATGCATAACTTCTGCTTTTCATGACCTTGACTCTTATGTGAGTTTACGTTCATTTGGTTTGAGTGCATACAGCATCCCTAAGGTAAATTATTCCAACACTTTTTCTAGTTTTGAGAGTAATGTTTTTGAGATGGCAAAGGCAATGAAAGTAATGCCTAGAGTTAAGATGAAAATTGTGCAAAATTTCAGATTTGTTGTGCTAATTGCTTCTAACTTTGTTTTTGACCCTGGAGGTATCAAAATTATCATTGCATTTAGATATTGGTTCAGGTTTTTCACAAGATTAAAGCTCCATACACAAGTATTCCATGCTATTGGTGCTTATGTGAAAGGTAAGTGCTTATGTTTTGATTATTTCATTGTTATTGATTCAATTCCCTTTTCTAATGCAGGTTTTGATTCGAGGACAAATCCTCCTAAGGAGGGGGGATCTGATATGATCAAATAAGGCACAATCAAGGAAGGCAAGCATCCATTGAAGATAGGACCATTGACAAGGAAGAAGGCTAAGGAGCTCACCAGTGCACTTCAAGCTTGGATTTTGATAGATTGGCGATGTTATGGTTGAAAAATCATATCTTGAGGTAAATAGATTAGAATTGAGTGATTCTTAATTCATTGAAAAGCTAACTTCTGAATCTACAAATCATATACATACCATGAAACCCAGTTTGCAAGTTAAGGGGGTCCAATTTAGCTTCAAAGTCACGATTTGTGAGTCATCGCTGGTTCAGAAGTAGTTGCAGTATTTTGGTCATATCTTTGGATTCAGATGCCCGTTTTGTGTGATTCAAGTGTCATTTCAAAGATAAGAAAGAGATCTATAACTTTCATGCCTTTCATTTTGAGAAATCATGGCGGCATCAAGTTCGAATTTCAGCTTGAAGTTGAAGTCACAAGCAAGAACCACCAGAGAAGACCATTTTGGGGTTTTTATGGGCAATCTTGTGTTGTAACATATTTTATTATATTTTTCTATTTATTTACATTATTTAGGATGTTATTAGGCCATGGAAGTGATTCAGGTCACTTAGGGTAAATGGAATTCACTGCACACCTTAAACATGTGTTAAAAGGTGTAGGAATCCTAGTTTGACTAGGTTTTCTTGAGTCCTTTGTAACTAGGTTTCCTAGGTGACTTGGGCTGCGAATTTTGCCTATCTTTTTACCCTAGCTTAGGCCTATAAATGGGCACATATTCTGGTTGTAAAACAACAGTCTTGGCATGAAATAATATTGCTATTTTGGAGAGAATTTCCCTTTGGTTATTTGTGGACTACCTTGGTGTACAAGTGTGCTTGTGTTCTTGGTGTTCTTATACTTCTCGTTTCTAGTCACAGGTTGATTAGGGGTGGGGGTCTTAAAATCTAGTCTCTTTGATGTCTTGTGGGGCTTGAAAAACATCTTGGGCATGTTTCATGGTCTTTATACCATCGGGGTTCACATCAGTTACAATTATGTTTGTTACGTTACACAGAAACAAAACAACAAACAATAATTGCTAGATTAATGCCTTAATAAAATATCATGACTCAATGTGCAAAAATACAATTATCTCATGATTGGATTTTGGGCACAACACTAACACCATGGTTGCCTGACAATACAGAAAACAACCCATGAGAGTAAGAGAACCCTTACCAAAGTGGGTAGGCTGAAAATCAAGATTAATCCTCGAAGTATCCAAGAAATAGCTCTAGTTTGCTTCCAATTGTTTTCTTTTGCCTTCAATTTCAATCAATTGCAAGTTTGAAGGTGTGGTGGCTATGGAGGAAGTATGGTTGTGTTCTTGGGCTAGGGGAGGACGAAAATGAGAGAGGGATAAGTGATTTGGCCACTTAAATGGCCTTAAATGAGCTTAAGGGCACAAAACACACTTAACAAGCTTAACCTTGCTTTATGTCATTTTCTTTCTCACTGATTATGGTTTCTTTGTCTTAAACTCATTGGTACACATGCGCCCAACATTTTTGACTAATAATCAAGTCTTGGCTGCCTCCCCCATGGTAGGATAACCCCACAATTCCACCTTTAGACTTAAGTTGTTACCCACTCCGGGGTAGTCCATTTATGGTGCCAAAACTGTGAATTTGAACTCCCAGGATTGGTAATGTTCTGTAGGCTATTAGAACACTACCCTTAGTGTGCATACCCAAGTGGCCCTCTTGGGCACTATGTAAACACATGCATGTTGGTCCAACCATCACACACATATTCACATTTCATGCACACTATGGCAGCTAAGAAGGAAAACACCAGCACAAGACTTAGTTTTGGCTTCCACACATTAGACAATCTTGTTAAGTTCTAGTGACCAGGTACTGCACTTGTAACTTCCACTAATAAACTGTATCATTCTAGCCACATACCCTCTATTTTCTTTGCTCCATCATCAAGTAGAGACTAAGAGCAAACCAAGGAATTTTGTTTTACAACAATAGCCCACCTATGGACCAAGTTATGGATTTTTTAAGTTGGTTACAACATTCTGACCAAATGAACAGTAACTCAGCCAAATTTGTAATGTCATATCTTTGGCTACAGTGCTCTAAATCCAGAAATTCCAAATCTCCGTTAACCCTCTAGATTTCCTATAGGTGTGGTCAAAATTACATACCAAGATTCATTCTACATAGGGACATATTAAACTTGAGGTCTAGAGTCGAAATTCTGGCAAGTTTTGGACCATTTTGCCCATACAATTTTTCCAAATCATGCAAACACTACATTCACAAGGGGAAAGCCCTCCAAGGCTATCCCATATATGTCCATTACAAATAGGAATTACATTTCCTTTCTTTTAACAACTTTATGTGGCCAACACAGAATTTACAAGTAAGCAGTCCATCATTCACACTTAGGCAGCTTTGCACCACATCACTTATATAGCCAAAACATTACTCAAATGTTCACATACTTGTCTCATTTTACATACACTACATGTTAATTCATACATGCACTACAAAATGGTCTCAACTCAGCTAAATACGCACCCCAGGTTACAGGAGGTCCTGAGACACAGTGGACTCCAAAAACAGGATGCTGGACAGCTGCTGCACAACACAATAAGTACCACCATTAAAAATACCAAATGTGCTCCTAAAATCACCAAACTTTCCAGATCATAACGAGACATATGGAAGTTCATGTACCTGAAATTTCAGATTATAACTCAAACCAAAAAGGTTAGTTTAAAGGTGATCTTTCAGCTGGACCTGAAATGACAGAATTGAGGGGAGTAAGTTTCATTGAGAAATTTAGTAAGGGTAGCTCTTGGATTCACTAGGCAATGTAACTGATAGCCGAGGTGCCCATCACCCTCCAAACCAATAGGTTCGGACAAAGCACCAACCTCAGAGGAGAAACCACCCACCACGGAAAGAAGGATGTTCGACCTCCCAAATCCAACCTCGGCAATTCTCCGTTCCAGGAAACAACAGTGCCAGCCTCGGGGGGACAATTAAGCCATCCTCAGAAGTAGGGGTGTCCCTGAGGAAGGTCACCCTCAGGAAATATACTCCTGCGATACTAAGGAAACCTCGAAAGACGAGTCCTTCTCCGAAGAGGTCTCTTCTACCAAAAGGGACCTCGGCAGTACGACATGAGCAATTAAGGAGCCTCTGACACATCCCTGACATGCCACTCCCGGACACGTTCTGACACACCGCTTGCAGGGACACTCTTGCACGCCACTCTCGGGTCACCTAGGCTCCTAGCCCTACTGCCTATGACCGGATGGGTGTCCCCTCATCCCCCGAAGACGTGGATCGCATCCCATCAAACACGTGTCATGATCTGGGACAGCCACAAGAGGAGAACTACTACTGTTCGCCCCTCTATAAACATCTGGAAAACAGCCCAAGTAAACAGAGGTCTTGGGCACAGGAGAGAACATACTTCTCTGCTATCTATTACCTCCATATCTCCCAAATACTGACTTGGGCATTAGAGGCTCCTCCCCGGAAACACACCCCGGGGACCTCCTAACCTCTGTCTTCTAAGCATTTTAGGTACCCTCCCCTGGGAAACCTTCTCCTCAGGCGCTCTCCTCCGTCGGAAGTCCCCCTCGCTCCTACCATGCTACATGACGAAACTGCAACCGGGCACCATTTGGTTCCGTCTGTGGGAACTCTTTACCATGTCGCCATCATAGAGACTCGACGCTCAAAGGACAAAGGGATTCCAAGATCCCCCCCTATGGCCGAGGCTCAGCCGGTGACCACCCCACCTGTGGCAAAGACTTCTGTGCCGGAGGACGATCGCCCTGTAACGGTGACGATGGGCTTCCTATGAGACTTCCAATGCTCCATCGTCGCCGAATTGACCCAACAGGTTGATCAGAGGTTGCCCCAACCTCCTCTAGCCCGGAGGGCCTCGGCCTTAGCTACTCGTCAGGAAAAGGGTTCCAGGTCCACCCACCGAAGTTCAGGGAGCGGGCACTCCCTTGATGCCTCCTCAACAGAAAACAAACCCGTTGAGGTACAGCCTACCAGAAGGGGAGCCCCAAAAGAGACTAGGGCCTCTTACCAACGGAGTGCATCCCCTGATCAAAGGTCCTAGTCTCTTCACGGCCGAAGTCGCTCCCCGAGGAGGAGAAGAAGTTCGCCATTACCGGCGACCAGACGGCAGCAAGGAGAAGTCAGCACAACTGTCCTCATGGAGAAAATCCTGGGCAGACTGGAGAAGGTTGAGAGGCAACTCTCTCGAAAGCTAGTCTGGTCCAGGCTGTCAAACTCTTACACCGGAGAAGAGTCACATTTCGTGCGCGAAGTGGTGGAGGCGCCCATGCGCAGCGATTTCAGGGTACCTCATCTAGAAACTTATGATGGGCGAAGTGACCCTCAGGCACACCTGACAAAGTATAAGCGAAGCATGGTACTCCATGGCGCAGATGACGCTACATTCTGCAAATGCTTCGAAGTAACACTTTCGGGTCCAGCAACGGCATGGTACAACTATCTGGCCCACGGAAGCTTGTTGAGCTTTCAAGAGCTATCCACTGCCTTCACCCAGCAGTTTACCGGCAGTAGGCCAACCGCCAAAATGCCAGTACAAATGTTCAATCGAGAGGCGCTGAGCGTGCCCGACTTTTGGCCAGAAATTCGCATTCTCGTGCTGATTAGAGGACTTCGAAGGGAGTCCCAACTATTCTACGAGTTTTCAAAGCATCCCCCAGAGACACTCGGGGAATTTTACAGAAGGGCCGAACAGCATATGACGGCCAAGGAGCTTAGGATTGGAGGACCAAAAGAGAGCACCCTCGCGTCGAAGGGCCCAGCCATCAGACTCAACATCAGAACGAGGGAGAAAGGCCCCGAAAACAGAGGGGGAAAAGGCTGATGACATTCACCCCCTTGAACACTACAAGAGCTAGCATCCTCATGGCGCTAAAAAGGAAATGAACCACAGTTCCAAGGCCAAAGGCCATGACCTTGGAAAACAAGAGGAACATGAAGAAATTTTGTCAATACCACCGAGACCATGGCCATGACACTAAAGATTGTTTTCAGCTGAAGAAATATATTGAGTCCCTGATCAAACAGGGCCAACTTCGCCGGTACTTGCGGATGCCCTCCCCAAAAGGAAGGAAAGAAGAGCAGAGGAGAGGGGACGACGAAGAGTACGACTTGGACCGACATCGGGACCGAAGTCCTCGAAAGAACCTACCACCATCGGCGGGGGTTATCCAAACCATCACCACTGGGATACCCTCGGCCGAAAGGAAGAGGAAGATAAGAGAAATCTCCATAATGGAGTACGGGGACTCATCAAGAAGGCTCGTCCGTAGGGACGGATCTACGGTGAAGTTTCCCCATGACGACCCACTCCTTGTCACGGCAAGAATAGGAAACTGGGATGTCAAAAGGGTACTCCTCGATGACGGTTCAAACACCGATGTCATCTTTTCCCATCTGTTGCCTAAGTTGGGCATTCCGAAGGAGGATCTCAGCTTAGTCAGCTCCCCCACCTTCGGCGTCGGACCTTACGAACTTCCGGTCCTCGGATATGTTGACCTGCCTCTGATGCTAAAAGGAGTCTCACCTCATAGCTAGGAAGAGTTAATTGCCTCCATCAAGACAAGATTTATTGTCATAGACGTGCCGTCGGCTTACAATGCTATCCTCGGAAGGCAGACTCAGGGCAACTTCCACATCCGGCCGGATGTAAAGACCCTAACGGTCACCTTCGCAACCAAAGACGGAGATGTAGAAATCTTCATTGACCAAGCCGAAGTGAGAAAGGTCTTCACAAGGGCTAGACAAAGCCCAGCAAGAATCCAAGTACAGACTTCGGCGAAAGAAAAAGCAGTCATGAAGGACGGGGAAACAATAGAGGAGGAAACTGAAAGCCTCGAAAAAGCGAAAACAGAGGACGTAGAATTGATCCCTGGCCGAAACACCAGAATCGGGAAAAAACTGGCCGAGGATGACAAAAAGAGGCTTGTATCCTTCTTGTTTATTAACAAAGATCTATTTGCCTACTCGCCGAAAGATATGCCCGAGGTCGACCCCGGCATAATTCGTCACAATCTTAAAGTACGGCCAAACGCCAGACCAGTTCGGCAGAAAAAATGAAGTCTATCAGCTCATAAGAATTCCTTCGTTAAAGCCGAAGTCAATCGCCTCATCGAGGCCGGGGTAATAAGAAAAGTGAAATACCCTAAATGGCTTAGCAATGTCGTTATCTCCACAAAGGAAGGAAGCGAGAAGCTTCGAATGTGCATCGACTTCCGAAATTTAAATGACGCATGCCCAAAGGATTCTTATCCTCTGCTAGCCATAGATCAGCTGGTAGACGCAACCGCCGAATACGGGCTTCTGAGCTTCCTTGATGCCTTTAGTGGATATCATCAAATTCAGATGAACCCCGAAGATGAAGAAAAAACAGCCTTCATCATAGCGACATGCACCTACTGCTACGTCAGAATGCCTTTTGGGCTTAAAAATGCAGGGGCCACCTATCAAAGGCTGATGAACAAGGTATTCGATGCCCAGATTGGAAGAAACATGGAAGTATACATCGATGATATGATAGTCGAGAAAAATGCCTAGTAATCATATCACCGACCTCGCCGAAACCTTCCAACGACTTCGGGAGTATGGCATACGTCTTAATCCCGAGAAATGTGTATTCGGGGTAAGTGCAAGAAAGTTTCTTGGTTTTGTGGTATCAGAAAGGGGAATAGATGCCAACCCTAAGAAAATCAAAACCCTGCAGAATTTTTGAACACCTACATCCATCAAAGACATACAAAGGCTCATTGGAAAAATCACTTCCCTCAGTAAATTCATCTCCAGGTATGGCGACCGATGTCGGCCATTCTTCAAAGTACTCACCAAAGCCCCCAAAGGTGAGGATGCCCCTGGAACATGGGAGCATCTATGGAACTCAGAATGCCAGAAAGCTTGGGATGAGCTTAAGGACTACCACACCAAACTGCCAACACTCCGACAAACCCAGGAAGGAGAGCCCCTTATCCTTTATCTCGTAGTAACCGAAAAAATGGTGAGTTCGGTGCTAGTAAAAGAAGAAGGTGGGAGGCAAAGGCCAGTATACTACGTTTGCAAGTCCCTACATGGCACTGAGATCAGGTACCCATTGCTCCAAAAAGCCATCTACGCCTTAGTACTCACAGGCAGAAGGTTGCGACTTTTCTTCCGAGGACACGCTATCACTGTCCAAAGTAATCTGCCTCTACGCGACATGATGAAAAGAGTAGAGCATTCGGGGAGATTCTTGAAATGGTGTATCGAACTTGGAGAGTATGACATTACTTACGAGCCAAGAAGGGCAATAAAAGCTCAAGCCCTAGCAGACTTCATTGTCGAAATCCCAGAAATAGAGAATGCCAAAACCACTAAGGAAGACCAAACAAGGGTTAACCCAGAATGGAAGCTCTTTGTCGATGGAGCATCAGGCGCAAAACACCAGGGTGCCGGAATAGTCCTTCGGGGACCCGAAGGCATGCAAGCCACTAAGGCAATCAAATTCAGTTTTGATGTTACCAATAACATCGCCGAATATGAGGCCCTTATAGCAGGACTAAAACTAGCCAGAAAAGTTCGCATAAAAGACCTCCTGGCCCACAGTGACTCACAACTAGTAGTTCGGAAGACGAAGGGGGAATACGCGGCAAAAGATCCAACCATAGCAAAATATCAGGACCTCGTCAAAAAACTCGTTGGCGAGTTTGATTCAGTACAAATAGAAAATGTACCCCAAAGTGATAATGGTCAAGCTGACTCCTTGGCCAAATCTAAGGAACCCAATGAGGTACTGAAGCAACCTAGCATAGAACTGATGTGCATAGCAACCTCGGGAGAAGGATGGCGAGATCCCATTAAGAAGTATCTAGCAACTTCAGAACTCCCTGAAGACCCTAAAGAGGCCGCAAAAATACGAAAGCACTTGGGAAGGTACTTCCTCATTGGAGAAGAACTATACAGGCAAGGGTACGCGAGCCCTCTACAAAAATGTGTAGGCGAAGATGATGTCAAAACAATACTTGAAGAAGTCCACGAAGGAGCGTGTGGCTCCCATATAGGAACAGACGCCCTTGCTGGGGTACTACTCCGACAAGGTTACTTTTGGCCTACCTTGAGGAAAAACGCAAGGCAGTTCGTCCGAAGATGTGACAATTGCTAAAGGCACGCCAACATCCAAAAGTTCCCTTCGGAAAGAATAAACTCAGCAGATTATTCCTGCCCCTTCACCGTATAGGGCATTGACCTCATCGGACCTCTTCCAAATGCTCCCAGAGGAGTAAATTTTGCATAGTCGCAGTTGACTACTTCACCAAGTGGATTGAAGTGGAGCCACTGGCATCAATCTCGGTGAAGGATGCCCAAAAGTTCGTATGGAAGAACATTATATGGAACTCAGTTCACAGACAGAGGTTTCCAGGAATTCGTGACCGACCTTGGGATAAAAATGCATTTTGCTCCAGTATCCCACCCTCAAAGTAACGGGCAGGTCGAAGTATCCAACAGGACAGTAAAAGATGGCTTGAAGAAGAGGCTAAAAGAGGCAAAAGGGAAATGGCCAGGAGAGCGCCCAAGCGTGCTGTGGAGCTACCGTACGACTCCCCGAAGAGCTACGGGGGAAACCCTTTTCTCGTTCGTATACGGGACAGAGGCCATTATCCCCATTGAGGTCATACAACCTTCGATAAGAATACAAGTATTCGATGAAGGAGGAAATAATCTCGGCTTGAGGACAAAACTACACCTAGTCGAGGAACATCGCGAAATGGCTGAACTAAGGAGGAAAGCTTTCCAACAAAGAATTGCTCACGCTGCTAACATATGTGTAAGAAGAAAAGAAATCAAAAAAGGCAACCTTGTTCACCGAAAGGCTGAATTTGAGCCGCGAAAGCCATCACAAGGGGTACTTTAGGGAAACTGGAGTGGACCTTATTTGGTCCTCGATGAAGTCCGCCCCGAGGTCTACAAATTGGGCGATACCGAGGGAGTAGAGTTGAAAAACACTTGGCATTCTGACTTTCTGAAAAAATTCTATACTTAGACATTTTTTCAGAAGGAAAACTTGTAACTACTCCTCCCTGAAGTTGTTAATAAAAATACTAGGCGAATATGGTCGTGTTACTAAAGGAAGGTTCCTTAATGTTTACTAACTCCCTGATGGAGTATAAAACCTCGGCAAAGAATACGGGAAAATTTTAAGATGACTCTTTTCGAAGTATAGGTGCGGACGTTCGCCAAAAATATATACTTAGAATTACGCTAACTTCTGAAGAATTGTATTCGGAAGGAAGAATGGAGATTGAAGAAAAAATCTTCATTAAAAATCTCAGGGAAAAGTACAAAGGAGCAGGATTACAGAAAAGAAAGAAAAAGCCTAAGGCTGAGCAGGTGCATCCGACGTCTCTTCGGCATCATCATCTTCAATTGGCTCAGTCGGAGGCACGGGCTCGGCAGGTGGAAGATTGAAAAACTCCAGCTTAGACCATGCCCCCATGGGCTCTTCGGGAAAATCCAGAGCAGACAGGTGGGAGAGGTCGAGCTCAGGATACCGAAGAAGGACCTGATGACGCGCCAAGCAAAAGCCGTCTTGGTAAGACACCTTCGTCATCTGGTCAGACTGATCCTTCCCGGATCTCATGGCTGACAACTTGGCCGTAAGCTCAGCAATCTTCCCCTCCAGCTTCTTCTTCTTCTTGCTTTTTGCCTCCTTCTTCAAAGAGTCGACCTCGGCCTAAAGTTTGGCATTCAAAGCAAGCGCCTTCGTCAGGATCTCGCCATCTTGAGCGTTCGCCTTCCGAAGGGCCTCGTTCTTTGAAGAAAGAACGATGCACTTTGAGCCGAGGTCCTCGACCTTTGCTATGAAGTCAAGAAGGAGTTCCTGTTTGCTCGCCGCAAGTTCGGCCCGAAGATTCACAATGTCCTCCTTGACAATCTTGTTGAGCTCGCCATATTTGAGGACGTACTTGGCAAAAAACTCCTTCATTTTGCGCAAAGAATCTTCGGACCGAGAGGGGGATTCCATTTGCTTTGCCGCCCAGGCGCGAAAGTACCCGCTGTAACCAAAAGCTACAAAAAGGGGGCCCCAAATAAATATCAGAAGAATGATAAAAGCTTAGAAGGAAAATTTTTCTAAGTAAAAGGGAACAAAGGACTACCTGGGCGGCATGCTCAGTCATCCTCGCGGCGAGGATCTCTTCGTTTGGACATTCGGTGACAAGGGACTGGAATGTAGCATTTGTCATCATACCCGTCGCCATCTGGGGAGCCATCAGCTGGCTATCCTCAGAGAACAAATTCATGTCCTTTATGAAAGTCCAAAAAGGCTCCCTCGGCACCTTATCCTGCAGGATCCGCTTGTCCCGAAGAGTCCTCCAACGGGCGTGAGTCTCCATCCAGGGAGCAGCAAGCAGGTCCTCTGCAATATCACGCCGAAGTTCCGTCAGTACGTCATCCCTTAGCCATTCATCCAAAAAATCGTAGATGCAAAAAATACTAAGATTTGTAGAGCAATGGCTAAGGAACCAACCTGGTGGAACTTCGGCGATGTCATCCCCAGACTCACCCTCCCGGACCTCGCCAGGAACATTCTTTCCCTTCATCCTTCTGCTCTCTTCTAGCTCTTGAGGAGACCTTTGCTCGGCTAGAGTCTCGGAAGTAAGAACGGGGCTGAGGGCCGCCCCAAGAAGGGCAAGTTCGGAAGGAAGGTCCACAGAGGTCGGAGAAAGAGTAGGGGATTGATCTTGTACCTCGACAACGACTTCGGGGAGAGGAGGAGTAGCAGCCTTAACCTTCTTGGACTTAGAAAGCCCGTCGCCGGTCGTCTTCTTCCTCTTGGAAGGCGCTTTCTTGCACGTCTACTGCCCCCTCTCGGCCTGACCGAGGAAAAGGGACTTGTAGAAGTTAGCAGATTTATTGCCCATCTCTGCAAAAGGACAAAACATTTGTGTAAGTCCAAAAGGGCAAACAGATATCAAACCCTTTGTAAAGTGACTTACTCTCGGCAAAAAACTCATGAAATTTCACCCAGAAAGAGCATGACTATCCAAGCCTTCTTCCCCGGAAGAATGGGCACGGGCATACCAGGGTCACTTTTATACGCATTCACCACTCCCAGTTCCCGAAGGACCTCGTCGGTCATGAGGTCCCACTTGATGGGAAAAGGGTAAAATGAACGCGGAGGAACCTCGGGGTCCCAGTCTGCCACGAACTTATCGAACTTGGCAAGCAGCACTGGAGTTAGGAGCTGTCGAGGATCGATGACGTCAATCTTCAGGGTCCCCGAAGCCCATCTGATCGACACGTGGCTCCAAGACTGAGGGACTCGAAAAAAGAAAAACTTATTCTGCCACCTTCGCCAATTGTCCTTGTTGTCGAAGGTAAAGGTAAACTTCTTACTCCCGGACCCTCGGGGAAGCAGGAAGTAAAAGCTGCCCTTCGGGACCGGGTGGAGTTTGTAATACTGCATGAAGAAAAGAAAGTGGGGGTTTATCTTAAATACCCCACACATGCAGAGGAAAGAGTTTAAGTAAGAATAAGAATTTGGAGGGAGTTGATTCACGGCAATACCGTGGAACTTACAGAATTCGCATATCATGCGATGAGGGGGATACCGAAGACCGACCTTTAATTGAGCTCGGTAAATGGTGATTTCATCCGAATGGGCATGAAAACCATACGAACCCTGAGGAGGTAACCTCAGGACTACATAAGAGGGAAGGTAATACTTCGCCATCCACTTCGTCATCTTCTCCGAAGTGGTGTAGCAAGGATGAGACTCGAGAGGGAGAAAGCTCTCTGGAAGAGGCCGGACAGTCATCAACGGGGTCGGGTTTGACATTTTTTGGAAGAAAAGAAGGATGACTTCGGGAAAGAACGAAGAAGGGGACAAAAGTACTTCGGAAAAGCAACCTCGTAAGGAAAAGCACTACAAAAGGGAACACCCACCCAAAGCTTTGCCAAAAGTCAAAGTTCCTGATTGCAGCCGTAAAAGTTGCCGAAAATCACCCCACTGTAGAAATCGTTGCCGGAAGAAGGAAAAAGACAAAAGAAAGCTCTAGAGCAGATGAGGGCAAAGGCAAATAGTGAGGCAAAAAATGAGGCGAGAGGTGCTTATATAGACCGAAGAGGGTAAATGAAACGTCATCATTATTATCCCCCGAAGACGCAACGGCCTCATTATTACTCCTCGAAGGCAAAGAGACGCAGTTAGTGTGACCGGCATAACTATTTCGCAATCCACTAGCGACCACGTGTCAGCCAATGCGAAGACCTAGGGCACGCCCCTCTGAATCGTGAAAACCCAGGCACGCTTATCCATAACTGACATGTCTGAGCAAAGGATGCAACGGTTCACAAACCTTCAGCAGGAAAATGAAAACAAAAGCCACACGCACCTCGAGGACACCAAAAGAACTAGGGAAGATACATCGGCTATGAAAGGTCTTCTGGAGAAAAGTAATTTCTTGAGTAGAGCTCCGACCACGAGCTCGGCAAAAAAGCCTTCCCGGGAGCCTAAAGCTGAAGTCTCTTCTTTGACTTCCCGGGAGGGGGCATGTGATAGCCGAGGTGCCCATCGCCCTCCAAACCCATAGGTTCGGACACAGCACCAACCTCGAAGGAGAAACCACCTGCCACGGATAGAAGGATGTTCGACCTCCCAAATCCGACCTCGGCAATTCTCCGTTCCGGGAAACGACAGTGCCAGCCTCAGGGAGAAGATTAAGCCATCCTTGGAAGTAGGGGTGTCCCGGAGGAAGGTCACCCTCAGGAAATATACTCTTGCGATACTAAGGAAACCTCGGAAGACGAGTCCTTCTCCGAAGAGGTCTCTTCTACCAAAAGGGACCTCGGCAGTACAACATGAGTAATTAAGGAGCCTCTGACACATCCCTGACACGCCACTCCCGGACACGTTCTGACACACCGCTTGTAGGGACACTCTTGCACGCCACTCTCGGGTCACCTAGGCTCCTAGCCCTGCGGCCTATGACCGAATGGGTGTCCCCTCATCCCCCGACGACGTGGATCGCATCCCACCAAACACGTGTCATGATCTGGGATGACCACAAGAGGAGAACTACTACTGTTCGCCCCTCTAAAAACATCTGGAAAACACCCCAGGTAAACAAAGGTCTTGGGCACAGGAGAGACCATACTTCTCTACTATCTATTACCTCCATATCTCCCAAATACTGACTTGGGCATCGAAGACTCATCCCCGGAAACACACCCCGGGGACCTCCTAACCTCTGTCTTCTAAGCATTTCAAGTACCCTCCCCTGGGAAACCTTCTCCTCAGGCGCTCTCCTTGCCGGAAGTCCCCCTCGCTCCTACCATGCTACATGACAAAACTGCCACTGGGCACCAGTAACCATCATTAAAACCTGCATCCAAAGACATTAAAACACAAAAACTACAATGCATATATACAAGATATAGCAACCAAATGTAGCAGCCAAACACAAACAACAAACACGTTGATAGCCGAAGGCCTTTCGCCTCTTCCAGTACGCGCTTCCCCGAAGGGCCGTCTGGGGAGCCTGATGTAGCTCGGAAATAAGCATTGCCAACGACCTTGGCAGAAGTGGAGTCGAGCACGACAAAGTAAGCACTTTGACTAAAACGCCAGAATTATTTAAATGTGTTGCCGGCTACCTCGGGAAACCGAACATATCGTCTTCGGGAGCAAAGAGCCAGCTACTGAAAGCAGGAGAGATTCCCCCGAAGGCATAACTCCCCGAGCCACCAACATGATTCCCGAGGAAGGGCGTCCGTGCCAAGGGGGCGACGTCGCCCAAAGGGCCTCGGGAGTACGGCATGAGCATTTAATGAGCATTTAAGGAGCCTCTGACAGGAAACCCACACGCCGCCTGAAACGGCTACTTGACGCACTGACGCCGTCCAAGTCCTATCTCAGCCACAAAACCAGGAGCCTACAGACGGCTACCTGTTCCCTACGCCCAGAAAGCACAAAGAGGATCCGACCGAACACGTGTCAGGATCTGAACAGGCCAGGCATTTCTATAAATACTGGGAAAAAGGACTTGGCAAGGGATCGGATCCATCCCCTCTCCGTGATCAGCCCTCGCCCATAGCTGAAAATATATGCAGGCTAGCTTTCACACCTTTCTAGTGTGCCTACTTTATTCATTATCAGAGCACTGACTTGGGCGTCGGAGGCTCCTCCCCGGAAAACCATCCCGGGGACCTCCTAACCCTTTTTTCTGAGCCTTTCAGGTATTTTCCCACCTGGGGAATATCTCAGCAGGACGTCCTTCCCCCTCGGAAGCTCCCTCGGAATTCACCATGTCACTGGACAGAGATGCCGGAGGGCATCACACGTGAAATGTGGCAGCAACATATACCATAGGTTAGTCCATAAAACACATAATAAATATAATCAAATCATTATGGTAGCCCTCCTCAAGCTAATGCTTGGTCTTAGGAGGATTTTAATAGTAGTTAGTACTAACTTTGGGCTCTAGAAACCCACACTTTACTGCCATCATTGTGCACTTCACACTAGGTGATAAAACCTTCAATAAGTGCGTTCCCCTCACTAAGCTTGGTTCATCAAGCTCAGGGCTCTCTTCTAAGCTTAGCCCTAGCTCCATGGATGTTTGAAAATTGCAGAAAATAGTCCATGAGAGCAAGAGAACCCTTACCAAAGTGGGTAGGCTGAAAATCAAGCTTGATCCTTGAAGTATCCAAGAAATAGCTCTAGTTTGCTTCCAATTGCTTCCTTTTGCCTTCAATTTCAATCAATTGCAAGTTTGAAGGAGTGGTGGTTATGAAGGATGTATGGCTATGTTCTTGGGCTGGGGGAGGATGAAAATGAGAGAGGGATTAGTGATTTGGCCACTTAAATGGCCTTAAATGAGCTTAAGGGCCCCAAAACACACTTAACAAGCTTAACCTTGCTTTATGTCATTTTCCTTCTCACTAATTATGGATTCTTTATCTTAAAATCATTGGTACACATGTGCCCAATATTTTTGACTAATTATCAAGTCTTGGCTGCCTCCCCCATGGTGGGATAACCCCACAATTCCGCCCTTAAACTTAAGTCAAAAGATTGAACACCTTAAGGTTTACACTAGGACATTTAGGTCCCCAAAAACACTTTTAGCTTTGGGTATTCTTCAAGATACCTTTCCATAAGGTCTTTTTTAGTTTCCCAGGTTGCTTCTCTTTCAAAGTGTTGTGACCATTGAACTTTAACCGTGGGAATATGTTTGTTTCTTAACCTTCTGGTATCCTTGGCTAAGATAGCTATAGGCTTCTCTTCATATGTCAAGTTAGGTTCCAACTGTTTGTCTTTCTCTACAATAGCATGCTTTGTGTCCAATAGACACTTCTTAAGCATATTGATGTGAAAAACATTATGAACACTTGACATAGTTGGCGGTAGAGCTAACCTGTATGCTACCTTGCCAACTCTGTCCAAGATCTCAAAAGGACTTATGTATCTTGTAGCTAACTTGGTCTTTTAGGCACATAAATTTGGTCCTTGAAATACAGTAATCCTTGCTTGTAGGCAAAGGATTGATACAAGGAACCTTTTTTTTCTCCTGAAATCCTCTTCACTCTTCACATTTCTCAGTCCACTCAAATCTTTGACCCTTCTTGGTTAGATGAGTAAGAACTGAGGCAATCATGGAAAAGTCTGATACAAATCTCCTGTAGTATCCAAGTAATCCTAGAAAACTTCTGATTTCCTTTACAGTTTTTGGTCTTTCCCACTCTTGCACTACCTTGACCTTTTTAGGGTCTACCTTAAGGCCTTGTTCATCTATGATGTGTCATAGGGAAGACACTTCCCTTATCTAGAATTCACAGTTGGATAACTTGGCATAGAGCTGATGTTCCAATAGAGTCTTTAAGACAATCTTCAGATGATGTTCATGTTCATTTTCATCCTTGGAATACACTAGGATGTCATCAATGAACACAACCACAAATTTGTCTAGATGTGGCCTAAACACCCTATTCATCAAGTCCATAAAAGCAACTGGGGCATTAGTCAAACCAACTAGCATGACTGTGTACTCATAATGCCCATATTTGGCCCTAAATGCTGTCTTAGGAATATCTTCTTCCTTTACTCTCAATTGGAAGTATCCAAATCTCAAACCTATCTTAGAAAAGATCTTAGCTCCCTTGAGTTGATCAAACAGATCCTCAATCCTAGGGAGTGGATACTTGTTCTTGATAGTGACTACATTAAGCTTTCTGTAGTCAATGCATAGTCTCAACGATCCATCCTTCTTCTTCATAAAGAGAACAAGAGCTCCGCATGGTGAAACACTTGGCCTTATGAACCCTTTTTCAAGAAGTTCATCAAGTTGTTTCTTGAGCTCATTCATCTCTGTGATTGGAATTCTATAAGGAGGTATGGATATTGGACTAGCTCCTGGTTGCAACTTGATCTCAAACTTAATTTCCCTTAGTGGAGGAATACCTTGCAGGTCTTTAGGAAAGACTTGTCGAAAGTCTCTCACTACAGGTATTCTATCTACTTCTTCATCATAGTGCAATTGATTCAATGCATAACAATAATCATGCTCAGAAATCACAGGTATCTCATCTAGTACTTCAAGCTCCATGCCATGCATTTCATACACAAATTCCTTAGAATTCACTAATCCATGCACTTCACCATCAGGCAATGTGATTTCCCTCTTAGCACAATCAATTCTTATGTTATGCATAGCAAAGCCAATTCACACCCAGCACTAAATCATACTTAGAAATGTCCAACACTAGTAGATTAGTCATAACCTTAGTCTTTCCTACTACTAGCTCATAATCCTTAGCTAGGTCATTAGTGAGAAGACATTGACTACCTGCTGTTTTCACTAAGGATATCCTAGGCATGATTTCAATAGGCAATTTCATGGCATTAACAAATTTCCTAGACACTATAGACACAGATGCACCAATATCAAACAGAACACTAACAGGCATACCATTAAGGTAAATGTTACCTCTTAGTACTCTTCCTTGCTCTGATGTCTCTAGCCTCTCCACTTGGAAGACTTTTGCCATCTCTTTGCACTGGAGGCCGAGGCACTAGAGGAACTGGCCTCTGCTGTCCCTCCTTTGGTGCTCCACCTTTAGGTCTTGCCCTAATAGGCCTTACTGAACCTTGGGCTTCTGGCCTCCTTTGAGCCTGTGGGCAGTCTTTGATCCAATGATCCATGGATCCACATCTTAGACACGCTTAGGTATCAAAGTAGCAAGGTTTCTTTTCATGAAATGTTTGTTGGGTTTCGGGAGCCAAACAGCACAGCGGAATTTAACCGAAACCCTCTAGGATCCAAGTGAAACGGGGTAAACCGGGTGTTCAAAAATTTCATACCTAATTTTCGGTTGAGATCTCTCACTCAACTGTAGAGTCGAATCACAAAACCTGAACAGTTGACGTGTTCAGGCTCTCTATGGTATCCACACGAGCCTCTCGGGATCACCACGCTTTCACCATATCCCGGTAGATGCGTTTCTCTTGCGCTCGTAGTGCTAGCTTGCATCCTCCAAGGATTTGCAAGAGAAGAGTGCGGCTGTCCTTTTGGGAGGCTAGGGCAAGGAAACCTGTGAATTTCTCACTTAAAAGTTGTATTTATAGTGAGACTCAACTTCCAGGCCTAATGGGTTTCAAAGCCCTAATCCAATTAGGATTTAATTTCGGGCTTAATAATGGCTCAACTCCTTGGCCCATTATTAATACGAAATTAAAGTGAAACCATAACCCAAATAATTAGCCCATGCACTCTAATGATCCAAATAGCTCTATGTGTGCGACCCAATAGGCTCTTGCCATGTTGGCAATGATCATAAATCACATTTATGATCATAAGCAATGAGCGGTGTCTAGCAACACATCATTGCTACCCAAGTGACAAGATTGTCGGTGAATCGACTAAACCTTTATGATCATCACCGATATATGCCATTGTCCCTTTGTCCAAGATATCAAGACTAAGCCCGAGACATGGAATGTGTCACTCTCGTATAGCCCAATCTTTGGTTTCTTGATTACCGAGTAGACCAACTTAAATTGACGACATTGATATCATATATCAACTCATCGGAGCATGGCCATGCATTTTCTAAGTCTCACTCTACCAAGGGGCCCAAAGATATCACTCCCGTTACATAGGAGGGACAAATCCCATCTTGATCATACAAATCCCTCTGCATGATATGTGACATACCCAATGACCTCCTTCAAGTTCACTCAGTTACGAGCAACAAAGGAAAGTATCAAAGTATGTGACTCACATGTAGGGAACCTTGATGATCTTAGGTCGAAGGACTACATATACCATGATCACTATGAGAATCACTTATGACACTCATATAACGATCCATGAAGTGTTCTCATGGTGGGTCGGTCCAGTACACAAGTTCTCCAACTTGTACCCATATGTAGGCTACATATCTCATATTAGTCTCCACATATGCTAGTCATTATGTATTATGGCAACCCGCTCCACAATAATACTAGACTAGGGACGTTTAAGAATATCATTATTCTAGGGTTACAATTATGTTTATTACGTTACGCAGAAACAGAACAACAAACAAAATTGCTGGATTAATGCCTCAATAAAATATCATGACTCAATGTGCAAAAATACAATCATCTCATGATTGGCCTTTTGGGCACAACACTAACAATGTTACCACCTCACAAAATGGGAGAATTATAAGTGTGTCATAATGGCTAAAAACCATTATATTGTGTAATGCTCACCATAGTGATTGTAATGTGGGGGGTAAAAGGTATGATCAACACCTCCTTAAAAGTGTTCCAAGTTGGTAACTTGGTCCCCAAGAAAATCCTTAAGGATTGCTTGTTTGTCAAGCAACCTATGGACTTTTTTGTAAGGTTTTGGAAATTCGGGTACTCAATTGCAAAAATTTCACAAAAGAGATTTTGGAGAGTTATGGGAAGGATATGAATGGTATGAGAGTGCTATTGGAGGACCAAATTGCTTATGGAAGACAACTAAGGACAAAGAAAACACAAAAAGGCATAAAGGACCTAAGTGTTCTAATGTAGGCCTTAAGATGTGTATGTCTATGACTTAAGTCAAATGGAAGTTTTGTGGGGTTATCCCACATGAGGAGGGCTGCTAAAGGAATATAAGGATGGTCAAATGTGGGCCAAGAGATTAATACTAAGAAACCATAGTCTAGTAGCAAGGACAATGACATAAGACAAGGTTAAGACTACTTAAGTGTGTTTAGTGTACTTTTGACTATTTAAGTAGTCAAGACCACCTTTGCTTCTCTAAATTTCGGCCTCCACCAGCAAAAAGAAAGCCAGCCCTCTCCTCCACACTTCCTCCATAGCCACCATACCTTCAAACTCAAAACTACTTGCAATTGAAGTCAAGGAAGCACAATTGGAAGCTATTTGGTGCTATTGCTTGAGTGCACCTAAGATCAAGCTCCAATTTCAGCATACCCATCAAGGTAAGGGTTATCTTGCTCTCATGGGTTGTTTTCTATATTTTCAAACATCCATGGAGCTATGGCTAAGCTTGGAAGAGAGCCATGAGCTTGATGAACCAAGCTTATTGAGGGGAGTGCACTTATTGAAGGTTTTGTGACCTATTGTCAAGTGCACAGAGATGGCAGTGAAATGAGTGTTTCTAGAGCCCAAAGTTAGTACTAACTAGTGTTAAAATCCTCCTAATACCAAGCATTAGCTTGAGGAGGGCTGCCATAGTGATTTGGTTAAGTTTATTACATGTTTTGTGGACTAACCTTTGGTATATGTTGCTGCCACATTTCATGTGTTTGTCGTTTGTGTTTGGCTGCTGCATTTGGTTGCTATATCTTGTATATATGCATTTTGGTTTTTTTGTTTTACTGTCTTTGAATGCAGGTTTTAATGATGGTTACATTGCCTATTGAATCCAAGTGCTACCCTTACTAAGTTTCTCAATGAAACTTACTCCCCTCAATTCTGTCATTTCAGGTCCAGCTGAAAGATCACCTTGAAACTAACCTTTGTGGTTTGATTTTTGATCTGAAATTTCAGGTACATGAACTTCCATATGTCTAGTTCTGATCTGGATATTTTGGTGATTTTAGGAACACATTTGGTATTTTTAATGGTGGTACTTACTGTGTTGTGCAGCAGCTGTCCAGCATCCTGTTTTTGGAGTCCATTGTGTCTCAGGACCTCCTTTAGCCTAGGGTGCGTATTTAGCTGATTTAAGACCATATTGTAGTGCATGTATGCATGTACATGTAGTGTATGTAAGATGAGACAAGTATGTGAATATTTGAGTAATGTTTTGGCTATGTAAGTGATGTGGTGCAAAGCTGCCTAAGTGTGAATGATAGGCTGCTTACTTGTAAATTCTGTTTTGGCCACATAAGTTTGCTAGATGCAAGAGAATGTAATTAATATGTGTATTGGACATTTATGGGATAGCCTTGGAGGGATTTCCCCTTGTGAATGAAGTGTTTGCATGATTTGGAAAAATTGTATAGGCAAAATGGTCCAAAAGTTGCCAGAATTTCGACCATGTACCTAAAGTTTAATATCTCCCTATGTAAAATGAATCTTGGTATGAAATTTTGACCACACCTAGATAACATCTATAGGTTGAAATGGAATTTGGAATTTCTGGATTTTGATCCTTGTACCCAAAGATATGAAGTTTCAAAATTAGCTGATTTACTGTTCATTTGGTCAGAATTTTGTAACCAACTTAAAAAAATCCATAACTTGGTCCATAGGTGGGCTTTTGATGTAAAAAAAAAATTCCTTCGTTTGCTCTAAGTCTGTACTTCATAATGGAGTGAATAAAATAAGGTGATATGAGGCTATAATGATACATTTTATTACTGGAAGTTACAGGTGCAGTAGCTGGCCACTAGAACTTAACAAGATTGCCTAATGTGTGGAAGCCAAAACTAAGACTTGTGCTAGTGTTTTCCTTCTTTGCTGCCATGGTGTGCATGAAATGTGAATAGGTGTGTGATGGTTGGACCAATATGCATGTATTTACATAGTGCCCAAGTGGGCCACTTGGGTATGCACACTAACGGTAGTGTTCTGATGGCCTACAGAACATTACCAATCCTGGGAGTCTAAATACACAGCTTTGGCACCATAACTGGACTACCCCGGAGTGGGTAACATGAAACCTCCTAGACTTAGTGCACCTTAGGCTAGGGAGCTTCCTTTTACCTTGCCCTCACCACCAAAATGGGAACTCTTGCCAATTGCCTTGCCATGTGGTGGCTTCTTCTGCTTGGCTACTTTCCCCTGGTCCACTAGGAAAGTACTTAGTCTCATACTCCTCTTACTCTACTAATAGAGCTTTCTGCACTGCTTCATAGTATGTACCTACTCCAAAAGGTCTAATATCCTTTCTAATGTCTGACCTTAGGCCTCTAACAAATCCTTTAGCCTTTAACTCCTCCAGTCCATGATATTGAGGAGCATACCTCACCAACTGATTGAATTTGTGCTCATACTCTAGGAAATTGAGGCTGTCTTGCCTTAGAGCATTAAATTTAGCTTGCTTCATATCCTTGATAGCATCACTAATGTACTTCTCTTGAAACAGCTAGGTGAACTCTGGCCAGCTCATCTCAATATCTCTTCTTGGCCTTCTACCCTTTTGGAAACCATACCTATCTCTGGTGTTTCTCCTCCACATCTCTGCACTACCTACCAAGTTGTAAGTAGCTAGTGACACCTTCTTGGTGGAGCTGAGTGGCATCCTCTCAAACATCTTTTCTATGAAGATTAACCACTCCTCAGCTCTCTCTGGCCAAGCTCTTCCATCAAATTATGGAGGTCTTAGGCCTTGGAACCTCTCCAACAGTCTAACTTCATCTACACCTTCCAAATCCTCTGATCTATGTCTCCTGGATCTGTGAGAGCCCTCTATATGTTGATGCTCTCTATGATCTCTCTGCCTTCTCCTGGATCTTCTCTCATGGCCATCTCCAATCTCATTCCTAGTGGAGGAATGGTCATAGACTAAGGGATTGGTCTTGGACACCTGACCAATCTCAGATCTTACTCTTCTCCCTCTTGGATTTCTCCTATCTTCATCTTTCTCCTTAATGGTCTCATCATTTGTGTCTTCTAAGCTTCTAGAAGGAACAAATTCAGATGTGTTCCTAGTATACTCTTCTGGTTGTTGTTGTGCATCCCGAACTGGTTCTGCTGGAGCTACTTGGACTCCCTGTTGTTGTCCTTGAATCAGCGTCATTAAGTTTTCGTTGATTAGAGCTAAGTTCCTTTGAAGCTCTAACCAAACCTAAGGTAGTTTAGGGTTTGGTACCCCCTGTTGCCCTGATTCCCTCTATTCTATTCATTTCTTTGTTGCCCATAATCAGTAGGAGGCCTTCAGGGTGGTTCCCCTCTCCTTGTGGCAACCATGTTTACTTCCTGCATTGATGATCCATCATAGAGCACATATAAAGATCATAGGTATTTCAATGGTACTTGACACTAGCAGCTGACCAAACTGAGTTCATATTTGTAGATGCATGCAATGCAACTATATTTTATGTACATGTATAAACCATGCTCTGATACCAACTTTTATTACCCTCTCTGGGGTAGTCCAGTTATGGTGCCAAAACTGTGCATTTAAACTCCCAGGTTTGGTGTGTCCTGTAGGTCATCAGAACAACACCCCTAGTGTACATACTCAAGTGACCTTCATGAGCACTATGTAAATACGTGCATATTGGTCTAACCATAACACACATATTTACACTTATGCACACTATGGCAGCTAAGAAGGAAAACACTGACACAAGTCTTAGTTTTAGCTTCCACACATTAGGCAATCTTGTTAACTTCTAGTGACCAGCTACTGCACTAGTAAATTCCACTACTAAACTGTATCATTCTAGCCACATAACCCCCTGTTTTCATTGCTACATTATCAAGTAGAAACTTATAGCAAACCAAGGAATTTTTTTTTACATCAATAGCCCACGTATGGACCAAGTTATGGATTTTTTAAGTTGGTTAGAAAATTCTGACCAAAATGAACAGTAACTCAGCCAACTTTGCAACGTCATATATTTGGCTACAGAGCTCTAAATCAAGAAATTCCAAAGCTCAGTTAACCCTCTAGCTTTCCTCTAGGTGTGATCAAAATTTTATACCAATATTCCTTCTACACAGGGAGATATTAAACTTTAGGTCCATAGGCAAAATTCTAGCAACTTTTGTACCATTCTGCCGATACAATATTTCCAAAACATGCAAACACTTCATTCACAAGGGGAAAGCCCTCCAAGGCTATCCCATATATGTCCATTACACATACGAATTACATTCCCTTTCTTTTAACAACTTTATGTGGCCAAAACAGAATTTACAAGTAAGTAGCCCATCCTTCACACTTAGGCAGCTTTGCACCACATCACTTACATAGCCAAAACATTACTCAAATGTTCACATGCTTGTCTCATTTTACATACACTACATGTACATGAACACATGCACTAAAATATGGTCTTAACTCAGCTAAATGCGCACCCTAAGTTACAGCAGTGCCTGAGACACAATGGACTCCAGAACAGGATGCTGGACAGCTGCTGCACTACACAATAAGTACCACCATTAAAAATACCAAATGTGCTCATAAAATCACCAAAATTTCAGATCATAACTAGGCATATGGAACTTTATGTACCTAATTTTCAGATTAAAACTCAAACTACAAGTGTAAGTTTGAATGTGATCTTTCTGCTGGACCTGAAATGACAGAATTGGAGGGAATAAGTTTCATTGAGAAACTTAGTAAGGGTAGCACTTGTTTTCTTCAGGTAATGTCATCCTCATTAAAAGCTGCATCCAAATACACTAAAACACAAAAACCACAATCTATATATACAAGATATAGCAACCAAATGCAGCAGCCAAACACAAACAACAAACACATGAAATGTGGGAGCAACATATACCATAGGTTAGTCCATAAAACACATAATAAACATAACCAAATCACTATGGCAGCCCTCCTCAAGCTAATGCTTGGTCTTATGAGGATTTGAAAATTAGTTAGTACTAACTTTGGACTA
Source organism: Aquilaria yunnanensis (assembly GCA_039654915.1). Lineage (NCBI taxonomy): Eukaryota > Viridiplantae > Streptophyta > Magnoliopsida > Malvales > Thymelaeaceae > Aquilaria > Aquilaria yunnanensis. The sequence continues at coordinate 73,134,456 of CM077594.1, forward strand.
TAGAAACCCTCATTTTACTGCCATCTTTGTGCAATTCACACTAGGTCACAAAACCTTCAATTAGTGCACTCCCCTTCCTAAGCTTGCTTCATCAAGCTCATGGCTCTCTTCCAAGCTTAGCCCTAGCTCCATGGTTTCTTGAAAATATAGAAAAAAACCCATGAGAGCAAGAGAACCCTTACCAAGTGGGTAGGCTGAAAATCAAGCTTGATCCTTGAAGTATCCAAGAAATAGCTCTAGTTTGCTTCCAATTGCTTCCTTTTGCCTTCAATTTCAATCAATTGCAAGTTTGAAGGTGTGGTGGCTATGGAGGAAGTATGGCTGTGTTCTTGGGCTAGGGGAGGATGAAAATGAGAGAGGAATAAGTGATTTGGCCACTTAAATGGCCTTAAATGAGCTTAAGGGCACAAAACACACTTAACAAGCTTAACCTTGCTTTATGTCATTTTCTTTCTCACTAATTATGGTTTCTTCGTCTTAAACTCATTGGTACACATGTGCCCAACATTTTTGACTAATTATCAAGTCCTGGCTGCCTCCCCCATGGTGGGATAACCCCACAATTCCACCCTTAGACTTAAGTCAAAAGCTTGAACACCTTAAGGTTTACACTACGACATTTAGGTCCTTATTGCCTTAGTGTTTCCTTTGTCCAAACTTGTCTTCCATGAGTAATTTGCTCCTCCAATAGCACTTTCATACCATTTATATCCTTCCTATAACTCTCCAAGTCTCTTTCTTGAGAGTTTTGCAGTTGAGTACCCAAATTTCCAAAACCTTACAAAAAAGTCCATAAGTTGCTTGACAAACAAGCAATCCTTAAGGCTTTTCTTGGGGGCCAAGTTACCAACTTGGAACACTTTTAAGGAGGTGTTGATCATGCCTTTTACCACTACACTTCAATCACTATGATGAGAATTACACCATATAATGGTTTTAGCCGTTATGACACACTTGTAATTCTCCCATTTTGTGAGGTGGTAATAGTTTTGGTCCGAAAGGATTCAATTTTTGGCACACATCATCAATGGTCAAGGTCTATCAGTTGATCCTAAAAAGGTTCAGGTGATAGTTGAGTGGAAGAGACCAATTACAGTTATAAAAGTAAGGTGTTTCTTAGGCTTGGCAGGCTACTACGAACGATTCATAGAGAAATTCTCTGTGATAGCTACACCATTAACGACCTTGACCAAGAAAACTCAAGAGTTTGAATGGACACCGAAGTGTAAGGAAGCTTATATGGAATTGAAGAAAAGATTGACTAGTGCACCTATACTCATTCTACCGGATCCAAACAAAGCTTTTACAGTATACACTGATGCACTAGGTTCTGGTCTAGGGTGTGTGTTGATGGAGGACAGTCAGGTAATAGCCAGTGGTTCAAGACAGTTGAGACCTAATGAGTTAAACTACCCTGTTAACGATCTTGAGCTAGCGGCGGTAATTTTTGCACTTAAGCTGTGGAGGCTTTATTTGATGGGGAGGTCATTCAGGATCTTCACCGATCATAAGAGTTTGAAGTATCTGTTTACACAGAAAGATATGAACATGAGGCAACGTCGATGGATTGAATACATAAAAGATTATGATTGTTTAATTAAGTATTGTGCTGGCAAAAGAAATGTGATAGCAGATGCATTGAGCTGGAAGTAGATAAGAGTGATCCTATCTAAGAATTAGGAAATGAATTCCTTCGAAGGAGCATTGGGGGATTGTTTCTCAGCTTTGCATGAGTTTTGGCAAACCCAAGAGAATCCCTAGTCTACATTTTGGAAATACAATTAGCTTGGTTAGTCAAAGTTAAGGACGCTCAAATGGAAGATCCATTGTGGAAGAAAATTTCATGAGAAGCGAAGCTTGGTACTATGAAAAAGGAATTCCAATACAAGCATGGAATACTACACTATGGAGATCAACTCTATGTGCCGAATGTGGAAGGACTTAGGTAGCAAGTCCTATAGGAATCTCATAGTAGTACTTTGAACATTCACCCTAATGTTAGTAAGATGTATCATGATCTAAAGATGCATTTTTGGTGGCCAGGACCTAAAAGGGATGTAAGAGGACATGTGGCAAAGTGTTTAACATGCCAGATGGTTGAAGCTGAATATCAGAAACCAGCAGGTACACTTCAAAGTTTACCTTCTCCAGTGAGGAAATGGGGGTCCATTACTATGGATTTCCTAGTTGGATTGCCAAATCCTCAGAGTCAACATGATGCTATATGGGTAGTGGTTGATTGACTGATGAAGTCAGCACACTTTATCCATACCAAGATTACTTATGCATTGGAGAAGTTAGCTCAGTTGTATCTTAAGGAAATTGTGAGACTCCACAGTATACCAGATCAGATTATATCTGATAGAGATCCTCGGTTTGTGTCATGATTTTGGAATGCTTTCCAAGAGGCATTATGGAGCAAGGTTAGTCTCAGTATCGCTTTCCATCCTCAGACTGATGGGCAATCTGATAGGGTAATTCAAACTTTGGAGGATATGTTATGTATGTGTGTTATTGATTTCAGAGGTGATTGGGATCAACATTTACCAATCATTGAGTTTGCTTATAATAATAATCATCAAACTATTATAGGTATGGCACCACACGAACCTTTGCATGGAAGGCATTGTATGACGCCCCATTATTGGCAAATCCTACAAACAAGGTAGTTATTGGTCTTGAAATCATAGATGATACCACAACTAAGATCATGTTAATCTAGAAACGGATTAAGGCAGCCAAAGACCGGCAAATTAAGTATGCAAATTTCAGAAGAAGAGATTTAAGTTTTGAAGTTGGGGACAAAGTACTTCTTAAAGTGTCTCCAATGAAAGGAGTTACCTGTTCTGGGCAGAGGGGTAGCCCCTAGGTACATTGGACCCTATGAAGTTTTGGAGTGAATAGGGAGAGTTGCTTATCGATTGGTGTTACCACCTAACCTATCCCAAGTGCATAATGTGTTTCACGTTAGTCTACTTAAAAAATGCACAGTAGATCCAGGACAGGTAGTTAGTCCTTCAGTGGTACATATTTAGGAAGACTTGACCTACGAAGAGAAACCTATTCAAATACTTGATAGACAAGTCAAGAAACTTTAAACTAAGGGGATTCTGATAGTTAAGATCCTTTGGTCTAACCATAGTGAGGAGGAAGCTACTCGAGAAATAGAGCAAGATATGCTGAAAAGATATCCTAGTGTTTTTCCAGAATTGCAGTGGAATTTGGGGGACCAAATTCCAGAATGAAGGGAGAATATTATGGCTCTCATAGTGGGAAGCACGCATAAAGGAGGTAAAGTGCTCTAAATCAAGTTTAAAACCTTAATTCAAGTTGACATAGCAAGAATAGGAAACTTTAGTAAAGTTCACTAAGTTCCAAGGAGGTTAAGGCGCTAAATGACAATTAGGGGGGAAATGGTAATTTTTGCATCTTGAATAGTCAAGCCGGATCCCGAGTGGTTAAAATGAATTTTTATGACTTAACTTTTAACTTTAACCCAAGCTTGATGAAATAAACAATGATTAATCAAGAATAGTTAAGGTTACCAAAAGATGGGGACTTAAGTGTATCATGTCTAATACTTTGGTGGCTTAAGTGTTAAACATGGTTATAAGAGGGTAAAGTGGAGGGGTGGCTGCCATAAACTCGAGTTCATCCTCTCCACCCTCATTTTTCCATCCAATTAAGCTTGAAATCAAAGTTTCTTGGTGAAAGGAGAAGCCATCCTAAGTATATAGGCCATTGGGAGCTCATTTCAAGCACAAAACGATGGTTTTGGATCTTGGAAGCATGTTTTCTCCCATCCCCTATTTTTGGTACAAGGTAACCAATTTTTTCTTGATTGATTTTAGGTTTATTGGTTAGTTAGGAGCTTGGGTTTTGGTTAGACAGTGAGAATTTGATGTTTGGTGCCTACGTTTTGCTTGGAACTTAGGTGGTGCTTTGGTGAGGTTAATGGATTGGAAGAGTGCTTGATTCTTGCTTCTTACTTAGAGTTGAGGTAAAGGGGTTGTATTTTTTAGTTTAATTAATGCCATTGGAATGAGGTTGTCTGAAGAATTTGAGTAATTCTAGCAATAGCATTAGTTAGTGGACAAGGTTGAATCATGGTGGACTATGAGATTTGTGATAATTGGAATGATGTTATAATGCATCATAGATTGGCTTGTGATAGTTGGTTGTGATCTATGCATCATGTTTTACATGTGTGTGAAGTTTGGAGGCTAACCAAGCATGTTTGCTATGTTTGGTAAGTGTCCAAAGTTCATAGCAGCAAAATCTGTGAAAATTCTGCGGATTCGTAGATTAGCGACACGTCGCCAGTTTTGTACCATTGTCCATAACACGTCGCGAATACTAGAAATTTGGGAAAATGGTACCAACTGTGGGGACATGTCGCCACAAGTATGTTGGATGAATTTTTCAAGTTTTGCTAGGAAGGTCAATGGGAGACCTAAGGGGGTTCCTAGGGTACCTTGGGGCCTAAGCGTTCCGAGGGTACTCCAAGACTTTCAAAATTTCTTTGAGACCTAGGAGTTTTCTTGAGTTTTGTAAAGTTTTATGGTTACTTCTACCATAAGCAAGAAAAGTATTTTACTAATGATCAGAACTAAGTACCACTAACTAGGGTGGAAGGTTTAGAACCCTTGGGGACCTACCCGTGCCGTTAGCCATGAGGTTGTAAGGTGAAACTTTAGTGCACCTAGTTTACAAGGTCTTTATGGCCTAATTACAATAGTCCCACCATAATTCCCCTGTACAGCATAAAAAGGGAGAGGTTCAACTGGTGATTTATCACTAGTTAGGTTGGCAAGCTCAGCTTGCTAGATGACGAGGCTATGCCTTGTAGTTCAAGGACTAGGATGAGGAGAGGTCTCAAAGGACCTAGTTATATGTGAATAGATTAGACCCTTAGGCTACATGAGCTCACAGTAGGTTACATATGTTATCATATGTGGAGTCCTTAGTAATTTTCTTACAGGTATCGTGAGGACTCTTATTGAGAATGTTTATGTTCTCACTCCCTAGTTATGTTGTATAGATTCTGAAGTTGTTGGGCCGGGTAACTATTGAGGGTTATTGCGGTAGTTAGCTTTTGTTACAGGTATTTCCCTTGAGAATCTTTATGATTCTAGTCTACTTGGGTAACTTGTTCAGCAAGTAACAGTACTAACTAGAGTTTTCCTTTGGCTGCAGAGCCTAGTAGCACTTGGACAAGGGTTTTTGTGACTCGGCACTAGGACTTGCATCCAAGGTCGGAGTTAGTTCAAGAATATCTCAGTTGAGGCTTGTATATATAGCACTCTTAATTGCCTCCATTGTCTATGTTTTAAGGAGTCCTAGACTCTAGGGTTGCTCTTTGGTGAGGGCATTATTCTACTTTATGTATGAATGCTCCCACGCAGTTGTTATGCATAGTAAACTCACATAAATGTTGATTTGGTATGATTTGGCTATTTGAACTTATTTTTTGTGGAAATCTCTTGGCCAAGTCAATGTTTTATGGTTTTTGTTAATCTAAGTCAAAGTAAGAAGAGCATGCATCTTGCATATTCTAGGTTAATCAACTAGCATCATGGAGTTTTAATTCATGCACATATTCAACTAGCCAATTGCAATCCACCATGAGACCAGCTCTCACAGGTCTCCTGGGCAGTGCCAAGGACGCCCGTGTCAATTCCATTCCAAAGTAGTTATGAATGTTTCTTTTTCAAACAAGTTATGAAACTTTCAACCTCATGCTAAATCAGTTGTGATTGTTTCCATTCCAAACTAGTTGCGAATGTTTCCATTTCATTCAGAACAAGTTGTGAATGTTTCCATCGCAAACGAGTTGTGAATGTTTCTATTTCGAACAAGTTGTTGTTGTTTCTATTTCATTCCAAATTAGTCATGAATGTTTCCATTTCATTGTAAACAAGTTGTGATTGTTTCCTTTCCAAGCTACTTGTGAATGTTTCTATTCCGAACAAGATGTTAATGTTTCCTTTCCAAACTAGTCATGAATGTTTCCATTTCATTCTAACTTAGTTATGAACGATTCCATTCTGAACTAGTACTAAATGTTTGTATTCCAAAAAAATTGTGAACATTTCCATTCTAAATTATTTGTGAATATATCTAATCGAAAGGAATTGTGAAGGTGTCCATTTTATTCTTAACAAGTTCTAAATATTTCCATTACAAACTAGTTGTGAATGCTTCCATTTCATTCTAAATAGGTTGTGAATGTTTCCATTCCAATCTACTTGTGAATGTTTCTTTTTCAAACAAGTTTCTAATCTTTCCATTCAAAACTAGTTGTGAATGTTTATATGCTAAACATGTTATGAACTTTTCCATTTTATTCCAAACAAGTTGTCAATGTTTCTTTTCTAAACACGTTGTTAATGTTTGTGTTTCATTCTAAACAAGTTATGAATGTTTCCATTCCAAGCTAGTTGTTAATTCTTTTATTGCAAACAAGTTATGATTCTTTCTATTTCACTCTAAACAAGTTTTCAATGTTCCTTTCCAAACCTATCGTGAATGTTTCCAAACCAAATTAAATTTAAATCTTTCCATTCCAAACAAGTTATGAATGATTCAATTCTAAACTACTAGTGAATGTTTCTATTTTAAACAAATTGTGAAAGTTTCCATTTCATTCTAAATAATTAGTGAATGTTTCCATTCTAATCAGGTAGTGAATGTTTCTATATCAAACAAGTTGCAAGAGTTTCCATTTCATTCTGAACAACTTGCGAATGTTTCCATTCCAAAACAGTTGTGAATGTTTACATTTCATTCTAAACATGTTGTGGGTGTACCCATTTCATTCAAAACAAGTTGTCAATGTTTCCAATGTATTTCATTTGAAACAAGTTCAAAATGTTTCCATTTCATTCTAAACTATTCATGAATGTTTCCATTTCAAACTAGTTGTGAATGTTTCTATTCCAAACAAGTTATGAATGTTTCCATTTCATTGCAAACAAGTTGTGAAATTTCCCATTCCAAAGAGGATTTGAATGTTTCCTTTTTATTCTAAACAAGTTGTGAATCTTTCCATTCTAAACTAGTTGTGAATGTTTCCAATTCATTCAAAACAAGTTGTGAATGTTTCCTTTCATTCAAAATAGGTTGTGAATGTTTCTGCTACTAACTCATTGTGAATGATTCCATTCCAAAAGAAGTTCTAAATGTTTATATTCCAAACGAGTTGTGAATGTTTCCTTCTCATTCTAAACAAGTTATGATTATTTCTTTTCCAAACTAGTTGTGAATGTTTCCAATTCATTCAGAACAAGATATGAAATGTTTCCATTATGAACTGGTTGTGAATGTTTACATTTTATTCTAAACAAGTTGTAAAAGTTTCCATCGCAAACTAGTTATGAATGTTTCTATTTTTGAACCAGTTAAGAATTTTTCTATTTTGTTCTCAACACGTAGTGAAAGTTTTTATTCCAAACTAGCTGTGAATGTTTCTATTTCATTGTTAATAAGTTGTGAATGTTTCTATTCCAAAGTAGTTGTGAATCACTTGAAACAAGTTGTGAATGTTTCCATTTTATTCAAACCAAATTGTGCATGTTTCCATTCCAAACTAGATGTAAATGTTTCTATTCCAAACAGGCTATGAATGTTTACATTTTATTCTAAGCAAGTCGTGAATGTTTTTATAACGAACGAGTTTTGAATGTTTCCTTTTCATTCTAAACAAGTTGTGAATGATTTCATTCCAAACTAGTTCTAAATGTTTATTCCAAACAAGTTGCGAATATTTCCATCTGATTCTAAACTGGTTATGATTTTTTCCATTCCAAACTACTTGTGAATGTTTCCATTTCGTTCAAAATAAGTTGTGAATGTTTCCATGCTAAACAAGTTGTGAATGTTTCTATTTTGAACAAAGTTGTGATTGTTTCCATTTCACTTAAAACAAGTCATGAATGTTTCCATTTCAAAGAGGTTGTGAATGTTTCATTTCATTGAAAACAAGTTGTGAATGTTTTCTTTTTGAGCTAGTTGTGAATGTTTCTATTCCAAACAAGTTGTGAATGTTTCCTTCCTAAACTAGTCATGAATGTTTCCATTTCATTGTAAACAAGTTGTGAATGATTCCATGCTGAACTAGTTCTAAATGTTTCTATTCCAAACAAGTTGTATGTTTCCATTGCAAATTAGTTGTGAATATATCTATTCCAAACAAATTGTGAACGTGTCCTTTTCATTCTTAACAAGTTTTGAAAGTTTCCACCACAAACTAGTTGTGAATGTTTCCATTTCATTCTAAAGAAGTTGAGAATGTTTCCATTCCAATCTAGATGCGAATGTTTGTATTTCAAATAAGTTGTGATGTTTCCATTCAAAACTAGTTGTGAATGTTTCTATTCCAAACAAGTTATGAATTTTTTCATTTCATTCAAAACAAGTTGTTAATGTTTCCTTTCCAAACAAGCAATTAATGCTTGCACTTCATTCTAAACAAGTTATCAATGTTTCCATTCCAAGCTAATTGTGAATTCCTCTAATGAAAACAAGTTGTGAGTGTTTCTATTTCATTCTAAACTAGTTGTGAATGTTTCTATTTAAAAAAAGTTGTGAATGATTCCATTTCATTGTAAACAACTTGTGAATGTTTCTATTCCAAACCAATTGTGAATGTTTACATTTCATTCTTTACAAGTTCTGAGTGTTTCCATTTCATTCTAAACAAGTTGTGAATGTTTTCATTCTATTCAAAACATGTTGTGATTATTTCCATTCCATTTCATTCCAAAAAAGTTTTAAATGTTTCAATTCCAAATTATTTGTGAATATTTCCATTTCTTTCTAACCTATTCATGCATGTTTCTATTACAAAATAGCTATGAATGTTTCTACCCTAAACAAGTTGTGATTGCTGTTATTTCATTCTCAACAAGTTATGAATGTTTCCATTCCAAGCTAGTTATGAATGTTTCATTTTCATTCTAAAAAAGTTGTGAATGTTACCATTCCAAACTAGTTGTGAATGTTTCTATTCCAAACAAGTTGTGAATGTTTCCACTTCATTGTAAACAGGTTGTGAAAGTTCCCATTCCAAATAAGTTTTGAATGTTTCCATTTCAGTCTAAACAGGTTGTTAATCTTTCCATTCCAAACCTATTTTCAATGTTCCCATTTTATTCTAAACAAGGTGCCAAGATTTCCATTCCAAAATAGCTGTGAATGTTTCCATTTTATTCTAAACAAATTGTGAATGTTTCCATTCCAAACTAGTTGTTAATGATTATATTCCAAACAGGTTGTGAAGGTTTTGCACTTTATTCTAAACAAGTTGCGAAGCTTTCCATTCCGAACTCATTGCAAAAGTTTCTACCAAACAAGTTGTGAATGTTTCCATTTCATTATAAACATGTTGTGGAAGTTTCCATTCCAAGCTAGTTATGAATGTTTCTATTTTAAACATGTTGTGAATGTTTCCATTTCATTCTAAACATGTTGTGAATGTTTCGATTCAAAACTAGGTGTTAATGTTTCCATTTCATTATGAAAAAGTTGTGAATGTTTCCACTCAAAACTAGTTGTGAATGCTTCTATTCCAAACAGGTTGTGGATGGTTTCATTTAAATTAGAACAAGTTGTGATCATTTCTATTCTAATCTAGTTGTGAATGTTTCTACTTCATTCTAGACATGCTGTGAATGTTTACATTGCAAAGTAGTTGTTAATGTTTCTTTGCCATACAAGTTGTGAATGTTTCCATTCCAAACTATTTGTGAATGTTTTTGTTTCTTTCTAAACAAGTTGTTAAAGTTTCCACTTCAAACTAGTTGTGATTGTTTCCTTTCTAGTCTACACAAGCCATGAATGTTCCTTCGAAATAAGTTGTGAATGTTTCCATTCCAAGCTAGTCATGAATGTTTTGATTTCTTTCTAAACAAGTTGTGAATGTTTTCAATCCAAACTTGTTGTGAATGTTTCAATTTGAAACAAGTTGTGAAAGTTTACATTTCATTCTAACCAAGTTGTGAATGTTGTCATTCTAAACAAGTTGTGAATGTTTCCATTCCAAACTAGTTGTGAATGTTTCCAATTCATTCTAAACAAGTTATGAATATTTTCATTCCAAAACCAGTTGTGAATGTTTATATTCTAAACTAGTTGTTGTCAATGCTTACATTTCAACCTAAAAAAGTTATTAATGTTTCCAGTTCAATCCAAACAAGTTTTAAATGTTTCCATTGCAAACTAGTTGTTAATGTTTCCATTTCATTCTAAACTAGTTATGAATGTTTCCACTCCAAATTAGCTATTAATGTTTCTATTACAAACAAGTTATGAATGTTTCCATTTCATTCTAAACAAGTTGTGTAGTTTTCCATTTCAAACAAGTTATAAATGTTTCTACTGCAAACAAGTTGTGAATGTTTCCCTTTTGTTCTAAACAAGTTGTGAATCCTTCGATCTCATTCGAAACTAGTTTTGAATGTTTCCATTGCAAACTAGCTGTGAATGTTTCTATTCCAAACTAGCTACCAATGTTTCCATTCCAAACTACTTTTGAGTGTTTCCAATTCATTCTAGTTGTGAATGTTTCAATTCTAAATAGGTTGCCGATGTTTTAGTTTCATTTTAAATAAGTTATGAACGTTTCCATTCCAAAATAGTTGTCACTATTTACATTCCAAACTAGTTGTGAATGTCTCTATGTCATTATAAACAAATTGTGAATGTTTCCACTCCAAACTACTTGTTAATCTTTCTATTCCAAACAAGTTGTGAATGTTTCTACTTCATTCTAAACAAGTTGTGAAGCTTTCCATTCCAAACTAGTTAGGAATGTTTCTATTACAAACAAGTTATGAATCTTTCCATTTTATTCTAAACAAGTTGTGAAAGTTTTCATTCCAAACTAGTTGTGAATGTTTCTATTCAACACAAGTTGTGAAGGTTTCCATTTCAAACTACTTGTGAATGTTTCCATTCAAATCTGGTTGTGAAAGTTTCCATTTCTTTCTAAACAAGTTGTGAATGTTTTTATTCGAAAGAAGTTATGAATGTTTCCATTTTATTCTAAACTAGTTGTGAATGTTTCTATTCCAAACTAGTTGTGAATGTTTCCATTCAAAACTGGTTGTGAATATTTCCATTTCATTCTAAAAAAGTTCTAAATGTTTCCACTCAAAAGTAGTTGTGAATGTTTCTATTCCAAACAAGTTGTGGATGATTCCATTTCAATCGAAACAGGTTGTGATCGTTTCCATTCTAATCGTGTTGTGAATGTTTCTACTTCATGGTAGACAAGTTGCGAATGTTTTGATTCCAAACTAGTTTTGAATGTTTCTATTCCAAATAGGTTGTGAACGTTTACATTCCAAACTATTTGTGAATGTTTCCAGTTGACTTTAAACAAGTTGTGAAAGTTCCCATTTCAAACTAGTTGTGAATGTTTCCTTTTTATTCGACACAACTTGTCAATGTTCCCATTCTAAACTAGTTGTAAATTTTTTTATTCCAAAGAAGCTGTGAATCTTTCCAAATCATTCTAAACAAGTTGTGAATGTGTCAATTCCAGACTAGTTATGAATGTTCCCATCCCACCTAACTGTGAATGTTTCTATTCCAAACAAGTCGTTGTCGCTTCTATTTCTTTCTAAATAGGTTGTGAAAGTTTCCATTCCAAACTTGTTGTGAGTGTTTCCAGTTCTTTCTAAACTAGTACTGAATGTTTCTTTTCCAAACAAGTTGTGAATGTTTTTTTTCAATCTAAAAAAGTTGTGAATGTTGTCATTACAATTTTGTTGTAAATGTTTCCATTTCATTCTAAACAAGTTTTGAATTTTTCCTTTCCAAACTAGTTATGGATGTCTTAATTCCAAACAACTTGTGAATGTTTCAACTTCATTCTAAACAAGTTGTGAATGTTTTTGTTCCAAACTAGTTATGAATGTTTCCATTTCATTCTAAACAAGTTGTGAATGTTTCCATTCCAAACCAGTTGCGAATGTTTCTATTCCAAATAATTTGTGCATGTTTTCATTTCATTCTAAGCAAGTTTTGAATGTTTCCATTTCATGCAAAACAAGTATTTAATGATTCCAACTCATTCTAAACATGTTGTGAATATTTCCATTCCATTTCATTCTAAAGAAGTTTTCAAAGTTTCCACTCAAAACTAGTTGTTAATATTTCCATTTCATTCTAAATTAGTTGCATTTGTTTCCATTGCAAATGAGTTGTGAATGTTTTCATTCTAAATTAGTTGTGAATGTTTCCATTTCATTCTAAACTTCACATGAGTGTTTCCATTGCAAACTAGCTGTGAGTGTATCTATTCCAAACTAGCTGTGAACATTTCCATTCCAAAGAAGTTGTGAATGTTTCCATTTCATTCTAAACAGGTTGTGAACGTTCCCATTTCAAACTAGTTCTTGAATGTTTCTATTCTAAACAAGTTGTGAAAGTTTCCATTTTGTTCTAAACAAGTTGTGAATGTTTCCATTCCAAACTAATCGTGAATGTTTCCAATTCATTTTAAACAAGTTGTGAATGTTCCCATTCCAAACTAGTTGTCAATGTTTCAATTCTAAACAGGTTGTGAATGTTTCAATGTCATTTTAATGAAGTTATGAATACTTCATTTCTAAACTAGTTGTCACTGTTCCCATTCCAAACAAGTTGTGAATATTTCCAGTTCATTCTACACAAGATCTAAATCTTTCTATTTGAAACTAGTTGTGAATGTTTCCATTCCAAACAAGTAGTGAAAGTTTCCATTCCAAAACATATTGTGAATATTTCCATTTAAATCTAAAGAAGTTATGAATGTTTCCGCTCCAAACTAGTTCTGAATGTTTCTATTCCTAACAAGTTGTGAATGTTTCATTTGATTCTCAACATGTTGTGAATGTTTCCATTTCATTCTAAACAAGTTATAAATCTTTTCATTCCAAAATGCTTGTGAATGTTTCCATTTCATTCTAAACAAGTTATGAATGTTCCACTACAAAACTAGTAGTAAATGTTTCCATTTCAGTCTAAATAAGTTGTGAATGTTTCCATTTCATTCCAAACAAGTTACAAATCTTTTCATTCCAAAATGCTTGTGAATGTTTCCATTTCATTCTAAACAAGTTATGAATGTTCCACTACAAAACTAGTAGTAAATGTTTCCATTTCAGTCTAAATAAGTTGTGAATGTTTCCATTTCTTTCTAAACAAGTTATGAATGTTCCACTACAAAACTAGTAGTAAATGTTTCCATTTCAGTCTAAATAAGTTGTGAATGTTTCCATTTCATTCTAAACAAGTTATGAATGTTTCAATTTCATTCTAAATGATTAGCAAATGTTTCTATTACAAAGTAGTTGTAAATGATTCTATTCCAAAAAAGTTGTGAATGTTTTCACTTCCTTCTAAACAAGTTGTGAATACTTTGACTTCATTCTAAACAAGTTGTGAATCTTTCCATTCCAAACTAGTTGTGAATATTTCCATTTCATTCTTATGAAGTTGTGAGTGTTTCCATTCCAAACTATTTCTGAATGTTTCCACTTTAACAAATTCTGAATGTTTCCACTCCAAACTAGTCATGAATGTTTCAATTTCATTCTAAACAAGATGTGACTGTTTCCATTTCATTCTAAACAAGTTGTGAATTTTTCCTTTCCAAACTAATTGTGATAGTTTCTATTCCAAAGTTGTTGTGAATGTTTGCTTTTCAATATAAACATGTTGTGATTGTTTCCATTCCAAACTAGTTGTGAAACTTTCTTTTCAAAACAGGTTGTGAATGTTTCCATTTCATAGTGGTTGTGAATGTTTTCATCTAATTCTAAACAAGATGTGAATGTTTCTATTATAAACTCATTGTGATTATTTCTATTTCATTCTGAATAAGTTGCAAAATGTTTCCATTTCCAACAAGTTGTTAATGTTTTTTTTTCCAAAAAATTTGAGAATGTTTCGATTTCATTCTAAACAAGTTGTGAATATTTGTATTTTATTGTGAAGAGGTTGTGAATATTTACATTCCGATCAAGTTATCATTGTTTCTATTCCAAACTAGTTGTGAATGTTTCCACTTCCTTCCAAACCAGTTGTGTTATGAATGTTTGAATTACGAACTAGTTATGAATGTTTCCATTCCAAACTAGTTGTCAATGTTTCCATTTCAAACTAAACAAGTTACGAATGTTTCCATTCTAAACTAGTTGTTATTGTTACTGTTTTGAACAGGTTATGAATGTCTCTATTTCACTCTAAACATGTTGTGAATGTTTCCATTCCAAATTAGTTGTGAATGTTTCCAATTCATTCTAAACAAGTTATGAATGTTTCCATTCTGAAATAGCTGTGAATGTTTCTATTCCAAACAAGTTGTGAATGTTTCCTTTCACTCTAAACAAGTTGTGAATTTCTCAATTACAAGCTAGTTGTGAATGTTTCGATTTCATTCTAAAGAAGTTGTGAATGTTTCTATTGCAAACAAGATTTTAAAGTTCTTTTTGTTAGTATTGTGCCCAAAAAGCCAATCATGAGATGATTGTATTTTTGCACATTGAGTCATGATATTTTATTGAGGCATTAATCCAGCAATTATGTTTGTTGTTTTGTTTCTGCGTAACGTAATAAACATAATTGTAACCCTAGAATAATGATATTCTTAAACGTCCCTAGTATAGTATTATTGTGGAGCGGGTTGCAATAATACATAATGACTAGCATATGTGGAGACTAATATGAGATATGTAGTCTACATATGGGTACAAGTTGGAGAACTTGTGTACTGGACCGACCCACCATGAGAACACTTCATGGATCGTTATATGAGTGTCATAAGTGATTCTCATAGTGATCATGGTATATGTAGTCCTTCGACCTAAGATCATCAAGGTTCCCTACATGTGAGTCACATACTTTGATACTTTCCTTTGTTGCTCGTAACTGAGTGAACTTGAAGGAGGTCATTGGGTATGTCACATATCATGCGGAGGGATTTGTATGATCAAGATGGGATTTGTCCCTCCTATGTAACGGGAGTGATATCTTTAGGCCCCTTGATAAAGTGAGACTTAGAAAATGCATGGCCATGCTCTAATGAGTTGATATATGATATCAATGTCATCAGTTTAAGTTAGTCTACTCGGTAATCAAGAAACCAAAGATTGGGCTATACGAGAGTGACACATTCCATGTCTCGTGCTTAGTCTTGATATCTTGGACAAAGGGACAATGGCATATATCGGTGATGATCATAAAGGTTTAGTCGATTCACCGACAATCTTGTCACTTGGGTAGCAATGATGTGTTGCTAAACACCGCTCATTGCTTATGATCATAAATGTGATTTATGATCATTGCCAACATGGCAAGAGCCTATTGGGTCGCACACATAGAGCTATGTGGATCATTAGAGTACATGGGCTAATTATTTGGGTTATGGTTTCACTTTAATTTCGTATTAATAATGGGCCAAGGAGTTGAGCCATTATTAAGCCCGAAATTAAATCCTAATTGGATTAGGGCTTTGAAACCCATTAGGCCTGGAAGTTGAGTCTCACTATAAATACAACTTTTAAGTGAGAAATTCATAGGTCTCCTTGCCCTAGCCTCCCAAAAGGACAGCCGCACTCTTCTCTTGCAATTCCTTGGAGGACGCAAGCTAGCACTGCGAGTGCAAGAGAAACGCATCTGCCGGGATGTGGTGGAAGCGTGGTGATCCCGAGAGGCTCGTGTGGATACCATAGAGAGCCTGAACACGTCAACTGTTCAGGTTTTGTGATTCGACTCCACAGTTGAGTGAGAGATCTCAACCGAAAATTAGGTATGAAATTTTCGAACACCCGGTTTACCCCGTTTCACTTGGATCCTGGAGGGTTTCGGTTAAATTCCGCTGCGCTGTTTGGCTCCCGAAACCCAACACTTTTTTCATTATAAATAGCTTTTAGATGTTTCCTTTCCAAAATTATTGTGAGTGTTTCCATTTCATTCTAAACAAGTTGTGAATGTTTCCATTTTATTCTAAACAAGTTTTGAATGTTTCCATTGTAAACTAGTCATGAATATTTCTATTTCATTATAAACATATTATGTCTGTTTCCATTCCTAATGATTTATGCGTGTTTCCAATTCATTCTAAACAGTTATGATTGTTTCCATTCCTAACTAGCTGTGAATGTTCGTATTCCGACCTTATTATGAATATTTCCACTTCATTCTAAACAAGCTATAAATGTTTCCATTCCAAACTAGTTGTGAATGTTTCTATTCAAAACAAGTTATCAATGTTTCCCTTTCATTCTAAATAAGTGGTGATTATTTCCATTCCAATCTAGTTATGAATATTTCCTTTTCATTCTAATAATTTTGTGAATGTTCCTATTCGAAATAAGTTGTGAATGTTTCCATTACAAACAAGTTGTAAATATTTCAATTCTTAACTAGTTGTAAATGTTTCCATTCCAAACCAGTAGTGAATGCTTCTATTCCAAACTAGTTACGATTGTTTCCAATTCATTATACAGAAGTTGTAAACATTTCCATTCTGAAGTAGTTATGAATGTCTTCAGTTCATTCTAAACAAAATGTGAATCTTTGCATTCCAAACACTTTGTGAATGTTTCTATTCCAAACAACTTGTGAATACTTCCATTTCATTCCAATCAAGTTGTGAATGGTCCCATGTCATTCTAAACAAATTGTCATCCACTCCATAGTAGTTGTGAATATTTCCATTACATTCTAAACAAGTTTTGAATCTTTCCAATCCAAACTAGTTGTGAATGTTTCTATTCAAAACAACTTGTTAATGTTTTCATTCCATTCTAAACACGTTGTGAATGTTTCCATTACATTCTAAACAAGTTTTGAATCTTTCCAATCCAAACTAGTCGTGAATGTTTCTATTCAAAACAACTTGTTAATGTTTCCATTCCATTCTAAACACGTTGTGAATGTTTCCATTTCATTCTAAACAAGTTTTGAATGTTTCCATTGCGAACTAGTTGTGTGTTTCCATTTGATTCTAAACATGTTGTGAATGTTTCCATTCTTAACTATTTGTGCGTGTTTCCAATTCATTCTAAATAAGTTATGATTGTTTCCATTCCTAACTACCTATGAATGTTGCTATTCCAACCATGTTATGAATATTTCCTCTTCAATCTAAATAGGTTGTAAGCGTTTCCATTCCAAACTAGTTATGAATGATTCTATTCAAAACAAGTTGTCAATGTTCCCCTTTTAGTCTAAATAAGTTGTGATTGTTTCCATTCTAAACTAGTTATGAATATTTCATTTTCGTTCTAATAAAATTGTGAATATTCCTATTCCAAATAAGTTGTGAATGTTTCCATTACAAACAAGTTGTGAATGATTCAATTTTGTTCTAAACAAGTTGTGAATATTTCCATTCTTAACCAGTTGTGAATGTTTCCATTATGAACTAGTTGTGAATGTTTCTATTTCAAACAAGTTATGATTGTTTCCAACTCATTATAAAGAAGTTGTAAATGTTTCCATTCTAAACTAGTTGTGAATGTCTCCAATTTATTCTAAAGATGTTGTGAATCTTCCCATTCCAAACATGTTGTGAATGTTTCTATTCTAAACAACTTGTGAATCCTTCCATTTCATTCCAATCAAGTTGTCAATGCTCCCATTTCGTTCTAAGTAAGTTGTGAATATTTTTATGGAAAACAAGTTGTGAACATTTCCATTTCATTCTAGACAAGTTGTGAATGTTTCCACTCCAAAGTAGTTGTGAACGTTCTCATTACATTCTAAACAAGTTTTGACTGTTTTCAATCCAAACTAGTTGTGAATGTTTCTATTCAAAACAAGTTGTTAATGTTTCCACTACATTCCAAATAAGTTATCAATGTTTCCATTCCAAGCTAGTTGTGATTGTTTCTATTTCATTCTAAATAATTAGTGAATGTTTCCATTCCAAACTAGTTGTCAATGTTTCTATCCAAACAATTTGTGACGGTTTCCCTTTTCTTCTGAACAAGTTGTGAATTTATCCATTCCATTCCAAACTAGTTATGAATGTTTCTACTCCAAACAAGTTGTGTTTGTTTCCATTTCCTTCTAAAGAAGTTGTGAATGTTTCTATTCCAAATAAGTTGTGAAGGTCTCTATTTCATTCCAAACAAGTTGTTAATGTTTCCATTCCATACTATTTATGAACGTTTCCATTTCATTCTAAACAAGTGATTAATTTTTCAATTTCAAACTAGTTATGATTGTTTACCTTTCATTCTACATATGTTGTAAATGTTTCCAATCCAAACATGTTGTGAATGCTTTTTATTTCATTTTAAACAAGTCATTATTGTTTCAATTGCAAACAAGTTGTGAATGTTTACACTCCAAACTAGTTGTAAATATTTCCATTCCATTCAAAACAAGTTGTGAATGTTTCCAATCCAAATAGATTATGAATGTTTCCACTTCATTCTGAAGAAGTTGTGAATGTTTCTATTCCAAACTAGTTGTGTGTGTTTTCATTTCATTCTAAACAAGTTGTCAATGCTTTCAATCCAATCAAGTTGAGAGTGCTTCCATTCCAAACTAGTCATGAATGTTTCCATTTCATTCAAAATAGGTTGTGAATGTTTCCATTTCATTCTAAACAACTTCTAAATGTTTCCACTCTAAACAAGTTGGGAATGTTTCCATTCAAAACTAGTAGTGAACGTTTTCATTTCATTATAAATAAGTTGCAAAGGTATCCATTTAAAACAAGTTATGAATAATTCCACTTCATTCTAAACAAGTTGTCGAATGGAAATGTTTCCATTTCATTCCAAACAAGTTGCGAATGTTTTCATTCTAGAAAAGATATAAATGTTTCCTTTCCAAACCAATTATGAAAGTTTCCACTTCATTATGAACAACTTGTAATTGTTTCCATCCCAAACAAGTTGTGAATGTTTCCATTTCAATCTAAACAAGTTGTGAATATTTGTATTCCAAACTAATTGTGAACGATTTTATTTCATTAAAAATAAGTTATGAATGTTGCTATTCCAAACAAGCTGTGAATGTTTCCATTTCATTCTAACCAAGTTGTGGATGTTTATATTCCAAACAACTTGTTAATGTTTCCATTCCAAACCAATTGTGAATGTTTCCATTTCTTTCTAAACAAGTTGTGAATGTTTCCATTACAAACAGGTTGTGAATGCCCCTATTTCATTTTAAACAAGTTGTGAACATTTCAACTTTAAACAAGTTGTAGTTGTTTCCATTCCATTGCAAACACATTTTGAATGTTTCCATTCCATACTTGTTGTTAATGTTTCCATTTCATTCTAAACAAGTTCTGATTGTTTTCATTCCAAGCAAGTTATGAATGTTTCCATTTCATTCTAAACAAGTTGTGAATATTTCTATTTCAAACTGGTTGTAAATGTTTCCATTTCATTGTATACAAGTTGTGAATTGTAAACGGGTCCTCAGTGTTTCCATTTTATTCTAAACAAGTTGTGAATGTTTCCATTTGATTCTAAACAAGTAGTGAATGTCCCTTTTCCAAACATGTTGTGAATATCTACATTCCACACTACTGGTCGTAAATCTAAGCACATTGTGTTTCCATTTCATTCTAAACAAGTTGTAAATGTTTATATTCCAAGCAAGTTGTGAAAGTTTCCATTCAAAAAAAGTTGTAAATGTTTCAATTCCCAAAAAGTTTTGAATGTTTTCATTTCATTCTAAACAAGTTGTCAAAGTTTCCAATCGAAAATAGTTGGGATTGTTCACATTGGAAACTGGTTCTGAATATTTCCATTTTATTCTAAACAAGTTGTGAATGTTACCATTCTAAATAGGTTCTGAATGTCTCTATTTCATTCAAAACAGGTTGTGAATGTTTGCATTGGAAAAAATTTATGAATGTTTCTGTTTCTTTCCAAACAGGTTGTGAATGTTTCCATTTAAAAAAAGTTGTGAATATTTCCTTTAGAAGCAAGTTGTAATGTTTCCATTTCATTCTAAACAAGTTGTAAATATTTCCATTCCAAAGAAGTTCTAAATTCTTCCATTTCATCCTAAACAACTTGTGAATGTCTCCACTCTAAACAATTTATGAATGTTTCCATTCCAAACTAGATGTGAATGTTTCCATTTCATCCTAAATAGATTGTGTATGCTTCCATTTTGCTCTAAACAAGCTGTGAATGTTTCCATTCTAAACAAGTTATGAATATTTCTATTCCAAACTAGTTGTGAATGTTTCTATTCCAGACAAGTTGTGAATGTTTCCGTTGCATTTTAAATAAGTGGTTAATCTTTCCATTCCAAGCAAATTATGAATGTTTTCATTCCAAACTAGTTGGGAATGTTTCCATTTCATTATAAACAAGTTGTGAATTTTTCCATTCAAAACTAGTTGTGAATGTTTCTATTCCAAACAGATTGTTAATATTTTAATTTAATTCTAAACAAGTTGTGAACCTTTCCATTCTAAACTGGTTGTGAATGTTTCCATTTCAAGCAAGTTGTGAATGTTTACATTTTATTCTAAACAAGATGTGATTGTTTCCATTCCAAACTAGTTGTAAATTTTTCTTTTCCAAACAAATTGTGAAGGTTTCCATTTCATTCTAAACAAGTTATGAATGTTTCCATTTTATTCTAAACAAGCTGTCAATGTTTCCATTTTATTCTAAATAAGTTATGGTTGTTTCTATCCCAAACTAGTTGTGAATGTTTCCATTCAAAACTGGTTGTGAAAGTTTTGATTCCATTCTACACAATTTATGAATTTTTCCATTCCAAACTAGTTGTTAATGTATATATTCCAAACAAGTTATGAATGTTTCTATTTCATTCTAAACAAGTTATGAATGTTTCTATTTCATTCTAAACAAGTTATGAATGCTTCCGTTGTAAACTAGTTGTGAATGTTCGATCTCATTCTAAACATGATGAGAATGTTTACATTCCAAAATGAGTTATGAATGTTTCTATTCCATAAAAGTTGTCAATGTTTCCATTTCATTCTAAACAAGTTCTGAATGTCTTCATTCCAAACTAGTAAAACATTCCAAACTAGTTGTTAATGTTTCCATCCTAAAGTAGTTTTAATGTTTCCATTTCATGGAAAACAAGTTATGAATATTTCCATTTAAAACTAGCACTGAAAGTTTCTTTTCCAAATAAGTTGTGAATATTTCCATTTCATAGTGGTTGTGAATGTTTCCATTTCATTGTAAACAAGTTATGAATATTTCTATTCCAAACTAGTAATGAGTGTTTGTATTCCAAACAAATTGTGAATGTTTCCATTTCATTCTAAGGAAGTTGTGAATGTTTCCATTCCAAACTAATTACGAAAGTTGCCATTTTGTTCTAAACAAGTTATGAATATTTCCATTAGAAACTAGTTGTGCATGTTTCTATTCTAAATAAGTTGTGAATGTTTCTATTTCATTCTAAACAAGTTGTGGATGTTTCCATTCCAAACTATTTGTGAATCTTTCCATTTCACTCAAAATAAGTTGTATAAGTTTCCATTCTAAACTAGTTGTGAATGTTTCTATTACAGCTTATAAAAAAGCTATGATTGTTTCCATTTCATTATAAATAATCTATGGATATGTCTATTTCTTAGTAAACAAGTTGTGAATGTTTCCTATCCAATCAGGTTCTGAATGCTTCTATTCTGAGCATGTTGTGAATGTTTCCATTTCATTTTGAACAAGTTATGAATATTTTCATTCCAAACTTGTGATGAATGTTTCTGTTTCATTCTAAACAAGTTGTGAATGTTTCCATTCCAAACTAGTTCTGAATGTTTCTATTTTGAACAAGTTGTGACTTTTTTTATTTCATTCTAAAGAAGTTGTGAATGTTTCCATTCCAAGCTAGTTGTGAGTGTTCCCATTTAATTCTAAACAAGTTGTCAATGTTTCCATTTCAAACTAGTTTTCATTCTTTCTTTTCCAAACAAGTTGTGAATCTTTCCATTTCATTCTAAGCAACTAGTGAATGTTTCCATTTCAAACAAGTTATGGATGTTCCTATTCTAAAATGGTTGTGAATGTTTCCATTTCATTATAAACAAGTTGTAAATGTTTCAATTCAAAACTAGTTATGATTGTTTCTATTCCAAACAAGTTGTGAACATTTCCATTTCATTCCAAACTACTTCTAAATGTTTCCATTGTGAACTAGTTATGTTACCACTTGAAGTGCTTAAATATAGTGATGATTGTTAGTGTGGTCGAGTCCTAGAGCAATGCATGTTCTGTAGGCCATCAGAACATGTACACTATATTTATCTAAGTGGGCCTCTTGGTGTTTATGCAATGATGTGTATATTTACATACAATTTTTATGGGTAGTGTAGGCAATGATCAAAATCTCATCTCATGTCAATATAGCATTCATGTAAAATTTCATGTACTTGCTTAGTTACATGCACACTTGATGCACTAGGTTCCAATTTCATGCGTCTAAACTCTCACACTATGTCCCACTCAGATTCTACCCATGTCCTTCTATGCTCTAAAGGTTTTTAACCATTTAATACACTTCAAAATTAATAGGGAGACATGTTTGAGACATTAAATCCATCTAAGTTTACAGTTATGGATTTTATAGTCAATCAGGTAAAATTGACTATATGAATAATACACAGCAAAATCAGCCAACTTTGACAGACCATAACTCTGGCCATAGGGCACTAAATCTAGTGATTCAATGGAAAAATTCTTCATCATGAAGTTTTCTAAGTGTGGTCAAAGCTTCACAGCCAAAAACTTGATGTACAATAAATTATGGTAATTAAAGTACATGGTACCAAATTTGTGCAACTAATGACCAAGATGCTGATACAAAAATTCATAAAATTCATGCACTTCATTTCTAGGTGCAAAGCCAACATGGGTAGTTCCATATATGTTTTAGAAACATAAGGAAGCCATTGCACTAAATTTTAAGTCATTACACAAGTATCTTTCACCATACTCTCTAGAACAGCATATAAGAACTAATATGGACAGAATTACACAACCACTTCAAATGATACTTCATTGATCCACATATCACTCACACAATATACATACAACCTACCCAACTCATTTACATTCATTTATCCACTTCATACATGCCATAACTTACTTGTTATGTATAGTAAGCCTCCTAGAGAACTTTGAAAGCATTAAACACTCTAGAAACTTGAAGGGACTAGTTATTGCATAAGACAGAAAGTACTATTATTAAAAATAGCTATTCTGCACTAAAAATCATGAAATTTTCCAGTTTAAAACTAGACATTTGGAAATTCTTTTACCTGAAATTTCAAAGGAAACCTCAAACCACAAGTATCAGTTTGAATGCTTCTTTTTAGGTGTTCTTGAAAATGAACAAAAAGGGGGGGTAAGCTTCTTTGAACAAACTTAGTAAGGGCATATCATTATAGCTTGATTTTCTGGCAATAAACTTGAAATCCAAATACATTAAAACATAAAAACATAGGACATATACATAGATATAGCCATCCAACTACACAAACAAACATAGTAACAAACATATGTAATGCTGGCAATAATAACACATTAGGGTTAGCCCATAAACATTTACATAATCAATATGTAATCACTATAGCAGCCCTCTTCAAGCTAAAGGTTGGTCTTAGGAGGTCATTTGATGTTAGTTAGTTCTAACTTTGGCTCTAGAAACCATTTCATGAGCTGTCATAATTGTGCATGAAAAATAGTAAGGTTGAAACCTTGTCCAAGCACTCAACATTAACGTATACTTGATTCATAGAGCTTTTTGCTCTTTTCCAAGCATACTCTTAGCTCCATGGACGTTTGATCATCATCATAGAACACTAGACAACCATAAAACTTGAATATAAACCCTTACCTTGTCTATGAAAAACCCAAAAACTCTATGTGAAGCTCAATAAATCCAAAAACTTGGGTTTTTGTGCTTTTGTTGAATTTTCTTGCACTTTCTTGCTGTCTCTTGATTTCTTAAGGTACGGTAGTTTTTGAAGGATGTGGAGGAATTCAAGGAAAAACCCTAAACTAATGGAGGCAAAAATGAGAGAAAATTGCAAGGAAATGAATATTTTTCTTCATTTATTCATCATTTTGACCTTGGTGGCTCATATTGAAATTTTTGCAATTTTTTCCTGCACTGGGACCATGTTATATCCAGCCATTCAAGGCTGGAAAATGACATTTTTTTACCACTTTAACCTTTTCAAAGGTCATTATAACCTTTTAATAAAAAAGGTGGACTCTTAGGTCTATAGTTAACATTACGCCATACATAGCAAACTTGGGCTCTTTGAGCACTTTGGTCCACAACAATATCTTTAATGTCATCCATGTCCTTTCTTAATAATACAATTCATGTCCCTCTGTAAGCTACCTTTAGAAATTTGTGCAATTGAGTACCCAACCTTTGTAACCTTACAATTTAGTCCACAGGTTACTTGCAAAATAAGCAATCCTTTAACGCTTTCTTAAGGACCAAGCTATCACCACGTAGGCCACCAAAGGGAGTCTGTATTGAATACTTCACACTTCACAATTCATGGACTATGGTGAAAATTAAAGCATATAAGTTTAGGTCCTTATATTGTAATTTTCCCATTTTATGAATGTGGTAACATTTCTCCCCCCCTTAAAAATGTTGGTCCTCAAAAATTTCCTTTAGCCTAAGGTGCTCATTAGGATACCTTTCTAGCATTTCTTTTTTAGTTTTCTAGGTTACCCCTCTTTCAGAATCGTGTGACCATTGTACTTTGACCATAGGAATCAGTTTTTTCCTTAAGCTTCTAGTATCCTAAAATAAGATTGTTATAGATTTCTCTTCGTATGTCAAATTAGGCTCTAACTATATGTATTCCACTACTATAGCATGCTTTGCATCTAGTAGACACTTCTTAAGTATACTGATATGGAAAACATTATGAAGACTTGACCTGCTTAGCAGTAGAGCTAACCTATAAGCTACCTTGCCAACTCTATCCAATATCTCATAAGGATGAATGTCCCTTGGAGCTAGCTTGCTTCTTCTACCAAACCTTATATTGCCTCTGGTTAGTGCTACTTTGAGCCATACTGTGTCATTAACCTCAAACTCCAAGTCTCTTCTTCTTTTGTTCACATAAGCAGTGGTCATTTCATTGGCTTTGTTAATCTTTCGTATATCTTCTTGATATTGCTTGTTGTTTCTTTAATGATCTTAGGACCTGGAGCTAGCCTATCTGAGGCTTCGAGCCAACAGTAAGGTGTCATACACCTTGTCCCATAAAGGGCTTCATAAGGTGCCATACCACTGGTGATTTGATAATTGTTATTGTAAGAGAATTTAACCAAAGATAACTGTTGGTCCCATTCTCCTTTAAAATCCAAGACATAACTCCTGAGTATGTCTTCAAGTGTCCAAATCACCTTCTTAGTTTGTCCATCTGTTTGTGGGTGGTAAGTAGTGCTAAAGTGGAGTTTTGGTTCCTAGTGCTTTGTGAAAAGCACTCCAAAATCTATCTATAAACCTTGTATCTCTATCTGACACAATGGATTTTGGCACTCTATGCAATTTTTCTACCTTTTTTATGTATATTTGTGCCAACTTTTCTCGTGAGTTTGTGATCTTCATTGATAAAAAGTGGGTGCATTTGGTTAACCTATCCATAAAGACCCAAATTGTGTTTTGTATTAATCTGGTCATAGGCAACCTAGTTAAGATGTCTGTGGTAATGTTACCCCAGTTCCTCACTGGAATAGCTAGAGTCTATAGTGTTCCTGTAGGTTTTTTATGTTCTACCTTCACCCTTTGGCATGTGGCACGTTTAGAGACATATGTGGCTATGTCCTTTTTGATGTTTGACCACTAGAAATGTGTCTTCAGGTCTTTGTACATCTTTTCACTTCCAGGGTGGATATTCAATTTGCTAGTGTGAGTTTCCTCAAGTATCTCATTTTTTAGTTCTTTCTTACTAGGCATATATATTCTATCCTTGAAGTACAGTAATCCTTGCTTAAGGGTAGGGTAGTTTTACTCATGGGATCTTAACTTCTGTGACCAATAAGCAATCATATTCCTCTCTTGCATCAATATACATCCTAACCCAGTTCTAGATGCATCTGTATAGATGGTGTAGGGTTAGTTTGGGTCAGGTAGGATTAACACTGGAGCTTGAACCAATTTACTCTTTACTTTCTGAAAGTTCTTTTCACACTTTCCAGTCCACTCAAACTTTTGACTCTTCTTGGTCAGTTAAGTTAGAAATGAGGCATGAAGGATAATTTTGGTACAAATCTCTTATAATAATCTGCTAATCCCAAGAGGCTTCTAACTTCATTTACACTCTTAGGTTTTTCCAACTCGTGCACAACCTTGACCTTTTCAGGGTCTACTTTAAGTCTTTCTGCATCAATAATATGTCCTAGGAATTACACTTCCCTTAACCAAAATTGACACTTGGAAAATTTGGCATACAGTCGATTGTCCAACAGTGTGTTCAAGACAATTCTTAAGTGATGCTCATGTTCATTTTCATCCTTAGAATAAGCTAGGATGTCATCAATGAACACCACTACAAACTCACCGAAGTGTGCTCTGAACACATGGCTCATGAAGTCCATGAATGTAGCAAGAGCATTAGTTAGGCCAAATGGCA
Source organism: Aquilaria yunnanensis (assembly GCA_039654915.1). NCBI lineage: Eukaryota > Viridiplantae > Streptophyta > Magnoliopsida > Malvales > Thymelaeaceae > Aquilaria > Aquilaria yunnanensis. The sequence goes on from CM077594.1 coordinate 73,161,079, forward strand.
TGACTGTATACTCATAATGCCCATATGTAGTCTCGAGAGCTATCTTGGGTATATCTTCTTTTTTTACACTCAACTGAAAGTACCCATATATCTTTGCTCCCTTGACTTGATCAAATAGATTCTCAATCCTAGGGAGTGGATACTTGTTCTTGACTATCATAGCTATAATCAATGGACAATCTCAATGATCTATCTTTTTCTTTTTTCACAAAGAGAATTGGAACTCCCTATGACAAAACACTTGGTCCTATGAACCCTTTTTCAAGAAGTTCATCAAGTTATTTCTTGAGCTTAGTCATTTCTGTGATTGGCATTCTATAAGATGGTATGGATAGTGGTGTAGCTCCAAGATGTAATTTAATCTTAAATTCAATCTTTCATGGAGGAGGAATACCTATAAGATCTTTAGGAAAGACTTGTGGAAAGTCCTTCACTACAAGTATCCTACTAATCTCCCCTTCAATCTCAACATTATTCAATGCATATTATTCTTCCTTAGAAATCACATGAATTTCATCCATAACTTATTGTTTCATGCCATGCATTTCATGCACTAATTCCTTAGAATTCATTAATTCATGCACTTTATTACTAAGCTGTGATTTATCTTTTAGCATAATCAATCTTAATTCCATGCATTGCCAACCAATCCATGCTGAAAACAATATCATACTTTGGAATGTTTAACCATAGCAGATCAGTCATAATCCTATCTTTCTAGCTAGTAGCTTAAAATTCTTAGCCTGTTCATTTTTTAAAATACATTGACTACCTGCTATTCTTACTAATGTTATATGAGGCATCAATTCTATAAGTAGTTTAATGGATTTAGTTAACTTTCTAGCCATAATAGACACTAAGGCAAATAACACACTAACTGGCACACCATTAAAATAAATGTTACCTCTATGTGCTTCTTGCTAGGATGTCTCTCCCTTGTTAATCTATAATACCCTTCCAACTTTCTACACTTGAGGCCTTTTAACTCCTGGAGGACACCTTGGTTGATTGTCTCTGGAGATTAGAACATTAGGCCTGTTCTGGCCTTGGTCCTCTTGTCCTCTTCTTTGGATGAAAAAGTAGTCCTTGATCTAGTGATCCAAAGAACCACATCTAAGATATGCCTATGTCTCAAAATAACAAGGACTTTTGCCATGGAACTTCTTGCATTTAGGATGCCTTGGGTGAACAAAGTTATTGTTGGCCTTCTCATACATACTTGGTTTTCCAACCTTGGCAATGTCCTTGCTTTTTAGTGGATTCTACAATCTTTTAGCCTCACTGGCCTCTAGGTCTCCTTCTTCTTCTTCTCCTCCCACTTGGTTTTTCAGATTCATTCCTCATGGAATGGTCACAAGCTGAGTTGTTGGCCTTGGATACTTGGCCAATCTCAAACCTGATACTCCTAGCTCTAGGGTGTCTTCTATCTTTATCTTCAGCTTCTTCATTCTCTTCATTTTCATCAGAAGGAACATTGGTTAGATTCTTCTTCCTAAAACTTTCTTTTGTAACTTCCTGATTTAGCTCATATGGTGTGGCTTGTACTCCTTATTGATGTGCTTGTAGAAGCCTTACTAAGCCTTCATTTATTGGGGCAAGGTTGCTTTGTAGCCTTGCCTTCACCTGAGGCATATTTAATTCAGGTGTAGGTTTCACTGCCCCTTGAGCCCTTTGTGTTGTCTACTAACCAGGAGATCTTAGGGGTCCCTAATCCCCTCTCTTATGGCAACCTTTTTCTTCTGTTTCATGAAAATTAGCAGAGCATGATATACTGTGTGTTAGGTTCTTAACACTAGCAACTGGCCTAACTAAGCTATATGTATGCAAATATATGCATCATGTCATACACACATAAACCACATTCAAACCTGCTCTAAAATCAACTTTTATTACTACTATGAGTGCTTAAATGCAATGACCATATTTATTTTTTTCGAGTCCCAGGGCAATGAATGTTTTGTAGGCCATCAGAACATGTACAATATATTTATCCAAGTAGCCCTTTTGGTCTTTATGCAAAGATGCGTATATTGGTCCAACCATCACACACATATTTACATACATTATCAATTGGTAGCATAGACAATGATCAAAACCTCATCTCATGTCAATATTGTTAGTATTGTGCCCAAAAAGCCAATCATGAGATGATTGTATTTTTGCACATTGAGTCATGATATTTTATTGAGGCATTAATCCAGCAATTTTGTTTGTTGTTTTGTTTCTGCGTAACATAATAAACATAATTGTAACCCTAGAATAATGATATTCTTAAACGTCCCTAGTCTAGTATTATTGTGGAGCGGGTTGCAATAATACATAATGACTAGCATATGTGGAGACTAATATGAGATATGTAGTCTACATATGGGTACAAGTTGGAGAACTTGTGTACTGGACCGACCCACCATGAGAACACTTCATGGATCGTTATATGAGTGTCATAAGTGATTCTCATAGTGATCATGGTATATGTAGTCCTTCGACCTAAGATCATCAAGGTTCCCTACATGTGAGTCACATACTTTGATACTTTCCTTTGTTGCTCGTAACTGAGTGAACTTGAAGGAGGTCATTGGGTATGTCACATATCATGCGGAGGGATTTGTATGATCAAGATGGGATTTGTCCCTCCTATGTAACGGGAGTGATATCTTTGGGCCCCTTGATAGAGTGAGACTTAGAAAATGCATGGCCATGCTCCGATGAGTTGATATATGATATCAATGTCATCAGTTTAAGTTAGTCTACTCGGTAATCAAGAAACCAAAGATTGGGCTATACGAGAGTGACACATTCCATGTCTCGTGCTTAGTCTTGATATCTTGGACAAAGGGACAATGGCATATATCGGTGATGATCATAAAGGTTTAGTCGATTCACCGACAATCTTGTCACTTGGGTAGCAATGATGTGTTGCTAGACACCGCTCATTGCTTATGATCATAAATGTGATTTATGATCATTGCCAACATGGCAAGAGCCTATTGGGTCGCACACATAGAGCTATTTGGATCATTAGAGTGCATGGGCTAATTATTTGGGTTATGGTTTCACTTTAATTTCGTATTAATAATGGGCCAAGGAGTTGAGCCATTATTAACCCCGAAATTAAATCCTAATTGGATTAGGGCTTTGAAACCCATTAGGCCTGGAAGTTGAGTCTCACTATAAATACAACTTTTAAGTGAGAAATTCGTAGGTCTCCTTGCCCTAGCCTCCCAAAAGGACAGCCACACTCTTCTCTTGCAATTCCTTGGAGGACGCAAGCTAGCACTGCGAGCGCAAGAGAAACGCATCTGCCGGGACGTGGTGGAAGCGTGGTGATCCCGAGAGGCTCGTGTGGATACCATAGAGAGCCTGAACACGTCAACTGTTCAGGTTTTGTGATTCGACTCTACAGTTGAGTGAGAGATCTCAACCGAAAATTAGGTATGAAATTTTCGAACACCCGGTTTACCCCGTTTCACTTGGATCCTGGAGGGTTTTGGTTAAATTCCACTGCGCTGTTTGGCTCCCGAAACCCAACAGTGGTATCAGAGCTACTGGTGAAACCCTAAATCGGGATTGAGTGTTGAATCGCATGATGCTATGTGTTCGATTGGTTTTCGGCCATGATTAATTAGATTGATTCATGATGCATGAAACCGGAATTCGTAATGAACATATGAGATATATGAAGAAATGACACAAATTGGTTAATGAGAATAACCCGAAATTGATAGGTATGAGATACCTATATGGATTAGGATTCTTGCAATAGTTGCAAAAACCCTAGGTTTGTTCGGATTCGGCCTGTTCGGGCACCGAATGTAAGGTATATTTGGTGGCTCGAATGGAGGAGTCTCGGGTGCCTACTTTCTCGAAATAGAAGATTTCGGGCTAAGCAATTGTAAGACAATTTTTTGTGCCGGGGGGCGCTGCCCCCCACGCCCCCCGCAAGGGCGGCTCCCCTTGACCCCGTCCGCTGACGGGTCAGCGGAACCACCGCCCGCTGACCGGCCAGCGGGACCGCCGTATGCGAAGCGCCACATAAATAAAACCTGGTTAATCAACACGCGAAAATTGGCATGCATCTTTGTTGAATGAGATTTGACATGATATGCTGATTGGTGTTTGAAGCATGGTGCATGGTTATAGCCCTTTATTGGTTGTACTTGTAAATACGGCCTGCGAGTCGTGCCTTTTCTTATCACTCTCATTGTACATTCTCTTCTCACCTTACTCCCCTCGAATGTAACTCGAGGTTTCTATTATTGATGTAATGGTGCATTATGGGTTCGTCCAAGGTGGTATGTCCAAGGAGGTGACAACAAAAAGGCAGCCAAGAAAGGAAGAGAAGGAGCTTGTGAAGACTCTTTTCTTTTCTTAGGCTTTAATGATATTCTCATTGGCTTGAGAATATCGCATAGTTTGGGCTATAACCATGTCACGTTTATTTCTTGTAAGCATGAGATGCATGTTTTATATTTGTATGTGATGCATGTATAAAACAACCGGAGATAACAAATTGGTGAGATCAAAAGAAAAATCCCTCAAACAAATATTAAGTCATTAAATGTGATGCCTTCCAAATGTTGGCACTCGTCAAGACTTTGATCAACATTAGGTGGGTTTGCCAAAGCAAAGCACCTATGTTCATCTTGGTAAGGCGCGATGGGATAATAGTGATATCCAAACTGCTAACTTTGGGTTCGACTTAACTAAGTCATCCTAATAGGATTAGGGACTTAGAGGCATAGAGTTGTGCTTAAGTTCATGAGATGAGCTTGGACAAGTGTTGTTCACCCAACTATCCAAGAGTTGCATAAGATGCAATTGGCAATGAGTTGCCTACCTAAATAGCTGTAACTTGAGAGAAAAGCCAAAGCTGACTCAGGTTGTGGTCAAATATGGATCTTGGCCCGCTAGAATACCTTAGCGCCGAGGTGTTCCGAAATAATACCGAGGGTTATTATTTTGAGGAAAATAGTGGGAGTATCGTTTAATAAAAGTCCTTATTAAATGAATTAAAATACATGACTCTTACACTGCATATTTACTGTTGTAGATAACCATGGCACAAAACACATCGACACTTTCGTTGCGATCGATCCTTGAGAAGGAAAAACTGAATGGGACCAACTTTCTCAAATGGTACCGAAACTTGAGGATAGTCCTCAAACAAGAGAGAAAGGCATATGTCCTAGAGCAGCCCATTCCAAATGAGCCTGCTGCCACTGCTCCAAGAGCTGAAGGGATGCTCACAAGAGGCATTCTGATGATGCTTTGGATGTTGCATGCCTCATGCTTATTACCATGGAATCTGAGCTTCAGAAGCAACATGAGAACATGGGGGCGTTCGATATGATCGAACATCTCAAAATGCTTTTCCAAGAGCAAGCTAGGCATGAGAGGTTTGAGACCTCTAAGGCATTGTTTCAGTGCAAGATGTCTGAGGGAAGTCCCGTGGGTCCTCATGTGCTCAAGATGATTGGGTACATTGAGAATCTTGAGAATTTGGGATTTGCTCTTCAGAAAGAGTTGGCTATCGATGTAGTCTTGCAATCGTTGCCTGAAAGCTACAGTCAGTTCGTCATGAACTATAACATGAACGACCTTGACAAGTCCCTCCCTGAATTGCTCAACATGTTGAGAACTGCTGAGCAAAACCTTAAGAAGGCTAAGCCCATTTTGATGGTTCAAAAGGGCAAGGGAAAAGGAAAAGCCAACAAGAAGAAGGATAAAGCTAATGGAAAGTCCAATGCTAGTTCTTCTTCAGCTGCACTGAAACCAAAGGGTGGTGTGGCAAAGGAAGGGGAGTGCTTCCATTGTAAGCAACCTGGACACTGGAAGCGCAACTGTAAGCTCTATCTTGAAGAACTTGCTAAGGAAAAGGGAAGTAAGACTTCCACTTCAGGTATTTTTGTTATAGAGGCTAACTTTTCTACTTCCTCATCTTGGGTATTGGATACTGGATGTGGATCTCACATTTGTGCAAATGTGCAGGATCTAAGTAGAAGTAGAAGATTGGCCCGAGGTGAAGTGGACCTACGTGTTGGAAATGGAGCAAGGGTTGCTGCCTTAGCCATAGGGACTTATGTTCTCACTTTACCTAGTGGATTAGTTTTAGAATTAGACAACTGCTACTTTGTGCCTACTATTAGTAGAAATTTGATTTCTGTTTCTTGTTTGGACAAGAAAAGTTTTTCATTTATAATAAAGGACAAATGTTGTTCTATTTATTTGAATGAAATCTTTTATGGTAGTGCTCAACTTAGTAATGGGTTGTATGTTCTAGACCTTGAAGATCCAATCTATAATGTGAATACCAAGAAGGTCAGATTAAATGATTCAAACTTGACCTATCTCTGGCACTGTCGCTTGGGCCATATAAATGAGACCCGCATATCCAAGCTCCATAAGGATGGACTCTTGGACTCATTTGATTTTGAATCATATGAGACATGTGAGTCATGTTTGTTGGGCAAGATGACCAAAGCCCCATTCACAGGGCAAAGTGAAAGGGCTAATGACTTACTAGGACTCATACATAGTGATGTATGTGGCCCTATGTCTACACAAGCTAGAGGAGGTTCCCAATACTTCATTACTTTCACTGATGACTTCAGCAGATATGGCTATGTGTATCTTATGAGACACAAGTCAGAATCCTTTGAAAAGTTCAAAGAATTCAAGAATGAAGTAGAGAATCAACTCGGGAAGAGTATCAAAGTGCTTCGATCAGATCGAGGTGGAGAGTACTTGGATCGAGAATTCCTTGACTATCTGAAGGAGTGTGGTATAGTATCACAACTCACTCCACCAGGTACACCTCAATGGAATGGTGTTTCTGAAAGGAGAAATTGAACTCTGTTAGACATGGTTCGCTCCATGATGAGTCAAGCTGACCTTCCAAACTCCTTTTGGGGACATGCTCTAGAAACAGCCGCTTTTACACTAAACCGAGTTCCATCTAAATCGGTTCAAAAGACACCATATGAGATATGGAGTGGGAGGCGTCCTAATTTGTCTTTTATGAAGATTTGGGGCTGTGACGCTTATGTAAAACGTCAATCCTCTAACAAACTAGGGCCCAAATCTCAAAAATGTCTTTTTGTTGGGTATCCCAAAGAAACAAAGGGTTACTATTTCTACAATCCCTCTGAGCAAAAAGTGTTTGTTGCTCGAACTGGTGTCTTTTTGGAGAAAGAGTTTATCTCTAAAGGAACTAGTGGGAGGAAAGTAGAACTTGAAGAAATTCAAGAACAACAAGGAGACATTGAACCTGAAATGGAACCTGAACAGACAGCACAAGATGTTGTGGTTCAAGAGTCTGTTCCTGTAGCACAAAGCCCACGTAGGACTGGTAGGATTCGGCGTGAGCCCGAGAGATATGGATTTCTCGTGACTCACACCGGTGATGTGATGCTCATGGATCAAGATGAGCCCACAACCTACCAACAAGCTATGTCGGGGCCTGACTCTGAGAAGTGGCTAATGGCCATGAAATCCGAGATGGAATCCATGTATGAAAACCAAGTATGGACTTTGGTTGACCCACCTGAAGGGGTAAAACCCATAGGGTGCAAATGGGTTTTCAAGAAGAAAACTGACATGGATGGTAATGTGATTACCTTTAAGGGACGATTGGTCGCAAAAGGTTTCAAGCAAATTCATGGTATTGACTATGATGAAACTTTTTCACCAGTTGCTATGCTTAAATCCATCCGAATTTTGTTTGCTATTGCTGCACACTATGATTATGAGATATGGCAAATGGATGTCAAAACTGCATTCCTAAATGGAAAGCTACTTGAGGATGTGTACATGACACAGCCTGAGGGTTTTGTCACTCCTGGGAATGCCAATAAAGTGTGCAAATTGCAAAGGTCCATTTATGGACTGAAGCAAGCTTCTCGAAGTTGGAATCTTCGTTTTGATGATGCAATCAAAGAGTTTGGTTTTATCAAAAATGAAGATGAACCTTGTGTCTACAAGAAGGTTAGTGGGAGCGCTATTGTCTTCTTGGTGTTGTATGTAGATGACATACTACTCATCGGGAATGACATTCCTGAGCTACAGTCTGTGAAGACTTGGCTAGGGAAATGTTTCTCTATGAAGGACTTGGGTGAAGCAGCCTATGTGTTAGGCATCAGGATCTATAGAGATAGATCTAGAAAGCTTCTTGGCCTAAGTCAAAGTACATATATTGACAAGGTGCTAAAGAGGTTTAGCATGCAAGATTCCAAGAAAGGATTCTTGCCCATGTCACATTGTATCACTCTTTCTAGATCTCAGTGTCCGAGTACAACCGAGGAGAGAGAGCGCATGAGTAAGATTCCATATGCCTCAGCAATTGGATCTATCATGTATGCCATGATATGTACTCGTCCCGATGTCTCATATGCTTTGAGCATGACAAGTAGGTACCAATCGAACCCCGGTGAAAGTCACTGGACAGCTGTTAAGAACATCCTTAAGTACTTACGAAGGACTAAGGATGCATTCTTGGTCTTTGGAGGTGAAGATGAGCTCGTTGTAAGGGGTTACACCGATGCAAGCTTCCAATCCGATAAGGATGATTTTAGATCGCAATCTGGTTATGTGTTTTGTATTGGTGGTGGTGCTGTAAGCTGGAAGAGTTCAAAGCAAGAGACAGTAGCTGACTCTACAACAGAATCTGAGTACATTGCCGCCTCTGATGCTGCGAAGGAGGCAGTTTGGATCAAGAAGTTCATCACTGAACTTGGAGTGGTTCCAAGCATTGTTGACCCGATAGAGCTCTATTGTGACAACAATGGAGCAATCGCACAGGCTAAGGAACCTCGATCTCACCAGCGATCCAAACACATACTTCGACGCTATCATCTCATCAGGGAGATCATCGAGAGGGGTGATGTAAGGATATGCAGGACTTCGACAGACAGCAACATTGCTGATCCACTGACAAAGCCCCTTACGCAGCAGAAGCATGATAGCCATTCTAGGTCCATCGGTATTAGATACATGGATGATTGGCTTTTAGTGCAAGTGGGAGATTGTTAGTATTGTGCCCAAAAAGCCAATCATGAGATGATTGTATTTTTGCACATTGAGTCATGATATTTTATTGAGGCATTAATCCAGCAATTTTGTTTGTTGTTTTGTTTCTGCGTAACATAATAAACATAATTGTAACCCTAGAATAATGATATTCTTAAACGTCCCTAGTATAGTATTATTGTGGAGCGGGTTGCAATAATACATAATGACTAGCATATGTGGAGACTAATATGAGATATGTAGTCTACATATGGGTACAAGTTGGAGAACTTGTGTACTGGACCGACCCACCATGAGAACACTTCATGGATCGTTATATGAGTGTCATAAGTGATTCTCATAGTGATCATGGTATATGTAGTCCTTCGACCTAAGATCATCAAGGTTCCCTACATGTGAGTCACATACTTTGATACTTTCCTTTGTTGCTCGTAACTGAGTGAACTTGAAGGAGGTCATTGGGTATGTCACATATCATGCGGAGGGATTTGTATGATCAAGATGGGATTTGTCCCTCCTATGTAACGGGAGTGATATCTTTGGGCCCCTTGATAGAGTGAGACTTAGAAAATGCATGGCCATGCTCCGATGAGTTGATATATGATATCAATGTCATCAGTTTAAGTTAGTCTACTCGGTAATCAAGAAACCAAAGATTGGGCTATACGAGAGTGACACATTCCATGTCTCGTGCTTAGTATTGATATCTTGGACAAAGGGACAATGGCATATATCGGTGATGATCATAAAGGTTTAGTCGATTCACCGACAATCTTGTCACTTGGGTAGCAATGATGTGTTGCTAGACACCGCTCATTGCTTATGATCATAAATGTGATTTATGATCATTACCAACATGGCAAGAGCCTATTGGGTCGCACACATAGAGCTATTTGGATCATTAGAGTGCATGGGCTAATTATTTGGGTTATGGTTTCACTTTAATTTCGTATTAATAATGGGCCAAGGAGTTGAGCCATTATTAACCCCGAAATTAAATCCTAATTGGATTAGGGCTTTGAAACCCATTAGGCCTGGAAGTTGAGTCTCACTATAAATACAACTTTTAAGTGAGAAATTCGTAGGTCTCCTTGCCCTAGCCTCCCAAAAGGACAGCCACACTCTTCTCTTGCAATTCCTTGGAGGACGCAAGCTAGCACTGCGAGCGCAAGAGAAACGCATCTGCCGGGACGTGGTGGAAGCGTGGTGATCCCGAGAGGCTCGTGTGGATACCATAGAGAGCCTGAACACGTCAACTGTTCAGGTTTTGTGATTCGACTCTACAGTTGAGTGAGAGATCTCAACCGAAAATTAGGTATGAAATTTTCGAACACCCGGTTTACCCCATTTCACTTGGATCCTGGAGGGTTTTGGTTAAATTCCGCTGCGCTGTTTGGCTCCCGAAACCCAACAAATATAGCATTCATGTAAAATTCCATGCACTTGTACAGTTACATGTACACTTGGTGCACAAGGTGCCAATTTCATGTCTCCAAACTTTCACATCAGGTCCAACTCAAATTCTACCCATGTCCTCCTATGCCCTAAAGAATTTAAACAATTTAATATACTTAAACCTTCATAGGAAAATAGGTTTAAGACATTAAATCCATCTAAGTTTTCAGTTATGGATTTTATACTCAATCAGGTAAAATTAACCATATGAACAGTACACAGCAAATTTAGCAAACTTTGACAGGCCATGAATCTGTCTACAGGGTACTAAATCCAATAATTCAAAATTAGAATTGTTCATCTTGAAGTGCTCTAAGTGTGGTCAAAATTTCATAGCCAAAATCAATATGTACAATAAAGTATGGTAGTTGAAGTACAGGGTACGAAATCTGTGGAACTAAAGACAGAATGTCCATACAAAAATTTATAAAATTCTTGCACTTCATTTCCAGGTGCAAAGCAAAAATGGGCAGCTCCATACATGTCTTAGACACATGGGGAAGCGATTCCCTGAATTTTAAGTCATTACACAAGCGTCATTCACCGTACTCTCCAAAATAGCCCATAAGAACCAATATGGACAGAATTACACAACCACTTCAAACTATACTTCATTGATCCATATATCACTCACACATTATACATACAAGATACCCAACTCATTTACATTCATTTATGTACTACATACATACCATAAATTATTTGATATGTATACTAACCCTCTTGGAGAGCTTCAAAAGCACTAAGGACTACAAAAACTTGAAGGGACTAGTTGCTGTGTAAGCCAGATAGTACCATTACTAGAAATAGCTATTGTGGTCTAAAAATCATGAAAATTTCCAGTTTAGAGCTAGACATATGGAACTTCATTTACCTGAAATTTTAGAGGAAAAATCAAACTACAAGTATTAGTTTGTGTGCTCCCTTTCAGGTGTTCCTGAAAATGGACAAGAAGAGGCATAAGCTTCTTTGAAGAGACTTAGTAAGTGCATATCATTAGAGCCTGATTTTCCAGCAACAAACCTGAAATCCAAAGACATTAAAACACAAAAACACAGCACCATATAGATAGATATAGCCATCCAAATGTGCAAACATACATAGCAACAAACATATGTAATGCTAGCAGTAATAACACATTAGGGTTAGTCCTTGAACATTCACATAATCAATATGTAATCACTATGGTAGCCCTACTCAAGCTAAAGGTTGGTTTTAGGAGGTCATATGATCTTAGTTAGTACTAACTTGGGCTCTAGAAGCCCTTTTATAAGCTACCATCTTTGTGCATGAAAAATAGTAAGGTTGAAACCTTAAACTGATAGAAGGTGAAAATGAGAGAAAATTGCAAGGAAATGAAGATTTTTCTTCATTTATTCATCATTTTGACCCAGGTGGCATATATACAAATGTTTGCAACTTTTGCCTACACTTGGACCTTGTTATATCCAGCCATTCATGAGTGAAAAATGACTTTTTTGACCACTTTTAACCTTGTCAAAGGTCATTATAACCTTTAGAGAAAAAGGTGGACACTTGGCTCCTTAGTTGGCATTATGCCTTAAATGGCAAACTTGGCCTCTTTGAACACTTTGGTCCCCAACATTATCTTTAAATCCATCCATGTCCTTTCTTAATAATACCATCCATGTCCCTCCAAAAGCTATCTTTATAAATTTGTGCAATTAAGTACCCAACCTTTGCAACCTTATAATTTAGTCCATAGGTTACTTGCAAAACAAGCAATCCCTTAAGGCTTTCATAAGAACCAAGCTATCACCATGTAGGCCACTTCAGGTAGTCTGTATTGAATACTTTACACGTCACAATTCATGCACTATGGTGAAAATTAAAGCATATAAGTTTAGGTCCTTATGCTGCAATTTCCTCATTTTATGAAGGTGGAAACAAGCTGTGAATGTTTTGATTTCATTCTAAACAAGCTCTGAATGTTTCCATTGCATTCTAAACAAGTTTTAAATGTTTCCATTCCAAACAAGTTGTGAATGTTTCCATTTTAGTCTAAACAAGTTATGAATGTTTCCATTTCATTCTTAACAAGTTGTAAATGTTTTCACTCCAAACTAGTTGTGAATGTTTCTATTTCAATCTAAACAATTTCCGAATGTTTCAATTCCAAACTAGGTGTAAATGTCTCTATTCTAAATAAGTTGTTAATTTTTACATTTCATTCTAAACAAGTTTTGAATAATTCCATTTGAAACAAGTCTTGAATGTTTCCATTTCATTCTTAACAAGTTATGAATCTTTCTATTGAAAAGAACTTGTGAATGTTTACAATTCATTCTAAACAAGTTGTCAATGTTTTTATTTCATTTTAAGCAAGTTGTGAATGTTTCCATTCCAAAGTTGTTATGAATGTTTCTATTCCAAACAAGTTATGGATGTTTCCATTTCAATCTTAACAAGTTATGAATGTTTCCATTTTATTCTAGATAAGTTGTAAAAGTTTCCATTCCAAACTAGTTGTGAATGATTCTATTCCAAACAAGTTGTGAATGCTTCATTTTTGTTCACAACAAGTTGTGAACGTTTCCATTACAAACTTGTTATGAATGTTTCTATTTTGTTCTAAACAAGTTGTGAATGTTTCTATTTCGTTCTAAACAAGTTGTGAATGTTTCTATTTCATTCTAAACAAGTTGTGAATGTTTCCATTCCAAACTAGTTGTCAGTGTTTCCATTCATTTCTAAATAGGCTGATAATGTTTACATTGCAAACAAGTTGTGAATGTTTCCTTTTCGTCCTAAACAAGTTGTGAATGTTTTCATTCTTAGCAAGTTGTGAATCTTTCCATTTCATTTTGAACAAGTTATGAATCATTCTATTCTAAAGTAGTTGTGAATGTTTACATTTCATTGCAAATAGGTTGTGAATGATTCTATTTCAAACAAATTGTGAATGTTTCTATTTTATTCCGAACTAGTTATGAATGTTTCCATTTAATTCTAAACAAGTTGTGAATTCCAAACAAGTTGTGAATGTTTTAATTTCATTCTAAGAAAGTTGTGTATGTTTCCATTCGAAGCTGTTTGTGATTCTTTCTATTTCGAACAAGTTGTGAATGTTTCCATGTCATTCTAGACAAACGGTGATTGTTTCCATTTCAAACTAGTTGTGAATGTTTCCGTTTCATTCTAAATAAGTTGGGAAAGTTTCCATTCAAAACTCATTCTGATTGTTTCAATTGCACACAAGTTGTGAATGTTTCCATTTCATTCTAAACAAGTTATGAATGTCACCATTCTAAACTAGTTTCCATCACATTCTAAGAAAGTTGTGATTCTTTCCATTGCAAACTAGTTGCGAATGTTTCTATTCCAAACAGGTTGTGAATGTTTACATTTCATTCCAAACTAGTTGTGAATGTTTCCATTCCAAATGAGTTGTGAATGTTTTCATTTAACTCCAAACTAGTTGTGAATGTTTCTATTCCAAACAAGGTATGAATGTTTCCCTTTCATTGTAAACACGTTGTGGATGTTTCCAGGCCAAGGTAGTTGTAAATGTTTCCATTTCAATCTAAACAAATTTGAATGTTTTCATTCCAAACTAGATTTGAATGTTTCTATTACCAACAGGTTGTGAATATTTTCACTTCATTCTAAACAAGTTGTGAATGTTTCCACTTTGTTCTAAACAAATTGTGAATGTTTCCATCTAATTTTAAATAAGTTGTCAATCTTTCTATTCCAAATTAATTGTTAATGTTCCAATTTTATTTTAAACAAGCTGTAAATGTTTCCATTCTGAACAACTTGTAAATGTTTCCATTTCATTCTAAACAAGTTACGAATGTTTCCACTACAATCAAGTTGTGAATGTATCCATTGCTAAATAAGTTATGATTGTTTCTTTTTCATTCTAAACAAGTTTTGAATGATTCCACCCCAATATAGTTGTGAATGATTTTATTTCATTCTAAATAAGTTGTGAATGTTTATATTTCATTCCAAACAATTTTTGAATGTTTCCATTCCAAACAAGTTATGAAAGATTCCATTTCAATATAAATAAGTTATGATTCTTTCCATTTCATTTTAAACATGTTATGTATGTTTTTATTCCAAACAAGTTGTAAATGTTTCCATGCAAAGCTAGTCATGAATTTTTCCATTTCATTCCAACAAGTTACAAATGTTTTCATTCCAAACAAGTTCTGAATGTTTTTACTCCAAACAAGTTATGAATGTTTTTACTCCAAACAAGTTGTGAATGTTTCCATTACATTCTATGCAAGTTGAGATGTTTCCATTTCATTCTAAACAAGTTGTGAATGTTTCTATTTTATTCAAAATAAGCTGTGAGTGTTTCCATTCCAAAAATGTTGTGAATGTTTTTATTTCAAAAAATTTTGTGAACGTTTCCATTTCATTCAAAAAAGTTGTGAATCTTTCCAACTCATTCTAAACAAGTTGTGAATGTTTCCATTTCCAAACTAGTTTAAATGTTTCCCTTTCATTCTAAAAAACTTCTGATTGTTTCTATTCCAAACAAGTTACCAAAGTTTCCATTCCAAACATGTTTTGAATGTTTCATTCCAAATAGGTTGTCAATGTTTCTATTCTATCACAACTTATTTAGAATGAAATAAAAGTATTCACAACTAGGTTCGAACAAAAATGATGACAACTTGTTTAAAATGATATAGAAACATTCATAAGTTGTGTTGAAAGGAAACATCCACAACTTGTTTGGAATGGAAACATTCACAACTTGTTTAGAATGAAATGAAAACATTCACAGCTTCTTTGGGCTAGAAAGATTCACAACTTATTTTGAAAGAATTCAAAACATTCTGAACTAGTTTGGAATGGAATCATTAACAAGTTGTTTAGATTGAAAATGAAACATTCACAACATTTTTGGAATGGAAACATTCATAACCTGTTTAGAATGAAATGGAAACATTCACAACTTGTTTGGAATGGAAACATTCATAACTAGTTTAGAATGAAATGGAAGCATTCACAACTAGTTTGGAATGAAAACATTCACAACTAGTTTGGAATGAAAACATTCACAACTTGTTTATAATAAAATGGAATCATTCACAATGAGTTAAGAATGGAAACAGTAACAACTTGTTTAAAAGGAAATAGAAACATTATCAACTTTTTAGGAATAGAAACATTCACAATTTATTTTAAGTGAAATGGAAACATTCACAACTTATTTAGAGTGAAATGAAAACAATCACAACTAGTTTGGTGTTGAAACATTCCTAACTTGTTTTGAATGGAAACATTCACAACATAATTAGAACGAAGTAGAAACATTCATAACTTGTTTAGACTGAAATGGAAACATTCACAACTAGTTTCGAAGGGAAACATTCACAATTTGTTCTAAAAAAAAAACATTTACATATTTCTTTGAATGGAAACATTTGAAACTTTTAGCCATAGTACATGATTAATCTCAAACTCCAAGTCTCTTCTTGTTTTGTTCACATAAGTAGTGCTCCTTTCTTTGGTTATCTTAATCTTTCCTATATCTTCTTGATATTGCTTGTTGTTTCTTCAATCATCTTAGAACCTAGACCTAGCATATATGAGGCTTCACGTCAACAATAGGGAGTCATACACCTTCTCCCATAAGGGGCTTTATAAGGTGCCATACCACTGGTGCTTTGATAACTGTTGTTGTAAGAGAATTTCACCGAAGATAATTGTTGGTCACATTCTCCTTTGAAATCCAAGGCATAACTCCTGAGTATGTCTTCAAGTGTCCGAATCACCTTCTTAGTTTATCCATCTATCTATGGGTGGTAAGTAGTGCTCAGGTGGATTTTTTATTCATAGTTCTTTGTCCAAAATCTAGCTATAAACCTTGTATCTCTATATGACACTGTGGAGTTTGGCACTCCATGCAATTTTACTATCTCTTTTAT
The DNA here is from genome assembly GCA_039654915.1 of Aquilaria yunnanensis. NCBI lineage: Eukaryota > Viridiplantae > Streptophyta > Magnoliopsida > Malvales > Thymelaeaceae > Aquilaria > Aquilaria yunnanensis. The sequence continues at coordinate 73,177,473 of CM077594.1, forward strand.
GTACATTTGTGCCAATTTTTTTAGTGAGTTTGTGATCTTCATTGATAAGAAGTGGGTGCACTTGGTTAACCTATCCACAAAGACCCAGATTGTGTTATGTCTTAATCTGGTCATAGGCAACATAGTTAAGATGTCTATGGTAATGTTGCCCTGGTTCCTCATTGGAATAGGTGGACTCTATAGTGTTCTTGTAGGTTTTTGATGTTCTACTTTCACCTTTTGGCATGTGGCACGTTTAGAGACATATATGGGTATGTCCTTTTTCATGTTTGACCACCAGAAATGTGTCTTCAAGTCTTTGTACATCTTTTTACTTCCAGGGTGGATATTCGGTTTGCTAGTGTGAGCTTCCTCAAGTATCTCATTTTTTAGTTCTTTCTTACTGGGCACATATATTTTGTCCTTGAAGTACAGTAACCCTTTCTTGAGGGTAGGGTAGTTTTACTCATGGGGTCTCAACTTCCTTAACCTATAAGCAATCATATTGCTCTCTTGCATCAATATACATCCTAACCTAGATCTAAATGCATCTGTATAGATGGAGTAGGGTTAGCTTGGATCAAGTAGGATTAACACTGGAGCTTGAACTAATTTACTCTTCAGCTTTTGAAAGTTCTTTTCACACTTTGCAGTCCACTGAAACTTTTGGCTCTTCTTGCTCAGTTAAGTTAGAAATGAGGTAATCAAGGATAATTTTTGTACAAATCTCCTATAATAGTCTACCAATCATAGGAAGCTTCTAACTTCCTTTACACTCTTAGGTCTTTCCAACTCTTGCACAACCTTGACCTTTTTAAGGTCTACCTTAAGGTTTTGTGCATTAATAATATGTCCTAAGAATTACACTTCCCTTAACTAGAATTGGCATTTGGAAAATTTGACGTACAACCGATTGTCCAACAGTGTGTTCAAGACAATTCTTATATGATGCTCATGTTCATTCTCATCCTTAGAATAAGCTAGGATGTCATCAACGAACACCACTATAAATTCATCCAAGTATGGTCTGAACACATGGCTCATCAAGTCCATGAATGTTGCAGGAGCATTAGTCAAGCCAAATGGCATGACAGTATACTTATAATGCCCATATCTAGTGTTGATGGCTGTCTTGGGTATATCTTCTTTTTTTACACTCAACTAAAAGTACCCATATCTCAAATCAATTTTAAAGAAGATCTTTGCTCTCTTGAGTTGACCAAATAGATCCTCAATCCTAGGGAGTGGATACTTGTTCTTGACTATCATAGCTGTAATCAATGAACAATCTCAATGATCTATCCTTTTTTTTCACAAAGAGAATTGGAGCTCCCCATGGCGAAACATATGGTCTTATGAACCCTTTTTCAAGGAGTTCATCAAGTTATTTCTTGAGCTCAGTGATCTCTATGATTGGCATTCTATAAGATGGTATGGATATTGGTGTAGCTCCAACATGTAATTTAATCTTAAATTCAATCTTTCATAAAGGAGGAATACTTAGCAGATCTTTAGGATAGACTTGTGGAAAATCATTCACTATAAGTGTCCTACTAATCTCCTCTTCAGGCTCAACATTATTCAACGCAAATTATTCAATCTCCCCTTCAGTCTTAACACTCACAATTTATTTAGAATGAAATGGAATCATTCACAACTTTTTTGAAATGGAAAGATTCACAACTTGTTTTGAATGAACTGGAAACATTCTAAACCAGTTTAGAATGGAATCATTCACAAGTTGTTTAGAATGACAACAAAACATTGACAACATTTTTGCAATGGAAACATTCATAACTTGTTTAGAATGAAATAGAAATGTTCACAACTTGTTTGGAATGGAAACATTCATAACTAGTTTCGAATTAAATGGAAGCATTCATAACTAGTTTGGAATGGAAACATTCACAATGAGTTAAGAATGGAAAGATTCATAAGTTGTTTAGAAAGAAATAGAAACATTATCCACTTGTTTGGAATAGAAACATTCACAATTTGTTTTAAGTTAAATTGAAACATTCACAATCTGTTTGAATGGAAACATTCACAACTTGTTTAGAGTAAAATGGAAACAATCACAACTAGTTTGGAATTGAAACATTCATAACTGCTTTGGAATGGAAACATTCACAACTTGTTTAGATTAAAGTGAAAACATTCATAACTTGTTTAGACTAAAAAGAAAACATTCACAACTAGTTTGGAACGGAAACATTCACAATTTGTTTCAAAAAGAAACATTTACATCTTGCTTAGAATGGAAACATTTAAAGCCTATTTCAAATCAATTGGAAACATTCACAACTAGTTTGCAATGGAAATACTGACAACTTGTTTTGAATGAAATGGAAACATTCATAACTAGCTTGGAATGGAAGTACTCATAACTTGTTCAGAATAGAAACATTCACAACCTGTTTGGAATGTTAACATTTAAAAATGTTTCAGATTAGAAACTTTTACATCTAGTATAGAATGGAAATATTCACAACTTATTTGGAATAGAAGCAATCACAACTTGTTTATAACAAAATGGAAATGGTTATAACTTGTTTGGAATAGAAACATTCACAAATTATTTAGAATCAAATGGAAACATCACAACTGTTTAGGGATAGGAACTTTCAAAATTTGTTTGGAATATAATACTTATATCTTATGTGGAACATATACATTCACAACTTGTTTGGATTAGAAAGATTCACAACTTGTTAGAATGAAGTGGAAACACTCAGAACTTTTTTGGACTTCAACCATTCACCACTTGCTTAGAATGAAATAGAAACATTCACAAATTGTAAGGAATGGGAACATTCACAACTAGTTAGTAATGGAAACATTCATAACTTGTTTAGAATGGAAATAATCACAACTAGTTTGGAATGGAAACATTGACAGCTTGTTTGGGATAGAAACATTTACAGCTTGTTTTCATTGAAATGGAAACATTCACAACCTATTTAGAACGAAATGGAAAGATTCACAACTAGTTTGGAATGGAAACATTTGCAACTTGTTTAGAGTGATATGGAAACATTCACAACTTGTGCAATAGAAACGTTCACAACTTATTTGCAATGGAAACACTCACAACTTGTTTAGAATGAAATGGAAACATTCACAACATGTTTAGACTGAAATGAAAAAGAAGTTGTGGATGTCTCCTTTCTAAACATGTTGTGAGTATTACCATTTCATTCTAAACAAGTTGTGAATGCTTCCATTCTAAACAAGTTATGAATGTTTGCATTTCAAAAACATTGTGAATTTTTCCATTTCACTCTAAACAAAATGTGAATGTCTATGTTTCAAACAAGTTGTGAATGTTTCCATTTCATTCTAAGTATGTTGTAAATGTTTCCATTCCAAACAAGCTGCGAATGCTTCTATTCCAAACAAGTTGGGATGGAAATAATCACAACTTATTTACAATGAAATGAAAACATTCAGAACTAGTTTTAAATGGAAACATTAACAACTTGTTTATAATAAAATTGAGACATTCACAACTTGCTTAGAATGAAATTGAAACATTCACGAGTTGTTTGGAATGTAAATATTCATAACTTGTTTAGAATAAAAAGAAACTACCACAGCTTCTTAGAATGGAAACATTTGTAATTTGTTTAGAATGAAATGGAAACATTCACATCTAGTTTCAAATGAAAACATTCATAACTTGTTTAGAATGGAACGGAAATATTTACAACTAGTATGAATTGGAAATATTCATAGCTTGTTTAGAATGGAATGAAAATATTTACAAGCATTTTGAAATGGAAACATTCACAGCTTCTTTAGAATGAAATGGAAACATTCACAAGTTCTTTAGAATGAAATGGAAACATTCACAACTTGTTTGGAATGAAAATGTCCTGAACTTGTTTGGAATGGAAACATTCACAATTTGTTTGAATGATATGGAAACATTCACAACTTCTTTCGAAAGAAACGGAAACATTCATAACAAGTTTAGACTAGAAACATTCACAACCTGTATAGAATGAAAATGAAACATTCACAGCCACTTTGGAATGGGAAAGTTCACAACTTATTTAGAATGAAATGGAAACATTCACAAATTGTTTGGAATGGAAACATTAAGAACTTGTTGATAATGAAATGGAAACATTCACAAGTAATTTGGAATAAAAACATTCACAATTGGTTTGGAAAGGAAACATTCACAACTTGTTTGGAATAAAAAGATTAACAACTTGTTTAGAATGAAATAGAAACATTCACTAGTTGTTTGGAATGGAGAAATTGAAATCTCTTTTCCAGTGAAATGGAAATATTCATAACTAGTTTCGAATGGCAACATTTATAACTTGTTTCAAAAAAGACATTCACAACCTGTTTGGAATGGAAACATTCTTAACTTGTTTAGAATGAAATGAACACATTCATAACTAGTTTGGCATGGAAACATTAATAACTTGTTTAGTATCAAATGGAACCATTCATAACGAGTTTGGAATGGAAAGACTTAAAACTTGTTTAGAATGAAATCGAAGCATTCACAACTTGTTTAGAACGGAAACATTTATAAGTTCTTTATAATGCAAAGGAAACAATTATAAATATTCCTAACTTGTTTGAAATAGAAACATTCACAACTTGTTTAGAATGAAATGGAAACATACATAACTTGTTTGGAATGGAGAATAACTTTTTTATAGTGAAATGTAAACATTCACAACCAGTTTGGAATAGAAACATTCACAACTTGTTTGGAATAGAAACATTCACAACTTGTTTGGAATAGAAACATTCACAATGTTTTTGGACTAGAAACATCCATGGCTTGTTTAGAAAGAAATGGAAATATTCACAGGTAGTTTGGAATGGAAACATTCACAACTTGTTTAGGGTGAAAAGGAAACATTCACAACTAGTTTGGAATGGAAACAATCACAAGTTGTTTCCAATAGAAAGATTCTAAACTTGTTTAGAATAAAAGGGAAACACTCACAGCTTGTTTGAAATAAAAATATTCAGAACATGATTATAATGAAGTGGAAACATTCACAACTGATTTTGAATAGAAACATTCATAACTAGTTTGGAATGGAAACATTCACAAGTTGTTTGGAATGAAGTGGAAATATTCACAAGTTCTTTGGACTAGAAACATTTAAAACTTGTTTAGAATGAAATAGAAACATTCATAATATATTAGGAACAGAAACATTCATAGCTAGTTTGAAAAGAAAGTAATCACAACTTGTTTGGAATAGAAGCATTCACAACTTGTTTGGAATAGAAGCATTCACAACTTGTTGGGAATAGAAACATTCACAACTAGTTTGAAGTGAGAACCTTCACAACTTCTTTAGAGTGAAATGGAAACATTCACAACTTGTTTGGAATAGAAACGTTCAAAACTAGTTTGGAATAAAAACATTCATAACTTGTTTGGTGTAGAAACATTCACAACTTGTTCAAAATGAAATGTAAATATTCATAACTTGTTTATAATGAAATGCAAATATTCAAAACTAGTTTGGAATTAAAACAGTAACAACTTCTTTAGAGTGATATGGAAATAGTCATTGTTTGGATTGGAAACATTCATAAATTGTTTAGACTGAAATGCAAACATTCACAACAAGTTTGGAAAGGAAACACCTACAACTTGTTTAGATTGATATGAAAACAGTCACAACATGTTTAGAATGAAAACATTCACAACTTGTTTGGAATTGAACCATTCACAACTTATTTAGAATGAAATAGAAATAGTCACAACTTGTTTGGAATTGTAAAATTCAAAACTTATTTGGAATTGAAAGATTGACAACTTCTTTCGAATAAAATGAAACATTTACATCTTGTTAAGAATTAAATGGAAAAGAAGTTGTGAATGTCTTCTTTCCAAACATGTTGTGAATATTTCTATTCCAAACAAGTTGTGAATGTTACCAAGCTAAATAAGCTATGAATTTTTCCATTCCAAACAGGTTGTGAAAGTTTTCATTTCATTCTAAACAAGCTGTGAATGTTTCCAATCCAAAAAACCTGTGAATCTTTGATTCTAAAAAAGTTATGAATGCTTTCATTCCAAATATGTTATGAGTATTTCTATTCCAAAAATGTTGTGATGGAAATAGTCGCAACTTGTTTAGAATAAAACTAAGACATTCACATCTAGTTTGGCGTAGAAACATTCACAACTTGTTAAGAATGAAATGGAAATGTTCATGACTAGTTTGGAATGGAAGCATTCACAACTTGTTTAGAATGAGGCACAAATATTCACAGCTTGTTTGGGATGGAAACATTCACAACTTGTTTAGAATGAATTGGAAACATTCACTACTTTTTGGGATTGGAAACCTTCATAACTTGTTTCGAAGAAAATGGAAACACTTATAACTAGTTCAGAATGGAAACGTTGACAGCTTGTTGAGACTGAAAAGGAAACATTCACAACTAGTTTTAAGTGGAAACATTCACAACTATTTAGAATGAAAAGGAATTATTCAAAAGTTTTTTGGAACATAAACGTTCATAACTTGCTTAGAATGAAATGGAAATATTCACACCTTGTTTGAAATGAAAACATTTGAAACATGTTTAGGATGAAATGGAAACATTCACAATTTGTTTGGATTAAATACTTTTAGAACTTGTTTGGAATGGAATGGAAATATTCAGCACAAGTTTGGAATGGAAAGATTCATAACTGGTTTCGAATAAATTGGGAACATTGACAACTAGCTTGGAATGGAAATGTTTACAACTTGTTTAGAATGAAATGGAAACATTTAGAACTTGTTTGCAATGAAAACATTCACAACTTGTTTGGGATGGAAATATTCACAACTTGTTTACAATGAAAAAGGAACATTAACAACTAGTTTGGAATGGAAACATTCACAACTTGTTTAGAATGAAATGGAAACATTCACTACTTGTTTGGAATAAAAACATTCACAACCAGTTTGGAGTAAATTGGAAACAATTGCAACTAGTTTTGACTGGAAACATTTACAACTTGTTTAGATTGAAATGGAAACATTCACAACTTGTTTAGAATGAAATGGACACATTAACAGCTAGTTTGGAATTGAAACATTCATAACTTGTTTAGAATGAAATGGAAACATTCACAACTTGTTTGGAATGAAAACATTCACAACTTGTTTGGAATGAAAACATTCACAACTTGTTTGGAATGAAAACATTCACAATCGGTTTTAAATAAAATGGATACATTCTCAACTTATTTGGAAATAAATGGAAACATTCTCAACTTGTTTGGAATGGAGACATTCATAACTTTTCCACAGAAAACTGGAAACATTCACAGCTAGTTTAGAATGTAAACACTCACAACTTGCTTAGAATGAAATGGAAGCATTCACAACTTGTTTACAATGTAAACATTCACAACATATTTGGAATGAAATGGAAACATTGAAAACTAGTTTGGAATGGAAAGATTTACAAAATGTTCAAAATGAAATGCAAACATTCAGAACTTGTTTAGAATGGAAGCACTTACAACTTGTTTAGAATGAAATAGAAACATTCACAACTTATTTAAAATGAAATGGAAACATTCACAGCTAGTTAGGAATAGAAACATTCATAACTTGTTTGGAATAGAAATATTCACAACTTATCTGGAATGAAATGAAGACATTTATAGCTACTTCGGAATTGAAATAGTCACAACATGTTTAGAATGAAATGGAAACATTCACAACTTTTTTGGAATGAGATAAAAATGTTCTCAACTTGTTTATAATAAAATCAAAACATTCAGAACTTGTGTAGAATGAAATGGAAACATTCAGAACTATTTTGGAGTGGAAACATTCACAACTTGTCTCGAAAAGAAACATTCACAACTAGTTCAGAATTGAAACAGTCACAACTTGTTTAGAATGAAGTGGAAATATTCATAAATTGTTTTGAATGAGATGAAAACATTCAAAACTTGTTTAGAATGAAATGAATACATTCATAACTTGTATGGAATGGCAACACTGACAACTTATTTAGAATGAAATAGAAACATTCACTTGTTTGGAATAGAAACATTAACAACTTGTCAACAATGATGTGAAAACATTCACAACTTGTTTGTAATAGAAACATGCAGAAGTTGTTTGGAATGGAAATATTCATAATTTGCTTAGAATGAAATGGAAACATTCACAACTAGAATGGAGTGGAAACTTTCATAACTTGTTTCAAATGAAATGAAAACATTCACAACATATTCGGAGTAGAAACTTTCATAACTTGTTTATAATGAAAAGGAAACATTCACAACTAGTTTGGATTGGTAACATTCACAACTTATTTATAATTAAATGGAAACCTTCACAACTCATTTGGAATAGAAACTTTCACAACTTGTTTAGAATGTAATTGAAACATTCACAACTTGTTTGGAATGAAATGGAAACTTTCACAGCTGCTTTTGGACTAAAGCATTCATAGCATGTTTAGAATGAAATGGAAATGTTCTTAACTTGTTCAAAATAAAATCAAAACATCCACAACTTGTTCAGAATGGAAACATTCACAACATGTTTAGAATGAAGTGGAAGTATCACAACTTGTTTGGAATGCAAACATTCACAACTTGAGTAGAATGAAATGGAAATATTCATAACTGTTTTAGAATGGAAACATTCACAACTTCTTTAGAAAAGAAACATTCAAAGCTAGTTTAGAATTGGAATAATCACAACTTATTTAGATTGAAATGGAAACATTCATAAATTGTTTAGAATGAAGTTGAAACATTCACAACTAGTTTGGAATGGAAACATTCCTAAGTTATTTAGAATGAAAGGATTACATTCATATCTTGTTTAGAATGAAATGGAAACATTACAAAATTGTTTAGAATAAAATGAAATCATTCACAACTTGTTTGGAGTGGAAACATTGACAACTTGTTTAGAATGAAATAGAAACATTCACAACATATTTGGAATGAAAACAGTCACAACTTATCTAGAATAAAGTCAAAACATTTACAACTTTTTTGGATTGGAGACATTCATAACTTGTTTAGAATGAAATGGAAACATTCAGAACTGGATTTGAATGGAAACATTCACAACTTGTTCAGAATGAAATGGAAACATTCAAAAATTGTTTCGAATAGAAACATTCACAACTTGTTTGGAATGGAAACATTCACAACATCTTTAGAATGACAGGGAAACAATCATAACTAGTTTGAATTGGAAACATTCATCATCTGTTTGGAATAGAAATAATCATGACTTGGTTGTTATTAAATGGAAACATTCACAACTTTTTTACAATGAAAACATTCACAACATGCTTAAAATGAAATTGAAACATTCATAATTTGTTTGGAATAGAGACAATCACAACTTGCTTAGAACAAAATGGAAATATTCCCAACTAGTTGTGAGTGTTTACATTTCATCCTAAACAAGTTGTGAATGCTTTCATTCTAAACTAGTTGTGAATGTTTCCATTCCAAACTAGTTGTCAATGTTTCAATTTCAAACATTCACAACTTGCTTAGAATGAACTAGAAACATTCAGAACCTATTTAGAATGAAATGGAAGCATTCACAACTTGTTTAGAATGAAACGGAAACATTCATAACTTGTTTAGAATGAAAATGAAGCATTTGCAACTTTTTTGGAATGGAAACATTAACAACTTGTATAGAATGAAATCAAAACACTAACAACTTGTTTGGAATAAAAACACTCACAGTTTGTTTAGAACAATATGGAAACATTTAGAACTTATTTGGAAAGGAAACATTCACAACTAGTTTAGAATGGAAGCATTCACAAGTTGTTTAGAATGAAATGGAAACATTCACAACTTGTTTAGAGTAGAAATATTCAGAATCTGTTTGTAATGGATACATTCATAACTTGTTTTGAATGAAATAGAAACTTTCACAACTTGTTGATAGTTAAAAGGAAACATTCACAATTAGTTTGAAATCAAAACATTCACAACTTGTTTAGAATGAATTGGAAACAATCGCAACTTGTTTGGAATATTTCCATTTGATTATAAGCACATTGTGAATATTTCCATTATAAACAAGTTCTAAATGTTTTTGTTCCAAACAAGTTATGGATGTTTCCTTTTCATTCTAAATAAGTTGAAAATGCTTCCATTCGAATCCAGTTGTGAATGTTTCTATTTTATTCAAAACATTCAAGACGTGTTTGGAATGGAATCTTCCACAAGTTTTTTAGAATGGAAACATTCATAACTTGTTTAGAATGAAAAGGAAACATTCATAACCAGTTTGGACTGGAAACAATGACAACTTATTTTGAATGTAATTGAAACATTCACAACTAGTTTTGAATCGAAACATTCATAACTTGTTTAGAATGATATGGAAACATTCACTGCTAGTTTCGAATGAAACAAAAATATTCACAACTTGTTTGGAATGGAGACATTCACAACTTTTTTTGAAGGAAATGGAAACATTCACAAGTTGTTTGGAATGAAATGGAAACATGCACAGCTTGTTTAGAATATAAACATTCACAACCTTTTTGGAATGGAAACATTCACAACTTGATTTGCAACTTATTCTAAATAGGTTATGAAAGATTCTATTCCAAACAGGTTTTGAATGTTTCTATTCTAAACAAGTTGTCAATGTTTCCATTCTAAACAAGTTATGAATGTTTCCATTTGATACTAAACAAGTTGTGAATGTTACTATCTAAACAACTTGTGAATGTTTCCATTCGAAACTAGTTGTGATTGTTTTCTTTTCGTTCAAAACATGTTATGAATATTTCTATTCCAAACAAGTTCTGAATGTTTCCATTTCATTCTGAACAAGTTGTGAATGTTTATGTTGTAAACTAGTTGTGACTATTTCCATTGCAAACTAGTTCTGAATGTTTGGTTTTCATTCCAAACAAGTTGTCAATATATCTATTGCAAACAAGTTGTTCATGTTTCCATTTCATTCTAAAGAGGTTATGATTGTCTCCATTTGAATCCAGTTGTGAATGCTTCCTTTTCATCTAAATAAGTTGTGAACGTTTCCATTTCATTGTAAGCAAGTTGTGAATGTTTCCTTTCCAAACAGGTTGTGAATGTTTCCATTTCATTCTAAACAAGTTGTGAATATTTGCATTCCAAACTAGTTGTGAATGTTTCCATTTCATTCTAAACAAATTGTGAATGCTTTCATTGTAAACTAGTTCTAAATGTTTCCATTTCATTCTAAACAAGGTGTGAGTGTATCCATCCTAAACTAGTTGTGAGTGTTTCTATTTCATTCTAAACAAGTTGTGAATGTTTTTATTCTAAACATTCATAACATGTTGAAATGGAAACATTCAGAACTTGTTTATAATGAAATGGAACATTCATAACTCATTTGGAATAGAAGTGTTCATAACTTGTTTATAATCAAACGGAAACATTCATAACTTATTTGGAAAACAAACATTCACAACTTGTTCGGAGTTGAAACATTCACAACCTATTATAGTGAAATAGAAGCATTCACAACATAGTTAAGATGGACATATTCATGACTTGTTTAGAATGAATTGGAAGCATTCACGACATGTTTAGGATGAAAACTAAACATTCATAACTAGTTTGTAATGCAAACATTCACAACTTGCTTAGAATGAAATGGAAACATTCAAAACTTGTTTAGACTAGAATAACTCACAACCTGATTAAAATGGAAGCATTCACAACTTGTTTAGAATGAAGTGGAAACATTCACAACTTGTTTGGAATATAAACAATCACAACCTGTTTGGAATAAAAAAATTTGAAACTTGTTTAAAATGCAATGGAAATATTCACAACTTGTTCAGAATTGAAATGTTCAAAACTTGTTTAGAATAAAATGGAAACATTCATAACATGTTCGGAATAGAAACATTCACACACTATTTGGAATTGAAACATTCACAACTTGTTTAGAATGAAATGGAAACATTCATAACTAGTTTGGAATAGAAACATTCACAACTTGTTTACATTGAATTGGGAACATTCACAACTTATTTTGAATCGAAGCATTTATAACTTGTTTAGGATGGAAACATTCACAACTTTTTTAAAATGAAATGAAAAAATTCATAAATAGTTTGGAAACATTGACAACTTGTTTGGAATTGAAACATTCTCAACTTGTTTGGAATGAAATAAAAAAATTCACAAATTGTTTAGAATGAAATGGAAAAATGCTTGACTTGTTTTGAATAAAAACATTCACAACTTGTTTAGAATGAAATGGAAACATTCACAACTTTTTTAGAATAAAATTGAAACTTCAACGACACATTTAGCATGAAATGGAAACTTTGCTAGCTTGTTTGGAATAGAAATATTCACAACTTGTTCATAATCAAAAGGAAACATTCACAACTTGTTTAAAATGAAATGGAAACATTCCTAACTTGTTTGGAATAAAATGGAAACATTCACAACTAGTTTGGAATGGAAACATTCATAACTTGTTTAGAATGAAATGGAAACATTCACAACTTGTTGGGAATAGAAACATTCACAACTTATTTAGAATGGAAACATTCATAATTGATGCAAACCCCATTAGTATAAAGACCAAGAAATGTGCCAAAGGTGCTAAAAAATTCCAAAAATACCACTTTGAGACACTAGAATTTGACCCCCACCCTTAACCAACCTGTGGTTAGAAACAAGATGTACAATGAGCCCAAAGAGAACTAGCTTCCTTATGAACCAAGGTAAGTTCACCAAGAACTCAAGAGAATTTGCTCTCAAAAATAATATTATTAGGAATCAAATCTATATTTCAACAAGCATAAAATAGGCTTATTTATAGCGAAGAGAACTAGGGTTAAGGAGCCATACAAGTTGTAGGAACCCTAATACTAATTGGAACAACTAAACCTTGTCAAACTAGGGCTTTAAATTTGGTTTGGACACAAACATGTGGGAAACTCAGCCTAATTAATTTTGAAGTCCTCCAAATAAGTTCCCATAGTAAATAATAATTTAAATAATATAATTAAACCATAAAATAAAAAAAATAAAGCTTTAGAAATGAACTTGTACTCAAAACCCCCAAAGTGTGCCCTCTGCTGCACTTTTAGTGTCACTTGGGGTTCATGCTTGGCCCTCTTAGTTCGAAGCTATATTTTCTAATTTCTTCATTTTCAAGCTTCCCTTGAGGATGTGTAGAGGTGTCTTGAAGCTTCAAGGCACATAAGATTTGCCTATATGAAGAATTGGCACATTAGACACCAAAAAGGTCTTCTCAGGTGCATGCATGGGCTCCTTGGTGTCTCTTGTGTCTTGACACTCAAAAACGCTATTTTATGTTGTTCCATCATTCTCAGATGGTCCATAGGCTATTCCAATAGCTCTATGTGAAGATCTAAGTTCATCCTCCATGAAATAGGAAGTGACAAAGGCATGGAGTGCTTGAGCCATCCCTCTGGCTTTCTACTCTGTAGTTCATCCACTTGCTATCTTTAATCGATCCTTGAGTGTTACTTTCATACTCATATCAACTCCCCCCTCTTAGAAGGATTCATCCCTATATCTGTAAGTTCAAGGAGAAAGATCAGAAACATTAAATGTGGTACTAAAATTATACTCACATGGCAAGTCTAGCGCATAGGCATTGTCACTAATCTTCTTGATCACTTGAAAGGGTCCATCTCCTATAGGATGAAGCTTTGCTTTTCTTGTAGCTAAAAACCTCTCCATCCTAATACATAGCCAAACCCAATCCCTAGGTTCAAAGGTTATTCTCTTTCGGCCTAGGTGAGCTTTCTTAGCAACTTCTTGATTTTTAACTCAATTTGTTGCTTAACCTTCTAATGCAACTTCTTAATACTCTCAGCATTCCTCTTTCAATCCAAACTAGAAATCTCACTACTAGGCAAAGGAAATAAATCTAATGGAGTTAAAGGTTTAAAAGCATACACAATTTCAAAAAGAAAAAATCCAGTAGTAGTATGCTTAACTTTATTGTAAGCAAACTCCACATGAGGAAAACAATCTTCCCAAGATTTCAAATTCTAAACAATGATAGCTCTAAGCATAGAGCCTAGGGCTCCATTTGTTACCTTAGTTTATCCATCCATTTGTGGGTGAAAAAAGTAGAAAAAAAAAAAGCTTTGTGCCATGCTTCCCCCACAAAGTCCTCCAAAAGTGGTTTAGGAACTTAGAGTCCCTATCCGAGACTATTGTCCCTGGAACCCCATGGAGCCTAACAATTTTCTTGAAAAATAACTTAGCTACATTCACAACATCATCTATTTTCTTACCAAGGATAAAATCTGACATCTTAGAAAATGTATCCATTCAACAAAAAAAAAATCTCGAACCCTCTTAGTTTTGGGCATACCTACTATGAAATCCATTGAGATATATTCCCAAGGATAAGAAGGTGTAGGAAGTGGTGTGTATAATCCTTGTCAAGTGAGAGTAGACCTTAGCCTTCCTATATGCAATGCATTGATCACAAACCTTCTTAACTTTCTTTGTCATATTCAGCCAATGGTAATGTTCGTTCAAAGTATGCAAAGTTTTGGCTAGGCCAAAGTGACCCATCATTCCACCACTATGTTCTTTTTTTTCAAGTAGTTCTCTTAAAGAAGTTTGAGTCACGCACAATCTATTTTCCTTGAAAAGAAAGCCATTAACTTGATAAAACTTCTTAAAGGCACACTTAGAACACTTGGCATAAATCTTGAAAAATTTGGATCAGAAGCATGCAAATCTTTTAAATGCTCAAAACCCAACACTTTATCATCTCAAGCGGAAAGCAAAGCATACCTCATAAAAACTGCATCCATCATTATATCATACTTACCTGGCTTGTATTTGAATATATATGGGAATGATTCAATGAACTTTACCCATCTTGCATGTCTCCTATTCAACTTACCTTGTCCATTAAGGAACTTAAGGGCTTGATGGTTAGTGTGAATGACAAACTCTCTCGACCATAGCTAGTGTTGCCATGTCTCCAATGCCCTCACCAATGCATAAAGCTCCTTATCATAGGTAGGATACTTCAATGTGGCACCATTGAACTTTCACTAAAGTAACCAATGGGGCAACATTCTTGCATTAGGAAAGCTCCAACGCCTATACCTGAAGCATCACACCCAATCTCAAAAGTTTTAGCAAAGTTAGGTAAAGCTAAAAGAGGTGCATTACACAAATTTTCCTTCAACAACAAGAAAGCATCATTTGGATCCTTTCCTCACTTAAACCTAATATTCTTCTCGATTACTTCCGTGAAAGGTTCAACAATGGAAGAAAAACACTTAACAAACCTCCAATAGAAGTTAGCCAACCCACGTAATGATCTTACCTCAGTGATAGATGTTGGGGTTAGCCATTCTTGGATGGTTTTCACCTTTTCTTGATCAACTTCAATCCCTTAAGTGCGTATAACAAATCAAAAAAACATGTCCAACATGTTCATCTAGGTTGTTGCTATAAACTAAAATATCATTAAAGTAAACAACAACAAACCCACGAATGTACTCATGCAACACATGATTTATAAGTCTCATGACTATAATACGAGCATTAGTTAAACCAAAAGGCACCATTAACCATTCACAAAGTCCAAATTTTATCTTAAAGGCTATCTTCCACTCATCCTTTTCCGTCATCTGAAATTGATGGTAAGCACTTTTCAACTCAATCTTAGAAAATAAGCTAGAACCATGCAATTCATTAAGCGTATCATCAAGTCTAGGGATAGGATGTCTATACGTTATAGTGATTTTGTTGACAGGCCTACAATCTATGCACATGCACCATGAGCCATCTTCTTTTGGCACCAAAAGAATAGGAATGGGCGTAAGGGCTTATGCTTTCTGTTAGAAAATATTTGGCTAACAACTCCTTCACTTGCATTTGCATCTCTTTAGTCTGCCCAATGTTGGTTTTATAGGCTAGCCTATTTGGAATAGGTGCATCTGGAATAAGGTCAATTTGGTAGTCAATGCTTTTTATTGGTGGCACCCCTCTTGGATCTAGAGGAAACACATCTTCAAAGTCATTCAACAAAGACAAAACAACACTACGAAGATGTGTTACATCGTTGATAGCAAGCAAAGCATTATTGTAAAGAAAAAAAAGGCACTGGTCTTTGTGCTTGAAAGGCTTTCCTTACATCTCTCAATTTTTCCATGAAGCACCATTTTTTGTCACTCAACTCTCCCTCATTTTTTTCTCTTGGGAACCCTTGGCTCTTCTTCCCCTCACGTCCACTCTTCTCACAAGGCCTCTCAGACGTTCTCTCAACTTGGCCCTCATGATGCCAACCCTCAGGTTATCCCTTTTTTCCTTTACTTTCAACCTTACTTTGAAGCTTTCTTTGGTCTTCCAAGACTTGTTATGGTGATAGTGGAACAAGCATGATCGGCCTCCATTGGTGGACAAATGAGTACACATTCTTCTCTCCATCATGTGAGACATTCCTCTCAAATTGCCACAGCCTCCCAAACAAGATTTGGCAAGCTTGCATGGGCACATCATCACAAAGCACTTGATCATAGCAATTACCAATCTCAAAACTAATGAAACTTGCTTAACCAGCTTTACCTCACTTGCATAATTCAACCAAAACATTCAAAACTTGTTTGGAATAAAATATTCACAACTTGTTTGGAATGAAAAGAAAACATTCACAACTAGTTTTGAATTAAAAAATTCATAAGTTGTTTGGAATGCAAACATTCACAACTTGTTCAAAATAGAAATATTCACAACACATTTGGAATGAAATGGAAACATTTACAACTTGTATGGAAAAGAAAGATTCACAACTAATTTGGAATTGAAACACTCACAACTCTTTTACAATAAAATGGAAACATTCACAACTTGTTTAGAATGAAATGGAAGCAGTCACAACTTTTTTAGAATGGAAACATTCATAACTTGTTTGGAAAAAAATAGTCACAACTTGTTTAGAAGGGAAACATTCTTAACTTATTTAGAATAAAATGGAAACATTCATAATTTATTTAGAATGCAAGCATCTACAACTTGTTTAGGATGGAAACATTTACTACTTGTTTGGAATAGAAATGTTCAAAACTTGCTGGGAAATGAAACATTCATAGCATGTTTAGAATCAAATTAAAATATTCACAACATGTTTGGAATGGAAGCATCCACAACTTGTTTAGAATGGAATCATTTATACCCTATTTGGAATAGAAACATTCACAACTTGTTTGGAAAGGAAACATTCACAACTTGTTCAGAATGAAATGAAAACATTAATGGCTTATTTGTAATGGAAGCATTCATAACTTGTTCAGAATTGAAGCATTTGAAACCTATTTGGAATAGAAACATTCACAACTTGTTTGGAATGGAAACACTCATAACTTGTTTATAATGAAATAAAAACATTCACAACTTGTTTGGAATTGAAGCATCCATAATTCCTTTGGAATGGAACCATTCACAACATGTTCTGAGTAAAAACATTCACAACTTGTTTAGAATGAATTGAAAATATTCAATACTTGTTTGAAATGGAAGCATCCACAACTTGTTTGGAATGGAAACATTTACAATTTGCCTAGAATAGAAATATCCACAACGTGTTTAGAATGGAAACATTCATAACTTGTTTAGCTTGAAATGGAAACACTCATAACTTGTTTGGAATGAAAGCATCCATAACTTGTTTAGGATTGAAACATGCATAACTTATTTGCAATAGAAACATTGACAACTTGTTCGAAAGGCAAACATTCACATCTTGTCTAAAATTGAATCGAAACATTCACAAATTGTTGGGAAGTGAAGCATCCACAACTTATTTGGAGTCGAAACATTCACATCCTATTTAGAATAGAAGCATTCACAACTTGTTAGGAATTGAAACATTCACAACTTGTTTAGAATGAAATGAAAATATTTGTAACTTGTTTAGAATGAAACAGAAGCATTCACAACTTGCTTGAAATGGAAAAAATCGCAAGTTGTTTTGAATAGAAACATTCACAACTTGTTTAGAATAGAAATGCTAACATTCACAACTTCTTTGGAATTGAAGCATCCACAAGTTGTTTGGAAAGGAAACATTCATAACTTGATTGGAATAAAAACATTCACAACGTGTTTGGAACAAAAATTTTCATAACATGTTAAGAATGGAATGGAAACATTCACATTTAGTTTAGAATGGAAGCTTCCACAACTTGTTTGGAATGGAGACATTCACAACTCGATTGGAATAGAAACATTCACAACTTGTTTGGATTGGAAACATTCACAACTTGTTTAGAATGAAATGGAAACATTCACAATTTGTTTAGAATCGAAGCATCCGCAACTTGTTTGGAATAGAAATATTTACAACTTTTTTAGAATGGAAATGTTCACGACTTGTTTGAAGTGGAAACATTCACAACTTCGTTAGAACTTGTTTGGATTGGAAACATTCACAACTTGTTTAGAATGAAATGGAAACATTCACAACTTGCTCGGAATGGAAACCCTCATAAGTTGTTTGGAGTAGAAACATTCACAACTTGTTTGGAATGGAAACATTCATAACTTGTTCACAACTTGTTTGGAATGGAAACATTCACAACTTCTTTGTCATAGAAACATTTACAAGTCATTTGTAAATGGAAACATTCATCACTTATTTAGAATGAAATGGAACAATTCATAACTTTTTTCAAATGAAAGCATCCACAATTTGCTTGGAATGGAAACAGTCAAAATTTGTTTGGAATAGAAACATTCACAACTTGTTTAGGATGAAATGAAAACATTCACAACTTGTTTGGAATGGATGCATCCACAACTTGTTTGGTGGAAACATTCACAACCCGTTTGGAATTGAAACATTTACAATATGTTTGGAATGGAAACATTCACAACTTGTTTAGAATGAAGTCAAAAAATTCACAAGTTGTTTTGAATGGAAGCATCCACAACTTGTTTGGAGTTGAAACATTTGCATCTTGTTTTGAATAGAAACATTCAAAACTTGTTTGGAAGGCAAACATTGATAACTTGCTTAGAATGAAATGGAAACATTCACAACTTGCTTAGAATAGAAACATCCATAACTTGTTTAGAATGGAAACATTTACAATTTGTTCAGAAGAGAAACATTCACAACTTGTCTGGACTTGAAACATTAACAAGTTCTTTAGAATGAAATGGAAAGATTCAAAACTTTGTTTAGTATGAAATAATCAACAACTTGTTTGGAGTGGAGACATTCACAACTTTTCTGAAATAGAAATATTCAAAAGTTGTTTCAAATGGAAACATTCATAACTTGTTTAATGTGAAACAGAAACATTCACAATTAGTTTGGAATGAAAACTTTGACAAGTTGTTTAGAATCCAAAATGAACATTGACAACTAGCTTAGAACAAAAACGTTCACAACTTGTTTAAGATGAGGTGGAAACATTCACAACTTGTTTGGAAAAGAAACAGTCATAACTTGTTTGGATTGGAAACATTCACAACCTATTTGGAATGGAAACATTCACAACTTTTTAGAATGAAATGGAAACAATCATAACTTGTTTAGAATAATATGGAAACATTCTCAACTCCTTTGGATTCCAAATACTCACAAGTTAATTAGAATGAAATGGAGACATTCAAAACTTGTTTAAAATGGAGATATTCAAAATACTCACATGTCTCATATGATTCAAAATCAAATGAATACAAGAGTCCATCCTTATGGAGCTTGGATATGCGGGTCTCATTTATATGGCCCAAGCGACAGTGCCAGAGATAGGTCGGGTTTGAATCATTTAATCTAACCTTCTTGGTATTCACATTATAGATTGGATCTTCCAGGTCTAGAACATACAACCCATTGCTAAGTTGAGCACTACCATAAAATATTTCATTCAAATAAATAGAACAACATTTGTCCTTTATTATAAATGAAAAACCTTTCTTGTCCAAACAAGAAACAGAAATCAAATTTCTACTAATAGTAGGCACAAAGTAGCAGTTGTCTCATTCTAAAACTAATCCACTAGGTAAAGTGAGAACATAAGTCCCTACGGCTAAGGTAGCAGCCCTTGCTCCATTTTCAACAGGTACGTCCACTTCACCTCGGGCCAATCTTCTACTTCTATTTAGATCTTGCTCATTTGCACAAATGTGAGATCCACATCCCGTATCCAATATCCAAGATGAGGAAGTAGAAAAGTTAGCCTCTATAACAGGAATACCTGAAGTGGAAGTCTTACTTCCTTTTTCCTTAGCAAGTTCTTCAAGATAGAGCTTGCAGTTGCGCTTCCAGTGTCCAGGTTGCTTACAATGGAAGCACTCCCCTTCCTTTGCCACACCACCCTTTGGTTTCAGTGCAGCTGAGGAAGAATTAGCATTAGACTTTCCATTCGCTTTATCCTTATTCTTGTTGGCTTTTCCCTTTCCCTTGCCCTTTTGAACCATCAAAATGGGCTTAGCCTTCTTAAGGTTTTGCTCAACAGTTCTCAACATGTTGAGCAATTCAGGGAGGGACTTGTCTAGGTTTTTCATGTTATAGTTCATGACAAACTGACTGTAGCTTTCAGGCAACGATTGCAGGACTACATCAATAGCCAACTCTTTCTGAAGAGCAAATCCCAAATTCTCAAGATTCTCAATGTACCCAATCATCTTGAGCATATGAGGACCCGCGGGACTTCCCTCAGACATCTTGCACTGAAACAATGCCTTAGAGGTCTCAAACCTCTCATGCCTAGCTTGCTCTTGGAAAAGCATTTTGAGATGTTCGATCATATCGAACGCCCCCATGTTCTCATGTTGCTTCTGAAGCTTAGATTCCATGGTAATAAGGATGAGGCATGCAATATCCAAAGCATCATCAAAATGCCTCTTGTGAGCATCCCTTTCAGCTCTTGGAGCAGTGGCAGCAGGCTCATTCGGAATGGGCTCTTCTAGGACATAGGCCTTTGTCTTTTTCTTGAGGACTATCCTCAAGTTTCGGTACCATTTGAGAAAGTTGGTCCCATTCAGTTTTTCCTTCTCAAGGATCGATCGCAACGAAAATGTCGATGTTTTTTGTGCCATGGTTATCTACAACAGTAAATATGAGGTGTAAGAGGCATGTATTTTAATTCATTTAATAAGGACTTTTATTAAATGATACTCCCACTATTTTCCGCAAAATAATAACCCTCGATATTATTTCGGAACACCTCGGCGCTAAGGTATTCTAGTGGGCCAAGATCCATATTTGACCACAACCTGAGTTAGCTTTGGCTTTTCTCTCAAGTTACAGCTATTTAGGTAGGCAACTCCTTGCCAATTGCATCTTATGCAACTCTTGGATAGTTGGGTGAACAACACTTGTCCAAGCTCATCCCATGAGCTTAAGCCCAACTCTATGCCTCTAAGTCCCTAATCCTATTAGGATGACTTAGTTAAGTCGGATCCAAAGTTAGCAATTTGGATATCACTATTATCCCATCGCGCCTTTCCAAGATGAACATAGGTGCTTTGCTTTGGCAAACCCACCTAATGTTGATCAAAGTCTTGACGAGTGCCAACATTTGGAAGGCATCATATTTGATGACTTAATATTTCTTTGAGGGATGTTTCGTTTGATCTCACCAATTTGTTATCTCCGATTGTCTTATACATGCATCTCATGCGTTCAAGAAAGTAAACATGACATGGTTATAGCCCAAACTATGCAATATTCTCAAGCCAATGAGAATATCATAAAAGCCTAAGAAAAGAAAAGAGTCTGCACAAGCTCATTCTCTTCCATTCTTGGCTGCCCTTTTGTTGTCACCTCCTTGGACATACCACCTTGGATGATCCTTGGATGATCCCATAATGCACCATTACATCAATAATAGAAACCTTGAGTTACACTCGAGAAGAGAATGTACAATGATAGTGATAAGAAAATGCACGACTCGCAGGCCATATTTACAAGTACAACAAATTAAGGGCTATAACCATGCACCATGCTTCAAACACCAAAAAAAATTGTCTTACAATTGCTTAGCCCGAAATCTTATATTTTGAGCAAGTAGGCACCTGAGACTCCTCCATTCGAGCCACAAAAAATACCTTACTTTCGGTGCCCGAATAGGCCGAATCCGAACCAAGCTAGGGTTTTTGCAACTATTGCAAGAATCCTACTCCATATAGGTATCTCATACGATTCAATTTCGGGTTAATCTCCTTAACCAATTGGTGTCGTTTCTTCATATACGTCATATGTTCATTACGAGTTCCGGTTTCATGCATCATGAATCAATCTAATTAATCATGGTTGAAAAGCAACCGAACACATAACATCATGCGATTCAACATCAATCCCGATTTAGGGTTTCACCAATAGCTTTGATACCACTGATGGGTTTCAGGAGCCAAACAGTGTAGCGGAATTTAACCGAAACCCTCCAGGATCCAAGTGAAACAGGGTAAACCGGGTGTGCAAAAATTTTCATACCTAATTTTCGGTTGAGATCTCTCACTCAACTGTAGAGTCGAATCACAAAACCTGAACAGTTGATGTGTTCATGCTCTCTATGGTATCCACACGAGCCTCTCGGGATCACCACGCTTCCACAACGTCCCAGCAGATGTGTTTCTCTTGCGCTCGCAGTGCTAGCTTGCATCCTCCAAGGAATTGCAAGAAAAGAGTGCAGCTGTCCTTTTTGGAGGCTAGGGCAAGGAGACCTACGAATTTCTCACTAGAAGTTGTATTTATAGTGAGACTCAACTTCTAGGCCTAATAGGTTTCAAAGCCCTAATCCAATTAGGCTTTAATTTCAGGCTTAATAATGACTCAACTATTGAGCCCATTATTAATACGAAATTATTGTGAAACCAAAACCCAAATTATTAGCCCATGCACTCTAATGATCAAAATAGCTCTATGTGTGTGACCCAATAGGCTCTTACCATGTTGGCAATGATCATAAATCACATTTATGATGATAAGCAATGAGCGGTGTCTAGCAACACATCATTGCTACCAAAGGGACAAGATTGTCGATGATTCGACTAAACCTTTATGATCATGACAGATATATGCCATTGTCCCTTTGTCCAAGATATCAAGACTAAGCACGAAACATGGAATGTGTCACTCTCATATAGCCCAATCTTTGGTTTCTTGATTATCGAGTAGACCAACTTAAACTAATGACATTGATATCGTATATCAACTCATCTGAGCATGGCCATGCATTTTTCTAAGTCTTACTCTATCAAGGGGCCCGAAGATATCACTCCCATTACATAGGAGGGACAAATCCCATCTTGATCATACAAATCCCTCCGCATGATATGTGACATACCCAATGACATCCTTCAAGTTCACTCAGTTACGAGCAACAATGGAAAGTATCAAAGTATGTGACTCACATGTAGGGAACCTTGATGATCTTAGGTCGAAGGACTACATATACCATGATCACTATGAGAATCACTTATGACACTCATATAACGATCCATGTAGTGTTCCCATGGTGGGTCGGTCCAGTACACAAGTTCTCCAAGTTGTACCCATATGTAGACTACATATCTCGTATTAGTCTCCATATATGCTAGTCGTTATGTATTATTGCAACCTGCTCCACAATAATACTAGACCAGAGACATTTAAGAATATCATTATTCTAGGGTTACAATTATGCTTGTTAAGTTATGCAGAAACAAAACAACAAACATAATTGCTGGATTAATGCCTTAATAAAATATCATGACTCAATGTGCAAAAATACAATCATCTCATGATTGGCTTTTGGGCACAACACTAACATATACTAGGGACGTTTAAGAATATCATTATTCTAGGGTTACAATTATGTTTATTACATTACGCAGAAACAAAACAACAAACATAATTGCTGGATTAATGCCTCAATAAAATATCATGACCCCTCTCGATGATGTCCTTGATGAGATGATAGCGTCGGAGTATATGTTTGGATCGCTGGTGAGATCGAGGTTCCTTAGCCTGTGCGATTGCTCCATTGTTGTCACAATAGTGCTCTATCGGGTCGACAATACTTGGAACCACTCCAAGTTCAGTGATGAACTTCTTGACCCAAACTGTCTCCTTCACGACATCAGAGGCGGCAATGTACTCAGATTTTGTTGTAGAGTCAGGTACTGTCTCTTGCTTTGAACTCTTCCAGCTGACAGCACCACCACCAATACAAAACACATAACCAGATTGTGATCTAAAATCATCCTTATCGGATTGGAAGCTTGCATCGGTGAACCCCTTACAACGAGCTCATCTTCACCTCCAAAGACCAAGAATGCATCCTTAGTCCTTCGTAAGTACTTAAGGATGTTCTTAACAGCTGTCCAGTGACTTTCACCGGGGTTCGATTGGTACCTACTCATCATGCTCAAAGCATATGAGACATCGGCACGAGTACATATCATGGCATACATGATAGATCCAATTGCTGAGGCATATGGAATCTTACTCATGCGCTCTCTCTCCTTGGGTGTACTCGGACACTGAGATCTAGAAAGAGTGATACCATGTGACATGGGCAAGAATCCTTTCTTGGAGTCTTGCATGCTAAACCTCTTTACCACATTGTCAATATATGTACTTTGACTTAGGCCAAGAAGCTTTCTGGATCTATCTCTATAGATCCTGATGCCTAACACACAGGCTGCTTCACCCAAGTCCTTCATAGAGAAACATTTCCCTAGCCAAGTCTTCGCAGACTGTAGCTCTGGAATGTCATTCCCGATGAGCAGTATGTCATCTACATACAACACCAAGAAGAAAATAGTGCTCCCACTAACCTTCTTGTAGACACAAGGTTCATCTTCATTTTTGATAAAACCAAACTCTTTGATTGCTTCATCAAAACGAAGATTCCAACTTCGAGAAGCTTGCTTCAGTCCATAAATGGACCTTTGCAACTTGCACACTTTATTGGCATTCTCAGGAGTGACAAAACCCTCAGGTTGTGTCATGTACACATCCTCAAGTAGCTTTCCATTTAGGAATGCAGTTTTGACATCCATTTTCCATATCTCCTAATCATAGTGTGCAGTAATAGCGAACAAAATTCGGATGGATTTAAGCATAGCAACTGGTGAAAAAGTTTCATCATAGTCAATACCATGAATTTGCTTGAAACCTTTTGCAACCCATCGTCCCTTAAAGGTAATCACATTACCATCCATGTCAGTTTTCTTCTTGAAAACCCATTTGCACCCTATGGGTTTTACCCCTTCAGGTGGGTCAACCAAAGTCCATACTTGGCTTTCATACATGGATTCCATCTCGGATTTCATGGCCACTAGCCATTTCTCAGAGTCAGGCCCCGACATAGCTTGTTGGTACATTGTGGGCTCATCCTGATCCATGAGCATCACATCACCAGTGTGAGTCATGAGAAATCCATATCTTTCAGGCTCACGCCGAATCCTACTAGACCTACATGGGCTCTGTGCTACAGGAACAGACTCTTGAACCACAACATCTTGTGGTGTCTGTTCAGGTTCCATTTCAGGTTCGATGTCTCCTTGTTGTTCTTGAATTTCTTCAAGTTCTACTTTCCTCCCACTAGTTTCTTTAGAGATAAACTCTTTTTCTAAAAAGACATCAGTTCGAGAAACAAACACTTTTTTCTCAAAAGGATTGTAGAAATAGTAACCCTTTGTTTCTTTGGGATACCCAACAAAAAGACATTTTTGAGATTTGGGCCCTAGTTTGTCAGAGGATTGACGTTTCACATAAGCGTCACAGCCCCAAATCTTCATTAAAGACAAATTGGGACACCTCCCACTCCATATCTCATATGGTGTCTTTTGAACTGATTTAGATGGAACTCGGTTTAGTGTAAAAGCGGTTGTCTCTAGAGCATGTCCCCAAAAGGAGTTTGGAAGGTCAGCTTGACTCATCATAGTACGAACCATGTCTAACAAAGTTTGATTTCTCCTTTCAGATACACCATTCCATTGAGCTGTACCTGGTGGAGTGAGTTGTGACACTATATCACACTCCTTCAGATAGTCAAGGAATTCTCGATCCAAGTACTTTCCACCTCGATCTGATCGAAGGACTTTGATACTCTTCCTGAGTTGATTCTCTACTTCATTTTTGAATTTTTTGAACTTTTCAAAGGATTCTGACTTGTGTCTCATAAGATACACATAGCCATATCTGCTGAAGTCATCAGTGAAAGTAATGAAGTATTGGAAACCTCCTCTAGCTTGTGTAGACATAGGGCCACATACATCACTATGTATGAGTCCTAGCAAGTCATTAGCCCTTTCACTTTGCCCTGTGAATGGGGCTTTGGTCATCTTGCCCAAAAAACATGACTCACATGTCTCATATGATTCAAAATCAAATGAGTCCAAGAGTCCATCCTTATGGAGCT
The DNA here is from genome assembly GCA_039654915.1 of Aquilaria yunnanensis. Taxonomy (NCBI): domain Eukaryota; kingdom Viridiplantae; phylum Streptophyta; class Magnoliopsida; order Malvales; family Thymelaeaceae; genus Aquilaria; species Aquilaria yunnanensis. The sequence continues at coordinate 73,203,822 of CM077594.1, forward strand.
TGGATATGCAGGTCTCATTTATATGGACCAAGCGACAGTGCCAGAGATAGGTCATGTTCGAATCATTTAGTCTGACCTTCTTGGTATTCACATTATAGATTGGATCTTCGAGGTCTAGAACATACAACCCATTGCTAAGTTGATCATTACCATAAAAGATTTCATTCAAATAAATAAAACAACATTTTTCCTTTATTATAAGTGAAAAACCTTTCTTGTCCAAACAAGAAACAGAAATCAAATTTCTACTAATAGTAGGCACAAAGTAGCAGTTGCCTCATTCTAAAACTAATCCACTAGGTAAACTGAGAACATAAGTCCCTATGGCTAAGGCAGCAACCCTTGCTTCATTTCCAACATGTAGGTCCACTTCACCTCGGGGCAACCTTCTACTTCTATTTAGATCCTGCACATTTGCACAAATGTGAGATCCACATCTAGTATCCAATACGCAAGATAAGGACGTAGAAAAGTTAGCCTCTATAACAAAAATACCTAAAGTGGAAGTCTTACTTCCTTTTTCCTTAGCAAGTTTTTCAAGATAGAGCTTGCAGTTGTGCTTCCAGTGTCTAGGTTGCTTACAATGGAAGCACTCCCCTTCCTTTGCCACACCACCCTTTGGTTTCAGTGCAGCCGAAGAAGAACTAGCATTGGACTTTCCATTAGCTTTATCCTTGTTCTTGTTGGCTTTTCCCTTTCCCTTGCCCTTTTGAAGCATCAAAATGGGCTTAGCCTTCTTAAGGTTTTGCTTAGCAATTCTCAACAAGTTGAGCAATTCAGGAAGGGACTTGTCAAGGTCATTCATGTTATAGTTCATGACAAACTGACTGTAGCTTTCAGGCACGATTGCAAGACTACATCGATAGCCAACTCTTTCTGAAGAGCAAATCCCAAATTCTCAAGATTCTCAATGTACCCAATCATCTTGAGGATATGAGGACCCACGGGACTTCCCTCAGACATCTTGCACTGAAACAATGCCTTAGAGGTCTCAAACCTTTCATGCCTAGCTTGCTCTTGGAAAAGCATTTTGAGATGTTCGATCATATCGAACGCCCCCATGTTCTCATGTTGCTTCTGAAGCTCAGATTCCATGGTAATAAGCATGAGGCAAGCAACATCAAAAGCATCATTAGAATGCCTCTTGTGAGCGTCCCTTTCAGCTTTTGGAGCAGTGGCAGCAGGCTCATTCGGAATGGGCTCCTCTAGGACATAAGCCTTTCTCTCTTGTTTGAAGACTATCCTCAAGTTTCGGTACCATTTGAGAAAGTTGGTCCCATTCAGTTTTTCCTTCTTAAGGATCGATCACAACGAAAGTGTCGATGTGTTTTGTGCCATGGTTATCAACAACAGTAAATATGCAGTGTAAGAGGCATGTATTTTAATTCATTTAATAAGGACTTTTATTAAACGATACTCCCACTATTTTCCTGAAAATAATAACCCTCAATATTATTTCGGAACACCTCGGCACTAAGGTTTTCTAGTGGGCCAAGATCCATATTTGACCACAACCTGAGTCAGCTTTGGCTTGTCTTTCAAGTTACAGTTATTTAGGTAGGCAACTCCTTGCCAATTGCATCTTATGCAACTCTTGGATAGTTGGGTGAACAACACTTGTCCAAGCTCATCTCATGAGCTTAAGCCCAACTCTATGCCTCTAAGTCCCTAATCCTATTAGGATGATTTAGTTAAGTCAGACCCAAAGTTAGCAATTTGGATATCACTATTATCCCATCGCGCCTTACTAAGATGAACATAGGTGCTTTGCTTTGGCAAAACCCACCTAATGTTGGTCAAAGTCTTGATGAGTGCCAACATTTGCAAGGCATCACATTTAATGACTGAATATTTGTTTGAGGGATTTTTCGTTTGATCTCACCAATTTGTTATCTCCGGCTGTCTTATACATGCATCACATACAAATATAAAACATGCATCTCATGCGTTCAAGAAAATAAATGTGACATGGTTATAGCCCAAACCATGTGATATTCTCAAGCCAATGAGAATATCATAAAAGCCTAAGAAAAGAAAAGAGTCTTCACAAGCTCCTTCTCTTCCTTTCTTGGTTGCCCTTTTGTTGTCACCTCCTTGGACATACCACCTTGGATGATCCCATAATGCACCATTACATCAACAATAGAAACCTCAAGTTATATTCGAGGGGAGTAAGGTGAGAAGAGAATGTACAATGAGAGCAATGAGAGAAGGCACAACTCGCAGGCCATATTTACAAGTACAACCAATCAAGGGCTATAACCATGCACCATGCTTCAAACACCAATCAGCATATCATGTCAAATCTCATTCAACAAAGATGAATGCTAATTTTCACGGGTTGATTAACCAGTTTTATTTATGTGGCGCTTCGCATATGACGGTCCCGCTGGCCGGTCAGCGGCGGTGGTTCCGCTGACCGGTCAGCAGACGGGGTCAAGGGGAGCCGCCCTTGCCGGGGGCATGGGGGGTAGCGCCCCCCGACGCAAAAGATTGTCTTACAATTGCTTAGCCCGAAATCTTGTATTTCAAGCAAGTAGGTACCTGAGACTCCTCCATTTGAGCCACCAAAAATACCTTACTTTCGATGCTTGAACAGGCCGAATCCGAACAAAGCTAGGGTTTTTGCAACTATTGCAAGAATCCTAATCCGTATAGGTATCTCATACCTATCAATTTTGGGTTAATCTCATTAACCAATTTGTGTCATTTCTTCATATATCTCATATGTTCATTACGAGTTCCGGTTTCATGCATCATGAATCAATCTAATTAATCATGGCCGAAAAGCAACCGAACACATAGCATCATGCGATTCAACACTCAATCCCGAATTAGGATTTCACCAGTAGCTCTGATACCACTATTGGGTTTTGGGAGCCAAACCGCGTAGGTGAATTTAACCAAAACCCTCCAGGATCCAAGTGAAACGGGGTAAACCAGGTATTCAAAAATTTTCATACCTAATTTTTGGATGAGATCTCTCACTCAACTGTAGAGTCGAATCACAAAACCTGAACAGTTGACGTGTTCAGGCTCTCTATGGTATCCACACGAGCCTCTCGGGATCACCACGCTTCCACCATGTCCCAGCAGATGCGTTTCTCTTGCTCTCGCAGAGCTAGCTTGCGTCCTCCAAGGAATTGCAAGAGAAGAGTGCGGCTGTCCTTTTGGGAGGCTAGGGCAAGGAGACCTGCGAATTTCTCACTAGAAGTTGTATTTATAGTGAGACTCAACTTCCAGGCCTAATAGGTTTCAAAGCCCTAATCCAATTAGGCTTTAATTTCAAGCTTAATAATGGCTCAACTATTGGGCCCATTATTAATACGAAATTATTGTGAAACCAAAACCCAAATTATTAGCCCATGCACTCTAATGATCAAAACAGCTCTATGTGTGTGACCCAATATGCTTTTACCACGTTGGCAATGATCATAAATCATATTTATGATCATAAGCAATGCGCGGTGTCTAGCAACACACCATTGCTACCCAAGTGACAAGATTGTCGATGATTCGACTAATCCTTTATGATCATCCCCGATATATGCCATTGTCCCTTTGTCCAAGATATCAAGACTAAGCATGAGACATGGAATGTGTCACTCTCGTATAGCCCAATCATTGGTTTCTTGATTACTAAGTCGACCAACTTAAACTGATGACATTGATATCGTATATCAACTCATCTGAGCATGGCCATGCATTTTTCTAAGTCTAACTCTATCAAGGGGCCCGAAGATATCACTCACGTTACATAGGAGGGGCAAATCCCATCTTGATCATACAAATCCCTCTGCATGATATGTGACATACCCAATGACCTCCTTCAAGTTCACTCAGTTACGAGCAACAAAGGAAAATATCAAAGTATGTGACTCACATGTAGGGAACCCTGATGATCTTAGTGCGAAGGACTACATATACCATGATCACTATGAAAATCACTTATGACACTCATATTGATGCGTTTCGGTAGCCAAACAGCGCAGCGGAATTTAACCGAAATCCTCCAGGATCCAAGTGAAACGGGGCAAACTGGGTGTTCAAAAATTTCATACCTAATTTTCGGTTGAGATCTCTCACTCAACTATAGAGTCGAATCACAAAACCTGAACAGTTGACGTGTTCAGCTCAATGGTATCCACACGAGCCTCTCGGGATCACCACGCTTCCACCATGTCCCGGCAGATGCGTTTCTCTTGCGCTCGCAGTGCTAGCTTGCGTCCTCCAAAGAATTGCAAGGGAAGAGTGCAGCTGTCATTTTGGGAGGCTAGGGCAAGGAGACCTGCGAATTTCTCACTTAAAAGTTGTTTTTACAGTGAGACTCAACTTCCAGGCCTAATGGGTTTCAAAGTCCTAATCCAATTAGGATTTAATTTCGGGCTTAATAATGGCTCAACTCCTTGGCCCATTATTAATACGAAATTAAAGAGAAACCATAACCCAAATAATTAGCCCATGCACTCTAACGATCCAAATAGCTCTATGTGTGCGACCCAATAGGCTCTTGCCAAGTTGGCAATGATCATAAATCACATTTATGATCATAAGCAATGAGCGGTGTCTAGCAACACATCATTGCTACCCAAGTGACAAGATTGTCCATGAATCGACTAAACCTTTATGATCATCACCGATATATGCCATTGTCGCATTGTCCAAGATATCAAGACTAAGCACGAGGCATGGAATGTGTCACTCTCGTATAGCCCAATCTTTGGTTTCTTGATTACCGAGTAGACCAACTTAAACTGATGACATTGATATCGTATATCAACTCATCGGAGCATGGCCATGCATTTTCTAAGTCTCACTCTATCAAGGGGCCCGAAGATATCACTCCCGTTACATAGGAGGGACAAATCCCATCTTGATCATACAAATCCCTCCGCATGATATGTGACATACCCAATGACCTCCTTCAAGTTCACTCAGTTACGAGCAACAAAGGAAAGTATCAAAGTATGTGACTCACATGTAAAGAACCTTGGTGATTTTAGGTCGAAGGACTACATATACCATGATCACTATGAGAATCACTTATGACACTCATGTAACGATCCATGAAGTGTTCTCATGGTGGGTCGGTCCAGTACACAAGTTCTCCAACTTATACCCATATGTAGACTACATATCTCATATTAGTCTCCACATATGCTAGTCGTTCTGTATTATTGCAACCCGCTCCACAATAATACTAGACCAAGGACGTTTAAGAATATCATTATTCTAGGGTTACAATTATGTTTGTTAAGTTACACAGAAACAAAACAACAAACATAATTGCTGGATTAATGCCTTAATAAAATATCATGACTCAATGTGCAAAAATACAATTATCTCATGATTGGCTTTTGGGCACAACACTAACACATAACGATCCATGAAGTGTTCTCATGGTGTGTCGGTCCAGTACACAAGTTCTCCAACTTGTACCCATATGTAGACTACATATCTCGTATTAGTCTCCACATATGCTAGTCGTTATGTATTATTGCAACCCGCTCCACAATAATACTATACTAGGGACGTTTAAGAATATCATTATTCTAGGGTTGCAATTATGATTATTATGTTACGCAGAAACAAAACAACAAACATAATTGCTGGATTAATGCCTCAATAAAATATCATGACTCAATGTGCAAAAGTACAATCATCTCATGATTGGCCTTTTGGGCACAACACTAACAGTTGTCATTCCTTCAATTCCAAACAAGTTGTGAACATTTGTATTCCAAACAAGTTGCAAATGTTTGCATTTCATTGTAAACAAGCTGTAAATGTTTCCATTCCAAACTATTTGGGAATGTTTTCCTTTCAATCCCAACAAGTTGTGAAAGTTTTTGTTCCTAACAAGTTATGAATGTTTTTGTTCCAAAGAAGTTGTTAATGTTTCAATTTCCTTCTAAACAACTTGTAAATGTTTCCATTCCAAACAAGTTGTAAAAAAATCAATTCCAAGCAACTTGTTACTATTTTTAATTCAAACAAATTGTGAATGTTTCTATTCCAAACAACTTGTGAATGCTTCTATTTCATCCTAAACATGTTCTGATTATTTCAATTCCAAACATATTGTTAATGTCTCTATTGTAAACTAGTTGTGAATGTTCCCTTTTCATTCTAAACAAGTTGGGAATGTGTCCACTGTAAATAACTTGTGAATGTTTCTATTTCAAACTAGTTGTGAATGTTTCCTTTTCATTCTAAATAAGTTATTAAAATTTCTATTCCAAACTAGTTGTGTTTGTTTCAATTTCATTCTAAACAAGTTGTGAATGTTTATATTCCAAACTTGTTGTGAATGATTTCATTTCATTCTAAACAAGTTGTGAAAGTTTCTTTTCCAAGTTATGGATGTTTCTTTTCAAAACTAGTTGTGAATGTGTCCATTTCATTCTAATCAAGTTGTGAATATTTCCATTCCAAACAAGGTGTAAATGTTTCCATTCCAAACAAGTTATGAATGATTCCATTCCATGATGTGAGTGTTTCCATTTCATTGTAAACAAGTTTTGAATGTTTCCATTTCATTTTAAAGATGTTGATAAAATTTCCATTTCAATCTAAACAAGTTATGAATGTTTCCATTTCATTCTAAACAAGTTGTAAGTATTTCCATTCCAAACAAGTTGTGAATGTTTCCATCCCAAACAAGTTTGGAATGTTTTTATTCCAAGTAGGCTATGAATGTTTCCATTTTATTCTAAACAAGTTGTGAATGTTTCCATTTCATTCTAAACAAGTTGTGATTGTTTCCATTCCAAACCAGTTGTGATTGTTTGCACTCTAAACTAGTTGTGAATGTTCCCTTTTCATTCTAAATAGGCTGTGAATGTTTCTATTCCAAACATATTGTGAATGTTTCAATTTCATTCTAAATAGGTTCTGAATGTTCCCTTTTCATTCTAAATAGGTTATGAATTTTTCTATTCCAAACATATTGTGAATGTTTCCATTTCATTCTAAATGAGTTCTGAATGTTTTCACTCCAAACAAGCTGTCAATGTTTCTATTTCATTGTAAACAAGTTGTGAATGTTTCCATTTCATTCTGAACAAGCTGTGAATGTTGTCATTCCAAACAAGTTGTGAATGTTTGCATTTCATTCTAAACAACTTTTGAATGTTTCTATTCCAAACAACTTGTTAATGTTTTCGTTCCAAACTAGTTGTGAATGTTTCCATTTCATTCCAAAGAAGTTTCAACTATTTCCATTTTATTATAAACAAGTTGTGAATGTTTCCATTCGAAATAGGTTGTGAATCTTTCTATCCCAAAAGACTTTTGAATTTTCTGAATGTTTCCATTCTAAACTAGTTGTGAATGTTTTCTTTTCATTCTAAACAAGTTATGAATATTTATGTTCCTAACAAGTTGTAAACATTTCCATTTGTTCTGAACAAGTTGTGAATGCTTCTATTCCAAACATGTTGCGAATGTTTCCATTTTAAACTAGTTGTAAATGTTTCCACTTCATTCTGAGTAAGTTGTGAATGTTTTCATTCCAAACTAGTTGTGGATGTTCCTCATTCATTCTAAACAAGTTGTGAATGCTTAAATTCTAAAAAAGTTGGGAATTTTTCCATTTCATTCTAAATAGGTTGTGAAAGTTTCCATTCCAAACAAGTTATGGATGTTTCTATTCGAAACATGTTGTGAATGTTTCCATTTCATTCTAAATAAGTTGGGAATGTTTCCATTTCATTCTACACAAGTTGTTAATGCTTCCATTCAAAACAAGTTGTAAGTGTTTCCACTCCAAACAAGCTATGAGTGTTTTTTTTCCAAACAACTTGTAAATGTTTCCATTTCATTCTCAAACAAGATGTGAATGTTTCAATTTCAAACAAGTTGTGAATGATTCAATCTCTTTTTGAACATGTTGTGAATGTTTCCATGTCATTCTACATAAGAAGTGATTGTTTTGTTTTCATTACAAATACGGAATGAAAAGGAAACAACCATAACTTGTTTAAAATGAAATGGATACATTTGCAACTTCTTTAGAATTGAAACATTCACAACCTATTAAAATTGAAGTGGACACGTTCACAAGTTGTTTGGAATAGAAACAATCACAACTTGTTTGGAATGGAAAACATTCACAACTTGTTTAGAATGAAATGGAAACAATCATAACTTCTTTGGAATAGAAACATTCACAACTTGTTCAGACTTGAAACATTCACAACTTTATTCAGAATGAGATGGAAACATTCACAACTAGTTTGCAGTGGAAGCAAAGACAACTTGTTTAGAATGAAAAGAAAACTTTCACAACTAGTTTGGAATGAAAAATTTACAACCTATTTAAAATGAAATGGAAGCATTCGTAACAAATTTAGAGTGAAATGGAAAGATTCACAACTAGTTTGGAATGGGAAACATTGTCAACTTATTGAGAATGAAATGGAAACATTCAAAACTTTTTGGAATGAAATAGAAATATTCACAACTTTGTTGGACGAGAAACATTCACAACTTGTTTAGAGGAAAATGGAAACATTCACAAGTTACTTAGAATGGAAATATTCACAACTTGTTTAGAAAGATATGGAAATGTGCACAACTTATTTTGAACGATAAGGAAGCATTCACAAGTTGTTTGGAATTGAAACATTTATAACTTGTTTGGAAGTGAAGTGGAAAAATTCACAACTAGTTTGGAGCAAAATGTTTCCATTTACATGATGTCTAGAATAGAAACATTCCCAACTTGTCTATTATGGAAACGTACACAACTTGTTCAGAATAAGATGGAAACATTCACAACTAGTTTGGAATTGCAACATTTACAACTTTGTTAAAATGAAATCGAAACATTCCCAACTTGTTTAGAATGAAATCAAATCATTCACAGCTGGTTTGCAAAAGAATTGTTCATAACTTGTTCGGAATAGAACCATTCACAACTTGCTTGGAATGGAAACATTCACAACTTATTTAGCATTAAATGGAAACATTCTCAACTTGTTTTGGAATTGAAACATTCAAAACCTGTTAAGAATGAAATGAAAACATTGACAACTTGTTTGGAATAGAGACATTCACAACTTGTTTGGAATGGAAATATTCACAACTTGTTTAGAATGAACTGGAAACATTCACAACTTGTTTCGGAATAGAAACACACACATCTAGTTTGGAGTCAAAACAATCACAACTAGTTTGGAGTGGAAACATTTACAACTTGTTTCGAATGGAAACAGTCACAACTTATTTGGAATAGAAACATTCAAAACTTGTTCAGAGTAGAAACATTCATAACTTTTTAGAATGAAGAGGAAATATTCGGTACTTGTTTAGAATGGAAGCATTCACAACTTGTTTAAAATGAAGTTGAAAAGTTCATGGCTTGTTTGGGCTGGAAACATTCAAAACTTGTTTAGAATGAAATGGGAACATTCACAACATGTTTGGAATAGAAATATTTGTAACTTATTTGGAATACAAACATTTAGAACTTGTGTTATGATAAAATGGAAATATTTAGAACTTATTTGGAAGAGTAGTATTCACAACTAGTTTGGAATGGAAACATTCGCAAACATGTTTAGAATGAAATGGAAATTTCCATAATTAGTTTGGAATAGAAATGTTTACAACTTGTTTAGAATAAAATTGAAATAGTCACAACTTCTTTATATTGAACTTCAAACATTTACAAGTTGTTTATAATGAAATGGAAACATTCACTACTTGTTTAAAATGAAGTTAAAACATTCACAAATCATTTTGAGTATCAGTATTCACAACCTATTTGGAATGTAATGGAAACATAAACATTTTCAATTTCTTTTCAATGGAAACATTTAGAACATACTTAGAAACAAAAGGAAACATTCACAACATGTTTGCAATTGAAATCCAAATAGGTTGTGAATGTTTCTATTATGAACAAGTTGTGAATGTTTTCATTTCATTCTAAATGAGCTGTGAATGTTTCCATTTTAATCTAAACAAGTTGTGAATGTTTCCATTCTAAGTGAGTTGTGAATGTTTTCATTCTGAGCGAGTTGTGAATGTTTCTATTCCAAACAAGTTGCAAATGTTTCTATTCCAAACAAGATATGATTGTTTCCATTTAATTATAAACAAGTTGTGAATGTTTCCAATCCAAACAAGTTGTGAATATTTTAATTTTATTTTAACCAAGTTGTCAATGTTTCCATTCCAAACAAGCTATGAATGGTTCCATTTCAATTGAAACAGGTTGTGAATATTTCTATTACAAAGAAGTTGTGAATGTTTTCGTTTCATTGTAAACAAGTTGTGAATGTTTCCTTTACAGACAAGTTTTATAGGTTTCCTTTTCATTCTAAACAAGTTGTGAATATTTTCATTCGAAACAAGTTGAATATGTTTTGATTCCAAACAAGTTGTCAAAGTTTCCAATTCAAGCTAAGCAAGTTGTGAATGTTTCCATTCCAAACAAGTTGTGAATGTATCCATTTCATTCTAAACAGGTTATCAGTGTTTCTATTTTAAAAAAGTTGTGAATGTTTCCATTCCAACCAAGTTTTGAAAGTTTCTATTCCAAACAAGTTGTGAATATTTCCATTTCATTCTACACAAATTGTGAAAGTCTCCATTCTAAACAAGTTGTAAATGTTTCCATTTCATTCTAAATAAGTTGTGAATGTTTCCATTTCATTCTAAAGAAGTTGTGAATGTTTCCATTTTGTTCTAAACAAGTTGTGATTGTTGTAGGGTTTTTGGAGCCAAACAAACCCAATGGAAACTTACTAAAACTCCTATGGGATCCAAGTGAAACAGAGTAAATATGGTGTTTTAAATTTTTATGCCTAGTCCACTGGGATCTTTCACTCAACTATTGAGGTAAATCGTAAACTTAAAAGTTGACATGTTAAAGCTCTGTACGATATCCAAATGAATCACTCGGATCACTACGGCTCCACCATGTTTCGACAGCTGTGTTCCTCTTACATCTACAACGCTAGCTTGCATCCTCCAAGGAAAGGTAGGAAGAGAGTCTGGCAAGAACTTTTCAGAACCCTTCTAATTTCATCCTTTGGGTGGCTAGGGCTAGGCCTACAAAAATTCTCTCTATATGATGTGTATATAGTGAGGTTTAACTATCAAGCCTAATAGGATTCATAACCTAAATCTAATTAGGCCTAATTTTGGGCTTCGTAATGGGTCAACCTTTGGGCTAATTATTAATCCAAAATTATCATGAAACCAAAACCCAAACAATTTGGCCCCTGCACTCTAATAATCCAATTGGCTCTATGTATGCAATCCAATAGGCTCCTATCACATTGGCAATGACCATAAATCACATTTATCATCTTAAACAATGAGCGGTGTCTAACAACACATCATTGCTATCCAAGTGACAAGATAGTTGGTGATTTGATTACCTTCTATGATCATTATTGGTATATGTCACTGTCTCTTTGTCCAAGATATCAAGATTGAGAACAAGACATAGAATTTGTCACTCTTGTACAACCTAATCTACGGTTTTTTTATTATCAAGTAAACTGACTAAAACTGATGACATTGATATCCCATAACAATTTATTCGAGCATGGCCACGAATTTCCTCAGTCTCACTTAATCAAAGGGCCCAAAGATATCACTCCCGTTACATAGGAGGGACAAATCCCTTCTTGATCATACAAAGCAACCCGCATGATATGTGAGATACCCAATGACCGCCTTCATGTTCACTCAATTACAAGCAACAAAAGGAAGCATCAAAGTATGTGACCACATGTAGCGAACCTTGATGACCTTAGGTCAAAGGACTACATATACCATGATCACTATGAGAATCACTTATGACACTCATATATCGATCCATGTAGTGTTCTCACGGTGGGTTGGTCCAATACACAAGTTCTCCAACTTGTCCCCATATGTAGACTACATATCTCATATTAGTCTCCACACATGATAGTCTTTATGTATTATTGCAACCCACTCCACAATATTACTAGACCAAGGATGTTTAAGAATAATATTATTCTAGGGTTACAATTATCTTTGATTATGTCAGGACCCAATTCACCCTCACCCTAAACCTTCCTTGGAGGTTTAGTTGTTTAACTAACATGGGTACATTAGGTCATGACTCCTAGGATTCTTAACCGCAACTTAGGTGCGACTTCGGTGAAAGTGGCTAATTAATAGGTTAAGTTACCACTTAACACCTTAGATTATTAGTTTAATATGTTATTCTAGTGAATGCACTTACCTAGCCAAATCTTATTACCTTTCTTTTAATGCATATAGGGTGCATGAGCATGAGTGGGTTTGTAAGTAGATGTCTAGGGGGGGCTTACCTTAGAATGTTGAGTATGTAGGCAGGGTATGTTCATGCCTTAAGTTCTAGGGCATCCAGGAGTCCTACTAGGGTGTTTGAGGGTGTGTGTGTGTATGGTTAAGTTGTGAGTGTGTCTTAGTGTCTGTAGGAGGCTTACTTGAAGCCTACTTAGTGCACATGCCACATGAGCACGTACACAAATCCAAGCATACATACATGCATAGATACCAGTTTACTAGGTTACAAACCATGCATGCTTTAATCCAATCATGCCATACTTAGTACCTTAAGGCTTAATCAAGCCCATTAGGTACAAACAAGGCACATGCCATATTCTATACTAAGTCCCCTTGCTGTTAGTTACATATAGATATTTACAACTCAAAATTGGGTAGATAGGGACTACATGGCATAAAACTACACACAATAAAAGGTTGGTCCATTAGATGTCATGCATGGTACATGGCATAGCTCAAATTGTCTTTAAGCCCACTATCACTTTGACTTCCACTTTTAATTGACACTTAATACTGTAGTTGCCTTACTACTCTTCTAGCTTTAACCCATACCAAGATGGATCCAAATCCAACAAGTTCCACAGCAGCCATTACAACCTATAAACAAACACACATAACATAACCATTAGTTCAATCTTATGAACTTTTCCATGCTTCCTTTTCATAAGCTGTGAGTCCAAAGCATACCTCTCTATACATAGACCTCTCTAGGAGGTTTCTTATCCCTTCACTCTTACACTTCCTTACCTAAAATGGGAAAAAGAGGGCACGAGAACATAGGTAATCAATTAGAACCCAATTCGGCACCTAGTGCCTTCATAATGTTTATAACATTGCTATGCATATATACCTCTAATTTGGCTTAATAACCTACATATAGAGACAAAGAAGACACCAAAAACAATATATAGAAGACAATACATAATTCTTATATATACAAATCAAGGGTGAGCACATGCATACAACCAAAGAAGCACACAAACACACACACCACATACACATGGTTTTCTTAACATAGCAAGCATGATTTTCTTTCAATTTATTTAAGTGACCACTTTGATTCGATTCAATTAACATAGAGCTCCAAGTGATTGATCAAGCTCGGCCAAACTTGAACAAAAACCCTATGCTTGCCAAAAGCAAACTAGCTAGCTTACCATAGTGCTTAAAGCACACAGCCTCTAAGTTCCTTTGGTCATAGGCATTCCCTAGGGTAGCTCTTTCTGCTTTGAAATATAGGAGAAGAAGCTTCATATGGGTCCTTACCCATGGCTAAAATATTAGCAAGAAAGCTTGATCATACATCATGTACCATAGGCGTAGGAAGCTGTATTAATTTAGCTAGTCAAGCGGTGGATTCATTCGGCCGAATTGGGCTTGGCTACCAAGGATACTTTGACCATCTTTTAGTCTAATTTCCTCCAAATAGCCTAAGTCATTTTAGGTATCCTTTTGTCCTTCTTAGATCTTTAGGTGGCATCTTTTGAGCACCCACTTCATGCATTAATTCGGCCAATTAAGCCCTCAAACTTTCTTATGAACATAACTATACTTAAAGTGCATCCAAGAGCTCTTTAGTTCACATGAGTGCACACAAGGGTATGCCCAAGAGCCCCCTTGTAGCGCTTCTTGGTTTTCTTCCAATGCTCTTAGGCTCTTTGCCATCTTTTCTCAACCCATGAGTCTTCCTCTTAAAATCCATCATGGCATCACATTTTAGCCACTTTTGGCTTAGGAACAGGGCACTTTTGTCTCATGTTCCTCTTATGTGCCCTTAGGATGTCTTACAGGTTCCTTTTCTCTTAATGTTTCATAACTTGCATTACCTATTCACATCTTTGATGCTCATCATAGTCACATAAGAGTTATAGCCTATGGCCTATGCAAGTTAAAGGTATGACAGATTATGTCATACAGAAACAAAACAACAAACACAATTACTGGATTAATGCCTCAATAAAATATCATGACTCAACGTGCAAAATACAATCATCTCATGATTGGCTTTTGGGCACAACACTAACAAATGTTCCCATTTCAAACAAGTTGTGAATGTTTCCATTACAAAAAAGTTGTGAATGATTCCATTTCATTCTAAATGAGTTGCAAATATTTCCATTCCAAACAAGTTGTGAAAGTTTACATTTCATTCTAAATAAGTTATGGGTGTTTCCATTCCAAACTAGTTGTGAAAGTTACCTTTTCATTGTAAACAAGTTGTGGATTTTCCATTCCAAACTAGTTGTGAACATTTCCATTTCATTCTAAACAAGTTGTAAACGTTTCCATTCCAAACAAGTTGTGAATGTATCCATTTCATTCTAAAAAAGTTGTGAATGTTTCAAATTCAAACTAGTTTTGAATGTTTCCATTTCATTCTAAACAAGTAGTGAATTTTCTCATTCCAAATAATTTGTGAATGTTTCTATTCCATACAAGTTGTGAATGTTTCCACTCCAAACAATTTGTTAGTGTTGAGTTTTGAGTAAGATCCTACCAGTGTAAGGGTAGTGAATATGCTTCTAAAAGCTTGTTAAGCTATCTTACACTAGAGGACTCGGTTTAAAGTTTGGTGTGGAGGATTCATAATCACTGGATTTGTTACGAAAACTTAGAGTGGTTAGATGTCCTTTAGGAGTACCGTTTGCTAAAGGTAAGGAAGAAACATACGTCTTTAACAATAAAAAATTACATTAAAGTGTTTGAACCAAGTAAGGTCAGGCTAAGGTGGGGAGAATAGTGAACAGTAATCAGACTATAGTTGGGAGTAAGCACAAAGAATGGCATTAGCCATAGTACCTATATGAGACAGGGCCCGACTTAAGTACCTTGAGGGCATTAGCTGAATGGGTCGGGTAGTTCAGTGCTAAATGTGTTGTTGTGACCAACACCTGTTGGTAGGTTTGGTCAGGATACATTGGCACTATATCCTAGTATAGTCTTTAAGGTAAGGAGATTGAATTTGGAGGACCAAATTCTCCAAGGTGGGGAGAATGTGAAAGCCCTCCTAGCGGAATGCTGAGTGAGTGAGGTAAGTTCATAAATCCCTAGCATAAATACATTAATTAGAGGTCAATTAGCAAAATCAAGTAAGTTATGAAAGGTTTAGTAGGTTTTGAGGTTTACGGTACTAGGTTTGCTCGGGGGCAAAATCATCATTTTGCACCCCAAAGGGTGAGGACGAGTCTCTAGAGTAAAAATAATATTTTTAAAACCCAACGCCTAGGCTAACAAAGCTTGCCAAAGTTTTTAATTACCTAGTTACTATTTGGGGAAGGTTTAAATTTGTAAAAATTTAAAAAGTTTGGGGAGGGAAGACTTTTATTACTTAAAGCTGGTGAAGGAAGAGATTTTGGCACTATTCCCTCATCCCTTCCACTTCATTTTCACAGCCCTCATTTCTTACTCAATTCACTTCAAATTCTTGGTTTATTGGCAAAATTGAAGAGCTTTTTTAATGCCTAAGTGGATGGGTGCTTGCTTTGTACTTGTTTTCCATGTTTTGAAGGTTAAAGGGGCTTTTTTCACCTTGGGCAAGTTGAGTTCATGAGGTAACTCTTTGTTCTTGATGATTTCAAGTTTCTTGAGCTTAATTAAGCTTGGGTTTTGTTAGTTTGGTGTTCATTTAGTGCCATATGTATTATATTTTGCTTGGAACCTAGAAGACCTAGTGAAACCCTTTGAAGCTTGTGGTTTGAGCTTGTGGCATTTGATTGTTTCTAGTTCAAGGTTAAATAAGGTAATGGATATATGATTCATGCATAATTGATGCCATTCATAGCTTGTTTGCTTGTTAAAATCAAGTAGTTTGATTAATGGTATTAGTTGGTCGATGGTGACAAACATGTTGGGCTAGTGACTTTTGATGGTTTGTGTGGTGTTTATAGATACCATATGATTGGTTTAAATGGTGCATGTGGCCTGGTGCATCTGTACATGCAAGTTTAAGGCCTTTCAAGGTTTCCTTAGGGCAATTGGAAGGCCTTGGGAGGCCCCAAATGAGCTATTGTGCGAAATATAGAATTTCTGGGCACGAAACAGTTAGGAACGCATCTCCAAGCCTTTTGTGAAAAATTTAGTGATTTTTGTATTGTGGTGACATGTTGTCGACAGCTTTGACACCCAGTAGTATTTTCATCATAACCTTTTGCTTGGGTGTCCAATTGAGGTGATTCTAGATTTTATGTGAAGCTAAGATGGAGCACTATCATCTCCATGCCTTTAACAAGCCAAGAATTCCTTGGGTTTAGAGGAATTTTAGTTCAAAATGAAAGAATGTTTGGCCAGAATAGAGCACCATTAGTTGGGTGCATGGATTAGTGCCATCAGAAGCCTAGTTAGGCCTTTGGATTTGACGCTCTGATGCAGGAACCTTTATGCACCTAGGTGGGTTCCAAAGTACCTAGTAGATGAGTCCAACCAAGGTCTTTGCTACTCCACTAGGGTGAACCAAGTAACGGTGGATAGGGGAGCAGCATGGATGAAGGATAAGTGCACTTGTTGCCTAGCCAAGTTGTGACTTGAGGTACAAGTGAAAGTTGAGTACATCCTTGGTAGGTTAAATGATGAGGCTTAATACCTTGGTGATCTAGGCAAGCTTATTTTCCCAAAACACCAAGTTGGAGCTTAGTATGCCTGGATAGGTACAGGCTTAGTACCATAGCGGGCTAGTGAGCCAATCGCTCGAGGTACTATGCGGGAGCCTAGTACACCTAGTGATTTTCTTATAACTCAAGCAAGGAGCATCCATCATGTTCACCTCAACAACAATCAAGGAAAGGTTAATGTTACCACATTAGTAAGCTAAGGATAACCAGGAGCGAGTTAGGAGCTAGAACTCGCTAGGCACAAAGTGATGCTCGTGAGAGGACTAGGATGAAGAGGGGTCTCAAGGGACTCAGATATATGTGCATATGTTAGCCCTCAGACTGCATATTTTGTATATATGTATGTCCTCAATATTTTTCCTATAGGTTGAAGGATCCCTTACTAAGAATCATTGATTCTCACTCCTTTAGCTTTTGTTGTGCAGCTATGGTTTTCGTAGACCCAGCAACCATTGAGGGTTGTTGAGCTAAGCTCATGCGTTGGTATATTGTTTATTTAATCTTTATGATTCTAGTTTCTAGATTACTTGTTGGTTACATTATGGTACTAACTACAGTTGTCTCTTTGGGCAACAAAGGCTTGTGAAGTACAAAGGAAGGCTTTGGAGCTTTCCATCAAGAGTTGCTTTAAGGTGGAAGCTTAGTTATGGATCTTAGTAGTGTTGTTCAGTGAATAGTTTTCACACACTAGTTTGCTCCCAATGTTCATGTTGAGTAGGGTACTCTAGAGTCGCTTTTGGGTGCAAGCATAGTCTACTTTTGTATTGATGCTTGCACACGATTGATAATGTGCAGTTAATTCTACAGTTATTTTGTTTGCTTTGACTGCTTTGAAACTTGGATTTTAGTGGAAAGCCTAGGCAATATTTTATGATCTATGTTTATACTTTACAACTTGTTTTGTTACATAAGTGAAAGCATCACTCATGCATGATTGTGTAATAGGATTAATTAATTAGAAGCATAAAGATTTTAACTAGTGTGCATGTAAACAATTAGCCAATTATGACTAGCATGGGACAAGTTCCCGTAGGCTTCCAGGGTAGGCCTATGATGGGTTGTGTTAGTGAATGTTTCCATTTCAAATAAGTTGTGAATCTCTCCATTGCAAAGAAGTTGTGGACATATCCTTTTCATTCTAAACAAGTTGTGAAGGTTTCTATTCTGAATAAGTTGTGATTATCTCCATTCCAGTTACGCTATGAATGTTTCCACTTCATTCTAAACAAGTTCTGGTTGTTTCCATTCCAAACTTGTTCTGAAAGTTTCTAGTTCATTCTAAACAAGTTATGAACATTTTTGTTCCGAACAAGTTGTGAATGTTTCCATTTCATTCTAAACAATTTATAAATGTTTCCATTTTATTCTAAACAAGTTGTGAATGTTTCCATTCTAAACTAGTTGTGAATGTTTCAATTTCATTCTAAACAATTTGCCAATGTTTCCATTCTAAACAAGTCATGAATTTTTACATTTCATTCTAAACAAGTAGCAAATGTTTCCATTTCAAACAAGTTGTGAATGTTTACTTTTCATTCTAAACCAGTTGTGAAGATTTGCATTCCAAACAAGTTGTGAATGTTTCCATTTCATTCTAAATAAGTTATGAGTGTTTCCATTACAAACTAGTTGTGAAAGTTTCCTTCTCATTCTGGACAAGTTATGAATGTTTCCATTTCATTCTAAACAAGTTATGAATGTTCCAATTCCAAACAAGTCATCAATGTTTCTAGTCCAAACAAGTTATAAATGTTTCCACTACAAAGAAGTTGTGAATGTTTCTATTCAAAACAAGCTGTGAGTGTTTCCATTTTATTCTAAACAATTTGTGAATGTTTCTATTCCAAACAAGTGGTGAATGTTTCCAATTCATTCTAAACAATTTGTGAATGTTTGCGTTCTGAACTAGTTATGAATGCTACCATTTCATTCTATACAAGTTACAAATGTTTTCATTCCAAACAAGTTGTGAATGCTTGCATTTTGTTCTAAACAAGTTGTTAATGTTTTCATTCCAAAAAGGTTGTGAATATTTTCACTTCAGTCTAAACAAGTGGTGAATGTTTAAACTTCAAATAGGTTGTGACTGTTTCTATTCCAAATAAGCTGTGAGTGTTTTTACTTCATTCCAAATAAGTTGTGAATGTTTCCACTCCAAACTAGTTGTGAATGCTTCGATTTCATTCTAAACAAGTTGCCAATGTTTCCTTTAAACTTTGAACTAGTTGTGAAAGTTTCCATTTGATTCTGAACAAGTTGTCAGTGTTTCCTTTGCATTCCAACTAGTTATAAATCTTTCATTTGCATTCTAAACTAGTTGTGAATGTTTACATTTCATACAAGTTGTCAATGCTTCCACTTCATTCTAAACAAGTCATGAAGGTTTCTATTCCAAACAAGTTGTGAATGTTTCCATTATAAACTAGTTCTTAATGTTTTTAATTGATTCTAAACAACTTGTCAATGTTTCCATTCCAAATACGTTGTTTTTCTTACTATTCCAAACTAGTTATGAATGTTTCCATTTCATTCTAAAAATGTTGCGAATGTTTCCATTCCAAAATGGTGGTGAATATTTCCATATTATTCTAAACAGGTTGTGCATGATTCCATTCCAAACAAGTAGTGAATATTTCTATTTCATTCTAAATGAGTTGTGAATGTTTCCATTCCAAATAGGTTGTGAATGTTTTCTTTTCATTCTAAACAAGTTATGAATGTTTCTACTCCAAAAATGTTATATCAATATTTGTATTCCATTCTAAACAAGTTGTGAATGATTCCATTCCAAACAAGTTGTGACTATTTCCTTTTCAATATAAACAAGTTGTGATTGTTACAATTCCAAACAAGTTGTGAATGTTTCCATTTCATTCTAAACAAGTTGTGAATGTTTCTGTTTTATTCTACTCAACTCGTGAATGTTTCCCTTCCAAACTAGTTGTGAATGCTTTCATTTCATTCTAAACATGTTGTGAATGTTCCATTCCAAACAAGTTGTGAATGTTTCCATTTCATTGTAGACAAGTTGTGAATGCTTCCATTCGAAACAAGTTATGAATGTTTGTATTTCAATCTAAACAAGTTTTGAATCCGTTTATTTCAAACCGGTTGTGAATGTTTTTATCTCAAACTAGTTATGAAAGTTTCTGCTTCAATCTAAACAAGTTGTGAACGTATCTATTCCAAACAAGTTGTGAATGTTTCCATTTCATTCTCAGCATGCTGTGAATGTTTCCATTCCAAACAAGCTATGGTTGTTTCCATTTGATTCTAAACAAGTTGTGAATATTTCCTTTTTAAACAGGTTATGAATGTTTCCCTTTCATTTTAAACAAGTTGTTAGTGTTTCTATTCCAAATAAGTTATGAATGTTTTGATTTCAAATAAGATTTGTGAATATTTCCATTCCATTCTAAACAAGTTATGAACATTTGAAGTTGAAACAAGCTGTAAATGTTTCCAATCCATTCTAAATAAGTTGTGAAATTTTCCATTCCAAACAAGCTGTAATTGTTTCCATTTCATTCTCAACAAATTACTACTGTTTCCATTCTAAACTAGTGTTGAATGTTTCCAGTTCAGTGTAAACAATTTGTGAATGTTTCCATTCCAAACAAGTTGTGAGTGTTTCTATTCCAAACTAGTTGTGAAAGTTTCCAATTCATTCTAAACAAGTATTAAATGTTTCCATTCCGAACAAAGTATGATTGTACCAAATCCAAACAAGTTGTGAATGATTCCATTCTCAACAAGTTATGAATGTTTCTATTCTAAACACGTTGTGTGAATGTTTCCATTGCCTTCTAAGCAAGTTGTGCATGTTTCCATTCGAAACAAATTATGACTTTTTCCATTTTTATCTAACCAAGTTGTGATTGTTTTGATTTCAACCAAGCTGTGAAATTCTCCATTTCATTCTAAACAAGTTGTGAATGTTCACCTTCCAAACTAGTTGTGAACGTTTTCATTTCATTCTAAACATGTTGTGAATGTTTCCATTCCAAAAAAGTTACGAATGTTTCCATTTCATTCTAAACAAGTTATTGATGTTTCCATTCGAAACAAGTTGTGAATGTTTGTATTTCATTCTAAACAAGTTGTAAAGCTTTTGTTCCAAACTGGCTGTGAATGTTTTTATTCCAATCTAGTTATGAAAGCTTCCACTTCATTTTAAATAAGATGTGAATGTTTCTATTCCAAACAAGTTCTAAATGTTTCCATTTGAATCTAAACAAGCTATGAATGTTTCCATTCCAAACAAGTTGTGAATGTTTCCATTTGATTCTAAACAAGCTGTGAATGTTTCCTTTCCAAAAAGGCTGTGAATGTTTTGTTGGGTTTCGGGAGCCAAACAGCGCAGCGGAATTTAACCGAAACCCTCCAGGATCCAAGTGAAACGGGGTAAACCGGGTGTTCAAAAATTTTATACCTAATTTTCGGTTGAGATCTCTCACTCAACTGTAGAGTCGAATCACAAAACCTGAACAGTTGACGTGTTCAGGCTCTCTATGGTATCCACACGAGCCTCTCGGGATCACCACGCTTCCACCACGTCCCGGCAGATGTGTTTCTCTTGCGCTCGCAGTGCTAGCTTGCGTCCTCCAAGGAATTGCAAGAGAAGAGTGCGGCTGTCCTTTTGGGAGGCTAGGGCAAGGAGACCTGCGAATTTCTCACTTAAAAGTTGTATTTATAGTGAGACTCAACTTCCAGGCCTAATGGGTTTCAAAGCCCTAATCCAATTAGGATTTAATTTCGGGCTTAATAATGGCTCAACTCCTTGGCCCATTATTAATACGAAATTAAAGTGAAACCATAACCCAAATAATTAGCCCATGCACTCTAATGATCCAAATAGCTCTATGTGTGCGAACCAATAGGCTCTTGCCATGTTGGCAATGATCATAAATCACATTTATGATCATAAGCAATGAGCGGTGTCTAGCAACATATCATTGCTACCCAAGTGACAAGATTGTCGGTGAATCAACTAAACCTTTATGATCATCACCGATATATGCCATTGTCCCTTTGTCCAAGATATCAAGACTAAGCACGAGATATGGAATGTGTCACTCTCGTATAGCCCAATCTTTGGTTTCTTGATTACCGAGTAGACCAACTTAAACTGACGACATTGATATCATATATCAACTGATCGGAGCATGGCCATGCATTTTCTAAGTCTCACTCTATCAAGGGGCCCAAAGATATCACTCCCGTTACATAGGAGGGACAAATCCCATCTTGATCATACAAATCCCTCCGCATGATATGTGACATACCCAATGACCTCCTTCAAGTTCACTTAGTTACGAGCAACAAAGGAAAGTATCAAAGTATGTGACTCACATGTAGGGAACCTTGATGATCTTAGGTCGAAGGACTACATATATCATAATCACTATGAGAATCACTTATGACACTCATATAACGATCCATGAAGTGTTCTCATGGTGGGTCGGTCCAGTATAGAAGTTCTCCAACTTGTACCCGTATGTAGACTACTTATCTCATATTAGTCTCCACATATGCTAGTCATTATGAATTATTGCAACCCGCTCCACAATAATACTAGACTAGGGACGTTTAAGAATATCATTATTCTAGGGTTACAATTATGTTTATTACGTTACGCAGAAACAAAACAGCAAACATAATTGCTGGATTAATGCCTCAATAAAATATCATGACTCAATGTGCAAAAATACAATCATCTCATGATTGGCTTTTTTGGGCACAACACTAACATGTTTTGTTTTCATCCTAAACAAGTTGTGAATCTTTCTATTCCAAACAAGTGTTGAATTTTTGTATTCTGAACAAGTTCTATAAATGTTTCCATTTTATTCTAAACAAGTTGTGAATATTTACAATCAAAACAAGTTGTGTAAGTTTCCATTTCATTCTAAACAAGTTATGAAAATATCCATTCCAAACAAGTTGTGAATGTTTCCAATTCATTCTAAACAAGTATTGAATGTTTCCATTCCAAACAAGGTATGAATGTTCTATTTCCAAACTGTTAGTGTTGTGCCCAAAAGCCAATCATGAGATGATTGTATTTTTGCACATTGAGTCATGATATTTTATTAAGGCATTAATCCAGCAATTATGTTTGTTGTTTTGTTTCTGCGTAACTTAACAAACATAATTGTAACCCTAGAATAATGATATTCTTAAACGTCCCTGGTCTAGTATTATTGTGGAGCGGGTTGCAATAATACGTAACGACTAGCATATGTGGAGACTAATATGAGATATGTAGTCTACATATGGGTACAAGTTGGAGAACTTGTGTACTGGACCGACCCACCATGAGAATACTACATGGATCGTTATATGAGTGTCATAAGTGATTCTCATAATGACCATGGTATATGTAGTCCTTCGACCTAAGATCATCAAGGTTCCCTACATGTGAGTCACATACTTTGATACTTTCCTTTGTTGCTCGTAACTGAGTGAACTTGAAGGAGGTCATTGGGTATGTCACATATCATGCGGAGGGATTTGTATGATCAAGCTGGGATTTGTCCCTCCTATGTAACGGGAGTGATATCTTCGGGCCCCTTGATAGAGTGAGACTTAGAAAATGCATGGCCATGCTCGGATGAGTTGATATACAATATCAATGTCATCAGCTTAAGTTAGTCTACTCGGTAATCAAGAAACCAAAGATTGGGCTATACGAGAGTGACACATTCCATGTCTCGTGCTTAGTCTTGATATCTTGGATAAAGGGACAATGGCATATATTGATGATGATCACAAAGGTTTAGTCGAATCATCGACAATCTTGTCATTTGGGTAGCAATGATGTGTTGCTAGACACCGCTCATTGCTTATGATCATAAATGTGATTTATGATCATTGCCAACGTGGTAAGAGCCTATTGGGTCGCATACATAGAGCTATTTGGATTATTAAAGCCCGAAATTAAATCCTAATTGGATTAGGGCTTTGAAACCCATTAGGCCTGGAAGTTGAGTCGCACTATAAATACAACTTTTAAGTGAGAAATTCACAGGTCTCCTTGCCCTAGCCTCCCAAAAGGACAGCCACACTATTTTCTTGCAATTCCTTGGAGGACGCAAGCTAGCACTATGAGCGCAAGAGAAATGCATCTGCCGGGACGTGGCGGAAGCGTGGTGATCCCGAGAGGCTCGTGTGGATACCATAGAGAGCCTGAACACGTCAACTGTTCAAGTTTTGCAATTCAACTCTACAGTTGAGTGAGAGATCTTAACCAAAAATTAGGTATGAAAATTTTTGAACACCCGGTTTACCCCGTTTCACTTGGATCCTGGAGGGTTTCGGTTAAATTCCGCTGCGCTGTTTGGCTCCCGAAACTCAACACAAACAAGTTGTGAATGTTCTATTTCCAAACAAGTTGTGAATGTTTCCATTCTAAACAAGTTATGAATGTTTCTATTCTAAACACGTTGTGTGAATGTTTCCATTGCATTCTAAGCAAGTTGTGCATTTTTCTATTCCAAACAATTTATGACTATTTCCATTTTTATCTAAACAAGTTATGATTGTTTCAATTCCAAACAAGTTGTGAAAGTCTCCTTTTCAGTCCAAACAAGTTGTGAATGTTTCAATTCCATTATAAACAAGTTGGGAATTTTTGCCTTCCAAACTAGTTGTGAATGCTTTCATTTCATTCCAAACAAGTTGTGAATGTTTCCATTTCATTTTAGACAAGTTGTTAATGTTTCCATTCAAAACAAGCTGTGAATGTTTGTATTTCAATCTAAACGAGTTATGAATGTTTTCTCCCAAACTAGTTGTGAATGTTTTTATTCCAATCTAGTTATGAAAATTTCCATTTCATTCTAAAAAAGTTGTGAAAGTATATATTCCAAACAAGTTGTGAATGTTTCCATTTCAATCTAAACAAGTTGTGAATGTTTCCATTTCAATCTAAACAAGTTGTGAATGTTTCCATTTGATTCTAAACAAGTTGTGAATCTTTCCTTTCCAAAATGGTTGTGAATGTTTCCATTTCATCCTAAACAAGTTGTGAATATTTCTATTCTAAACAAGTTTTGAATTTTTCTATTCTGAACAAGTTCTTTGAATGTTTCCATTCCATTCTAAGCAAATTGTGAATGTTTCCATTTTATTCTAAACAACTTTTGAAAATATCCATTCCAAACAAGTTGTGAATGTTTCCATTCTCAACAAGTTGTGAGTGTTTCTATTCCAAATAAGTTGTTAATGTTTCCATTCCAAACAAGGTGTGAATGTTTTAATTCCAAACAAGTTGTTAATGTTTCCATTCTAAACAAGTTGTGACTGTTTATGTTCTAAACATGTTATGGACATTTCCATTCCATTCTAATCAAGTTGTGAATTATTCTACTCCAAACACGTTGTGAACGCTTCCATTTCATTCTCCACAAGTTGCGAATGTTTCCATCCCAAACTCTTGTTGAATGTTTCGAGGCCATTCTAAACAATTTGTGAATGTTGCCATTCCAAACAAGTTGTGAGTGTTTCTATTCCAAACAAGTTGTGAATGTTTCAAATTCATTCTAAACAAGTTTTCAATGTTTCGATTCCAAATATAGTGTGAATGCTCCAATTCCAAACAAGTTGTGAATATTTCCATTCTAAACAAGTTGTGAATGTTTTTATTGCAAACACTTTGTAAGAATGTTTACATTGCATTCTAAGCATGTTGTCCATGTTTCTATTCTAAACAAACTGTGACTTTTTCCATTCAATCTAACAAGCTTAGATTGTTTCAATTCCAAACAATCTGTGAAAGTTTCCATTTCATTCTAAACAAGTTGGGAATGTTTCCATTCCATTCTAAACAAGTTGTTAATGTTTGCCTTCCAAACTAGTTGTGAATGCTTTCATTTTACTCTAAACATAGTGTGAATCTTTCCATTCTAAACAAGTTGTGAATGTTTCTATTTCATTCTAGACAAGTTGTTAATGTTTCCATTTGAAACAAGTTGTGAATATTTGTTTTTCATTCTAAACAAGTTGTGAATCTTTTTATTCCAAACCGGTTGTGATTGTTTCTATTCCAATCTAGTTATGAAACTTTACACTTTATTCTAAACAAGTTATAAATGTATCTAATCCAAACAAGTTATGAATCTTTCCATTTTATTCTAAACAAGCTATGAAAGTTTCCATTCCAAACAAGTTGTGAATGCTTCCATTTGATTATAAACAAGTTGTGAATGCTTTCTTTCTAAATAGGCTGTAAATGTTTACTTTTCATCCCAAACAAGTTATAAATGTTTCTATCCCAAACAAGTTATGAATGTTTCTGTTGTAAACAAGTTCTATGAATGTTTCCATTTCATTCTAAACAAGTTTTGAAAAATTTGCATTCAAAACAAGTTGTGAATGTTTCCATTTCATTATAAACAAGTTGCGAATGTTTCTAGTCCATTCTAAATAGGTTGTGAATTTTTCCATTCTAAACAAGTTGTGAGTGCTTCTATTCCAAATACGTTGTTAATGTTTCCAATTCATTCTGAACAAGTTTTGAATGTTTCCATTCCAAACATAGTGTGGATGTTCCAAACCCAAACAAGTTGTGAATATTTCCATTCGAAACAAGTTGTGAATGTTTCTATTCTAAACATGTTGCGAACGTTTCCATTTCATTCTAAACAAGTTGCAAATGTTTATATTCCAAGCAAGTTGTGAACGGCTCCATTTTATTCTAAACAAGTTGTGATTGTTTATATTCCAAACTTGTGTTGAATGTTTCCAGTCCATTCTAAACAAGTTGTGAATGTTTCCATTCCAAACAAGTTGTCAGTATTTCTATTCCAAACAAGTTATGAATGTTTCCAATTCATTCGAAACAAGTTTTGAATGTTTCCATTCCAACATGGTGTGAATGTTCAATTCCAAACCAGGTGTGACTGTTTCCATTCTAAACAAGTTGTGAATGTTTCTATTCCAAAACATGTTGTCGACGTTTCCATTTTATTCTAAGCTATGAATGTTTCCGTTTCATTCTAAATTACTTGTGAATGTTTCCATTCCAAACTAGTTGTGAATGATTCAATTTCATTCTAAACAAGTTATGAATGTTTCCATTCCAAATAAGTTGTCAATGTTTCTAATTCATTCTAAAAAGTTGTTAATGTTTCCATTCTAAACAAGCTATGAATATTTTCATTTCATCCAAAACAAGTTGTGAGTATTTCCATTCCAAAATGGTTGTGACTATTTCTATTCTAAACAAGTTATGAATGCTTCCATTCCAAACTAGTTGTGAATGTTTCCATTTCATCTTAAGCAGGTTTGAAATGTTTATTTTGCATTCCAAACTAGTTGTGATTGTTTCCACTTCATTCTAAACAAGTTGCGAATGTTTCCATTCTAAATAGGTTATAAATGTTTCTATTCCAAACATGTTGTCACTGTTTCCATTTCATTCTAAACAAGTTATGATTGTTTTTCAATCCAAGCTAGTTGTGACTATTTCCAATTCATTCTAAACAAGTTATGAATGTCTGCATTCCAAGCTAGTTGTGAATGTTTCCTTTTCATTTTAAACAAGTTATTAATTATCCTATTCCAAATAGGTTGTGTATTTTTCTACTGTAAACAAGTTGTGAATGTTTCCATTTCATTCTAAGCAACTGGGGAATGTTTCCTTTTCACTCTAAACAAGTTATGAATGTTTCGATTCCATACAAGTTGTGAATGTTTTCGACACATTTAGAACAAGTTTTGAGTGTTTCTATTCAAAGTAAGTTTTGGAAGCATCCATTTCAATTTAAACAAGTTTTGAATATTTTCATTCCAAACTATTTGTGAATGTTTTCATTCCAAACAAGTTATGAATATTTTCATTCCAAAGAAGTTTTGGATGTTTCAATTTAATTTTAAACAAGTAGTGAATGTTTTTATTCCAAATAATTTATGGATGTTTCCATTCCATACTAGTTGTTAATGTTTCCATTTCTTTATAAAAAAATATGAATGTTTCCTTTCCAAACCGGTTGTGAATGTTTTGAACACAAATAAATTGTGAATATTACTATTCCAAACAAGCTGTAAATGTTTCCATTTCATTCTAAACATGTTGTCAATGTTTCCATTCCAAACAAGTTGTGAATGTTTCTATTCAATATTAGTTATGAATGTTTTCATTTCATTCTAAACAAGTTATGAGTGTTTTTGTTCTAACCAGGTTTTGAATGTTTCCATTCCAATCAAAATTGGTTGTGACTTCTTCTTTTCCAAAAAAGTTGTGAGTGTTTCCATTTCATTCTCAACAAGTTGTGAATGTTTCTACTCTAAAGAAGCTTTGAATGTTTCCACTTCATTCTAAATAATTCGTGAATGATTCAATTACAAACTAGTTATGAATGTTTCAAGTTCATTATAGACAACTTATGATTGTTTCCATTTCATTCCAAACAACTTGTGAATGTTTCAATTTCATTTGAAACAAGTTGTGAATGTTTCAATTCCAAACAAGTTGTGAATGTTTCCATTTTATTCCCAACAAGTTATCAATGCTTCCATTCCAAACAAGTTGTGAATGCTTCCATTTCATTCTAAAGAAGTTGTGAATGCTTCCATTTCACTCTTAACAAGTTTTGGATGTTTCCATTCCAAACAAGTTGTGAAAGTTTTCATTTCATTCTAAACAAGTTATGATTGTTGTATTTCATGCTAAACAAGTTGTGAATTTTTTCATTCCATGCTAAACATGTTGTGAATGTTTCTAATCCAAACAAGTTGTTCTGAACATGTTGTGAATGTTTGTATTCCAAAAAAGTTGTGAATGTTTCCATTTCATTCCAAACAAGTTGTGAATCTTTTTATTCCAAACTAATTGTGAATGTTTCTATTCCAAACTAGTTGTTATTCTTTATTGTTCGTTCTAAATATGTGTGAATCATTCCATTGCAAATAAGTTCTGAATGTTTCTTTTCCAAACTAGTTCTTAATGTTTCCATTTCAATCTAACAAATTGTGTATGTTTCTTTTCCAAACAAGTTATGATTGTCACCATTACAAACAAGTTGTGAATGTTTCATTTTAGTCTAAATAAGTTATGAATGTTTTCATTCGAAACATGTTGTCAACGTTTATGTTTCAAATAAGTTGTGAATGTTTCTATCCAAACCTAATTGTGATTGTTTCCACTTCATTCTAAATAAGTTGTGAATGTTTCCATATCATTTTGAACAAGTTGTGAATCTTTCCATTTCAATTTAAAGAGGTTGTGAATCATTCTATTCCAAATAGGCTGTAATGTTTCCATTTCATTCTAAATTGGTTGTGAATGTTTCTATTCCAAACTAGTTATGAATATTTCCATTTCATTCTTAACAAGTTGTGAATGTTTCTATCACAAACAAGTTGTGAATGTCTCCATTTCATTATAAACAAGTCATGGATGTTTCCATTCCAAACTAGTTTTGAATATTTCCATTTCATTCTAAGAAAGTTCTTAATGAAATGGAAACATTCATAACTTGTATATAATGAAACAAAAACATTCAGAACTTGTTCAAAATTAAATGGAAACATTCACAACTAGTTTAGAATGAAAACTATCACAGCTTGTTTAGAATGAAATGTTTTCATTCCAAAACAAGTTATGAGTATTTCAATTTCATTCTAAATAGGTTGTTAATGTTTTGATTTCATTCTAAATGGGTTGTGAAAGTTTCATTTCCAAACAAGTTGTGAATGTTTCTATTTTAGAATGAAATAGATTGTGAGTATCTCAATTTTGTAATGAAATGGAAACATTCACAACTAGTTTAGAATGAAATTGTTCACAACTTGTATGGAATGGAAAGTTTCACTGCATGTTTAGAATAAAATGGAAATATTCACAACTAGTTTGGAAGAGGAACATCCACAACTTGTTTAGAATGGAAACATTCATAACTTGTTTAGAATGGAAACATTCACAACTTATTTAGAATGGAATGTAAATGTTCAGATTTGGTTTGGAATTGAAACATTCTCAACATGTTTGGAATTGAAGCGTTCATAATTGGTTTGGAATCAAAGGAAAATTTTCACAACTAGTTTGGATTGGAAACATTCTCAACTTGTTTAGAAACAAATGGAAACATACACAACTTGTTTAAAATTCAAACATTCATACCCTGTTTAGAATGGAAATATTCACAACTTATTTGGAATGAAATGAAAACATTCATAACTTTTTTGGAATAGAAGTATTAACAACTTGTTTGGATTGCCCTGGAAACATTCATAACTTGTTTAGAATTAAGTGGAAAATTTCATAACTTGTTTAGA
Source organism: Aquilaria yunnanensis (assembly GCA_039654915.1). Lineage (NCBI taxonomy): Eukaryota > Viridiplantae > Streptophyta > Magnoliopsida > Malvales > Thymelaeaceae > Aquilaria > Aquilaria yunnanensis. Next base: position 73,234,025 of record CM077594.1, read on the forward strand.
ATGAAAACATTCATAATTTGATCAAAACAAAAACATTTACAACTTGTTTGGAATAGAAGCATTCGTAACTTGTTTGAAATGGAAAAATTTAAAACTTTTTCAAAATGAAAAGGAAACATTCATAACTAGTTTGCAATGGAACCATTCACAACTTGTTTAGAATGAAATTAAAACATTCACAACTTGTTTAGATAGAAATGGAAATACTCACAACTTGTTTGGAATAGAAACCTTCGTAACATGTTTTGAATGGAAAAATTTAAAACCTATTCAGAATGAAAAGGAAATGTTCATAACATATTTGGAATGGAAACACTCATAACTTGTTTAGATAGAAGTGGAACTATTAACGACCTGTTTAGAATAAAATGAGAACATTCAAAACTTTTTTGAAATATAAATGTTTGTAACACTTTTGGAATGGAAAAAGTCACAACTTGTTTACAATGGAAAGAAAACACTCACAACAAGTTTGGAATAGAAATATTCAAAACTTGTTTAAAATGAAATGAAAACATTCATAACTTGTTTGAAATAGAAATAATCACAATTCATTTGGAATGAAACGGAAACATTCATAACTAGAATGAAATGGAAACATTCATAAGTTATTTAGAATGAAATGGCAACAATCATAACTAATTTGGAAATGAAACATTCACAACTTGTTTAGAGTGAAATATAAATATTCATAACTTTTTTGGAATATAAAAATTCAGAACTTGTTTGGAATGGAAACATTCACAACTTGTTTAGTATGAAATGGAAACTTTCACAACTAGTTTGGAATGAAAACATTCACAAAAACATCAGAATGAAAAGGAAGCATTCACAACTTGTTTACAATGAAAAGTAGACAATCACAACTAGTTTGGAATGGAAGCATTCACAAGTTATTGAGCATGAAATGGAAACTTTCATAACTTGTTTAGAATAGAAACATTCACAACTTGTTTGGAATGGAAGCACTCATGACTTGTTTAGGATGAAATGAAAACATTCACAACTTGTTTGGAATAAAAACATTCACAATTTGTATAGATTAGAAACATGCACAACTAATTTGGAATCGGAGCATTCATAACTTGTTTTGAGTAGAAACACTCAAAACTTGTTTGAATTGGAAGCATTCTTATCTTTTTTAGAATCGAATGTAAGCATTCACAACTAGTTCAGATGGGAAACATTCACATCTTATTTTGAATGGAAACTTTCACAATCTATTTGTAATGGAAATGTTCACAACTTGTTTAGAATAAGAAGAAAACATTCACAGCTAGTTTGGGGTAGAAACATTCAAAACTTGCTTAGAATGAAATGGAAACATCACAACTTGTTTGAAATAGAAACAATCACAACAACTTCTTTGGAATGGAAATTTCAACAACTTATTTAGAATGAAATGGAACCACTCACAACTAGTTTGGAAAAAGAAATATTCCACACTTGTTTGGAATAGAAACATTCACATCTTGTTTGGACTGGAAACAACCACAATTAGTTTGGAATAAAAACATTCCAAATTTGTTTAAAATAAAAACATTCACAACTTGCCTAGAATGGAAACATTCACAACTTGTTTAGAATGAAATGGAATAGAAACATTAACAACTTGTATAAAATGAAATGGAAACATTCCCAACTTGTTTACAATGGAATCATCCGTAACATGTTTAGAATAAAATGGTAACATTCACAACTTGTTTAGAATGAAATGTAAACCATTTATAACTTGTTTTGAATGGTAAGATTCACAACTTCTTTAGAATGAAGTCGACATACACACAACTAGTTTGGAATGAAATGGAAACATTCATAACTTGTTTAGAATACAGACATTCACAATTTTTTTTGGAACAGAAACATTTACAACCTACTTAAAATGAAATGGAAACATGGACAACTTGTTTGGAATAAAATGAAAACATTCACAACAAGTGTAGAATAAAATGGAAACTTTGGCAACTAGTTTGGAATAGAAACATACACAACTTGTTTAGAATAAAATGGAAGCATTCACAACTTGTTTGGAACAAAAACATTCACAAATGGTTTGGATTGGAAAGATTCATAACTTATTTAGAATAAAATGGAAACATTCACAACAAGTTTGGAATGAAATCATTTTAGAATGAAGTCAAAACTTTCACAACTTTTTTGGAATAGCAAAATTGACAACCAGTTTAGAATGGAAAGATTCACAACTTGTTTAGAATGAAATGCTAACTTTTGCAACTAGTTTGGACTACAAACATTTACAACTTGTTTAGAATAAAGTGAAAATAGTCTCAACTTATTTAGAGTAGAAACATTCACAACTTGTGTAGATTGAAATGAAAACATTCACAACATGTTTCGAATAGAAACATTCACAACTTGTTTGGAATCAAAACATTTAAAACCCGTTCAGAATGAAACGGAGACATTCACAACTTGTTTAGAAAGGAATGGAAACATTCACAATATGTTCGGAAAAGAAACATACACAACTAGTTTTGGAATGTAAACATTGACAACTTGTTTAGAATGAAATGGAAACATTGACCACTTGTTTAGAATGAAATGGAGACATTCACATTTTTTTTGGAATGGAAACATTCACAACTTGTTTAGAATAAAACGAAAACATTCACAACTTGTTTGGATTAAGATGGAAACATTCACAACTTGTTTAGAATGATATGGAGACATTCACAACATGTTTAGAATAATATGCATATATTCACAGGTGGTCTGGAATTGAAACATTCACAACATCACAACTTCTTTAGAATGTAAATGTTCACAACTTGTTTAGATTGAAATGGAAACAATCACAACTAGTTTTAATGGAATCATTCACAACTTGTTTAGAATGGAAGGATTCATAACCTGTTTAGAATGAAATGGAAACACTCACAACTTAGTAGGAATGGAAACATTCATAACTTGTTTATACAGAACTGGAAACATTCAACACTAGTTTGGAATGATATAAAAACCTTGACAACTTGCTTTGAATGATATGGAAACCCTGACATCTTGTTTGGAATGGAAACATTCACAACTAGTTTGGAGTGCAAAGATTCACAACCTATTAAGAATGATATGCAAACATTCACAACTAGCTTGGAATGGAAAGATTCACAGCATTTTTACAATTAACTGGAAGCATTCACAACTTATTCAGAATTGAAACATTCACGACTTCTTTTAGTAGAAATTGAAATATTCATAACTTGTTTAGAATGGAATGCAAATATTCACAACTTGTTTAGAATGAAATGGAAACATTCACAACTTGTTTAGAATGAAATGGGAACATTCACAACTAGTTTGGAAAGGACACATTCACAACTTGTTTAGAATTAAATGGAAGCATTCACAACTTATTTGGAATAGAAACATTCACAACTTGTTTTGATTGAAATGGAAACATTCACAACTTGTTTTGATTGAAATGGAAACATTCACAACTTATTTAGAATGAAATGCAAACATTCACAACTTGTTTACAATAAAATGGAAAGATTCACAACTTGTTTAGAATGGAAACATTCACAACTTGTTTGGAATAGAAATATTCACAACCTCTTTAGAATGAAATAGAAACATTCACATTCACAATTAGTTTGGAGTGAAAACATTCACAACTTGTTTGGAGTAGGAATATTCACAGCTAGCTTAGAATAAATTGAAACATTCATAACTTGTTTAGAATATAAACATTCACAACTTGTTTAGAATGCAATGGATACAGTCTCAACTAGTTTTGAAATAGAAACATTTACAACTTCTTTGAAATAGAAGCATTGACAACTTGTTTCGAATGGAAACATTCACAACTTGTTTAGAATGAAATGAAAACAATGACAACTTTTTTCGAATAGAAACATTCACAAGGTGTGTAGAATGAAATTGAAAGATTAACATATTATTTGGAATGGAAACATTCACAACTTATTCAGAATGGAATGGAAACATTCACAGCTTGTTTGGAAAGAAATGAAAACATTCAGAACTTGTTTGGAATGGAAACACTGTCAACTTGCTGAGAATGAAGAAGAAACATTCACAACTTGTTTAGAATGACTTGCAAACATTCACAGCTTGTTTGGTCTAGAAAGATTCACAAATTCACAACTTATTTCGAATGGAAATAATTATAACTTGTTTAGAATGGAAACAATCGCTAGTACTTTGAAATGAAAACATTCACAACTTGTTTAGAATGAAATGGAAACATTCACAAATTCCTTAGAATGAAGTGGAAACATTCATAAGTTGTATAGAATGGAAACATTCACAACTTGTTTAGAATGAAATGGAATCTTGCACAATTTTTTTAGAATGAAATGGAAACATTCATAACTTGTTTGCAATGGAAACATGCACAACTTTTTTAGAATGAAATTGAAACATTCAAAAATTGTTTGGAATAAAATGGAAACATTAACAACTAGTTACAAATGAAAAGATTCACAACTTGTTTAGAATGAAATGGAAACACTTACAACTTCTTGTGAATGGAAACATTCACAACGTGTTTAGAATGATATGAAAACATTCATAACTTGTTTAGAATGATATGGCAACATTAACAACTTGTTTGGAATCAAAACATTCATAGATTGTTTAGAATGAAATATAAACATCCACAACTTGTTTGGAATGCAAACATTCACAATTTTTTTGGAATAGAAATATTCATAACTTGTTTGGAATGAAATGAAAACATTCACAATTTGTTTAGAGTGGAAACATAGACAACTTGTTTGGAATAGGAACATTCACAACTAGTTTAGAGTGAAATGGAAACATTCATAACTTGTTTAGAATAAAAACATCACAACTTGTTTAGAATGAAATGGAAACAACCACAACTAGTTTAGGATGGAAACATTCACAACTTGCCTACAGTAGAAATATACATAACTAGTTTAGAATGGAAACATTCACAACTTGTTTATAATGAAATGGAAACATTCATAACTTGTTTACAAAGAAATGGAAACATTCAAAACTAGTTTGGATTATGATAGAAAATTTTATGACTTGTTTAGAATGAAAAAGAAACATTCACAACTTGTTTAGAATGATATGCAAACATTCACAACTGGTTTAGAATAGAAACACTCATAACATCATAACTTCATTGGAATTGGAAACATTCACAACTTGTTTAGAATGATATGCAAACATTCACAACTGGTTTAGAATAGAAACACTCATAACATCATAACTTCATTGGAATTGGAAACATTCACAACTTGTTTAGAATGGAACCATTCACAAGTTGTTTAAAATGAAATGGAAACACTCACAACTTGTTTAGAAAAGAAACATTCATAGCTTGTTTAGAATGAAATGAAAATATTCACAACTTGTTTACATTGAAATAAAAATGTTCACAACTTGATTGGGGTGAAATGGAAACATTCACAACCAATTTCAACTAAAAACATTCAGAACTTGTTTAGAATGAAATGGAAATATTCATAACCTGTTTACATTGATATGAAAACCCTCACATCGTGTTTGGAATGGACACATTCACAATTAGTTTGGAATGTAAAGTCACAACATATTTTAAATGAAATGCAAAAATTCACAACTAGTTTCAAATGGAAATATTGACAACTTGTTTAGAATTAAATGGAAGCATTCACAACTTCTTTCAAATAGAAACATTTACAACTACTTTTAATTAAAATGGAAACATTCCCAACTTGTTTAGAATGAAATGGAAACAATCCCAACTTGTTTAGAATAAAAAAAGAAACAATCACAAATAGTTTGGAAAGGAAACATTCACAACTTTTTTTGAGAATTAAATGGAAGCATCCATAACTTATTTTGAATAGAAACACCCACAACTTGTTTTGATTGAAATGGAAACATTGACAACTTGTTTAGAATGAAATGCAAACATTTACAACTTATTTATAAGGAATTGGAAACATTCACAACCTGTTTGGAATAAAATGACTCACAACTTGTTTGCAATAGAAACATTCACAACTTGTTAAGATTGAAATAGAAACATTGACAACTGGTTTCGAGTGGAAACATTCACAAACTATTTAGAATAAAATGGAAACATTGGCAACTTGTTTGGAATGGAAACATTCATAACTTTTACAGAATGAAATAGAACATTCTATTAGTGTTGTGCCCAAAAAGCCAATCACGAGATGATTGTATTTTAGCACATAGAGTCATGATATTTTATTGAGGCATTAATCCAGCAATTATGTTTGTTGTTTTGTTTCTGTGTAACGTAATAAACATAATTGTAACCCTAGAATAATGATATTCTAAAACGTCCCTAGTATAGTATTATTGTGGAGCGGGTTGCAATAATACATAATGACTAGCATATGTGGAGACTAATATGAGATATGTAGTCTACATATGGGTACAAGTTGGAGAACTTGTGTACTGGACCAACCCACCATGAGAACACTTCATGGATCGTTATATGAGTGTCATAAGTGATTCTCATAGTGATCATGGTATATGTAGTCCTTCGACCTAAGATCATCAAGGTTCCTTACATGTGAGTCACATACTTTGATACTTTCCTTTGTTGCTCGTAACTGAGTGAACTTGAAGGAGGTCATTGGGTATGTCACATATCATGCGGAGGGATTTGTATGATCAAGATGGGATTTGTCCCTCCTATGTAATGGGAGTGATATCTTTGGGCCCCTTGATAGAGTAAGACTTAGAAAAATGCATGGCCATGCTCGGATGAGTTGATATACGATATCAATGTCATCAGTTTAAGTTGGTTTACTCGGTAATCAATAAACCAAAGATTGGGCTATACGAGAGTAACACATTCCATGTCTCGTGCTTAGTCTTGATATCTTGGACAAAGGGACAATGGCATATATTGGTGATGATCATAATGGTTTACTCGAATCACCAACAATCTTGTCACTTGGGTAGCAATGATGTGTTGATAGACACCGCTCATTGCTTATGATCATAAATGTGATTTATGATCATTGCCAATGTGGTAAGAGCCTATTGGGTCGCACACATAGAGCTATTTGGATCATTAGAGTGCACGGGCTAATAATTTGGGTTTTGGTTTCACAATAATTTCGTATTAATAATGGGCCCAATAGTTGAGCCATTATTAAGCCTGAAATTAAAGCCTAATTGGATTAAGTCTTTGAAACCCATTAGACCTAAAAGCTGAGTCTCACTATAAACACAACTTCTAGTGAGAAATTCACAGGTCTCCTTGCCCTAGCCTCCCAAAAGGACAGCCGCACTCTTCTCTTGCAATTCCTTGGAGGACGCAAGCTAGCACTGCGAGCGCAAGAGAAACACATCTGCCGGGACATGGTGGAAGCGTGGTGATCCCGAGAGGCTCGTGTGGGTACCATAGAGAGCCTGAACACGTCAACTGTTCAGGTTTTGTGATTCGACTCTACAGTTAAGTGAGAGATCTTAACCAAAAATTAGGTATGAAAATTTTTGAAAACCCAGTTTACCCCGTTTCACTTGGATCCTGGAGGGTTTTGGTTAAATTTCGCTGCGTTGTTTGGCTCCCAAAACCCAACACATTCACATATTGTTTGGAATGGATACACTCAGAACTTGTTTAGAATAGAATGAAAACATTCACAGCTTCTTTGGAAAGAAATGGAAACATTAGAACTAGTTTGGAATGGAAACATTGACAACTTGTTGAGAATGAAATGGAAACATTCACATCTTCTTTGGAATGGAAACATTCACAACTTGTTTAGAATGATTTACAAACATTTACAACTGGTTTGCAATTAAAACATTCACAACTTCACAACTTGTTTGGATTGGAAACAATCAAAACTTGTTTACAATGAAATGGAAATAATCACTTCTACTTTGTAATGGAAACATTCACAACTTGTTTAGAATAAAAATGAAACATTCACAAATTCCTTAGAATAAAATGGAAACATTCACAACTTGTTTGAAATGATATAGAATCTCGCACAATCTGTTCAGAATTAAATGGAAACATTTACAGCTATTTTGGAATGGAAACATGCACAACTTATTCAAAATGAAATAGAAACATTCAAAATTTGTTTAGAATGAAACAGAAACATTCACAACTAGTTATGACTCAAAAGATTCACAACATATTTAGAATGAAATGGAAACACTGGCAATATGTTTGGAATGGAAACATTCATAATGTGTTTGGAATGAAATGGAAACATTCATAACTTCTTTAGAATGAAATGGAAACATTCACAGCTTATTTTGAATTGAAACATTCACAACTTGTTTATAATGAAATTGAAACAATCACAACTTGTTTGGAATGGAAATATTCATAACTTTTTTGGAATAAAAATCTTCATAACTTATTTGAAATGAAATTAAAACATTCACAATTAGTTTGGAATGGAAACATTCACGACATGTTTGGAATAGCAACATTCATAACTAGTTTAGAATGAAATGGAAACATCCATAACTTGTTTAGAATAAAAACATTCACAACATGTTTAGAATGAAATGGAAACAGTCACAACAAGTTTCGAATGGAAACATTCACAACTTGCTTGGAGTAAAACATACACAATAAGTTTGGAATGCAAACATTCACAAAATTTAGAATGAAATGGAAACATTCATAACTTGTTTGGAATAAGGTGGAAACATTCACAACTTGTTTAGAACGATATGCAAACATTCACAACTGGCTTGGAATAGAAACATTCACAAATTGTTTGGAATAAAATGGAAATAATCACAACTAGTTTGGAATGGAAAGATTCACAACATGTTTAGAATGAAATGGAAACATTCACAAATTCTTTAGAATGGAAACATTCACAGCTTGTTTAGAATCAGATGGAAACAATCACAACTAGTTTAGAATGGAAACATTCACAACATGTTTAGAATGAATTGGAAACTTTCACAACTTGTTGAGAATGGAAGCATTCACAAATTGTTTAAAATAAAATAGAAACACTCACAAATTTTTTGGAATGAAAACCTTCACAACTTGTTTAGAATGAAATGGAAACTTTCACAACCTTTTTGGAAAGAAATGGAAATGTTCACAACTTGTTTAGAATGAAATGGAAACATTTACAAATTGTTTGAAATGGAAACATTCATAACTTGTTTAGAATGATATGGAAACCTTCACATCCTGTTTAGAGTGGAAACATTCACAACCAATTTAGAATGCAATCATTCACAACCTATTTAGAATGAAATGAAAATGTTCACACCAAGTTTGGAAAGGAAAGATTCATAACTTGTTTAGAATTAAATGGAAGCATTCACAACTTATTTGGAATATAAACATTCACAACTTGTTTTGATTGAAATGGAAACATTCACAACTTGTATAGAATGAAATACCAACATTCACAACTTGTTTTGAATGAACTGGAAACATTCCCAACTTGTTTAGAATGAAATGGAAACAATCGCAACTAGTTTGGAAAGGAAACACTCACAACTTGTTTAGAACCAAATGGAAGAATTCACAACTTATTTGGAATAGAAACATTCATAACTTGTCTTGGTTGGAAGGGAAACATTCACAAGTTGTTTAGAATGAATTGCAAGCATCCACAATTTGTTTAGAATGAATTGGAAACATTCACAACTTGTTTGAAATAGAAACATTCACAACTTGTTTGTAATGGAAAAATTCACAACTAGTTTACAGTGGAAGCATTCACAACTTGTCTAGATTAAAATGGAAACATTGACAACTAGTTTTTTGGAATGGAAACATTCTCAACTTGTTTAGAATGAAATGGAAACATTGACAAGTTGTTTGGAATGGAATCATTCACAAGCTGTTTAGAATGAAATGGAAACATTCACAACTTGTTTGGAATGGAAATAATCACAACTTATTTAGAATGGAATGGAAACAATTACAACTTATTTGGAATGAAATGGAAATATTCACAACTTGTTGAGAATGAAATTGAAACATTCACAACTTGTTTAGAATGATTTGCAAACATTCACAACTAGTATAGAATACAAACATTCACAACTTCACAACTTGTTTGGAACGGAAACAATCACAACTTGTTTAGGATGAATTGGAAACAATCATAACTAGTTTGAAATGGAAAAGTTCACAACTTGTTTAGAATGAAATGGAAACATTCAAAAAAATTTTAAAAAGAAATCGAAACAAGCACAACTTGTTTAAAATGATTTGGAATCTTGCACAATCTATTTGGAATGAAATGGAAACATTCCTAACTAGTTTGGAAAGGAAACATTCACAACTTGTTTAGAATGAAATAGAAACATTCACAAATTGTTTGGAATGAAATTAAAACATTCACAACTAGGTACAAATCGAAAGATTCACAACTTGTTTAGGATGAAATGGAAACATTCACAACTTGTTTGGAATGGAAACATGCACAACTTGTTTGGAATGGAAACATTGCACAACTTGTTTGGAATGGAAACATTCACAACTTTTTTAGAATGAAATGGAAATATTCATACCTTATTTAGAATGAAAACATTCAGAACTTGCTTAGAACAAAGGCATTCATAACTTGTTTAGAATGAAATGAACATATCCACAACTTGTTTAGAATCGAAACAATCATAACTTGTTTAGAATGAAATAGAACATTCACAACTAGTTTGGAATGGAGACTTTCACAAATAGTTTATGTTAGTGTTGTACCCAAAGCCAATCATGGGATGATTGTATTTTGCACATTGAGTCATGATATTTTATTGAGGCATTTTTCAAATAATTGTGTTTGTTTTTTGTTTCTGTGTAAATAATCAAACGTATTTATAACCCTAGAATAATGATATTCTTAAATGTCCCTAGTCTTGTACCAATAATCCATAAAGACAGCATATGTGGAGACTAATGTGAGAAATATTGTCTACATATGGGTACAAGTTGGATAACTTGTGTACTGGACTGACCCATCAAAAGAATGCTACATGGATCATTCTATGAGTGTGATAAGTGTTTCTCATACTGATCTGGTGTATGTAGTCCTTTCACTTGAGATCATCAAGGTTCCCTACATAGGAGTCACATACTTTGATACTACTGAATATTGCTCATAACTAAGTGAACTTGAAAGTGATCCTTGTGTGGGTCACATATCATGTAAAGGGATTTGTATGGTCAACATGGAATTTGTCTCCAATATAACTTAGTGATATCTCTGGTCTCCTTGTTAGAGTGAGCTAACAAAATGCATGGCCATGCTCGGATGAGTTGATATACGATATCAATGTCATCAATTTAAGTTAGTCTACTCAAGAATCAACAAACCATGGATTAGGCTACATGAGAGTAACACATTCCATGTCTCGTGCTCAATCTTGATATCATGAACAAAAGGACAATGGCATATATGAATAATGGGCATGGAGGATTAGTTGAATCACTGACTATCTTGTCACCTGGGCAGCAATGATGTGTTGCTAGATACCGCCCAATGTTGTTTTATCATAAATGTGATTTATGATCATTGCTAATGTGATAGAAGCCTATAGGGTCACGTACTTAGAACCAATTGGATTATTTAAGTGCATGGGCCAAATTGTTTGGTTTTGGTTTCATGATAATTTAGGATTAATAATTGGCCAAAAGGTTGAGCCATTATGAAGCCTGAAATTAAACCTAATTGGATTAGCGTTTTGAAACCCATTAGGCTTGGGATTTAACCATCACTATATATACATCATATAGCGAGAATTTTCACAGCCTTTTTCCTAGCCACCCAAAGAATGAAATCAAAAGGGTTCTAATAAGTTCCATTCACGCTGTCCTCTCACTTTTCCTCAAAGGACACAAGTTAGCTCTGCCACCGCAAGAGGAATGCACCTGTTGAAATGTGGTAAAGGCATGATGATCCAAGAGGTTCGTGTGGATACCGTAAAGAGCTTGAACATGTCAATAGTTCAAGTTTGTGATTCGACTCAATAGTTGGGTGAAAGATCCCAACCAACTAGGTATAAAAATTTTGAATACCCGTTTCACTTGGATCCTAGAGGGTTTCGGTTAGTTTTCACTGTATTATTTGGCTCCTAAAACCCTATAGTGGTATCAAAGCTATTGGTGAGAGCCTAAATCAGAGTAAGTGTCAAATTGCATGATATGTTGTATGTTCTAATGCTTTTGATCATGATTAATTGGATTGATTCATGATGCATGAAACAAAACTCGTAATATATATAAGACATATGAAAAATGACACAAATTGGTTGATAAGATTAACCCTAGATTGATGGGTATGAGATACCTATCTAAATTGGGATTGTTGCAATGGTTGCTACAACCTTAGCAGACATCAGCCATGTGTGTTCGGGCACCCTAGGTAGGGTACTTTTGGCCATGTCCTTAGTGGGATCACCACCTGCTAACTGGCTAACGGGATTACCATCCGTGAAGTGCCACATTAATAAAAACTAGTTAATAAACACGCGTTAATTAGCATGCATTTTTGTTAAATGAGATTTGACATGATATGCTGATTGGTGGTTGAAGCATGGTGCATGGTTATAGCCCATGTTGGTTGTACTTGTAAATACGGCCTCTGAGTCATGCCTTTTCCTTATTGCTCTTATTGTACCTTCTCTTCTCACCTTACTTCCCTCGAATGTAACTCGAGGTTTCTATTATTGATTTAATTGTACATTTTCAAATCATTTGAGGTGGTGTGCCTGATGAGATGGCTACAAAAAGACAACCAAGGAAGGATGAGAAGTAGCTTGTGAAGACCTTTTCTTTTCTTAAGCTTTTATGATATTCTCATTGGCTTGAGAATATATCATAGTTTGGGCTATAACCATGTCACGTTTAATTTGTTGTTAGCATAAGATCTATGTTTTATATTTCTATGTAATGCATGTAGAAGACAACTGAAGATAATAATTAGTGAGATCAAAAGGAAAATCCCTTACGGAAAATATTAAGTTATTAGATGTGATGTCTTCCAAATGTTGGCACTCATCAAGAATTTGATCAACATTGGGTTGTTATGCCAAAGCAAAGCACCTATATTGATCTTGGAAAGATCCAATGGGATAAAAGTGATATCCAAATTGCTAACTTTAGGACTAACTTAACTAAGTCATCCCAATACGATTGGGGACTTATAGGCATAGAGATGGGCTTAAGTTCATGAGATGAGTTATTAGCACCCTAGCCCTTTTTTTAAGCTCCTAGGATTCATTTACCTTAGCCATCACCTCAGGCAACCTCCTTCCTATGAAATTCAAGGTAAAGAAGCTTCAATTGAACCCTTACTGAGCTTAGATTTGGCAGGTAAATCGAAGGAACACCTCAACGCACCCAACACGCCACCATAGGCCTACCTTGGTGCCACCATGCTCAGTTTAGCTTCCTTTGTTCTTTAAATGTCTCTATTCATTTTGCAGGTTCTTTTTCCTAGTTTTGTTGAGGTTGGCAACTATTGTAAATGCCTAGGAAGCTATCTTTAGTTAGACTAAATGCCCAAATGGTGGAGGGTAAGGCCAGTTGGCTTGGCGGCTAAGACTTTTGACTAAGTCTTGGTCTTTACCTCCCATAAACCATCTATATATTTTAGGAGATTTGGTCAACCTATTTGACTTAATTTTTGGGACAATTTAAGCACCTTCTTCATGCTTTAACTCAGCCATTTAGGACATCAAACTTTCACATGCACTTATAGACCTTTTAGGTGCACCTGAAAGCTCTTAGTGCATTTAATGGTGCTCATCACTTTTCTTATGTGACATTCAACTCTTTTTGTCTTGCTTTGCAATCCTCATCTTCATTTTAATATTAAGCATCAATCCCACATAATTTCTCTTAAGACACATGGCTTCAAAACCTTTACATTCACATGGGTGCACATGAGGGCATGCTTGAAAGCCACCTAGTGCCTCCCCCTTGGTGCCCCTTAGTGCCCTTAGGTTTCTTAGCCATACTTTTCTCATTTTGAATCCTTATTTTAAAACCTACATTGGCACTTAGTTTTAGTCATTTTTAGTTCACAAATATGGCACTTTTCTTCAAGTTTCCCGTTATGTTCACTTAAAGCACCCTTGGGCATCCTATTGGGCACATAACCTTATATGCCTATTAGTTCACCCCTGGACACATTTATGACTTAGCTACATTTTATACACATTCTAATTATAGCCTATGGCCTATACAAGTCACAAGCGTGACACCTCAACTCCCCTATATATACCTGGGGAGGCTCTTAGTTAAGATCATCTGATCACACACCTCCCTTCCATACACTGATTGGCTTTAGTGCAAATAGGAGATTGTTAGTGTTGTGCCCAAAAGCCAATCATGAGATGATTGTATTTTTGCACATTGAGCCATGATATTTTATTAAGGCATTAATCCAGCAACTATGTTGTTGTTTTGTTTCTGCGTGATGTAATAAACATAATTGTAACCCTAAAATAATGATATTCTCAAATGTCCCTGGTCTAGTATTATTGTGGAGCGGGTTACAATAATATATAATGACTAGCATATGTGGAGACTAATATGAGATATGTAGTCTACATATGGGTACAAGTTGGAAAACTTGTTACTGGACCGACCCACCATAAGAATGCTACATCAATCATTATATAAGTGTCATAAGTGATTCTCATAGTGATCATGGTATATGTAGTCCTTTGACCTAAGGTCATCAAGGTTCCCTACATGTGACTCACATACTTTGATACTTCCCTTTGTTGCTCATAATTGAGTGGACTTAAAGGAGGTCATTGGGTATGTCACATATCATGCAGAGGGATTTGTATGATCAAGATGGGATATGTCCCTCCTATGTAATGGGAGTGATATCTTCGGGCACTTTCATAAAGTGAGACTTAGAAAATGCATGGCCATGCTTGGATGAGTTGATATACGATATCAATGTCATCAATTTAAGTTAGTCTTCTCGGTAATCAAGAAAGCAAAGATTGGGCTATACGAGAGTGACACATTCCATGTCTCGTGCCTAGTCTTGATATCTTGGACAAAAGGACAATGGCATATATGGGTATTGATCATAAAGGTTTAGCCGAATCACAGACAATCTTGTCACTTGGGTAGTAATGATGTGTTGTTAGACATCACTCATTGCTTATGATCATAAAAGTAATTTATGATCATTGCCAACGTGGTAAGAGCCTATTGGGTTGGGTCACACACATAGAGCTATTTGGATTATTGTAGTGCATGGGCTAATTATTTGGGTTATGGTTTCATGATAATTTCATGTTAATAATTGGCCCAAAACCTGAGCCATTATTAAGCCTGAAATTAAAGCCTAATTGGATTAGGGCTTTGAAACCCATTAGGCCTGGAAGTTGAGTCTCACAATGAATACAACCTTTAGTGAGAAGTTTGTAGCCTTGCCCTAACCTCCCAAAAGGACAGCTGCACTCTTCTCTTGCAATTCCTTGGAGGACACAAGCTAGAACCGCGTGCGCAAGAGAAATGCATCTGCCGGGATGTGGTGGAAGTGTGGTGATCCTGAGAAGCTCATGTGGATACCATAGAGAGCTTGAACACGTCCATTATTCAAGTTTTGTGATTCTACTCTACAGCTGGGTGAGATATCTCAACCGAAATTAGGTATAAAAATTTTGAACACCCGGTTTACCTCATTTCGCTTGGATCCTAGAGGGTTTTGGTTAAATTCCACTGCGCTTGTTTGGCTCCCGAAACCTTACAGAAAAGCCACCTTGAAAAGATTGTTTTGTCATCTCCTCGACCTCCTCCTTTAGCTTTACTAAGGCCTCAAGTTCTTTGTTCCACTTATTTCTTAACTTCTTCAACTGTTCAACCTAGATGTGAAAAGATCTTGGGCTACCTCAACATACAGGGGCTCCTGCTCTTTTTGAAAAACCTTATTGGCTGAAGTTTCCTTCACCAACTTTGCTCCTAAAGTGGCCATCTTCAAGGAGTAATCCTCAAACAACATTTGGGTACCCTCGATGAGCTCTTGGTGTAGCCCTGCTATTTCTTCTTTAGCTATTTTTTTTAATTCTCCGTATTTATAGTAGAAAGTTGCCAAGGCACCTTTGGCCTTCAATAAATTATCCTCGGTCTGGCTCCGAATCATGGTCTGCTTAGCAAACCAAGCTTAGAAATATCCTTCATAAACGAGCATCTGTATAAAGGAGGAATAAAAAGTAAGCCCACAACCTAAGTAATGGCAAAAAAAAAAATTCTAAGTACCAGGAAAAAGCTAGACCTGGGCAGCATGTTCGATAATCCGAGCAGCCAAGATTTCCTAGTTCAACCATGATTCTGTTATAGTCAGGAATGTGGTGTTTGTCATTACGCCCCTTGCCATATGAGGGACCATCTTCTGGCAATCCTTGGAGAATAAATCCATATCCTTAGTAAATTTCTAGAAGGGCTCCCTTGGAACCTTCCCAAGGGGAATCCTAGCATCGCAAAGTTGGTGCCTTCACTCATGTTCAGCTACCCAGTCTAGCACCACCACTTCTTCTGCATGATCTCACTGAAGTTTGGCTACCACATTAGTGCTTAACCACTCATCTATAAAATCTAAAATCCCAAGAAAGACAAAACTTATAAATGAAAGGTCAAAGTCCAAACCGGGTAAAGGAACCTTGGGGTTGCCGGCTTTAGAGTCACTTACCTTGAGGATATTGGCAGGGACATCCTTCCCCTTCAGCTTCCTCATTTCCTCGACCTCATCAACTGAAAGAATAGGTAGAGAAGTCCCCAAGGTCTCGACAGCAGAGTTAGGACTAACTAGGGTAGACAAGATGGTGACCTCGATGACCGAATCCTCTACCTCTTTAGTGACCTTGAAAGGCCGAGGAATAGAGTCTTCCATAGCCTTCTTCTGTTAAGGCTCCCCCAAAGGCTTCCCTTCTTCATCTTTGGGGCTTTCCTCTCTTTCCCCCTTTTTCCTTGTTCGCCCTTCTCGGCCTGGCATGGAAAAAGCTCTTGCAGAAGTTAGCAGACTTGTCACCTATCTCTGGAAAATGAAAAAAATATCAGTATAAGTACAAATTGATCCAGTAAATAATGGGCAAAAACTAACTTACTCTGCAAAAGGGCTTGATGAGTAAGCTCCCTCCAAAGGAGCATGACTATTATAGATTGCTTCTCATCCATGCTTGGTTTAGGCATTTTGAGGTTAGTATGGTGTTCCTTGACAATGCCTAACTCCCAAAGAACCTCTTCAGTCATCAAACTCCACCGAATAGGAAAAAGATAAGGTGGGCGCGAAAATGCTTGTTCGTCCCAGTCAGCTACCTGCCTAATACGACGGTCGAACTCCTCAAATTAGGATTCAAGCTTTTCGGTCAAAAGCTTCGACGGATCCACAACATCGAGAGCCAAGGCCCCAAAAGCCCACTTCATTGACAAGTTCTTCCATTCCTTTGGTACTTCCATAAAGAAGTATTACTTCTGCCAGCCCTACCAGCTATCTTTGGTGATGAAGGTGAAGGTACACTTTTTACTAGCGGTTCCCCAAGGGAAAAGAAAATAGAATGACCCCTTTAGAATAGGATGTAGTTTGTAATATTGCATGAAGAAAATAAAGTGGGGGACTACTTTAATAACTCATACATACATAAAAAAACATTTAAATAAGAATAGGAGTTCAGAGGTAATTGGTTGATGGCTACACCATAGAACTCATAGAAATTAGAAATCATCTTCGGGGGGATAACAGAGACCCACTTTTAGTTAAGACCTGAAAATGGTGATTTCTCTTTCCTATGGATGATAGTTTAGTTTGCCACGTTCGGGGACCTTAGTCATAACATACGAAGGGAGAAAGAACTTCATCTACCATTTCTTCACTTTCCAAATAGGGCAACATAAATGGGCATTCAACGAACTGCAACCCTTCTCGGCCATACTAACTGTTGGGTTTCGGGAGCCAAACAGCGTAGTGGAATTTAACCGAAGCCCTCCAGGATCCAAGTGAAACGGGGTAAATCGGGTGTTTGAAAATTTTCATACCTAATTTTCGGTAGAGATCTCTCACTCAACTGTACAGTTGAATCGTAAAACCTGAAGAGTTGATGTGTTCAAGCTCTCTATAGTATCCACACAAGCCTCTCAGGATCACCACGCTTCAACCACGTCCCGGCAGATGCGTTTCTCTTGCGCTCGCAGTGCTAGCTTGCGTCCTCCAAGGAATTGCAAGAGAAGAGTGCGGTTGTCCTTTTGGGAGGCTAGGGCAAGGAGACCTACGAATTTCTCACTATAAGTTGTATTTATAGTGAGACTCAACTTCCTAGCCTAATGGGTTTCAAAGCCCTAATCCAATTTGGCTTTAATTTCGAGCTTAATAATGGCTCAACTTTTGGGCCCATTATTAATACGAAATTAAAGTGAAACCATAACCCAAATAATTAGCCCATGCACTTCAATGATCCAAATAGCTCTATGTGTGTGACCCAATAGGCTCTTACCGCGTTGGCAATGATCATAAATCACATTTATGATCATAAGCAATGAGCGTTGTCTAGCAACACATCATTGCTACCCAAGTGCCAAGATTGTCGGTGATTCGACTAAACCTTTATGATCATCACCGATATATGTCATTGTCCCTTTGTCCAAGATATCAATACTAAGAATGAGACATGGAATGTGTCACTCTCGTATAGCCCAATCTTTGGTTTCTTGATTACCGAGTAGACTAATTTAAACCGATGACATTGATATCGTATATCAACTCATCCAAGCATGGCCATGCATTTTTCTAAGTCTTACTCTATCAAGGGGCCCGAAGATATCACTCCCGTTACATAGGAGGGACAAATCCCATCTTAATCATACAAATCCCTCCGGATGATATGTGACATACCCAATGACCTCCTTCAAGTTCACTCAGTTACAAGCAACAAAAGGAAGTATCAAAGTATGTGACTCACATGTAGGGAACCTTGACGATCTTAGGTCAAAGGACTATATATGACATGATCACTATGAGAATCACTTATGACACTCATATAGCGATCCATGTAGTGTTCTCATGGTGGGTCGGTCCAGTACACAAGTTCTCCAACTTGTACCCATATGCAAACTACATATCTTATATTAGTCTCCACATATGCTAGTCGTTATGTATTATTGCAACCCGCTCCACAATAATACTAGACGAGGCACGTTTGAGAATATCATTATTCTAGGGTTACAATTATGTTTGTTACGTTACGCAGAAATAAAACAACAAACCATAATTGCTAGATTGATGCCTTAATAAAATATCATGACTCAATGTGTAAAATATACAATCATCTCATGATTGGCTTTTGGGCACAACACTAACACTAACTTCAGGACTCTGAATATCCATACTCTATCCCAAAATCCTAAGGCTTTACGTCAAAACAGGGAAAAAGATGAAGAAGGATAAAAAAGCAACTTCGGACAGTCCACACACTTGATTATGTTTCAAAGAAGCTGATGAGCCACTATGAAAATTGCCAAAAATCACTCTACCATAGAGGACCATTATAAGAAGAGAGAAAATTAGCAAACAATAAAAGGCAAAAAGAGAAGCAGAATGATACGTGACGTACATCCACTTTGAACAAAGGGATATATAGCCTGAGGAAGGCAAGCAAAAAGGTGCCATAATGACTATCTCCTACCGAAGAAATGTAACCAATGCAAAAAATAACCAATCAAACTATGACATGTGTCAACTAGTGCATAAATTAAGGGCATACCTCCTGAGCTGTCAAATCAGTAATGCATAGATCGCAACAACCAGTCTGCCTACCCAAAAAATTAAAATTTTTTTATGGGAATCAGATACTCTCATGGTGGGAAAAAACCCTAAAACCATACACGCGTGATGAAGGTCAGCATAGTAGAGCCGAAGATACAACTTTGTTTCTATTTGATGGGGGTATGTGATAGCCAAAGGACTATCCCCTAAGGAACCTTTGGAAAAAAGGGGTTTGACCACCACCTCAAATGGCAGACCAACAATCGTCATAGAATGAGCTGACCACCCTTAGAAGATTGACGCATGCACACCTTCAGAACACCCTAAAGGGACCTCAGAGGAACATGCCAAACACACAGTCTTCTGGGACCACTAACAAGGACCATCCACATGCCCCCTGATCTGATGAATGAGCATAGTTGCCTACTAGCCCTAGGCCAACTGGAGACTCCCATCCCTAGGCACTAACCGAAGGACCCCTTAATCCGACCTTCCATGTGTCTGAATCTCCTTTGCTCGAGCAAAATGATTCTCTCTTCAACTCCCTTATATATACCCGAGGAGGCTCCGACGTAAAATCATCTGATCACAAGCCTTTTTTACCTATTTCTCTTATACATCTCCCTTCCACATACTAACTTGGCCATCAGAGGTCCCTTCCCCGGTAATACTCCAAGGAACCCGCTAACCCTGTTTTACACTACTACAAATACAACTTAAGCAAAGAACCTTCGGAGGACAATATGTCATACATAGAGGATTTCCTAGAGCATCAATATGCAACACACTTTATAACATAGGCATGGCACTGTTAGTGTTATGCCCAAAAGCCAATCATGAGATGATTGTATTTTTTGCACATTAAGTCATGATATTTTATTAAGGCATTAATCCAGCAATTATGTTTGTTGTTCTTTCTCTGCGTAACGCAATAAACATAATTGTAACCCTAAGAATAATGATATTCTCAAACGTCCCTAGTCTAGTATTATTGTGGAGCGGGTTACAATAATATATAACGACTAGCATATGTGGAGACTAATATGAAATATATAGTATACATATGGGTACAAGTTGGAGAACTTGTGTACTGGACCAACCCACCGTGAGAACATTACATGGATCGTTATATGAGTGTCATAAGTGATTCTCATAATGATCATGGTATATGTAGTCCTTTGACCTAAGATCATTAAGGTTCCTTACATGTGAGTCACATACTTTGATACTTTCCTTTGTTGCTCGTAAGTGAGGGAACTTGAAGGAGGTCATTGGGTATGCCATATATCATGCGGAGGGATTTGTATGATCAGATAGGATTTGTCCCTCCTATGTAACGGGAGTGATATCTTCGGGCCCCTTGATAGAGTGAGACTTAGAAAATGCATGGCCATGCTCGGATGAGTTGATATACGATATCAATGTCATCAGTTTAAGTTGGTTTACTCGGGAATCAAGAAACCAAAGATTGGGCTATACGAGAGTGACACATTCCATGTCTCGTGCTTAGTCTTGATATCTTGGACAAAAGGATAATAGCATATATTGGTGATGATCATAAAGGTTTAGTCGAATCATCGACAATCTTGTCACTTGGGTAGCAATGATGTGTTGCTAGACACTGCTCATTAGATCATTGGAGTGCATGGGCTAATAATTTGTAATAATTTTGTATTAATAATGGGCCCAATAGTTGAGCCATTATTAAGCCCGAAATTAAAGCCTAATTGGATTAGGGCTTTGAAACCCATTAGGCCTGGAAGTTGAGTCTCACTATAAATACAACTTTTAGTGAGAAATTCACCGGTCTTCTTGCCCTAGCCTCCAAACAGAACAGCTGCACTCTTCTTTTGCAATTCCTTAGAGGACACAAGCTAGCACTGCGAGCGCAAGAGAAATGCATCTGCCAGGACGCGGTGGAAGCATGGTGATCCCGATAGGCTCGTGTGGATACCATAGAGAGCTTGAACACGTCAACTGTTCAGGTTTTGTGATTTGACTCTACAGTGGAGTGAGAGATCTCAACCGAAAATTAGGTATGAAAATTTTCGAACACCCGGTTTACCTCATTTCACTTGGATCCTGGAGGGTTTCGGTTAAATTCCGCTGCGCTGTTTGGCTCCCAAAACCCAATAGACACAAACCGTGTATGGCTACTGTAGCTCACATAAAAATTTTGCTTGAAAAGTCAATTTAATGAATCGAACATGGCTGTGCTTGAAACCCTGTTGGGTGACATGGCCCTCAACATGGCATGTTTAAGGGTATGTATGGCCCGTGGAACTTAGAAAAAATTTTAAACTTACCTGGAATTAAACATAGCTCTTTTTCCTATTTTTGAACATAACATTCTCCCCAAAATGATCTA
The DNA here is from genome assembly GCA_039654915.1 of Aquilaria yunnanensis. Classification (NCBI taxonomy): domain Eukaryota; kingdom Viridiplantae; phylum Streptophyta; class Magnoliopsida; order Malvales; family Thymelaeaceae; genus Aquilaria; species Aquilaria yunnanensis. Next base: position 73,256,087 of record CM077594.1, read on the forward strand.
GATTACTACACCAAAATTACTGAGCATAAGATTACTGGACAGCTAAAAGGTAATTAGGCTTACTCATGATAAGATTAAAGAAATGAAAACAAAGCTAAGGGACAATTTAACCCATGTGTTGCCTCCTAAGAAGTGCTTGGATTAACATCATCGGCCGGATGTGATGGATGTTCAGTCAGATCTAAGCCTGGAGCAGCTAAGTGTGATGTCTTCTTGAGGCATGTTGGGTATATTGCTTCCAAAATAATGCTTGAGTCATTGGCCATTCATGTTAAATGTCCCTTCCTGGAGGTGCTTAATCTTGAAAACACCAAATAGAAATGCCTTCATCATTACAAACAACCTTGGCCAATGGGATTTACGCTCACCTGAGAAAAGTCAGATTCGAGCATTCTAAATTAACACCCAATCCCTAGCTCGGAACTCTTTCCCCTGCTTTACCCTTGCACCATGTCATTTCTTCATCTTCTCTTTATGCTACATTTTTCCATTCATCCAACTCGTTAAGCTGCAATAAACATTTTTCACTTGCATGCTCAAAATTTTGGTTAATATTCTTTATGGCCCAACATGCTTTATGTTCTAACTCCACCAATAGGTGACATACATTTGCATAGACTAGTTTATGTGGAGGGTTTTGATAGGTGTCTTATATCCATTTGATATGTCCATAGTATGTCATCTAACTTAAGAGACCAATCCTTCATAGTCATAAAAACCCCTTTTCCTAGTATGTGCTTAATTTCTCTGTTAAATGATTCAGCTTGACTGCTAGCTTGTGGGTGATAAGCAGGAGTCATTCTGTGGGTAACCACAAATCTACTGAGCATTCTCCCAAGTTGAGAGTTACAAAAGTGGCTTCCTCTATCACTAATGATGGCTCATGGTGTTTCAAATCGGGTGAACAAGTTAACTTGGAACTTAACTACAAACCTCACATCATTTGTAGGTAAGGCGCATGCTTCTACCCATTTAGATACATAGTCTACCATTGCTAGAATGTACTTATTCACAAAGGATAATGGAAAGGGGCCCATAAAATCAATTCCCCAAACATCAAACACTTCATATACCTGGATTCCATGTTACTGCATTTCTTCTTTTTTAAAAATATTGCCAAATCTTTAACAACTATCGAACGAGGCTACATAGCTTCTTGCATCCTTAAACAAGGATGGCCAGTAGAACCTGTGCTCCAATACCTTTCATGCTGTAGTGTTGCCTTGGAAATGACCTCCAGCCAAGCCCTTATTACAATGCTCAAGTATTTTCTTGGTTTCTAGGTAGGCTGCACAATGTCGAATGATTTGATATGCACAAACTCTAAACAAAAATGGTTCACCCCAAAAGTAATATTTTAGCTCTGAGAAATTTCTTTTTCTTCTTTTGATACATCATGTCTCTAGGTAACTCCCTGTGTAGCAACGTGATTTTCAAGAGTCGCCACCAATCAGTTTCACCTAGGTCGATTGGATACCTGTTATGGTCTGTGAAAGATTCTAAAATCATGAGTTGGTTATGCTAAAATAACCTTATTATAGTGCCCAAAAATTGGTACCATGGGGTTCAATTTTATCTTTCCTAACTCTTTATATTCTTTACCAAAGCCGTTAACCAAAATTATTTTTATTTAATTTAATTCCAAACCGTGTGTCCTACCAAACTAATCGGATGTGGAATCTTAAGTGTCCTCTAAATTTCAAGACTCTTCCTAATCCACCAAGAATTTAAAAGAATATGGTGGGAGAAGCAGGGCAATTGGGCTTCAACAACGCATGCTATGGCGACTCTTGGGAGGGGAATATGGTGGTCAACAGCGTCAAAGACAGTAGGACGGACGAGGACTATGACGGTGCGGCTTGGAGCAAACATGAGCGGGTGCAGGAGGCTTTCAGAGATGGCCATGCGAGGTCGGACAGCAAAAGTGGACGGCAAAAGGGAAGATGAGGTGTCATCGGGTAGATAGGGAAGGTAAAGCATCGAGTAGTTGAAGCGTTAGCTAGGAGAGAGAGCAGGGGTGGCAGCACAAGGAAAAAAAACTTAGGGTTTTTTTGGATGAGGGAGGAGAGACAGGGGCTCCAGTTGTAGTTTTCCTTTTTTTCGAAAAAGCTTGGGGTTTTGTCTAATCTACTCCCCTTTTCATCAATTAATAGCCCATACTTTTACTAAGAAAGTCTAGGCAAGATTAGCTAGGTTTAACAGAGTTTAAACTTAATCCAAATTCAAATGAAGGAGATTATGATATAATCTGCTAAGATACCAAGTTAAGTCCAACAAAACTCTCAAGTTGCTGATCTTGCCATAAATTCTGTGTGAATTTCAATTTGACCCAAAACTTTAATGATTTTTCAATTGAGCCCCAAAACATACTAAAATTTTCCAGATTTCCTTAAAATTTTAGGATATCATCATATTTGCCCCAAAACTCTCAATTCCTAACAAATTTACCTCAAACTTTCCAATTTTTCCCAAAATCCTCCAAAAACTCCTGGTTGCTTCCCAAACATTCCTGTTTTCCTTAAATTGACCCAATAAAACTCTTAGGACTCTAAATTTATGCCTAGACTAAATTAATTTCTATTTTTATCATAGGTGAACTCTTTAAACTCCAAAAATCAATAACACCTAAAATGATGAAATTGCCCCTACAAAACCAAAATGCTCCTAAACTAATTTTTTTTTCTAACCTGGAACTAAAACAAAAAGTTAGTACCCAGATAAAATTGGGTGTCAATAGTTACCCCCCTTTGCATGTCTCATGGGACATGGTGCATGTGTTACCACCTCACAAAACGGGAGAATTACAAGTGTGTCATAACGGCTAAAAACCATTATATTGTGTAATTCTCACCATAGTAATTGAAGTGTGAGGGGTAAAAGGCATGATCAATACCTCCTTAAAAGTGTTCCAAGTTGGTAACTTGGTCCCCAAGAAAAGCCTTAAGGATTGCTTGTTTGTCAAGCAACCTATGGACTTTTTTGTAAGATTTTGGAAATTCAGGTACTCAATTGCAAACTTTCACAAAAGAGATTTGGAGAGCTATGGGAAGGATATGAATGGTATGAAAGTGCTATTGGAGGACCAAATTGATCATGGAAGACAAGTTTGGACAAAGGAAACACTAAGGGCAATAAGAACCTAAATGTCCTAGTGTAAACCTTAAGGTGTTCAAGCTTTTGACTTAAGTCTAAGGGTGGAATTGTAGGGTTATCCCACCATGGGGGAGGCAGCCATGACTTGATAATTAGTCAAAAATTTTGGGCACATGTGTACCATTGATTTTAAGACAAAGAAACCGTAATTAGTGAGAAGGAAAATGACATAAAGCAAGGTTAAGCTTGTTAAGTGTGTTTTGGTGCCCTTAAGCTCATTTAAGGCCATTTAAGTGGCCAAATCACTTATCCCTCTCTCATTTTCGTCCTCCCCTAGCCCAAGAACACAGCCATACTTCCTCCATAGCCACCACACCTTCAAACTTGCAATTGATTGAAATTGAAGGCAAAAGGAAGCAATTGGAAGCAAACTAGAGCTATTTCTTGCATACTTCAAGGATCAAGCTTGATTTTTCCTACCCACTTTGGTAAGGGTTCTCTTGCTCTCATGGGTTGTTTTATATAATTTTCAAACATCCATGCAGCTAGGGCTAAGCTTGGAAGAGAGCCATGAGCTTGATGAACCAAGCTTAGTGAGGGGAGTGCACTTATTGAAGGTTTTGTGACCTAGTGGGAAGTGCACAATGATGGCAGTAAAGTGAGGGTTTCTAGAGCCCAAAGTTAGTACTAACTACTGTTAAAATCCTCCTAAGACCAAGCATTAGCTTGAGGAGGGCTGCCAGAGTGATTTACTTAAGTTTATTTCATGTTTTATGGACTAATCTATGGTATCTGTTGCTGCCACATTTCATGTGTTTGTTGTTTGTGTTTGGCTGCTGCATTTGGTTGCTATATATTGTATATATGCATTGTAGTTTTTTTTTTAGTGTCTTTGGATGCAGGTTTTAATGATGGTTACATTGCCTAGTGAATCCAATTGCTACCTTTACTAAGTTTCTCAATGAAACTTATTCCCCTCAATTCTGTCATTTCAGGTCCAGCTGAAAGATCACCTTGAAACTAACCTTTTTGGTTTGATTTTTAATCTCAATTTTCAGGTACATGAACTTCCATATGTCTAGTTATGATCTGGAAATTTTGGTGATTTTAGGAACACATTTGGTATTTTTAATGGTGGTACTTATTGTGTTGTGCAGCAGCTGTCCAGCATCCTGTTTTTGGAGTCCACTGTATCTCAGGACCTCCTGTAACCTAGGGTACGTATTTAGCTGAGTTAAGACCATATTGTAGTGCATGTATGCATTTACATGTAGTGTATGTAAAATGAGAAAAGTATGTGAATATTTGAGTAATGTTTTGGCTATGTAAGTGATGTGGTGCGAAGCTGCCTAAGTGTGAATGATGAGCTGCTTACTTCTAAATTCTGTTTTGACCATATAAAGTTGTTCAAATAAAGGGAATGTAATTCCTATGTGTAATGGACATATATGGGATAGCCTTGGAGGGCTTTCCCCGTTGTGAATGAAGTGTTTGCATGGTTTGGAAAAATTGTATGGGCAAAATGGTCCAAAAGTTACCAGAATTTCGACCCTGTACCTAAAGTTGAATATCTCCCTGTGTAGAATGAATATTGGTATGAAATTTTAACCACACCTAGAGGACATCTAGAGGGTTAACTGGGCTTTGGAATTTCTGGGTTTAGATCCCTGTAACCAAATATATGACGTTGCAAATTTGGCTGAGTTACTGTTCATTTGGTCAGAATTTTGTAACCAACTTAAAAAATCCATAACTTGGTCCATAGGTGGGCTATTGATGTAAAAAAAAATTCCTTGGTTTGATCTAACTCTCTACTTGATAATGGAGAAAAAAAAACATGGGGGTATGTTGCTATAATGATACATTTTATTAGTGGAAGTTACAGGTGCAGTAGCTGGTCACTAGAACTTAACAAGATTGCCTAATGTGTGGAAGCCAAAACTAAGACTTGTGCTAGTGTTTTCCTTCTTAGCTGCCATAGTGTGCATAAATGTAAATATGTGTATTATGGTTAGACCAATATGCATGTATTTTCATAGTGCTCAAGAGGATCACTTGAGTATGTACACTAGGGGTGTTGTTCTGATGACCTACAAGACACACCAATCCTGGGAGTTTAAATGCATAGTTTTGGCACCATAACTGGACTACCCCGGAGTGGGTAATAGCATGCAAAGCCGTTACCAAATTTTTTCTGACCTTAACTGCACAATGAGAGCCTTCTCACCACCATGACCTTAAGGAAAAAAACCTTCTTCTCCTCCTCTTTGAGTTTAAGGAACTTTCCTTATTTCCTTGATGATAGGAACTCTCTTATTGTTTAAGAGTCTAAGGAGAAAAACTCGTTCCTCCTGATCTTTTGGGCTTAGGAACTCTTCTTGCCTTTTATAATAGCAAGCTTCCTATTTCTTCCCAACCTTAGAGGAAAACTCTTTCCTCTTTTCTTGGGGATTGAAGAACCTTCTTCAGACCTCCCTCTTCATAGAAACCTTTCCATGGAAGAGAGAAACTCTTCTCTCATTCCTTTTGCCTTTGGTAGAGAACTATCTCTTACCATGATTTGAGAGGTAGAGAACCCTCTATTTAACACATTTTATTGCCTTTGAGGTAGAAAATTACATCTCTTTACAACCTCTAAATTCCTTTGAGGTAGAGCACCCTGACTCTTTACCACTTCTGATAGCCTTTGAGGTAGAGAACTTCGTCTCTTTATCACCTCTAAATTCCTTTTAGGTAGAGCACCCTGACTATTCACCACCTCTGTTAGCTTGCCTATCCTTTTATCACCTTAACTATTACTGATGTGAACTTGAGTAAGTTTGCATAGAACGTACCGTGCTACTTACCTGAAGTCTCAACCGTTCCTAGCAATGCCGTAGTTATTCCTTGGACATGCCTTCCTTTTCATTCTTGTTATGCATGATGCAAGAAGCATGAATGCACAGCGTGCATGACTAATGGCTTTCTTTTATTATCCTTCTTTATTATCTCGACTTCCTTGTGTCTGTGTTTTGCTATCATCACTTGTCTGGTTGTATGGATCTAGTTCTTCTTATCTCTGCTTTTCTAGCTCCATCTTGTGATTGCCCTTTCGGAATATCATTAAACCTCTTTATGCGTCCTAGTTCTTGTCCCTTGCCTCAAATTTGACTTTGTCAAAACACCATTTAGAGAAACTACAAACTTTCTTAACTTATTCTCAAATCTTGGTCTCAACTTCCGTATCATATGCTCACCTATACTTTATACCCCCTTGGATACGTATCCCTGTTATTGGGTTTATGAAACCCTCATGAGTATGCTTTCTTATTGTTGATATGGGCATGTTCCTATTTTTTATTGTAATACTTTTGAAGTAATCATCCAAACAACCACCAAAGGATATCACCCGAAGACTTATTAGTTCTTCTTCCTTATTAGCAAATGTTTTATACCGATCACAAGGCAGGACCTTGATCTTACTTGTTTAATTCATAGAACTTATCATAGTAATTTACAGTCTTTTTTTTTCCAAGTTTTAATTATTACTACCCTTTCTACAAAGTCACAATTTATTGCACACTAAGGGCGAGCAAGAATGTGAGATTTAAAGAAAAAGAACCAGGTAGGAGAAATGGATTTTTTTTAATGAGTAATGGGATACAAAGGTCTTGGGTATAGATGAAGAACAAGGAAGGTTTGAGAAAAGAACATTCCCTTTGATAACTTTGATTGAACAAACCCTCATAACCTTGCACTCACTCCTTCCCCTTCATTTGTAGAGCTTCATCATCATGCATAGTACTTCTTCACTAAATTTGAATTCACTGGCTTTGGCAACTCTCATCCATCCATCTCTGTTAGAATTAGGGCTCTTCCTGAAAAGGTTTCCTTCACCACATATGGTCTATCACAGTTCGGTGTCCATTTCCCTATAAAATCATGCTAGATGGGTAGACTTTCCTTAAGGACAATGTCACCTTCATGGAACTGTGGTGGGTAGACCTTCTTATTGTAAGCACGGGCCATCCTCCTCTGATAAAGTTGTCCATGGAAAAGGGCTGTCATCCTTTACTCGTCGATTAGATTCAACTGCTCGTATCTAGACTTGACCCACTTGGCTTCTTCTAATTGGACATCCATTAACACCTTCAATGAAGGAATCTTGACTTCAATGGGCAATACGGCCTCCATACCATATACGAAAGGAAAAGGTGTTGCTCCAGGAGAAATGCGAACAAAACTTCTATACACATGTAGTGTGAAAGGTAACATCACGTGCCAATCCTTATAAGTGACTGTCATTTTTTTTATGATCTTCTTGATATTCTTATTGGCTGCCTCCATTGCACCGTTCATCATTGGTCAATAAGGTGATAAATTGTGATGCTTGATCTTGAGTTGTTGGCATAGGTTCTACATCATCTCATTATTCAAGTTTGTGGAATTTTCCGAGATGATACGTTCTGGCAACTCGTATTGAAAAATAATCTCTCTTTTGATAAACCGACATACCACCTTTTGAGTCACACTTGCATAAGATCCTTTACCCATTTAGTGAAGTAATCGATCACCACTAGAATGAATTTATGGCCATTAGAGGCCTTGGGGGTAATTGCTCCAATAACGTCTATCCCCCACACTATGAAAGGCCAGGGTATTGCAGTCACATTAAGAGGGGCAAGTGGAACCTGGATCTTGTAGGCATATATTTGGCACTTATGACATTTCTTCACATAATTCATGTAATTGGTTTCCAATGTGAGCCAATAATAGCGCACCCTCATTATTTGTCTTGCCATGGTATGACCACTAGTGTGTGCTCAGTACATTCCGGAATGAACTTCTTCTATGATCCTTCTTCCTTTAGAATCATCTACCAGCGGAGTAACACCAAATCTGGGCCAGGTACTAGCAATTATCTCACTGGCTTCTTCACCCATCCTCTTTAAAACACGGATGACCTTCAGTAGTTCCTCTACTAAGTCTTCTAATTGGCATGCAGACCGGATATGCTCTTGTTTCCAGTTTTCTTTCTCCCATTCATTCTTATCGCATTCCTCGACTAATTGCTTAATAATGGCCTGTTTTTCTTCTAGCTTTCCTCGCAAGAATAGATTCTCATTCCTTTGTGCCTCCAGTTCAGAGTTTTTATCATCTACTTCGACTCGAATCTTCTTCATCTTGCCTCTTTCTTCTTCAAGCTCATTCTCAAGATCCTTTTTAGTAGCACAATGTGGGAGAATTCCTTCCTTTCAATTTTGTCTTCATTCTGGATACCCTTTAGAAGACACTAAGGTTCCAGGTTTCACTAGGTAGACCTTCTTCCATGCTATTGCCATTCCAGAAATAAAATAGAGGCATTGTACATCATCGTAAGAAACTTGAGCTCACACAACCGATATGCCATTGGTATGAACTATTGAGACACAAACTGCCTACAAACCAAGGCCAGCGTGTAGCTTGTTCCTCCCCATATTGCGAGAAGGGGAACCCATGGGAGCTTCCCACATCGATAAAGCACTGGTTTTGCTAAGATAAGTGGCGCCCTCCATGTAACCTGAGAGTCCTATATGTTTTTAAAGAACTCTCTCCATTGTTCTTTGCTTCCCTTTTCTATTCAGACACTATCTACGAAAGCTTTGATTGGAATAAAATCCTGAACGAAATGGCGGCCAAACTCCTTCTTCACACATAGGAGATGACTATTAATCCAAATGTGTAGCAATGGTGCACAACCGATGAACCATCCTCCATTGCATCTACAAAAATTGAGATGGCGAATAGTTTCATCCAGAATAGTAGGAAAAGGGCTTATGTGTTTTCTTTGCACCTGATCCAATAGCTTGATTATCCCCACTTCAATGTGTGATAACGCCATTGGAAATATCACGAGCCCATAGATTGCCAGTGCAAACACCTTCTTTTGTTGGGATTTTGATGTCAATGTATCCATAAGATGTTTGAGAGTGCTCCATGCCATGCTTTTCCCACTCCCCTTCATACTAGCTCGCTACTGAAGATCCATGACTCGTATGTTTAGGAAACAAGATAGGCATCATAAAACATCACTCATCTAATCAGGAGAATATGTTCAAAAGGACTCCATACTCTTCAATAGTCAGAGTCAAGTCCATCTTATTGATAAAAAAGAAACAATAATATGGATCCCAAAATGATTTCAATGCTCGAAACAAGGCCTCGTCAATCTTGACGTCTTGAAGATAAGCAACATGCCCGAATTCTCTATCGAAGATCTCTCTTTTCAGCAGAAGACCAAGCCTTCCGTATCTGTGATAACTTTTTCATGAAATTTTGCTCTAGTTGAAAATGATCCTGGCTTTTCAAATCAAGCTCACTTCTAGGTAAAAGGAAATCTCCATGCACTAACTATGGCTCCTCAGAGAAGTCCATGGCTTCTGGCTAACCTTCTTCTATAGTAAATGCCTAAGTCTCATTGCAATCGGTCGGAAGTAGGTCAAGAATATCCATGGTAATGGAAGAGGCGCTAAGTGCTTCCTATAGTGCAATGCATGCAAAGAGAACAACAACTTGAAGAGAGTTAGTGACATGGTAGAATAACATACGAGCTACTTGTGAGAAAAAAAATCAACATTACAAAGAGAAAAAGTATACGAACGAGGCAACAAAAATGGTCAATTGACAAGGGAGCTAGCAGCAATATTATAGAAATGTAAGCCAATTACGAAAACAATGAAGCAAGTTAACTAAACAATATGTGTCTTGTTATGGGAGTCCTAATGGATAGATCTATGGCCGTTATATGCATAGGTAGCTTTTGAAAGAAAGGTTATGGGTTGGTTCTCGAATCCCTTTTGCTAAGTCCTATTAGACTGGAAAAGGCCCAATTCCTCACCCACAAGGGTTACGTGAGGAAGGATTAATTTGAGTCGTAGCTTTCATGGTCCCATGGGGTGACAATCATCACACTCGCACGACATTACTTACGACTACAGATTAGAGAAAGCGCGAAGAGTATTGTCTCACATGACTAGCCTAACCCAGGAGTTTTGCATAACTTGGTTGGAGTTGTTGGGTTTCGGGAGCCAAACAGCGCAGCGGAATTTAACCAAAACCCTCCAGGATAAACCGGGTGTTTGAAAATTTTCATACCTAATTTTTGGTTGAGATCTCTCACCCAACTGTAAAGTCGAATCACAAAACCTGAACAGTTGACATGTTCAAGCTCTCTATGGTATCCACATGAGTCTCTAGGGATCACCATGCTTCCACCACATCCCGGCAGATGCGTTTCTCTTGTGCTCGCAGTACTAGCTTGCGTCCTCCAAGGAATTGCAAGAGAAGAGTGCGGCTGTCCTTTTGGGAGGCTAGGGCAAGAAGACCCGCGAATTTCTCACTAAAAGTTGCATTTATAGTGAGACTCAACTTCTAGGCCTAATGGGTTTCAAAGCCCTAATCCAATTAGGCTTTAATTTCGGGCTTAATAATGGCTCAACTATTTGAGCCCATTATTAATACGAAATTATTGTGAAACCAAAACCCAAATTATTAGCCCATGCACTCTAATGATCCAAATTGCTCAATGTATGTGACCCAATAGGCTCTTCCCACGTTGGCAATGATCATAAATCACATTTATGATCATAAGCAATTAGCAGTGTCTAGCAACACATCATTGCTACCCAAGTGATAAGAATGTCGATGATTCGACTAAACCTTTATGATCATCATCGATATATGCCATTGTCCCTTTGTCCAAAATATCAAGACTAAGCACGAGACATGGAATGTGTCACTCTCGTATAGCCCAATCTTTGGTTTCTTGATTACCGAGTATACCAACTTAAACTAATGACATTGATATTGTATATCAACTCATCTAATCATGGCCATGCATTTTCTAAGTCTCACTCTATCAAGGGGCCCGAAGATATCACTCCCGTTACATAGGAGGGACAAATCCCGTCTTGATCATACAAATCCCTCCGCATGATATGTGACATACCCAATGACCTCCTTCAAGTTCACTCAGTTACGAGCAACAAAGGAAGGTATCAAAGTATGTGACTCACATGTAAGGAACCTTGTTGATATTAGGTCAAAGAACTGCATATACCATGATAACTATGAGAATCACTTATGACACTCATATAACGATCCATGTAGTGTTCTCATGGTGGGTCGGTCCAGTACACAAGTTCTCCAACTTGTACCCATATGTAGACTACATATCTCATATTAGTCTCCACATATGCTAGTCGTTATGTATTATTCCAAACCGCTCCACAATAATACTAGACTAGGGACGTTTGAGAATATCATTATTCTAGGGTTACAATTATCTTTATCGCGTTACGCAGAAACAGAACAACAAACATAATTGCTGGATTAATGCTTTAATAAAATATCATGACTCAATGTGCAAAAAGTACAATCATCTCATGATTGGCTTTTGGTTACAACACTAATAGGAGTGAGCTTCGTTATTGAGCTCATTGTGCATGCTGAAGTGTGTGCATGTCAAAACCTGAAAGAACATAACACGTGATATCAGTATGTCAAGAAACAAACAAGAAAGAAAAAGAGGAACATGAAATCCTTTTTATGGCTAAACTCGTGTCCCCAGTGGAGTTGCCAAGCTGTAGCAACGTGATTTTCAAGGGTCGCCACCAATCAGTTTCACCTAGGTCGATTAGATACCTGTTATGGTCTGCGATAGATTCTAAGATCATGAATCGGTTACACTAAAATAACCTTATTATAGTGCCCGAAAATTGGTATCATAGGGCTCAATTTTATCTTCTCCTAACTTTTATATTCTTTACCTAAGCCGTTAACCAAAATGATTTTTATTTAAATTAATTCCAAATCGTGCAACCTACCAGACAAATTGGATGTAAAATCTTAGGTATCCTTGAAATTTTGGGACTCTATCGAATCCACCAAGAATTTGAAAGACCACCTTGTTCTCGACCGTGAATCTGATCAGACCGATTGAATTCGAACTAATAATCCATCTCGAGATTTTATCAAACCACCAAGAACGCATACTTGAAAATTTATTGAGTAATTTACAATGGCTTAACCAATTTTTTTTTTATGTTATTGACCTTTAGATACATTGTGAGCATTAAATAAATAAAACAAAATCAAACTATCCTAATATTAAAAGAAAATAAAGATGAATAAAGAGATAAAAATAAATAAATGAACAAACATTCTAGGTTATGTTTTATATGAATTTAGTGGTTAAATTTAATACATGGCCAAACAAACAAAATAAAAAAACAAAGAAAAATAAACATCAAAAGCTTGTTGTTAATGGCCTATCAGCAAAAAAAGAAACATGTTTGTGACTTAATCAATGAAATAAAAAAAGTCAGAGGGCTGAAGAGGAGTTCTACCCAGGAAAGTTGACGATAGAATCGGATCTAGCCAAGAACGGGTCGGGCCACGATGGAGGAACCGGGTCTGGTCTTGATTCCCTCCTCTCCGGCGATGTCTGGGAGAAGCAGGGTGACTGGGCTACAATGGCGCAGTCTATGGCAGTCCCTGGCAGGGGAATATGGTGGCCAACAGCGTTGAAGACTGCAAGACGGAGGAGGATGGTGATGGTGGGGCTTGGTGCTAACATGAGCAGGTGCAGGAGGCTTTGGGAGATAGAAGCGCGAGGTTGGACGGTGAAATGGGACAAGGTAGCGGCGGCGTGACAGAGCAAAAGGAAGCTAAGGTGTCATTGGGTGGAGAGGGAAGGTGAAGCGTCAGGTAGCTAAAGCATCGGCTCGGAAAGGGAGCAGGGACGGCGGCGCAAAGAAAAAAAACTTAGGGTTTTTCTAGATGAGGGAGGAGAAATAGGGGCCCCAGTTGCAATTTTCTTTTTTTCCGAACAAAGCTTGGGGTATTCTCTAATCTACTTCCTTTTTCATCAATTAATGGCCCATACTTATACTAAGAGAGGCTAGGCGAAATTAGCTAGGTTTAACAGAGTTAAAACTTGATTCGAATTCAATTTGAGGAGATTATGATATAATCTGGTAAAATACCAGTTTAAGTCCAAGAAAACTTCCAAGCTACTGATCTTGCCCTAAATTCTATGCAAATTTCAATTTGACACACAACTTTAATGATTTGTCAATTAAGCCCCAAAACTTCCTAAAATTTTCCAGATTTCCTTAAAATTTTAGGATCTTATCAGATTTGCCCCCAAACTCTCAATTCCTAACAAATTTACCTCAAATTTTCCAATTTTTTTCAAAAAACCTCTAAAAACTCCTAGTTGTTTCCCAAACTTTCCTGTTTTCCCTAAATTGACCCCAATAAAACTCTTAGGACTCTAAATTTGTGCCTAGACTAAATTAATTTCTATTTCTATCCTAGGTGAACATTTTAAACTCCAAAAATCAATAACACCTAAAAAGACAAAATTGCCCCTGCAAAACCAAAATGCTCCTAAACTAATTTTTTTCTAACCTAAAACTAAAACAAAAGTTAGTACCCGAATAAAATTGGGTGTCAACACCCTGCATGTTTAGAATTAAGAAAGTAGAGATGTTCATTCTAAAATGCATCATTAATGCCCTTATCTTTTACTGTTTCTCTTTCAAAATTATGTAGCCTGGAAAGATGATTCAAAACTAGATTCTTTGTCCCCTTTTAGTCTAAGAATTCTAAATCAAACTCTTGGAGTAAGTGAACTCATCTGATCAATCTCAACTTTGCATCATTTTTATTTAATAAATACTTCAAAGCAAAGTGGTATGTATACATAATAACCTTAGATAAGAGCAAGTAAGAATGAAACTTCTCGATAGCAAAATTAACAACCAATAACTCTTTCTCAGTATTGGTGTAATTTTCTTGTCCATTAGTTAGTGTCTTATTGGCATAGTATATTGGTTGACAGTGTTTATCTCTATGTTGACCCAAAATTGCACCTATTGCCCAATCACTAGCATTGCACATTAATTCAAATAGAACAGACTAATAAGATGATACCATTACCTGGTGCATTAGGTACATGGTCCTTAAGAACATTGAAGGCATAAAGACAATAATTATTAAAGTAAAATATCACATCATTTTTCGAAAACTTGGTAAGAAGTTTTTCTATCTTAGAAAAGTACTTAATAAATTGTCTGTAGAAACTTGCATGACCAAGAAAACTTCTAGTTGCCTTAACTGAAGATGGTGGTGGTAATTTTGAGATAGTTCTAATCTTTGCTTTATTTACTTCTATACCCTTACTAGACATTTTATGACCAAGAACTATAACCTCCGGGACCATAAAATGAAACTTCTCTAAGTTAAGTACTAGATTGGTCTTTTCACATTTTTTTGATACTCTATTAGATTGTGGAGACATTTATCAAATGAATCACCATGAACAGAAAAATCATCCATATAAACATTCATAATCTCTTCCACTAGGTCATCAAACATTGCAAGCATACATCTCTAAAAGGTAGCATAAACATTGCACAAGCCAAAAGCCATTGCACGGTAGGTAAGTGTATCATAAGAGCAAGTGAAAAAGGTCTTCTCTTGATGTTCAAGAGTGATTGGGATTTGGAAATAACTTGACATGTCATCCAAAAAATATTAGTAAACATGATCGGCTAAACGTTCTAACTTTAAATCAATGAAAGGAAAGGGAACGTGTTTTAGTGGCATCATTGAGCTTTCCATAATCAATACAAACTCTCCATTCAGTAATTATTTGGGTAGGAATCTTTTCATTTTGGAAAACGGTTATTCCTTCTTTCTTGGGTACAACTAGAACCGAGCTTACCCTTACACTATCTGAAATAGGGTGGATTACTCCAGCATCTAAAAACTTTATCATTTCAGCCTTCATTACCTTCATGGCATTCTAATTCAATCTTCATTATAGTTGCACTACTAGCTTATGGTTCTCCTCCATCAAAATTTTGTGTGCGCAGTAGGTAGGGTTTATCCTTTTTACGTTAGTGATAGACCAAGCTATTCCTCCCTTTTTGCTTTTATAGCACTTACAACAACTTTATTTCTTCTTCCACACTTAGCCAAGTAGAGATAATTTGACACGATCCCCGTGCCCCTGCCCGGGATACCCTGTGAGCGTTTGTCTCACGGTGGATTGTAATTGGCTAGCTGGTTATGTGTGTGGATTAAATCCAATGCTACTAGTTGATTAACCTAGAAATGCAATATGTATGCACTTATGCTTTGACTTGGTTTGTTAAAACCATAAAACATTTAATCATTTAGACATTTAGCCGGCTAAGTAAAATTCTATATAAATAAATACAAAATGCCAAAGCATAGCAAAATCAACCTTTGAGTGATTAACTACACATACACCGCTCGTGAAAGCATTTATACATAAGTAACTAATGCTCTCACCCAGAGAACAATCCCCTGAGTCAAGGACTCTTTATAACATAAATACTGGAGGCAAAATAAAGTACTGTATCAAAATACAAGACTTTGCTGAGATCTTTTACCCTAGCTCCCACTTTGGACTCCTGTCCCAGTGGCGAGTCTCACAAGTCCTTTGCCAAGTGCTACTAGGCTCTGCAGACAAAGGAAGAAGCAAGTTAGTACCACAGCCTGACCAACAGACCAACTAAACACTTAAGCAAGCTAGAAACTTAAAGTTTCTCAACTACCGTACCTTTACACACAAAAAGGTACTACCGTGATAATCCTCAGCGATTATCCGGTCCTGCTACTCCAGACTCTGCATAACAAACAGGGAGTGAGAATTCAACATTCTCAGTAAGGGTCTTCGATGTACCTGCAAGAAAAAGCTAGGACTCTGGCTGCGAGCTCACACAGCATGAGGGTACTAGTCATATATATATATACTAGGCCGGTAGACCTCTCCTCAAGTAGTCCTCTGTATCAGGCCAAGTGCAATCACTTAGCAACCTGACACATATACAGGCCAAGCGCAATCACTTAGCAACCTGACATATAGGCCAAGCGCTATCACTTAGCAACCTATCATATGGCTCAAGGGCGAACCTTAGCAAGCCTCATTCAAACATAGAACCTCTCACCTAGTTGTTATGCAGGGGAATTTATGACGGGACTTGTAGACTAGGCCGCAGGGCCTCTTTGATGTAAACTAGATGAACAAGGTTTCGCCTCGTGGCCTCGTGGCTCCGGCACGGCTAGGCCGACGAGGGTTCTAAACCTCTCACCTGAGCTATTGATAGCTAATTAAGTTCAATTGCAACATTTATTTCCTTACTTGTTGCCTAAGCAACCTACTTACCTCAAACAGTTCAAGAAAACTCATACTTCCGGTGGGACTTTCGGAAGTTTCGGAGTACCATCGGGATCCTCGGACCCTTAGGCACGTTCCGAGCCTTCCGTAGTCTCGGTCGGGTCAACGCAGCAAAAAGTCAAACCCCCCATTTTTAGGTGTTGGCGCCGCGTCGCCAAAGGCAAAAAGAATTGGCGACGCGTCGCCAGCGAACAAACGTTCTGTGACTGAAAATTGAATTGGCGACGCGTCGCCAATTTTCGGGCCAATTGGCGCCGCGTCGCCAATTCTGCAGAAATGCAGAATTCGGCCATTTGCTGCTTCGAACTTTGGCAACCAAATACATATAGCAAACATGCATCAAAAGTTACCAAATTTCATACACATGAAGTACATGTTGCAAGGAACAAAACCAACTATCAAAGCCAAACTATGATGCATTAGAAGCATCAAACCAATCCTTCGAATCTAGCTAGTCCATCATAATTCCCAAAAACGTTTCTTCCCACCATACCCAAAAATTACTCAACTTTCTCAATCCATTTCAATTCAAAAGCAATCCAACAACTTAAAAACACTTTCTCCCTTACCTTAACACCAAGAACAAGCAAGAATTCGAACCCTTCCTCTTCCAAATAAGCTTCCAAAGTTCTACACAAAACCATACCAAAACAAAGCTCTAAAACATCAAAAACACCTCTTCCAACCAAAACCCAAGCTTCCAATCAATCAAATAACACGAATTCAATCAAGAACATGAATCATACCTCGTTCAAAAACAGGGGATGGAGAAAAACACTCTTCCACGCCTCAAAAACATGGATTCAAGCTTGAAAATCACTTCTCCAAGCTTGAACACTTCAAACCACACCTTTTGGCACCAAAAGCTTTTGATTCCAAGCTTAATTTGAGAGAGAAATGGAGTTGAGAAGCTGGAAAACGGGTTATGGAGCTCCAAACCCTTCTTCCCTCTTCTTAAACCCCACTTAACCCCTCAAACCACCAAGGTTTCAAGTTTTGTACAATTAGGTCCCCCATCTTTGTAACTTGACAGTTCTTGATTAAATTCTTGTCTATTTGTTGAGTTTGAGTTAAGGTTAAAAGTTAAGTTCTAAAAATTCATTTTAAAACACTCGGGACTCGTCCCGGTCACTCAGGGTGCAAAATTACCATTTTGCCCCTGAACTTAGTTCAGAGCTTTATTCTTGTCGGAACTTAGTGAACTTTGGCAAACTTCTTAATTCTTGCTAGGCAACCTTAAATTAAACTTCTAAACTAAATTCTAAAGTCCTTACCTCCCACTAGAAGGGCCGTAACATAATTACCGATAATTTACACTCTAGTGCCAAAAAGTTGTACTCAAGATGATCAGGTAACTTTTCTAACTCTAAATTTGATGACTCTTCAATTAAGGTTTTTCACCTTGTTAAGCTTGGGGCGATTCATTCTTCCTTTTCTCTATCATCTAAAATCCCTTTTATTTCCAATTGAACTACTAGATCTTTCTTTTCTAGGGGTGTTGATTTCAAACTCAACTCCCATGGCTATACACACTTGTAATGAATCCTCTGAGATATAGTCCTACAAGCAATGAGCAACTTCAGAATTGATAAAATCCAAAGAAAAACAAGTATCATCATTATCAATAGTATTTTTCATATTATCAGAAATTTGAAAAGTAGCTTATTTCATGCCTACATTTAAAATTGGTTTACCATTTTAAACATCGATTAATCCACCAGTAGTTGCTAGAAAAGGTAGTCCTTGATTCATAAGCTCATGCACATCCATATACATATCCAATATAACAAAGTCAGCGAGAATAATAAATTTGTCAAATTTTAGTAGGCCATCCTCAAATATTCCTCCAGGGTACTTGATTTACCTATTAGCTAACTGAATGGTCATTCTAATGGGTTTAGATTCCCCAAATTTGAACTTGTTAAACAAAGTATAAGGCAATAAATTTATACTAGCGCCCAAATTCGCTAAAGCTCTACTAATTGTTAAATCACCAATAGAGTAAGGGATAGTAAAACTTTCTAAAAGTTTGATTATTCTTGGTAAGTCATTCTGAATTATGGCTGAGCATTCTCCATTCATGATTGCTAAAGATAACTCTTGTAACTTATTTTTCTTAGCCAAGATGACCTTCAGAAATTTCGTGTCATGCGACATCTATTTCAAAGCTTCTGCAAAAGCAATATTAAAATGAAGTTGTTTAAACATAGCCAAAAATTTAGCAAATTGTTCCTCATCTTTATCTTTTGATAAACAATAAGGATATGGTAAAAGTGGTTGCTACTCCTTGACTCCCTCCTCCTTCCTTGCTGATTCCGGCCATACTTCTTTCTTGTGCGGCATAATGACCTCTTGCTGGAATTCATGATGTTGTTTTTTGGTCTTTAGTGGCTTTTTTCTTTCATCACTCTTTCTAGCAGTCAAAACCTTACCACTTTGAAGAGTAACAGCCTTTATATGTTCATTTACCAGTGCCATGATTGCCTTATTTCCTTCATAGTTTGTGAATCTAATCCATCTAATTCTGAAACACCAACTCTTGCTTCTCCATAATATCCTTGAGATACTGGTATTGAGTTTGGATATTGCCCATGATCACATCAATGCCTCTTCAAAACTTGTAAAGGGAGATCAATGCTAAAAATTCATGTTCCTTCCTTGATCCCCTCAACCGTTAGTTGGGTCACTCTCCCACCCTAGTGTAGAATAGCCATTTCCTTGTGATACTAAAGAATTCCCAATCAAATCCACATATTCTTTCTTGTTCCTCAATCTGTTCATATGACAATCCCAAGTTAGATGTTCTCCTCCGTAATCATCACAATACTTTGCCCTAGCTTGCTTCTGGCTTGTAGTAAAATTTCTAAATTCCTTTGTCAAAGCTTTAGCTTGATTTGTTAAAATTGAATAAGTATAAGAATTTTGAACTATTGCTGCTCTGCTCGGTCTAAGTTTTGATGATGATTGCCATTGATAGCTATTTGTAGCCATCTTCTCAATTAACTCCTGTACTACTTCATGCATACTATTATTCCAAGTTCCACCAGCTACTGCACCGGTCATTTACTTGGAAGCATAATTCAAGCCATTATAGAATGTTTGTAGTTGCATCCAAGTAGGTACCCCATGATGTGGACACCTTTTAAATAGATCCTTGAACCTTTCCCAAGCTTCTTGTAATGTTTTTGAATCCATCTAACTAAAAGCAAAAGTATCATTACAAAACCTTGTAGTCTTAGTAGGACGAAAATTCTTCAATAAAAAATTTTCCAAAAGAGCATTACAAGTGGCAATAGAATCTCTTGGAAGTGAAGTCAACCATTGCTTTGCTCTTCTTTTCAACATAAATGGGAATAATCTCAACCAAATGCTATCTTCACAAGCTCCATTAATTATGAAAGTATCACAAATCTCAAGGAAGCTAGCAATGTGAGCAGTAGGATCTTCATCCACCAAGCCATCAAATTGAAGACAATTCTGCAACATCTAAATAATATCCAGCTTGACCTCAAAATTGTTGGCATTGATTGGAGATTTAACAATGCTTAATTTCATCCCTTCAAAAGAAGGTTTAGCATATTTTGACTTAGGTTTAGCATATTTTGACTTACTCCACGCTTAATTGTGTATTCCATGATTAATTACTCTTCATTTTCTGCTTGCTCCTTTACTTCAAGATATAAGGTTTGAGACTAATTACCTCTTGTGAAATGAACTTTCATCAAAGTTCTTTCAATTTCTAAATCCACTTCAACAACTTCACAAGTGAGAGTCGAAGGGCTATCGCCCACAGGACCTTCGGACAAATGGACCTGACACCACCCTCGGAAGAGAATATGACTAACCTTGGGAAAAGGCTCTACACCACCCTCAGAGGTTCACATGACCAACCTTGGAAATAGAAGTATGCAATCGATAAGCTTCCCCCAATTACCTTCAAAGGAAATCCTACGCCTGAAAGGGTCTCAAGTCCCTAAGGGGTCCTAAAGAATACAACAAATACACAGTTTTGAAGGACCACTGACCGGAACCTTACACACACCCCTACCCTTTGAGCATAACCGCCTATAGACAATTGGAGACACCTCTCCTTGAAGGTACATACAGAATCTGGCCGATCACGTGTCCTGATCTACTCAACTTGGGTATAATGGCCTTCTCCTCTAAGCCTCCTATAAATACTTGGGGAGCCTCCTAGGTAATACACATGAAACACCTTCTCTTTTTGTTCTCTACTCTTAGGAACTTCTCCCTCACATACTGACTTAGGCAACAGAGATCCCTCCCCTGGAAAAACACTCTAGGAAGCTCCTAACCCACATTCTTCAAGTGCTCCAGATATCACTCAGGTGAGGTTCTACCGAAAGTCCAACATGTCCTACATCGAAGACGTGTTCCAGCATCATTTGGCGCCGTCTATGGGAACTCACTCCTAGGTCACCGTTGTGGAGACTCAATGTTCTAAGGACAAGAGAATCCAAAGTCCCAGTCCATGCCTAAGCCTCTGGCAGCAAACAACCAAGCACCATCAGAGCCTTCCCTACCAGTGGATGAACGTCCTCTAACAGTCACTATGGGCTTCCTATGCGACTTTCAGTGCTCCACAATGGCTGAAATGACACAGCAAGTCAGCCAAAGATGGTTACATGCATGTTCTTATCCAATGACCCCTTCCTGAAAGGTCCATCCAGAGAGGGGGCGCCGGTCATCTCACTAAAGCTCCCTAAATAGGAGCTTCCTTAGGGAGTTTTCAATGGAGAACCGCTCATCTCGTGCGTGGTACATGACTAGGTCTAGATCAAAAGAGCCAAGGACCTTGCAATGAGGAGCCCTTCCCCACTAGAAAAGTCCCCATCTCCTCACCGTCGAAGTTACTCACCGAGGAAAAGACATCATTCTCCCTTACCTCCGGCTCCTAGGCAATGGGGAGAAGATGGTACTACCGTCCTGATGGAGAGAATCCTAGAAAGGCTGGATAAGATGGAGAAATAGGTATATCGAAAGCCCGTCTAGTTGAGGTTATTAGAGACCTTCATCGGAGAAAAGTCCCTCTTTATCAGGGCGATAGTGGAAGAACCAATGCTTAGTGATTTCCGAGTAGCACACTTAAAAACTTATGATGGGCGAAGTGACCCCCATACCCACTTAACAAAATATAAAGGGAGCATGGTGCTACATAGGGTCGGTGATGCCACCATTTGCAACTGCTTCGAAGTCACCTTATTTGGGCCAATAACTACATGGTACAACTCTTTAGCACCTAGAACCATAATGGGTTTCGAGGAGTTGTCCACTACCTTCACCCAGCAATTCATAGGGAGCAGGCTAACGGCGAAGATGCCTATCCAGATGTTTGACATAGCCCAAAAAATTGGGGAGACCATTCAGGACTATGTCAAGAGATTCAACAAAGAAGCACTTAGTGTTCCAGACCTCCGCCCCAAGATCTGAATCCTCATAATGATTAAAAGGTTGAGGAGGGATTCACAACTCTTCTATGAGTTCTCAAATGATCCCCGGACAACCTGGGTGAATTCTATCGAAGGCCAGAACAGTATATGACAGTTGAGGAACTGAGAATGTGAGGGCCGAAGTCTGAGCACCATCAATCGGAAGGTCATAGTCACCAACCTCGGCACAACACCGCGGGAGCTGGTAGTGTTAGTGTTGTGCCCAAAAAAGCCAATCATGAGATGATTGTATTTTTGCACATTGAGTCATGATATTTTATTGAGGCATTAATCCAGTAATTTTGTTTGTTGTTTTGTTTCTGCGTAACGTAATAAACATAATTGTAACCCTAGAATAATGATATTCTTAAACGTCCCTAGTCTAGTATTATTGTGGAGCGGGTTGCAATAATACATAATGACTAGCATATGTGGAGACTAATATGAGATATGTAGTCTACATATGGGTACAAGTTGGAGAACTTGTGTACTGGACCGACCCACCATGAGAACACTTCATGGATCGTTATATGAGTGTCATAAGTGATTCTCATAGTGATCATGGTATATGTAATCCTTCGACCTAAGATCAGCAAGGTTCCCTACATGTGAGTCACATACTTTGATACTTTCCTTTGTTGCTCGTAACTGAGTGAACTTGAAGGAGGTCATTGGGTATGTCACATATCATGCGGAGGGATTTGTATGATCAAGATGGGATTTGTCCCTCCTATGTAACGGGAGTGATATCTTTGGGCCCCTTGATAGAGTGAGACTTAGAAAATGCATGGCCATGCTCCGATGAGTTGATATATGATATCAATGTCGTCAGTTTAAGTTGGTCTACTCAGTAATCAAGAAACCAAAGATTGGGCTATATGAGAGTGACACATTCCATGTCTCATGCTTAGTCTTGATATCTTGGACAAAGGGACAATGGCATATATCGGTGATGATCATAAAGGTTTAGTCGATTCACCGACAATCTTGTCACTTGGGTAGCAATGATGTGTTGCTAGACACCGCTCATTGCTTATGATCATAAATGTGATTTATGATCATTGCCAACATGGCAAGAGCCTATTGGGTCACACACATAGAGCTATTTGGATCATTAGAGTGCATGGGCTAATTATTTGGGTTATAGTTTCACTTTAATTTCGTATTAATAATGGGCAAGGAGTTGAGCCATTATTAAGCCTGAAATTAAATCCTAATTGGATTAGGGCTTTGAAACCCATTAGGCCTGGAAGTTGAGTCTCACTATAAATACAACTTTTAAGTGAGAAATTCGCAGGTCTCCTTGTGCTAGCCTCCCAAAAGGACAGCCGCACTCTTCTCTTGCAATTCCTTGGAGGACGCAAGCTAGCACTACGAGCGCAAGAGAAACGCATCTGCCGGGACGGGGTGGAAGCGTGGTGATCCCGAGAGGCTCGTGTGGATACCATAGAGAGCCTGAACACGTCAACTGTTCAGGTTTTGTGATTCGACTCTACAGTTGAGTGAGAGATCTCAACCGAAAATTAGGTATGAAATTTTCGTACACCCAGTTTACCCTGTTTCACTTGGATCCTGGAGGGTTTCGGTTAAATTCCGCTGCGCTGTTTGGCTCCCGAAACCCAACAGGTAGACCTTAGAAATCTAGAGGGAGAAAGCCAGTGATATTCTCCCCCTTGAACACTACAAGGACAAAAATTCTCATGGCCTTAGAAAGGCAAGGAACTTCAATTAAACATCTAAGGGCCATGACCTCGGATAACAGAAAGAACATGAAGAAGTACTGCTAATTTCACCAGGGCCACGAGCACGATACTGAGGATTTCTTCCAATTAAGGAAGTACATTGAGTCCTTAATCAAACAAGGACAACTTTGGGGCTACTTGTGGATGTTGTTGCCTAAGGCCCAACAAAAAATGTGCGGTGAGAGAAAAGGAGAATATGAGGAGCAAGACTCCAACAGGCTTCAAACTAACCAAAGCCCCAGAAAGTACCCCTCACCTTTGGCTGGGGTAATCCAAGCCATAACCAATGGATTACCCTTGGCTAAAAGAAAGAGGAGGGTAGGGGGTTGCAATGATGGAGTTTAACAACTTGGTGAACAATCTGACCCGAAGTGATGGCTCGGCTGTAAAGTTCCCCCATGACAATCCTCTGCTAATCATGGCAAGGATCAAAAATTGGGATGTGACGAGGGTGCTCATTGATGACGGATCAAATGCCGACATTCTATTCACCTACCTATTGCTAAACTTGGGTATTTCTGAAGGTGACCTCAAGTCCGTGACCTTGCTTACCTTTAGAGTTGGTCCCTCGGAACTCCCGGTGCTCAGATGGATTGACCTACCTAGATGCTATGGGGTACCTTGGTCCAAACTAAGGAAGAACTCTTTGTTTCCACTATGATGAGGTTTGTCGTCATAGATGTCCCATCTTTGTACAACACCATCCTCGAAAAGTAGACACAAGGCAACCTTCACCTTCGAGTAGATGTGAAATACCTAATGGTAACGTTCGAGGCGAAGGAGGGGGATGCAAAAATATTCATCGACCAAGCCGAAGTTAGGAAAGTGTTTGTCAAAGTAAGGTAGAGTCCCACCAAAGTCCATATGCAAACTTTGGGGGAGAAGAGCACACCTGGCGAAGATGCAATAGAAAGAGAAAAAGGTGATGTTGAAAAAATAGAAACTGAGGATGTAGAACTAGTCCTTGGCCAAAGTACCTGAGTTGGGAAAAAACTAGCTAAAGGTGACAAGGAAAGTCTTGTACCCCTTCTATTAATGAACAAAGATCTATTTGCTTACTCCTCGAAGGACATGCTCGAAATAAATTTGGGTATAATTCAACATAGTCTTAAGGTATGCCTTGAGGCAAGGCTAGTTCGACAGTAAAAGAGTAGCCTCTCGGCACATAAGAACAATTTCATCAAAACTAAAGTCTGCCGATTAACAGAAGTAGGCATAATAAAGGAAGTAAAGTACCTTAATTGTCTTAGCAACGTCGCCATTGCCACGAAGGAAGAGAGTGATAAACTCTAAATATGCATCGACTTTTGAAATAATAATGGCACTTATCCAAAGGACTCATATCCTCTGCCATCAATAGATCAATTGGTAGACTTCACTGCTGAATATGGTATACTTAGCTTCCTCAATGCTTTAGCGGATAACACCAGATTCGGATGAATCCCGGAGATAAGGAAAAAATCAGATTCATCAATGAAGTCAGGACCTACTGCTACGTTAGAATGCCCTTTGGCCTCAAGAATGTAAGAGGCCACATATCAAAGGTTGATGAATAAGGTGTTTGACTCCCAGATTGGGAGAGACATGGAAGTGTACATCAATGATATGATAGTTAAAAGTAAAATATCTAGTATTCATATCACAGACTTGCAAGAAACCTCCCAGCAAGTTCATAAATTTGGAATCCGTCTTAACCCCGAAAAGTGCATGTTTGGGGTAACAGCGGACAAATTCCTTGGCTTTATGGTATCCAAAATAGGTATAGATGCCAATCCGAAGAAGGTTAAAGCCTTGCTTGGATTCCAAACTCCCATAACTACCAAGGATGTACAAAGGCTCACTGGGAGAATAATGGCCCTTAGTAGATTAATTTCCAGATATGGATATCGGTGTCAACCATTCTTTAAAGTGCTCACTAAAGCAGCCAAAAATAAAGGCAAGCTCAACTCCAAGGAACACCCTTGGAACGAAGATTGCCAAAAGGCTTGGCATGAACTCAAAAACTACTTAACCCACTTGTCGACACTTCAGCAACCCAGGGAGGGAGAACCTCTCATCTTGTACCTCACAGTCACTTAGAAAGTAATAAGTTCAGTACTGGTGAGGGAAGAAAGAGGAAAATAGTGGCCAGTATACTATGTCAGCAAGTCTTTGCACAGCGCTGAAGTTAGGTACCCACTACTGCAAAAAACCATGTACACCTTAGTTCTGGAAAGTAGGAGACTTCGGCCCTATTTTCAAGGACATTCTATTGCGGTCCAAAGTAACCTACCTCTTTAGGATGTCATGAAAAAGGTGGATCACTTAGGTCGGCTGTCAAAACGGTGTATTGAGCTTGATGAGTACGATATCATGTATGAACCGAGAAAGGCCATAAAAGGCTAGGCTTTAGCAAAGTTTATCACCAAATTGTCCAAGATCGAGGATAACCCCGATGACCTCGGAGATCAGGAACCTAATGGGCACTGTTTGTAGATGGCACTTTAGGATTAGAACACCAAGGAGCCAGGATAATACTTCGAGGCCCCGAAGGAATGGAAGCATTGAAAGCTATTAAGTTTGGATTCCAAGTCACCAACAACATCATTGAATATGAGGCCCTCATAGCAAGATTACAATTGGTAAAAAGAGTTAGTGTGAAGAATTTGAAGGCTTACCACTCACAGTTGGTGGTTCGGCAGATGATGAAAGAATACGATGCCAAGGATCCTAACCAGGCAAAATACCATGACCTTGTCAAAAAATTGATCCAAGAATTTGACAAGGTAAAGATAGAAAAGGTGCCTCAGAAAGAGAACGTAAAAGCAGACATATTGGCTAAGTCAAAACAGTCCACTAAAGTATTTGCTCATCTAAGCATAGCCATAATGGCACTCATGACACTAAACAAGGGGTGGAAAGATTCTATCAAGGAATATCTGATTAGTTTGTCCCCACTTGAGGACCCTAGGGAAGCTGTGAAGGTACGGAGGTGCTTAGGAGTGTACTTCATGATTGGGGAAGAGTTGCACCAACAGGGGTGCATAAATCCCCTGCAAAGGTGTAACAATGAAGAAGATGTCGAAGCTATCCTGAAAGAAGTTCATGAAGGAGTATGTGCGTCCTACATCGGGACTGACACACTTGCTGGAGTACTACTTCAGCAAGGATATTTTTGGCCCACTCTAAGGAAGGATGCACGACAATTTGTCAAATGATGTGATAAGTGTCAACAGCATGCGCCCATCCAAATAGCACCTTTGGAAACAATAACTTTAGCTAACTATCCTCGCCCCTTCGCAGTTTAGGGAATTGACCTCATTAGTCCTCTCCCAATAACCCCTGAAGGAGTGAAGTTCTACATCATTGTAGTATATTATTTCACAAAGTGGATTGAGGCAGAGCCCCTAGCAATAATTTTCACAAAAGACATTCAGAAGTTTTTCTGGAAAAACATCATATGTAGATTCAGTTGTCCAAGGGTGATAATGGTGGATAAAGTTAATTGACAAAGGGTTCCAAGAATTTGTCACCAACCTCAGGGTAAAATTACACTTTGCCCTGGTAGCCTACCCATAGAGTAACAAACAAGTTGAAGTATCCAACAAAACATTAAAAGATGGATTAAATAAGATGTTGAAAAAGGCCAAGGGAAAATGGCTTAGAGAACTCCCGAGTGTACTATGGAGTTACCAAATAACCCCTAAAAGAGCTATTGGTGAAACAACTTTTTCATTCGTATTCAGTACTGAGGCTCTTATCCTTGTTGAAGTTATACAACCTTCCATCAGAGTACAGGTGTTCGATGAAGAAGGGAACAACCTTGGTTTAAGAACCAAACTCGACATGCTTGACAAACATAAGGAGATGGCCAAACTCAAAAGAAATGCTTTCCAGCAAAGGGTAGCCATCACAATGAACTTGCATGTCAAACCTAAAGGGATCAAAAAAGGAGACATCATCCTTCAAAAGGCTGAATTGGAACCCCGAAGACCATCTCATGGTATACTTCGAGAAAATTAGGAAGGACCTTATTTGGTCCTAGATGAAGTTCGCCTAGGATTCTATAAACTTGGAAATACCAAAGGAGAAGAGTTAAAGAACACATGACATTTAGACTCTTTGAAAAAATTCTACACCAAGAATTTCTATGAGCTTATAAATTTCCAATGAAGTAATCTGATTACAGGAAGGCCTCCCGAAGGAGACTAGCCGAAGGTTCTAATCTCCAAAGTTACCTAAGTGTTTTATACATAGCAAGTTTCCCAAAAACATTGCTTGAATTCCACTTCAAAACACTTGGAAAAATCTTCATTACTCATAGCTTTCTGAAAATGGTAAGATATCACTTTCAAAAAAGACTAAGGGTTGAATCCTCAATAATATCTCTATTGAGGATAGTATACAACCAAATGTGCCAAGCTTTGTAATACCAAAGATGGTAATTTAGATGAAAGTGGTGAAAAGGTTAAGTAAACAACTTAAAGGTTAAGTCATTTCATCAAAAATGATGAAAAAACTTCATAAGCAAGCAAAGGATAACCGAGGTTGTGGAAATACCAGAAACGGCTGAAATAGTCCAAAGAATTATGCTTCTCATAGACTTGGCCAAAATTTTGCAAAGAAAGAAAAGGGGGTATTATATTGAAAAGAATATAAGAGGAAGAACAAAAAAAATGACCTATGGTTGATCTGTACATCAGCAGACTCTTTAACCTCGACATCCTTGACATCCTCTTCATTATTGTCACCTTTAACGTCGTCGGTTGAGGGTAATTCTAGAAGGTTAAGGGACTCTACCTTTGACCACTCCGAAGAGGGCCCATCAGGGATGTCAAGAGCTTCGAGGAAGAAGATGTAGAAGACAGGGAAGCATGAAAGTATTTGATGGTGAGCTAGGTAGAAGCCATCTTGAAATGAAGGCTTCATGGCCTCGTTTGCCTTGGCTTTCTCCACCTTCAAATCTTCAAGTTCCTTCTTCAACACCTCCATCTCTTTCTCCTTCTTCTTTTTCTTCTTCTTCCATTTCTTTAGCTAATCAACCTCGATGACAGGATCAACATTGAGCCCCAAGGCCTTAGTCAGATCAGCAATGGCCTTCTTTTTCTTCTTTCGAAGGACCTCGGCCAAAGAATGCTGCTCAGCTAGCTTCATCCCAAGGTTGGTGATCTTCAAAGAACACTCTTCGAGAAGCATTTTCAGGTTCTCTAGCACCTCTTGGTTAAGCTTAACCAGCTCCTCCTTGGCAGCCTTGTTAAGCTCACCATACTTGAGACTGGAGCTCGCAAACATTTCTTTGGCCTTGGCCAAGTTCTCCTCCAATTGACTTCGGATCGATGATTGCTTTGATGCCCAAGCCCAAAGATAGCCTCGTATGCAAGCAGCTGTAAGATGTGAAGGTTTTACATGAGATGAAACAACTTGGAGGCCTAAATTTTTTACAAGTATTAAAGAAAGAAAGATTACCAGAGCAGCGTGCTCGAAAATCTGAGCAGCAAGAATCTTCTCATTTGGACAATTGTCCATCAGAGATTGGAAGGTAGCGTTTATAATGATGCCCCTCACCATCTGGGGAACCATCTTTTGGCAGTCCTCCGAAAACAAGTCCATATCTTAGGTGAAAGTCTAGAATGGCTCCCTCGGGACTTTTTCATTGGGGATCTTCACATCCAGAATGGCCCACTTATAAGCATGGTCAATCATCCACTCTATCTAGGGCTGGTCTTCAGAAAAATCACACCAAAGTTCCCTCACCACATTGTCTCTTAACCATTTATCCACAAAATCTAAAATTTAAAAAAATACAAAATTCATAGATGAATGATTAAGAAATGAACTTGGTAGGACTTCGGTGTCTCCCCCATCAGAGTCACTGAGTTCAAGGACCTCGGCAAGGACTTCGTTCCCATTTTGTTTTCATCTAGTCTATGCTTCCCCGGCCAAGCGCACTCCTAAGGAAGTCCCCAATGTTTTGGCAGCGGCATCGGGGCAGAGGGGAAGTGATAAAATGGCTACTTCCAAGGTAGGATCAGCAGCTTCAGAAGAAGGATCCACAACCTTGGTCACTTCTTTAGGGGGTAGAGAGAGACTATCCTCTATGGCCTTCTTTGGCTTCGACGCCTCCGAGGATTGCCCAACCCGTCTTTTCCTCCTTTTTGGAGCTTTTCTTTTTTACTCCCCTTTCTCAGCTTGACCGAGGAACAAGCTCTTGTAAAAGGCTGTGAATTTCTCTCCCATTTCTTCAATGAAGAAAATATCAATGTAAGTACCAAAAATCCAAAGTGACATAAGTTGAAAAGTAGCTTACTCTTTACAAGGATAGTATAGGAGAGTTTACCCCAAATGAGCAGAACTAGCGAAGACTTTTTTCCATCCACCACTGGCTTTGGCAAGTTTTCATCAATGACATGCTCTTTGATGACTCCTAACTCCCGAAGGACCTCTTTGGTCAAAAAGTTCCATATGCTGGGAAAAGGATAGAGTAAACGTGAAGATGCCTAACATGCCTAGCCGGCTACAGCCGAAATACAGTTTTCAAACTCCACGGACTAGGACTCTAGTTCATAGGTAAGTAACTTCGATGGATCCATCACATTGATAGCCAAAGTCCCAGAGGCCCACTTCATAGGCATATCTTTCCATCTTTCATTTATCTCCATGAAAAAATATTTTTTTTGCCTCCCTCACCAACTATCTTTGGTACTGAAGGTGAAAGTTAATTTCTTGCTCCCAAATCCTTGAGGGAGCAAGAAGTTGAAATCCCCTATTTAGGATAGGATAAAGTTTGCAATATTGCATGAAAAAAATGAAGTAAGGGACTACTTTGAAGACCCCATACATGCAAAGAAAGGCGTTGAAGTAAGAATATGAGTTTGGTGGCATTTGGTTAATGGCTATACATGAAATTGGAAAAATTTGCTCGCCATCTTTGGAGGGGGATATCGAAGACCCACCTTTAGCTGTGCCCTAAACACAGAAACCTCGTTATCCCAACGAAGGTAGCTCTACTTACCATGATCGGGGAGCCTGGTTTTGGCATAAAAAGGGATAAAGAACTTCACCGTCCACTTTGTCACCTTTTTCAAAGTGGCACAGCTCAAGTGAGAATTAAGCAAGCTCCAAATCTCTAGACTAGGATGAACTACGGCATTTGGGGCAGACATCTTCAAAATCTGGGGCCCTAACCTTGTATTTGCTAAGGAAATAAAGGTGAAAGAAAAACCAACTTCAGGAAATATCAACCTATTTGCTCTTAAAACACACTAGAAAACTGCCATGAAAGATTGTTAGAAATCGCTTCACCACAGAAGAACCGCTGTAAAAGAGGAGAAGAACTAAAGAGCGAAAGAGAGAAAAAAGTAAAGAAGTGATGAACCTTTAAGGAGAGATGGGTTTATATAGCCCAAAGAGGTCAGGTGAAAGGATGCCATAATGACCCTTTGCAGGCGAAGAGACATAACTGATGCAACGGACGGGAAACATGGCCATTGATCCAGTGACACATGTCATGCAGCATGAGAAATGAGGGCACACCTCTTGATCTGTTAAATCTTTGTAACATGTAAATTGAGGTGACATGCCTACCCATCCGTAAAGGTAAAATGATGCACTTACAGATGGCTAGAATAAAAGCCCTAAGGAAAAAAAAACACATCAAGTGTCGAAGGTGTAACCTCACTAAAAAAGAGAATTTGGATTTAAGTAACATCTTTACCAAGGGTTTAACATCACCAAAATGGAACACAAAAGTGAAAATGCCCAAAAGTATGCCGAGAGTACAATATTGGAAAAAGAAGGGATCTCAGACCCATAAAGCCCAGCTTCATCAAAGGAAAATGAGTAATGCAGAAAGTGTGACCTTGGCAAGAGAGAGTTTCGGACCAAAGGTAGCTACAATTTTTTGAAGGTACAATTTCTGAAACATGTTCTTAATTGATAGGAACTGAAGATAGAACTTTGGTTCCTTTAAAAGGGGTATGTGATAGCCGAAGGCTTATCGCCCACAGGACCTTCAAACAAGTGGATCGGACACCACCCTCAGAAGAGAATACAACCAACCTTGGGAAAAGGCTCTACACCACCCTCAAAAGTTCACATGACCAACCTCAGAAATAGAAGCTTGCAACTGATAGGCTTCTCCCAATTACCTTCAAAGGAAATCCTACGCCCGAAAGGGTCTCAAGTCCCCAAAGAGTCCTAAGGGAAGATGACAAATATGCAGTTTTGAGGGACCACTAATTGGAACCTTGCACACGCCCTTGCCCTCTGAGCATAACCACCTACAAAAAGCTAGAGACACCTCTCCCCGAAGGTACAGACATAATCTGGCCAACCATGTGTCCTGATCTACTCAACATGGGTATAATCGCCTTATCCTCCAAGCCTCCTATAAATACTTAGGGAGTGTCCCAAGTAATACACACAAAACACCCTCCCATTCTATTTTCAACTCTTAGCAACTTCTCCCTTACATATTGACTTGGGCGTCAAAGATCCTTCCCCCGAAAAAACACTTCGGGGAGCTCCTAACCTACATTCTTCAAGTGCTGCAGATATCACTCAAGTGAGGTTCTACCAGAGGTCCAACATGTCTTACATCGAAGATGTGTTAGAGCACCAACAAGGATGGTTACGAGTCATGCACTAAGATTCCTACAAGAAAAGAAAGAGAAATACATTAAAAAATTAACTAAAAATTCAAGAACAATAATGCATTAAAACAAATGGCTAGATTAATAAAGATCAATCTTTCAGGTAATAATCTCAACAAATGCTCCCCGACAATAGAACCAAAAACATGATGTGTTGTTTCATACTTCATACAAACTCTTCCTACTATACTGATAAATAATGTGGATATGTCAACTCTCTCGATACTTATAAGACATCTAAAATCATAGGCAAGCACCCCTATCATCAAAGTATAGTAGTGGCAAGACAATAAAAATAACAATTAACTAACTACAAGCAGTGGAAAGCAATCAGATAATCAATAATAAGAAATGTCATACTTAGATACAAATCCCACTAGAAATCCTTTGTGTTGTTTTTACATTAGTTTAATAAGATTGTGATTAACTTGGACCAGGGAGTACTAGCTAATTTAGCTTAGCTCCCTACTATCCCTTTTACACTAATCTCTATTCTTAAGTTTCCAACAATGTGTCTAGGCCTACCGCACTCCTTAAGAATACACTTATAGTTCTATGACCTAACTACTACATTTTGCCTTTGGTCAGAGGTGTTATATCATGCCTATTACACTCAGTTATGATAATATCCCTTCTATCCAATAGTAATTCACAACAAAGACATCGGATACTAACTTTTATATATTTATCATCCAATATTGAACTAATAGGCTAGTTGATAGCCAAACTGCTATCGCCCCGAACACCTAAGGACCCCGGAAATAAGGGAGCCAAATGCCTGAGGCACGCGACCTCGGCAGCCCGCCAATACCAACCTCAGGAAACTACCGTATTACCTCCATCGGGAGGGCGACTGAGTCATCTTCGGGGAGAACTGCCAGCCACCTTCTGCAGGTGAAAGTCCCCCGAAGGGCTAACTTCGGAGCCAATGAATGCCCCAAAGTACCACTGCGACTCCGTAAAAAGGTCCCTCACTCCGAAGTGAGACATCAACCAAGGGGACCTTGGAGGTACGGTAGGAGCCATCAAGGAGCCTCTCACATTACGCCCGCACACCCGACACGCCGTCCTCCTAGGCATTCTGATGCGTCGCCACTACCTACGTCCTTTCATGTAGGGCTATGATTATTGCAGCTCGTGGCCCGAGGAGCCTACAGGTGGCTAGGGGCCCCCCACGCCCAGAAGTACGGATGGTGTTCGTCCATACACGTGCTGCAATCTGAAGGGCTCACCCCCTCCTATATATACCAGGGGAATGGTCACAGGCGGGGGAGACCTCTCTCTCTCTCCTCTCTCCGCTCTGAGTCCTCTCCTTCCAGCCCTCAAAAGAAAACATGGACAGGCAAGACTCTCTGGTACTTGCTGCTCTCTCTCTCTACTCCTCCCAAAGGACTGACTTGGGAGTCGGAGGCTCTTCCCCGGAAAAAGACTCCGGGGACCTCCTAACCCCTGTTTTCTGAGTGTTTCAGGCCAATCCTCCTGAGGAATCCCCATTCTGGACTTCTCTCTCATACCGGAAGTCCTTCTCGGCCTCACCATGCCTGCCACAAGAAGATGCTGCCGGCCATCACAGGCAATCCACACAAAGCACCTTCTTTCAGGGCTCGCCTACACCTTTGAAAGCTCTTGCTACATTCTCCACGACACACAGTGGAGATGCTAATGGCCCTCATCGCCATCACTCGCTCCTTTTAGTTGATATAAAAAAGAATGTTTGATAGATCACAAGAAAAGTATAATCATATTAAACTAAAAGTAATAACAATCATAAAATCATCCTAGGGTTTATTTACCCTATGCATGAATAGGAAAGCTTAGTTCATGGTGTTATAAAATAAACACAACAAGAACAAAAAAAACTAAGAAAAAAGTCTCCATCTCTAAATTGTCTCTTCTCCAAAAAATCTTTAATCTGATGCACATTAAATGGTGTTGATCATCAAAACTACCTATAGTACCCTTCGAGTATGAAAATTCTCTTATTTTTTCGTGTTTCTCTTGCCTTTCTTGCACCTTCATTTTTGTTCTGATGAAATAACCCAAAAAAACCTTAATCAATAATCGAACATGATTTGTAACATGGCTGTGTTCATGGCCATGTTACCCTATGGAACTTGAAAATCTCATACTTTAATGACATGGCTTGATCATAGGCATGACACTTAGACACCAAGCATGTAACAATGGAACACAGGCATGTAAGGCACTAACATGGGCATGCATCAAGGAATGTCTACTCCAAATTTTTCCATAACTTGCAATTTAGCTCCAAAACTTTGCAAAAAACTTTCATAACTCAATTAATGCTGAAATATGACCTAAAAATGAAATGTGAACTAATTAAGTACCAAATCCTAACATAAACACATCTAAAGACAACCAAATATATAGGAAAAACTTATAGAAAACAGCTAAATATGAGCATATCACCAATTCATTTTAACCAAGTTGTGAATATTTTTGAATGTTTCTATTCCAACCAAGTAGGGATTGTTTCTATTCTATCCGCATTATGAATGTTTTTATTTTAATGAAGTTGTGCATGTTTATATTTTTCCCAAGTTGTGAATCTTTCTATTCTATCCAGGTTGTGAGTGATTCTATTTGGACTAGTTATGAAAGTTTCTATTTCAACCAAATTGTGAATGTTTCCATTTTAACTAAGTTGTGAATGTTTTTACTCTATCCAAGTAGTGAATATTTATATTCTAACCAAGTTTTCAATATTTATTAATATTTCTATTCTAACCAAGTTGTGAATGTTTCTTTGCTAACCAAGTTTTGAATGTTTCTATTCTAACAAAGTTATGAATGCTTCTATTCTAACCAATTTGTAAATGTTTTTATTCTAGTCAAGCTATGAATGTTTTCGTTCTAACCAAGTTATTAATATTTCTATTCTAACCAAGTTGTGAATGTTTTTAGTCTAACAAAATTGTTAACGTTTTCATTCTAACCAAGTTGAGAAAGTTTAAATTCTAATGAAGTTTTGAATGTTTCTATTCAAACTAGTTGTGAATGTTTCCATTTTAACTAATTTATGAATGCTTATATTATAACCAAGTTATGTGTGTTTATATTCTAACCTAGTTTTGAATGTTTGTTCTTGTGAATGTTTCTATTCCAACCAATTTATGAATGTTTCTAATCTAACAAATTTGTGAATGGTTCTATTTAAACTAGTTGTTAATGTTTTTATTTCAACCAAGGTATGATTGTTTCTAGTCTAACCATGCTATAAATCTTTCTAACTAAGTTATGAACATTTCAATTCTAGCCAAGTCATCAACGTCTATGAATATTTCTATTCAAACCAAATTATGAAAGTTTCTATTCAAACCAGTTGTGAATGTTTCTATTCTAACCAACTTGTTAATGTTTCTACTTTAACCAAGTTGTGAACATTTCCATTTTAATCTAAATTGGTTGTGAATGTTTCCATTTTATTCTAACCAAGTTGTCAATATTTCTAATTTAAACAAGTTTTGAATGTTTCTTTTCTAACAAAGTTGTTAATGTTTCTACTCTAACCAACTTGTGAATGTTTCCAATTCAATCTAAATAGGATGTGAATTTTTCCATTTCATTCTAAACAAATTGAGAATGTTACCATTTTATTCTAACCAAATTATGAATGTTTCCAATTTAAACATGTTGTGAATTTTCCATTCTAAAAAGTTGTGAATGTTTTGCATTTCCTTTTAACCAAGTTATGAATGTTTCTAATTTAACCAAGTTTTGAATATTTCTATACCAAACAAGTTATGAATGTTTCTACTCTAACCAAGTTGGAATTGTTTCCATTTGAATCCAAATACGTTGTTAACGTTTCCTATTCATTCTAAATAAGTTATTAATGTTACCATTTCATTCTAACCATGTTATGAATGTTTCAATTTATAAAGATGTTGTGAATGTTTGCATTTCCTTCTAACTAAGTTGGAAAGGTTTCCATTGCATTCTAACCATGTTGTAAATGTTTTCATTTCATTGTAAACAAGTTGTGAATGACTCTATTATAAATAAGTTGTAAATGCTTCCGGTTTAAACTATCCAAAGTTGAGAATGTTTCCATTTCATTCTGACCAAGTTGTGAAAGTTTCCATTCCATTCTAAATAAGTTGTAAAAGTTTCCATTTCATTCTAAACAAGTTTTGAATGTTTCCATTTTATTCTAAACAAGTTGTCAATGTTTCTAGTCTAACCAAGTTGTGCATATTTGACAATGTTTCTATTCCAATCAAGTTTTGAATGGTCCTTTTTCATTCCAACCAAGTTGTGCATATTACCAATTTATTCTAACCAAGTTATGAATGTTTTTATTTCAACAGTTTATGAATGTGAATGTTTTCATTTTATTCTAACCTAGTTGTCAATGTTTTTATTCAAACATAGTTGTGAATGTTTCTATTCTAACAAAGTTATGAATGTTTCCATTTTAATCTAAGCAAGTTGAGAATACTTCCATTTAATTGTAAATAAGTTGTGAATGTTGTATGAGCATGGAAGGCAAAATACTTCCATTTAATTTTAAATAAGTTATGAATGTTGTATGAGCATGGAAGGCACAAACAAGGATGGCAAGGAGCCATTGAAGATAACTAGTGGACCTATGACAAGAAAGAAGGCTAAGGAGATCACTAGTGCACTTCAAGCTTTTGTCTCAAGCTATTTCATGAAGCATGGACCTTGATTTTCACAAGGAGCAATTGGAACATTCAAGGAATCATATGGAGGTTATGGACAAGCTTGGTGCTCAATTTTAGAGTGCCCAGACAAGTCTCAAGATAAGGAACCACCCTCAAGTGTACCTCTAGAGCCCCCTTGAGGAGTCTTAAGGGCCCTTTTTCTTCCACAAGTTGAATCTTTAAGCCCTAAAGTTTCAAGACCACTTTTCAACACCTAATAGAAGGTCTCATGTCAATGGAACTCAATTATTCAAGCTGGAAGTTAAAAATACAAGCAAAAACCCTAATGAGCCCTTAAGTGCACCTGAGAAAACCATTTTGGGATTTTTAGGGCGAAACTTGTATTTTCACTTTATTTTCTTTAATTTCATATTTATTTACATTATTTCGGATATTATTAGATCCATGGAAGTGATTCAAGTAACTTATAATAAGTGGCATGCGCTGCACACTTTAAACATATGTAAAATGTGTGATAGAGTCCTAGTTTGACTAGGATTTCTTATGTCTTTTGAACTTAGGTTTCTATGTGATTCTAGCATAGTTTTTGCCCTAGTTTTGGCCTATAAAAAGGCTTATTTTTTGGTCTTAAACCACAGCATTTGACATGAATAATATTGCTATTTTGAGAGGAAATTTTCTTTGGTTCTTTGGTTTTCTTATACTTCTTATTTCTAACCATGA
Organism: Aquilaria yunnanensis; assembly: GCA_039654915.1. Classification (NCBI taxonomy): domain Eukaryota; kingdom Viridiplantae; phylum Streptophyta; class Magnoliopsida; order Malvales; family Thymelaeaceae; genus Aquilaria; species Aquilaria yunnanensis. The sequence goes on from CM077594.1 coordinate 73,293,605, forward strand.
GTTGATTAGGTGTGGGGGTTTAAAATTCAGTCTCTTTGATGTCTTATGGAGCTTGAAAAACATCTTGGGCATGTTTCATGGACTTTATACCATTGGGTTCGCATCAGTTGGTATTAAAGCCACAAGTTCCATCCGAAAGACATATCCTAGTGTTCTTCTTTCTCTACATTTCTCTTTTAATTTTTTTATTTTTTCTTGCTTTTAATTATCTATTTTAATCCTTTTTCTTCTTGTTTCAGGTCTTTCCTCTTCATTTCCATCCTTGTTTCCAATCAAATGAACAAAAACAATAAAAAAATAATCAACCAGCAGTTCCTTGTTCTATCCAATTTTCATTTTGTTGTCTTCCTTTGCTTCTTGTCCTTTTCTTTCATTCCTAGCCTAATTAATTTACCTATTTTTCTTTATTTCCAGCATCCTAGAGTCAGGAGAAATACCAAAAAAAGAAGGATCCAAAATCAAGTTGTTTTGGTACAAATGTTGTTTCAATTGTGCAAAGTTTCAATAAGTTTTTTGTGTTTGCTGAAAAGTAAATTGACTTTGTGTCTTTGGAAGCAAGGAAGTCAAAGAAGAAAAGTGTTTCTAGCAACAAAGAAACAAAAGAAAAGAGGTTTCAAAGAAGGAATTGTAAAGAAACTTGCACAAGTGTTTGGTTTTGGTGCCCACAAAACCGTAAACCCTTTTGGTTTTGAGCCTAAAGCTTTTCTTTGCAGTTCTTGTAATCATTTATTGCAAGGGCTTCCTAGGGTCTTCTAAAACTTGCTTAGCCAACCTCTATTTTGGACTCAAAACTTGTTTTCAAAAGATTTCGGTTTTCTTATGTGCTTTAAGGAAAGTTTTCTTAGAACTTTTGAGGATTCTTCTGAAAGCAATATTCTCACTAATAAATTGAGTGTTGAGTGTTCATATTTGATTGAAACACATGGGGGAGTGTTGTGAGGTTTTATTTTCAAGTACAATGGCAAGAAGGAATAAATACATTGAGATGGAAATACCACACCATGGTCTATTCCATACAAGAGCTGTTGTCCAAAACCATGAAGTCAGCGTTGCTATAGATGGAAGATATTGTGCAAACATGGTGAGCCTAGATATGGTTAAGAGGCTCCATCTAATATTCTCTAGACATTCGAAGCCTTATTGGTTGACATGGAACCATAAATGTGAGGACTTTGTATCCAAGGAAGTCCTAGCTCCTATGTCTATTGGCAAGTACTGAGATTGCATACCTTGTGATGTTGTAGATATGCCATAGGCACACATCATACTTTGCTAGCCATGATTGAAAGGGAAAGAGGCCATTCTTGATGATGGTACAAGTGAGCTATCTATATTACACCATGGGAAGGAGATCATAATTGCTCCATTAATCCCAAGGGAGATCACTAATGATTGAAAAAGGTTCTTTGGTGAGGCCGAGAAGAAAAAGACAATTGAGAAGAAAATGAAGGGCTTGAAAGAAAAGCAAGAGAGGAAAATTGAAGGAAAAATAGAGAGATATGAGATGAGTCAAATTGAGCAAGAAGTAAGTGTTAGAGAGTTCATGAGAGAAGAAATTAAGTGCAAAGTTGAAAAAAGACAAGAGTGTAATGAACCCAAATAGAGTGAAAAAAGAAAGACCTACAGAGAAGCCATACTTTCATCTAACATAACAAAGTCTTCTTCTAGTGTTGTGTTGTCTTATTTTTAGGAATTAAGTGGAGATGAGCTACAAGAATCAAGAGAGTTGCTGCCCATTCAAGAAATTGGTGTTCCCAATATTCCAACTCATGTCTCATGCATCAAACCAATTAAAGAGGTTGAAAAGGATCAATTTGAGTTAAGTCCTAGTGATTTCATATGAAAAGTATGCCTAACATTATTTCTTACCCTATGGTTCAAGGGCAAGAAATTATTGCAACTCCACCCAAAGTCATTGAGTGCAAAGGTAAAAAAATTTTGGTTCCAACACCTAAGGAAGATACATGGAGACTGAGTCTAGGCAATATAATATATTTCTTCCTTACAACTAGATTTGATGTGGTTTTGCATGAAAATCTCAAACAATGTGTTTGCTAGCAATGTTGTTTTGATGAATGGTTTTCATGAAATAGATTAGGAGCATTAAGCATGAAACTTTGAAAAAATATGGTTTTAAATCTTCTAATTCTTTGGTTTTGTTAAATCAACTTTTAAATTCCATTAGTTTCTCTAGCAAAAAATCCATTTTGGTGTCTTTTTATTTTTATTTTGTTTGTTTTGCATCCATCTCGCATTGTTTTGTTTTGCCTTAAGTTAAATCTACTTCTTTGAAATTTTTCATGGATAAGTTGGTTCTTACACATACATTACATACTTCTTTGATTCCCATTCATGTTCAACCCATTTTTGTGTGTCAATCTTTAGTTTCTAGCAAGCATTTTTTTTGTCATGACACACGCATTACACAAACTTTTGAGCCTTGATATTTTTGCTTCATGTGTGAACTTGAAAGTATTTATTTTGAGTGAAAATTTTGGTTTTAAATTCAGCCTTTTAAGGAGATATGTTGAGTCCTTCATTTTATGTCACATTCCATACACAAATTGACAAATTTCATGCATTGTGGTGCATATACATGCAAAAATAAGTGTGCCATTAAATTAGTTTCACTTAATCCTATCTATTCTAATCCTGTTTCATTTAAAATGCTTAGGATTTTTGTGGAATTCATGCATCCTTGTTTTTTTATTAGTTTAGGCTACATTGTGTTCAATTCTTGTTTGTTCGAATGACCTATGCAAACTATTGTCTTGACATGCATAACTTGTGTTTTTCATGAGCTTGACACTTGTGTGAGTTAGGTCCATTTGTTTTGAGTGCATACAACATCCCTAAGGTAAATTCTTCCAAAAATTTTCCAAGTTATGGGAATAATGTTTTTGAGATGGCAAAGGCAATGAAAGTGATGCTTACAGTTAAGATGAAAATTGTGCAAACTTTCAGATTTTTTGTGCAAATTGCTTCAAACTTTATTTTCAAACTTGGAGGTATCAAAATTAACATTGTGTTGGGATATTGATTTAGGTTTTTCATAAGAGTAAAGCTCCATACACGAGCATTCCATGCTATTGGTGCTTATGTGCAAGGTAAGTGCTTAAGTATTAACTATTTCATCCTTATTGATTCAGTTCCCTTTTCTAATATAGGTTTTGATTTAAGGATGAATACTTCTAAGGAGGGAGGAGTTGATATAAGTATGGAAGGAACAACCAAGGATGGAAAGGAGCCTTTGAAGATAACTAGTTGACCTATGACAATAAAGAAGGCTAAGGAGCTCACTAGTGCACTTTAAGCATTTGTCTCAAGCTATTTCACGGAGCATGGACTTGGATTTTCAATAGGAGCTACTGGAACATTTAAGGAATCATATGGATATGATGGCCAAGCTTGGTGCTCAATTCTAGACTGGCTAGACAAGTCACAACACAAGGAACCCCAAGGGCACCCCTCAAGTGCACCCCTCAGGTACACCCTTAGAGCCCTCTTAAGGAGTCTCATGGGCCATTTTCTTCCACAAGCTAAATATTTGAGTCATGAAGTTTCAAAACCTCTTTTCAACACATAAGAAAAGGTCTCATGCCAATGGAATACAATTATTCAAGCTAGAAGTTGAAGATACAAGCAAAAACCCTAAGGATCCCTTAAGTGCACCCAATAAGACCATTTTGGTGTTTTAAGGGCCAAACTTGTATTTGCACATTATTATCTTTAATTTAATATTTATTTACATTATTTAGGATGTTATTAAGGCTGTAGAAGTGATTTAGGTTGCTTAGAATAAGTGGCATATGCTGCACACATTAAACATTTGTAAAATGTGTGTTAGAGTCCTAGTTTGACTAGGATTTCTTATGTCTTTTGAACTTAGATTTTCTATGGAGTCTAGCTTAGTTTTTACCCTAGTTTTGGCCTATAAAAAGGCTTATTTTCTGATTGTAAACTACAGCTTTTGACATGAATAGTATTGCTATTTTTAGGGGAAATTCTCTTTAGTTCTTTGAAGACTACCTTGGTGCATAAGTTACTTGTGTTCTTTGGTTTTCTTATACTTCTTATTTCTAATCATGAGTTGATTAGGGGTAGGGGTTTAAAATATAGTCTCTTTGATGTCTTGTAGAGCTTGAAAAACATCTTGGGTGCATTTCATGGTCTTTATACCATTGAGGTTCACAGCAGAATACTACCATTTGATTCTAACCAAATAGTGAATGTTTCCAGTTCTGAACTTGTTATGAGTGTTTCCATTCTGAACAAGTTATGAATGTTTCCATTTCATTGAAACCAAGTTGTGAATGTTTCCTTTTCATTATAACCAAGATGTGAATGTTTTTATTCTTGTTGTGAAAGCTTCTATTCTAACCAAGTTATGAATTTTGCAATTCTAAACATGTTATGTATGTTTCCACCTCATTTTATACACGTTGTGAATTATTCCATCCTAACCAACTTGTGAATCTTTTGATTCAAAATAAGATGTGAACATTTCTATTCTAACTAAATTATAGTTGTTTCCATTTTAAATAAGTTGTTAATGTTTCAATTAATTATAATCAAGTTATGAAAGTTTCTACTCAAACCAAGTTATGAATGTTCCTTTTTCATTCTAACCAAGTTGTGATATTTCCGTTCTAAACAATTTATGAATGTGAATGTTCCCATTTCATTCAAACCAATTTGTGAATATTTCTATTCTGAATACTTCTATTCAAACCAAGTTGTGAATATTTCTACTCTAATCAAGTTATGAATGTTTCCATTTCATTCTAAACAAGTTTCAAACATTTCAAATTCATTCTAACAAAGTTGTGAATGTTTCTATTCTAAACAAGTTGTGAAGATTTCCATTTCATTCTAATAATGCCATGAATATTTTGTTTCAATCTAAATAGGTTGCGATTGTTTTCAGTTCATTTTGAACAAGTTATGAGTGTTTCCTATTCATTCTAACCAAGTTGTAAATATTTTCATTTCTAAACATATTGTGAATGTTTGCATTCTAAACAAGTAGTCTATGTTTCCATTCCATTCTAACCAACTTGTGAATATCTATGATTCTTTCTATTCTAACCAGTTTGTGAATGTTTCTACTCTAACCAAGTAGTGACTGTTTATATTCTAACCATGATGGGAATGTTTCTATTCTAACCAAGTTGTGAAAGTTTCTATTCAAACCAGTTATGAATGTTTTTATTCTAAGCAAGCTGTGATTATTTTCATTTAAACCAAGCAATGAATACTTTTTTTCTAACGATGTTGTAAATGTTTTTACTCTTGCCAAGTTTTGAATGATTCTATTCTAACCAAGTTGTGAATGTTTCTTATTAATATTTTTATTCTAACCAGTTTTGAATGTTTTTACTCCAACCAAGCTGTGAGTATTTCCATTCACCAAGTTGTTAATATTTCTACTCTAACCAAGTTGTGAATGTTTCTATTGAAACCAATTTTGAATGTTTCTATCCTAACTAAGTTATGAATGTTTACATTCCTACCAAGTTGTAAAAGTTTCTATTCAAACCAAGTTGTGAATGCTTCTATTCTAACCAAGTTCTCAATGTTTCTATTGTAAACCAATGGTGAATGTTTCCCTTTCATTCTAAATAAGTTGTGATTGTTTCCATTTAAAACAAGTTATGAAAGTTTCCATTCCATTCTAAACATGTTGTGAATGTTTCCATTTCATTATAAACAAGTTTTCAATGCTTCCATTCTAAATAAGTTGTAAATGTTTCCATTTCATTCTAACTGAGTTGTGATTGTTTCCATTTAATTTGAAACAAGTTATCACTATTTTCATTCTAAACAAGTTGTGAAAATTTCAATTTTTAAAAATCAAGTTGTGAACATTTTTATTTTATTATAACTAACTGATGAACATTTTCATTCTAAATAGGTTATAAATGTTCTCATTTTATTCTAACTAAGTTTTGAATATTTCCACTTCATACTAAACAAGATATGAATGCTTTAACTCTAAACAACTTGTGAATGTTTCCATTTCATTCTAACCATAATATGAATGTTTTAATTTAAGTTGAAACAAGTTATGAATGTTTAAATTCTAAACAAGTTGTGAATGGTTTCATTTCATTCTAACCAAGTTGTGAAAGCTTCTATTTGAATATAACAAAGTTGTGAATATTTTCATTTCATTCCAAACATCTTGTGAATGTTTCCATTTCTTTCTAAGCAAGTTGTTAATGTTTTCATTTCATTCTAACCAAGTTCTAAATGTTTCCATTTTATTGTAACTAAGTTGTGAATGTTTCCATTTCAATCTAAACAAGTTGTGAATATTTCCATCTCTTTCTATGCAAGTTTTGCTTTCATTTCATTCTAACCAAGTTTTGAATATTTCCATTTTATTGTAATGAAGTTGTGAATATTTCCATTTCATTCTAAATAAGTTGTGAATGTTTTTATTTCATTCTAACTGAGTTGTGAATATTTCCATTTTTTTGTAACCAAGTTCTGAATGTTTCTATTCCTACCTAGTTATGAGTGTTCCTATTCTAACCAAGTTGTGAATGTTTCTACTTTAACAATGTTGTGAATGTTTCTATTCAAACTAATTTGCAAAATTTTCTATTATAACCAAGTTATGAATCCTTCTATCAAAGCAAGTTCTGAATGTTTATACTCTAATCGAGTTCTAAATGTTTCTACTCTAATCATGCTGTGAATGTTTCTATTATAAACTAGTTATGAATGTCAGAAAACTTTCACAGCTTGGTTAGAGTGAAATGAAAACATTCATAGCTTGTTTTGAACGAAATGGAAATATTCACATTATGGTCAAAATGAAATCAAAATGTTCAAAATTGGTTAGAATGTTTGGAAACTTTCGCAACTTAGTTAGAATTAGGGGTGTAAGTTCAGGTAGTAGGTCGAGTTCAATTTAAAACCCGACATTTACAAACTGTCACTAACCCGATTAACTCTAACCCTAACCTGACCCTATGTTTTGTATAACCCGAACCGACCCTAGCCCAAGTAGGAGGATCAGGTTGACCTAAAATTCTGAGTTGCTGTTGTTTCCATGATGAACAAACTTACAACAAGAACACTATAGTCGCTACTTTCTTCAATGAGCTCGAGAAATGACGGCAAGAATGGTGAGCCGGTGACTGTGACTCTACAAGGCAAAGAGAGAGCGATGGTCAGTGGGATGGAGGCGCTTCTCATTGGGCAACCCCTCCAAGGGTTTTCCAATGCCATGACTGACTGGGTCTTCTTCTCAGCTATAAATCTACCCCTCAATCTCGCTGTTCCATCATCCAAACAATTAACGTATTCTCCCTTCTTGAATCAATCTCTTTCTTCCATAAAGGTATTCGATTCGCCTATTCATATTCTTCCAAACCAAAATGTTCTGGGCTTGTTTTGTTTTCTGATTTTGGTTTTCTATTCTTGAATTTTGATTACAGATGTAGATCTTCATCAAGTCACTGACAAGACCATCACCTTGGAGATGGAATCCTCCGACACCATTGACAAATTCAAGGCCAAGATCCAAGACAAGGAAGGAATTCCCCCAGACCAACAGCATCTGATCTTCACCAAAAAGTAGTTGGAAGATGGAGGAACCTTTGCCGACTATAACATCCAAAAGGAGTCCACCCTCCACCTTGTCCTCCGTTTTCGCGGTGGCATGCAGATCTTCATGAAGACGTTCACCGGTAAGACAATCACCCTCGAGGTTGAGTCCTCTGGCACAATTGACAACGTCAAGGCTAAGATCCAGGTTAAGGAAAGCATCCCTCCGGACCAGCATAGGCTGATCTTCACTGGGAAGCAACTCGAGGACGGAAGGAGCCCACTGATTATAACATTTAGAAGGAGTCAACTCTTCACCTTGTCCTGCGTCTCCATGGTTGAAATGCAGATCTTTGTGAAGACACTGACGGGGAAAACGATCACCCTAGAGTTGGATTTGGTTGTCGGGCTAACGTTTTGGGCTTAAAAAATGGATTTAGGCTGCGGGTTAGGCTTTGCCTCTTAGTATTATCCATGTAATATAAATATATAATTGGATGGTGGGTTAAATGAGTAATGGGCTTAATTCATAGTAAGCATAAACATAGGGTCGAGTTGGATATTTTCGGGTCAACCTGACCCAAACTGATTTTTTAAATTTCAAATACGAATTGGGTCGAGTTAACCCGAGCACACTTTTTTCCTTTCTCTAACCCGACCCTAACCCTCAAATTAGAGTCGGGTTTGGGTAAGGGTTCGAGTTTAGGGTCACCACTTACACCCCTAGTTAGAATGAAATGCTAATAACACAAGTTGATTAGAATAAAGTGGAAACATTAACAACCTGGTAAGAGTAGAAAGATTCTCAATGGTTAGAATGAAATGGAAACATTCACAACTTTGTTAGAATGAAATGATAACATTCACAAATTGTTTAGAATGAAATGGATACATTCACAACCTGTTTAGATTGAAATGGAAACATTCACAACTTCTTTAGAATGAATTGGAAACATTCACAACTAGTTTTGAATAAAGTCATTCATAGCATGATTAGAATGAAATAGAAAGATTTAAAAATAGGTTAGAATGAAATGGAAATGTTCACAATATGATTACAATAAAATGAAAATATTCACAATTTGTTTACAATGGAAACATTCAAATATCTTAAAAGTGGAAAATTTTGCAACTTGTTTAGAATGAAAAGGTAACATTCACTACTTGTTTAAAATGAATTGGAAATATTCACAACCAATTTGGATTAAATTGGAAACATTCACAAGTTAGTTTGAATAGAAACATTCACAACTTGGTTACAATGAAAAAGGAACATTCAAAACTTGGTTGTAAAAAAAACATTCACAAACTTTCACAACTTAGTTATAATAGAATATTCATAACTTGTTTAGAATAAAATAGAAACATTCATAACTCGGTTAGAATGAAATAGAAATATTTACAACTTGTTTAGAACGGAAACATTCAAAACTTGTTTAGAATGAAATGAAAACATTCATAACTTGGTAAGAATGAAATGGAAATATTCAAAACTTGTTTAGAATGAAATAGAAACATTCAAAACTTATTTAGAATAAAAACATTCACAACATGATTAGAATTAAATGAAAACATTCACAACTTAGTTAGAATGAAATTAAAACAATCACAACTTGTTTAGAATGAAAATATTCACAACTGATGGCCGGGGGCCTCATCGTTTAGAGTCATGGTGACTGGTGGAGAGACTTCTGGGAGGAAGAACGCCTGGAGGATGGTTCGCCCTTGAGAGAGTGCCTGAAAGTCCAGAAATAAAGGGTTAGGAGGCCCCCGGATGTGTTTCCGGGGGGGGGAGCCTCCAACGCCCAAGTCAGTGGTGGCTGAGAAAGGCAGAGGAAATAGCACAAAAGGCTGAAGAGTCTCGCCTGGTGATTTTCTCAGAGTCTGGGAGTTAGACCTTTTGCCAACCAACCTCCTGGCAAGTATTTATTTCCTGGTATTTATAGGAGTGCCTAGCCCGTTCAGATCGTGACACGTGTTCGGTCAGATGTTCCCTGAGTTTCTGGGTGTAGGGGGCAGATAGCTGATAGCAGGTTGCCTTGACCCTTGTGCTGAGATGGGCCATGATGTGATTTTGATGGCGTCAGCGTGTTAGAGTGCCTATTGAGGCGGCTTTATGACGTCTGTGAAAGGACGTGTCAGAGGCTTCCTTAAATGCTCCTGCCGTACTCCCGAGGTCCCTAGGCGAGGTCGTCCTTTGGTACGGACGGTGCCTCTTAGGCAAAACACGCCCTTAGTTCAGGGGATCCCAGCTTCAGGGAGTTCCGCCTTCGGGGAGATCATATTCGGCCCGCAATAGCTGGTGCCTCTTTTCCGAAGGCGATCTGTTTTCAACCTCGGGGGGGCTAGTAGTATCCTCAAGTTTCCTGGCGTGCCGGGCTCGGAGCTCTTCGGCTATCTCCCGAGGTGTATGATCCCACCTTTTCTAAGGTAGCGCCAGTTTCTTCTGGCCATTCTTGTGGCAGGGAGTTCGGCCAGATAGAGGCGATAGACTTTGGCTATCACATGCCCCCCTTTGGAAAGCTGAAGTGAAGACTTCGGTTTTGCATCTCTTTCCGAGGTTGTTCTTGGGAGTCTCTTAGGAAGCTTAACCTGTTCCGAGGATGCACCTCATGCCCGAAGGTATGGGCTGTTCGGCCTTGGCCTGTTCTTTGGTGTATTCGAGGCGGAGCCTATGCCGAAGATACACCTCTTACCCGAAGGTCATGGGCTGTTTGGCCATAGCCTGTCTCTTGGTGTCCTCGAGGTAACCTGCTTTTTTCTTCTTGCAGGTCTGTGTAACGTCGCGTCTGCTGGCCAAGCGTGTCAGTCTAAGCGACGCGCCCCAGCTTTTTAGGGATGTCAGAAGACGTGTCCCCTGTTTTGGCACGGCGGTTGACACGTGGCGCTTTGCCATTGGAGGAGAGTCGCGTCAGTTACAGAGGGCGCGCCTTTTCAGGTGCAGAGGGCAGTTACGGCGACGGTTCACCTCCGAAAGGGTACTTATGACGACGTTTCGGTTACCAACCTTTGGCCTATAAATAGCCCATTCCATCATAAGTCCCATTTGCTTTTACTTCTGCTCTTTCCTCTGCTTTGCCCCTGTTTTCATACTTTCTTGCTTTCTGTGGCGGAGCTACCTTAATCAGAGCTTTTTTCAGCCAACTTTCACGACGGCGTCCTCAGACTTTGGCAAATCTTTTGGTGGGTTTTTGTTTTCCAGAGTGTTTTGATTCCTCTGTTCTTTTGAGTTTTTTCCGGAAACTATTTTCTGGCCTTTTCCGAACTCATTTTCATGTCGAAAATGCCTATCCCTGAGAGCTGGCAGCCTCTTTTAGCCCATCCTTGTTGCACCACCCCTGCAAAATTAGAGAAGTGGAAGAAAAAGTTCTTTCTTCCCTCTTACGCCGTTACTAGGCTGCCTCGCTCTAGCCATTATGCTTTTTCAAACCATAGTAATGAGGTTACCGTTTTCCGAGCCCAGCTGAAGGCCGGACTTCGGTATCCTCCCCCGAAGTTGGTTTGCGAGTTCTGCCAATTTCATGGCATTACTGTTAACCAGCTTCCCCCGAACTCGTACTGCTACTTTAACGCCTTCCTCTGTATGTGTGGCGTCTTCGGGATAAAACCCCATTTTATAATCTTCATGCAGTACTACAAGCTCTTTGTGGTCGCGAAGGGTGGCTTCTACTTTATGCTACCTCAGGGATCTGGGAGCAAAAAATTCATGTTCACCTTCGCCACAAAGGACAGCTGGCGGGGGTGGCAACAGAAATTCTTCTTCCTGAAGATGGAGGAGTCCTGGTCGCATGTTCCGACCAAATGGGCTCAGGGAAGGCTAGATGTGGACGTTGTTGATCCGAGGTTGTTGCTGACTCCAGAGTTGGCTTCCACTTTCGCGGACTTCGACGGCCGCATCCGCGCCGTCTCTGACTGGGCTCCCGAGGTCGCGCCGCGCTCTCTATACCCCTTCCCTATTAACTGGAGGTTGATGACCGAAGAGGTCCTCCAGGAGTTAAAGGTGGTTAAGGAGCACGAGACCGACCTCGAGATGCCAGCTCCTGCCATCGCCGGGAAGGATTCCTGGTTGGTCAAGCTTCTTAAGGAGGAAATCTCTTTCGAAACACTTGTCGAAAGTGAGTTATCTTCTACTCCCTTGTTGTTTCTCCCTCGGACTAACGCTGATGTCTTTTTTCTTTTTTAGAGATGGGCGACGGGACTGCTGCATTTTACAAGTCCCTTTTCTCCGGCCAGGTGGAGAAGGGCGATCAGACAAAGAAGGCGGCTTCCCGAAGGCGGAAGTCTACTGGCGCTGGGCCTTCGGCGAAACGGGCAAAGAAAACTGCCCAAGTTCCTCTGGAGGAAATTTCCGAGGAGGCTGCCGAGGAGCCTGGGACAGCCGAGATTCCGGCGTCTGAGGCAGCTACCGAAGTCCCTGCCGCTGCCGAGGTTCCTTCCGCCGACGTCCCTCCCCAGAGCCCTTCGGCGTCGCAGGTCCTTCTGGAGGCCGTGGAAAAGGCCCCTTCTGCCGAGGAGCGGCGCAAGAGGAAGGGCAAGGAGATTTTGACCGAAGAGTCTCAGGATTCTGAGGACGCCGTGTTCGAAGTGCCGCCAGGTCTGTTGTTTTCAGAACAAGTATGGCCCTTTTTGTTTTTCTGAATTTTCCTTTGTCTCTGACCCGCTTCTCATTTTCGCCATGCAGGGGAGTTACTTACCCTGAACTGGGCGGCCGAACATGCGAAGGCGCGCGCCTTTCGCGACGCCAAAGTCCCGCAAGGGAAGATACCCAAGGAGCCTTTCTGGACCTTCACGGAGGACATGAACTTGTACTCCGAGGACTGTCCTGAAATGGCAAAGCAAATTTCGAAGGGGGTGCTTACAGAGGCCTCCTTCAAGGCTATTGCGGCGGCCCATCCATACGATGACACCCTTGTCGCGAAAGTCACCGAGCATGCTGCTCAGGTATGTTCTTCACACCTTTTTTCCCTTCAATTTTTCCTAAGTGCTTGGCTCTTACTGACCTTGCGTTCATCTTTTTGCAGCTGCTGGGGTACGCCGGCTTTCTCCGAGTTCGGGTCGCCAGGCATTCGGCGTTCCGAGCTTCGGCCTTAGAGACTTTAGAGAAAGCGAAGGCCACGCGCTCGGCATTGATCGCCAAGAACCAGCAGCTGTCAGATGCTGCGAAGAAAGAAGTTGCTGCCCTTCGGGAGGAGTTCCGGAAAGAGAAGGAAGATCTTGAGAAGAACTCCTCTCTGAAGATTGCTGACCTCAACGACGAAATGGCGGGGATGCTCGCCGCCAACCAAGACCTTCTCAAAGATAAGTCAGATTCTGACAATCTCATTCAGTCGTTGGTGAGTGAGAAAAAAGCCCTCGAAGCCGAGGTCCAATCTTTGAGGAAGGAGCCCAATGTGAAGAAGAGGGTGAAGGCACTGAAAAAGGAGGTTGCAGACTTGAAGGACGAGCTCGAGGACCTTGAGGTTGAGAAGGACAAATCCGACCAAATGACCAAGGTCGCCTTCCAAGACGGATTCTGCCTTGCTCGGCACCAAGTCCTTGAGAGGTTCCCAGGTCTGGACCTCTCTTTTTTGGAAGCTCTCAATATTCCCGAGGGGCCTCGGTGTCCTGGTCCAAGATCGAGCACCTGAACCTGCCTTCCACGATTCCGGCGCCGAAGGTGGTGGAAAAGGGCACAGAGGCTGGTGGCTCCCGGGACGCCGAGAACCCTTAGGCCTTTTCCTTTTTTCTTCTTCGTTTTGGTGTTCCTTCTTTGGGTACTTCTTCTTTGTAAGCCTGATCATTTGTAAATGAAGATCTTTTTTGGCTAAATGCTTTTGCAAGTTTCTTTATTCCCATTGCTCCGAACACATTTGCTCAAGAGACTTCGGAAAACCTGCGATCAAAGAAACTTGACTAAGTGTGAAAGATCTTTCCATTGGCCGAGCCTGTTCGCTCAAGAGGCTTTTTGGAAAGTTTGAAAAATTTGACTAAGTCTTTTTGCTGGATTTTGCATTTTCATTTTGTCCCGAACACGTTCGCTCGATGGACTTCAGAAACCCCTTAGTCAAAATTTTTCATTTCCCCTTGTCCCGAGCATGTTCGCTTAAGAGACTTAAGAAACCTTTTGCGAGATTTTTTGTTTTCCATTTTTCCAGAGCGTGATGGCTCAAGGGACTTTGGAAAACTGTCTCTGCCCTTATTTCGGAGAGTACCGCTGAGAGATTTTCCCATCTTTCCCGAGCGTGATGGCTCAAGGGACTTCGGAAAGTCATATCTGCGCTTGTGGCGAGCATCTTCACGAAATTCTGTACAATTCTGTACTTAAGAAATTTTCTCAAGGCACTTCTGTACTTAGAATATTTTTCGTACAGTATGATTCCTTCGCTCAAGCTTAGGCGTAGAATTTTCTCAAGGCATCTGAGTGCCAAGTGTTTTTCAATTCTACGCCTTCGGCATCGCCAAGTTTGTACACGCCTTTTCGTACTTCGGCGAGGACCAGAGAAGGTCCTTCCCAGTTTGCACGAAGTACTCCGTGGGATGGCCTTCGGGGCGCAAAGTCAGCCTTTCGGAGGACGAAGTCTCCTCTCCTGATTTCCTTTGGCCTAGCTCGCAAATTTATGGCCGCGGCCACCCTTTGCTAGAAAGCTTTTCTTCTCAGCTCAGCTATTTCTCTATGCTCGCCGACGAGGTCAAGCTTCGTTCTTAGGCCGAGGTCGTTTCCACCTTCATCAATTACTTGCACCCGTACTGATGGTCTAACTATCTCGATAGGGATGATGGCCTCTGTTCCGAAGACGAGTGAGAAGGGAGTCTCCCCTGTGGCTCTTCGGGGTGTCATTTGGTAACTCCATAATACGCTTTGGAGTTCTCCTAGCCATTTCCCTTTTGCTTCCCCCAGTCTCTTTTTCAGGCCATCTTTTATGGTCCTGTAAGATACTTCCACCTGCCCGTTGCTTTGGGGGTGAGCTACTGGGGCGAAGTGCATCTTTATTCCGAGGTCGCTGATAAATTCCTGGAATCCTTTGTCTATGAATTGGGATCCATTATCACCCACTAGTACCCTCGGTATGCCGAATCTGCATACTATGTTCTTCCATACAAACTTTTTCACTTCTTTTGCCGAGATAGTTGCTAGGGGTTCTACCTCGACCCATTTGGAGAAATAGTCCACTGCTACCACACAGAATTTCACGCCTCCGGGCGCTGAGGGGAGTGGCCCAATAAGGTCTATACTCCAGACTGCGAAGGGCCAGGGGTAGTCAGCCGAAGTTATCATTTTCGAGGGTGCCCTCTGGATGTTCGCGTGTTTCTGGCAACTACCGCATTTTCGGACGAACTGCCTTGCATCCTTTCTCAGGGTAGGCCAGAAGTATCCTTGGCGAAGTATCACCGCCGCAAGGGCATCAGTTCCAATATGTGAACCACACATGCCTTCGTGGACGTCTTCAAGGACCATTTTAGAATCCTCTTCATCCACGCATCTTTGCAGCGGGTTTGCATATCCCTGTCGGTACAACTCTTCGCCAATCAGGAAGAATCGGCCGGAGCATCTTCGCAGTCTTGCAGCGTCGCCGGGTTCTTCGGGGAGCACATTTTCTGCGAGGTATCTTTTTATGGAATCTTTCCATCCTTTTCCCAAGGTCGCTATGCTCAGCACTGAGATGCTCGGGTGATCTAGCACCTCGGTGTATGTTTTTGACTTCGCCAAGCAATCTGCCTCAGTGTTATTCTGCCGTGGTACATTTTTGATCCGTACGGCAACAAACTCTTGGATGAGCTTTGCTACCAGCTCGTGGTATTTTGCCAAGATTGGGTCCTTCGCCCCATAATCTCCTGACGTCTGCCGAACTACCAGCTGGGAATCGCTGTGAGCCTTTAAGTTTCTCACGCCAATCCTTCTGGCCAAGCGTAATCCCGCTATGAGGGCTTCATACTCAGCCACATTGTTAGTGATGCTGAAGCTGAACTTGATAGCCTTCTTTACCTCTAGGCCTTCGGGTCCTCTGATAATTACTCCAGCTCCCTGGTGTTTGGATCCCGAGGCTCCGTCAACATGCAAGGTCCACTCTGGCTCACCTCCGTTTGGATCCAAATGGCTTTCCTTAGTGGTGGGTATTTCGGCGATAAAATCTACCAGTGCTTGAGCTTTTATGGCCTTCTGAGGCTCATATATGATTTCGTGTTCGCCAAGCTCTATGCACCACTTGGAGAGCCTTCCCGAATGATCAACTTTCTTCATAACATCCCGTAGTGGTAGACTACTTCGGACGATGATGGGGTGAGCCTGAAAGTATGGTCGTAGCCTTCTCCCTGCAAGCACCAAGGCGTATATAGCTTTTTGAAGCAGAGGGTACCTGATTTCGGCGCCATGCAGGGATTTGCTGACGTAATAGACTGGCCATTGCTTTGGCCCTTCTTCTTTCATGAGGACCGAGCTTACAGCTTTTTTCGTGACGGCAAGGTATAACACGAGGGGTTCTCCCTCGCGAGGTTGTCGCAGAGTCGGCAGGCTAGCCAAGTAGACTTTGAGTTCTTACCAGGCCTTTTGGCAATCTTCACCCCAAGGGTGATCATTCTTTCCGAGGTCACCTTCCGTTTTTGTTGCCTTTGTGAGGACTTTGAAGAAAGGTCGACACCTATCTCCGTACCTGGAAATAAATCTGCTCAGGGAGGTTATTCTTCCGGTGAGCCTCTGCACGTCTTTGACTGTGGCGGGAGTTCGGAACTCAAGCAGCGCCTTAATCTTCTCGGGGTTAGCATCAATGCCTCTTTCGGATACCATGTACCCAAGGAATTTTCCCGAGGTTACCCTGAAGATGCACTTTTCAGGATTAAGCCGAATCCCGAAGGCTCTGAGCTTTTGGAAGGTTTCCTCTAGATCTTCGACGTGATAGCTAGGCAGCTTGCTCTTGACTATCATATCATCAACATACACCTCCATGTTTCTCCCCATTTGGTCTTTAAAGACCTTGTTCATCAACCTTTGGTAGGTGGCTCCTGCATTTTTGAGCCCGAAGGGCATCTTGACATAGCAGTATGTTCCTCCCTCGGTGATGAAGGCGGTTTTTTCTTCATCTTCAGGGTCCATCCTTATTTGATGGTAGCCGCTGAAGGCGTCTAGGAAACTTAGGAGCCCGTACTCGGCAGTTGAGTTTACCAGTTGGTCTATTGGCGAAAGAGGGTATGAGTCTTTTGGGCAAGCATCGTTCAAGTTTCTGAAGTCGATGCACATCCGAAGTTTGCTACTGCCTTCTTTTGTGGCAATCACCACGTTGCTTAACCATTCGGGGTATTTCACTTCCCTGATGACTTTGGCGTCTAACAGACGCTGGACCTCGGTTTTGACAAAGTTGCTCTTGTGGGCTGAGATGCTTCGTTTCTTTTGCCGGACAGGTTTTGCTTTCAGGCTTACTTTGAGGCGATGCTGTACTATGCCAGGGTTTACCCCTGGCATATCTTTCGGCGAGTAGGCAAACAGATCTTTATTTTTCAGCAGAAAGGATACAAGGTTTTCCTTCTCACCTTCGGCCAAGCTCTTCCTTATTCGGGTAGATTGTCCTGGGATAAGTTCTACTGTTTCCATTTCCGCTTTTGCGAGATCTTCTTCTTTGCTTTTTTCTAGCGCCTTTGCCTCCATTGTTTGTGCGAAGTTGCTCGCCGGAGCCTTTCGTGCTTTCACAAACACCTTTCTCACCTCACCCTGGCCTATGAAGATCTCTGCATCTCCATCCTTGGTGGCGAATGTGACAGTCAAGTACTTCACATCAGGGCGAATGTGCAGGTTTCCCTGTGTCTGCCTTCCAAGGATGGCGTTGTACGAGGACGGGATGTCCATGATGATGAACCTCGCCATTGTGGAGGCATACAACTCAGCTGCTCCATCTACCGAAGTCCCTTTCATCATCAGTGGGAGGTCGATCCATCCGAGAACAGGCAGTTCGGATGGTCCGACCCTGAAGGTGGGCGAGGTGACTGGCTTAAGGTCGCTGCTGGAGATGCCCAAGCTCGGCAGTAAGTGCGAGAATAGGACGTCCGCATTTGATCCGTCATCAAGTAGCACCCTTTTGACGTCCCAGTTCCCTATCCTCGCCATGATCAGCAGTGGATCGTCGTGGGGAAAGACGATGGTGGATCCATCTTTACGGGCCAGCTTCTTTGCTGGATTTTGATATTCCATGACTGCAATTTCTCTGGCCTTCCACTTTCTTTCTGAGGATGGGAGCCCCGTTGTGATTGTTTGGATAACCCCTGACGGAGGTGGAGGGCGCCTTTTTGGACTTCAGTTTCTCCGCCTGTCGGAGTCATAGTCCTCATCTTCGGCCCTTTCTTCCTCCACTTTTCTGCCTTTCGGGGATGGCATCCGCAGGTATTTCCGAAGTTGGCCCTGCTTTATCAGCGACTCTATGTACTTCTTCAGCTGGAAGTAGTTTTCGGTGTCATGACCGTGGTCGCGATGAAACTAGCAGAACTTCTTTGCATTCTTCTTATTGTCGGTGGTCATGGCCCTTGGCCGCCGAATCTGCGTCCCTTGCCTTTCCAGCGCCATGAGGATGATGGTCCGTGTAGTGCTCAGTGGTGTGAAACTTTGGGGTTTCCTTCCCCGCATCCTCCGAGGTCGTCCTGCCTGTTCGGTCGGATGCCGAGCTTGTTGATTGGACCCTTCGGCGCGGTGGTGATCGGACTTCGGCCCGGCCATTCTTAGTTCCTCGGCGGTCATGTGCTGTTCCGCCCTTCGGTAAAATTCTCCGAGGGTCTCCGGGGGGTCTTTTGAGAACTCGTAGAACAGCTGTGAGTCGCGCCGAAGGCCCCGTATCATGGCAAGAATGCGGATTTCGGGCCGAAAGTCTGGGACGCTTAGAGCTTCCCTGTTGAATCTTTCGACATAGTCTCAGATGGTTTCTCCGTTCCTCTGCTCTATGTCGAACATCTGGACAGGCATCTTCGCAGTAGGTCGACTCCCGATGAACTGCTGCGTGAAGGCCGTGGACAACTCCTGGAACTCAGTGATGGTCCCTGAAGGCAATGAATTGTACCATGCAGTTGCTGGCCCTGTGAGGGTGACTTCGAAGCACTTGCACATGGTAGCGTCATCAGCACCGTGCATTATCATGCTGCGCCTGTACTTCGTCAGATGGGCCTGTGGATCAGTATGGCCATCATAAATCTCCAACCGAGGTACTCTGAAGTCACCTGGCATTGCTACCTCAACAACGGCTTGAATGAATGGGGAGTCATCCTTGCAGAACGTTCCCGAAAGTCTGGCCCAAATGGGTTTTTTGGCCATTTGCTTCTCCACCCTTTCTAGCCGTGCTAATATCCTCTCCATAAGCACTGTGGCACTAGGCCCTTCTTTAGGGAAGGGAGACTGCCGGCGCCTCTTCGGGGTCCGAGTTCGGTGCTGAGGGGACATAGACCTCGCCTCAGGCAGCGAACTTCTTTGCTGCAAGAGCCTCGGTCGCTCAAACCTCTTCTGCCCCCCAGGCCGTTTCCCGAGGGGCGTATTCTCTGTGGATGATTCTTCGCGCGGATCTCCGCTTCCCGAACTGCGATGAGTGGACCTCTGAATTTTCTCCCGAGGGTGTGCAGGTGAGGGAGGTCTTTCGGCCTGTGTCTGCTGTGACCATCTTTGGTCGATCTGCTGTGTCATTTCGGCCACGACCGAACGCTGAAACTCCCTCATAAAGCTCATAGTGATTACTAGAGGGCGGTCTTCCTCGGACGCAGAAGTCCCTGGGAATGTTTGCTCAGCAGCCGGTTGTGTCTCAGGCGTGGACGGGGACCTCGGAAGTCCCTTGTCCTTAGAACGCCGAGTTTCAACGACGGTGATCTCAGAGCGGGTTCCCATAGACGGCGCCAAATGATGGTCGGGGGCCTCATCGTTTAGAGTCATGGTGACTGGTGGAGAGACTTCTGGGAGGAAGAACGCCTGGAGGATGGTTCGCCCTTGAGAGAGTGCCTGAAAGTCCAGAAATAAAGGGTTAGAAGGCCCCTGGATGTGTTTCCGGGGGGGGGAGCCTCCGACGCCCAAGTCAGTGGTGGCTGAGAAAGGCAGAGGAAATAGCACAAAGGGCTGAAGAGTCTCGCCTGGTGATTTTCTCAGAGTCTGGGAGTTAGACCTTTTGCCAACCAACCTCCTCGCAAGTATTTATTTCCTGGTATTTATAGGAGTGCCTAGCCCGTTCAGATCGTGACACGTGTTCGGTCGGATGTTCCCTGAGTTTCTGGGCGTATGGGGCAGATAGCTGATAACAGGTTGCCTTGAGCCTTGTGCGGAGATGGGCCATGATGTGATTTTGATGGCGTCAGCGTGTCAGAGCGCCTATTGGGGCAGCTTTATGACGTCTGTGAAGGGATGTGTCAGAGGCTTCCTTAAATGCTTCCTTAAATGCTCCTGCCGTACTCCCGAGGTCCCTAGGCGAGGTCATCCTTTGGTACGGACGGTGCCTCTTCGGGAAACACGCCCTTAGTTCGGGGGATCCCAGCTTCAGGGAGTTCCGCCTTCGGGGAGATCATATTCGGCCCGCAATAGCTGGTGCCTCTTTTCCGAAGGCGATCTGTTTTCAACCTCGGGGGGGCTAGTAGTATCCTCAAGTTTCCTGGCGTGCCGGGCTCGGAGCTCTTCGGCTATCTCCCAAGGTGTATGATCCCACCTTTTCTCGGGTAGCGCCAGTTTCTTCTAGCCATTCTTGCGGCAGGGAGTTCGGCCAGATAGAGGCGATAGACTTTGGCTATCAACAACATCTTCAGAAATGGAAACCACAGCTTGGTTAAATTGAAATGGTAACATTCATAACTTGTTTAGAATGAATGAAATGAAAATATTCACAACCTGTTTAAATTGAAATGGAAACATTCACAAGCTGTTTAGAATGAAATAAAAATACTCACAACTTGTTTAAAATGGTAACTTTCATAACTTGGTTTGTCACCTCTTCACTAAGAAAAGGTTAGCATAAGCATGTTTACAATAATGTATGAACTACTTGACATTTAGTTGTTAATTGCTTGTGTGATAAGTTAGTTCATGTATAGGAAGACACATTGATATGATGTAGTTCTTCTGGATAAGGTTAATGATAGAGATGCTGCAAACCTTAGAAGAGTTAGAGACTTTGGATAACAAAGATAATGTCTCAGGTAACAATTAGCCTAAGGCCTAAATTGTTAGAGTTAAGAACTAAGGGGCTTAAATGACTAACTTAAAAGTAACATATAAGGGCTAAAGTTTTATTAGGTTAGTCAAATGGGAGCTAGTTGCAGCCAAGCAATTTTTATTAAGGATTAAACAAGGTTTTTAACCCCACTCATGCATGCTACAACCGGTTGTCTCCTTCCTGAATTTTTTCCTCATTTCCATTTATTTTCTTGCCCTTAACCTCTCACCAGAACCCAATCTGGTTCAAGAAAAAGCTGGGTTTTAGCAGGGGTGAAGAACAAGTCTAGAAATTGGGAGCTTGCTAGCTCAGGAAGAAAAAATCAAGACATTTGCTTTGATTTCAAGGTTCACAGGAATCTCCAAATTGGTTTCCAGGTAAGGACACATGGTTTCCCTAATTTTGAGTTTATGAAAGCATGATACTAGGTTTATTTGTTAGGCATGCATAATTAGGGAAATAGGAGGTTAAGTGACAAGGATTATGGATAAGGTTAACTTCCATGAATGCAAGGGTTTAGTGCTCTGGAATGTGCTAGGCAAGTATAGCCGGATGGCTCAATATGTGGATTATTATGATTTAGCAAGTAATTAAGAGAATTAGGGACTTCTACCTTAGTTTGGCCAAATTACTTATGAATTCCTAGATTGAGGCCATAAAGTGTTATCTGGTTCACTTCTGTAAGCGTTGCTATGATTATTTTGATTAAGTGCATAAAGCTGTTCTAGCAATATGGATGTAATGTAATATGTGTACCTTACTAAGTTCTATGAACTCATTCCTTAAATTGTGTTATTTGTAGAACCTAAGCAATATAACTAGTGTTTTATGTTGCTTTGTGCTTTGTGCTTTGGTAGTGTTTTTATTTTGTAGCAAGTGCCTTGTTGTGATTGTTTTGATTAAGTGCATAAAGGTATTCTGGCATTATGGATGTAATGCAATATGTGTACCTTACTAACTTACATGGACTTAGTCCTTAAATTTTGTTATTTTCAAAACCTGATCAAGATAACTAGTGTTTTATGTTGCTTTGTGCTCGGGTAGTGTTTTTGTTTTGTAGCAAGTCCTTGGTTAGGATGCCTTATCTTCTTGTTGGTACATTTAAGCAAAAGATGGTGCACTAAGTTCACTAATTTGGTTTCATTCAGTGTGTGTAGGTTGCTATGGTGAAGGTACCAAGGAAAAAGGGTGTTAGGCTAAAGAAACATAAACTAGCCTAAGTATGTAGGTTTTGTGTTAGTTTATAGTTCTTCTTGCACATAGTGGCTATGATATTAGGGTATGTTGATACTTATCTTGGATAAGGCACATATGTAAGTACCGTATGGTGAATGAACATGTTTTCCTAATGGGTAAATGGGATTCTATTTGTGTAAGCCAAAACAACTACTACTTTTTACATGTTAGGCAAATGCACTAGATTAGTTAGAAAATAGGTTTCATCCATTTTTCTTGCACTATTTTTTATTGTTTCAATTTTAAAGGCATGCATACGTTTTATTTGAGTATGTAACAAACCCCTGGAATGAATCTCCAAGGTTTAAGCCAAACAGAATTAAAAGCAACACAAGACAAGAAAATTATTAAAGACTGGAAGTGTATCTCTAGTCTAGTCTATAAGGCAAGGTAACCTACTAGTGTTGGTTAGGAGGTTCACCCATGAGACATTAATGAACCCTAAAGTGTTTAAGACACTAGACTCAAGGGAGGGTGACATGGTTAGAATGAAATGGAAACATTCAAAACATGGTTAGAAGGAAATCGAAGCATTCACAACTCAACAATAGTAGAAACATTCTTAACATGGTTAAAATGAAAAGCAAATATTCATAACTTGATTACAATAAAATGGTAACATTCAACTGGTTTAGAATAAAATCAAAAATTCACAGCCTATTTAGATTGAAATGGAAACATTCACAACTTGCTTAGAATGAAATGGAAACATTCACAACTTGTTTCGAATGAAATCATCCACAAGATGGTTAGAATGAAAAAGAAACATTCACAACTAGGTTAGAATGAAATGGAAATATTTACAACTTGATTAAAATGAACTGAAAAAATTCACAACTTGGTTAAAGTGAAATGGAAACATTCACAACTTAGTTTGAGTACAAATATTCATTCCTTGGTTTGAGTAAAAACATTAAGATACCCATTTCATTTTAGCCAAGTTCTGAAAGCTTCCATTCTTAACAAGTTGTGAGTGTTTCTTTTTTATTCTAACCAAGTTATGAATGGTTCATTTTCATTCTAAACAAGTTATGAATGTTTCCCATTTATTCAATCCAAGTTGCAAATGCTTCTATTTTGAATGTTTCCATTCAAACCAAGTTGTGAATGTTTCGGTTCAAACCAAGTTATGAATATGCCTACTCAAACCAAGTTGTGAATGTTTTCATTCCAATCTAAACAAGAATGTGAATGTTTCTATTTCATTCTAACCAAGTTTTGAATGTTTCCATTTTAACCAAGTTATGTCTGTTTCTACTCTAACCAAGTTGTGAATGTTTATATTTCATTATAATCAAGTTGTGAATGTTTCCATTTTATTGTAACTAAGTTGTTAATGATTCTATTTTGACCAAGTTGTGAATGTTTCTACTCTAACTAAGTTGTGAATGTTTCCATTCCATTTTAACCATATTTTGATTCTGAATGTTCTTTTTAGACCAAGTTGGGAATACATTTACTCAAACCATGTTGTCAATGTCATCATTTTATTCTAAATAAATTGTGAATGTTTATATTTTATTCAAACCAAGTTGTGAATATTTCTAATTTAACCAATTTTTGAATGTTTCTATTGAAACCAAGTTGTGAATGTTTATACAACAACCAAGTTATAAATGTTTCCACTTCAATCTAAATAGGTTGTGAATGTCTCTATTTCATTCTAAACAAGTTATGAATATTACCATTTCATTCAAATGAACTTGTAAATGTTTCAATTTTTAAACATGATCTGAATGTTTCTACTCTAAACAAGTTTTGAAACTTTCTATTTATTTCTAACCAAGTTATAAATGTCTCCATTTGATTCTAGCAAACTCATGAATATTTCAATATTATTCCATCCAAGTTGTGGATTATTATATTCCAAACAAGTTGCGAATGTTTCCATTTCATTCTAATAATGTTGTCCATGTTTCTATTTCATTCTAAGTAAGTTGTGAAAGTTTCTATTCTAAACAAGTTGCAAATATTTCCATTTCATTCTAAACAAGTTCTAAATGTTTCCATTTCATTCTAAACAAGTTCTAAATGTTTCCATTTTAGTCTAAACATGTTGTGAATGTTTCCATTCCATTCTAACCAAATTGTAGATGTTCCCTTTTTATTCTAAACAAGTTGCGAATGTTTCCATTTCATTTTAAACAACTTGTGAAAGCTTTCATTCAAAACAAGTTGTGAATGTTTCCAAATAATTCTAATCGAGCAATGAGTGTTTCCATTTCATTCTAAATAAGTTATCAATGTTCTCATTTCACTCCAAACAAGTTGTCAATGTTTCCATTTTAAACAACTTGGGAATGTTTCCATTTTATTCAAACCATGTTGTTAATGTTGCCATCTCATTCTAAATATGCTGTGATTGTTTCAATTCAAAACAAGTTGTGAGTGTTTCTACTCTATTCAAACCAAGTTTTGAATGTTTCTATTTCATTCTAACCAATTTATGAGTGTTTCCATTTCATTCTAACCAAGTAGTGAATGTTTCCACTTCATTTTAAACATATTGTGAGTGTTTCCATTCTAAACAAGTTGTGAATGTTTCCATTTCATTGTAACCAATTTGTGAATATTTCTATTTCATTCTAACCAAGTAGTGAATACTTTCATTCTAAACAAGTTTCCAATGTTTCAATTTCATTCTAACCAAGTTGTGAATGTTTCTAATCTAACTAAGTTTTGACATTTCTATTTCATTCTAACCAAGTTAGGAATGCTTCCATTTCATTCTAAACAATTTTTGAATTTTCTCATTTTGTTCTAAACAAGTTGTGAATGTTTCAATTCTATCCAAGTTGTCATTGTTTCGATTCTAAACAAGTTATGAATGTTCATGTCCTAACTAAGTTGTGAATGTTCCTATTCTAACCAAGTTGTGAATATTTCAATTATAATCAAGTTGTGCAAGTTTCTATTTTATTCTAAACAAGTTGTGAATGTTTCCATTTCATTCTAACCAAGTTATGAATATTTTATTTCATTCTAACCAAGTTGTGATTATTTTCATTTTTATTCTAACCAAATTGTGAATTTTTCCATTTCATTCTAACCAAATTTTGAAAGTTTCCATTTTAGACAAGTTGTGAATGTTTTTATTTGATTCTAACCAAGTAGTGAATATTTCTATTTCTGAACGATCTTCATACTTGCCACTATTATACTTTTATGATAGGTGTGCTTTTTTTTTAATTCACATATTTATAATATAAAAAGATTTGACACATCCACATTGCATATTAGTGTGGTAGGAAGAGTTTGTGTGAACTATGAAACAACACATCATGTTTTTAGCGCCATTCCTAGGGAACATTTGTTGAGATTACTACCTAAAAGATTGATCTTCATAATTCTAGCCATTTATTTTATTGTAATACTTTTCTTAAATTTTTAGTTTATTTTATTTTTTACTTATTTCGCTTTCTTTTCATATACAAAACTTAGTGCATAATTTATAACCATCGTGGTGAAGTTGTTGAAGCAAATCCAGTAATCAAAAGAACTTTAATGAAACTTTGTTACACAAGAGACAAATTTAGAAACATTATATGAAGCTTGGGAGAGGTTCAAGGATCTATTAAAATGGTGTCCACATCATGGATTACCTACATGGATGCAAGTGCAAATGTTTTGTAATGGTTGAATTATGTTGCTAAGCAAATAATCGATGCAGCAATAGGTGTTACTTTGAATAACAAGATACCTAAAGTAGCATAGGAGTTTATTGATGAGAGGGCTATGAACAACTATCAGTGGCAATCAACGTCAAGGATTAGACCAAGTAGAGTCAAGGCTATTCAAAATTTCAATTCTTACTCAGTTTTAGCAAATCAAGTTGAAGCTCTAACAAAGGGGTTCAAAAACTTTTTTTCCAATTAGAAGCAAGCTTTTGGCAATGGAATGTAAAATTTATGGAGAAGGACATTCAAGCAATAAGTGCCAAATGCAGAATTGGTCAAGAAAAATCGAGTAAGTGGACTTTGCTGGAAATCCACCAAGGTCTCAGAACAATTCGTATAACAATATATATAATCTGAGGTGGAGATCCTAATTTTTCTTGGAGTAATTAGAGGCAACAACCATCTAGTTTTAAGCCTATGTCATAACAACCAAGAAGACTAATTATGGAACAATTCATCTCCAAACGTATACAACAATATGATGCTAGGATTGGTTCAACAGAGTTAGAATTAATCAATATGAGAGCAAGCAAGCAAAATTTTGAGACCTAGTTGGGTTAAATTACTAAGATGCTTTTCAAAAGACCGCAAGGTACTTTATCGATGAACATTAAGCTGAATCCAAGAGGAGCCTATGGCCCAGCCTTCCACCATAAAATGCATGGTCATGTGGATGTGAAAGCTTTGGAGAGGAAAAAAGAACCTCCTTGAGTTATCAAGGAAGATGTCGATCCAATAACATTAAACCAAGCACTTCTTGAGAGGCAACCTAAGCTTTAAATTTTTTTGTTTAGCTTTCTTTTTGTTTCTCTGATTTTATTGTAAGTCAGTTTAATTATCTTTTGGTTATCTTGTAATCTCAAGATCTGTATTTGGGTGCATGAATCAAGATCATTTTGGGGAGTATTTTGTGTTCAAAAGTGGGAGAAAAAACTAAGTTTAATTCTGACTATGTGGTTTCAAAATTTTAGGGCTTAGGCCCCGAACATGACACATGTCACAGCGATACTTAATAGCATGTTTAAGAAGTTTTAGCAAACACGAGTAATGTCACACCCATGTTTAAAGTCATGTCTTGCAATTATATAAGCTTGATCGCATCGTTTCTTCCCCACTTAACATGACACTCACTAAAACTTCTTCCCCAATCTCTTAATTTCAAACCCTAGGTTCCTTGCATCCTGGGTAAGGTTTTCCACCCTTGGAGGACCTTATTTCTTTGTTGGATCATAGATTTTTATCCTTACATCCTTATCTTTCTCTCTCTTGACGTAATTTTCTTTCTCTCTCTAAGTTTATTTGAAGTTTATGGAAGATTGGTTTGATTTCTTGCTATTGGTAGGTTTTATATGAGTTATTTTGTTGATTTGCATGCCCATTGAAGTTTGTTTTTAATTGATAGCATGATTTCTGAAAGTTTGAAATTTGGTTATTATATTTAGAAGAGGAAGAGTTAAGAGTTCTATGTTTTATGAAATTCTAGATATGCATGTTAATTCTATAGAATTTATGACTTGAATGGATGCTTGTATGGCTTCTTAATTATTGGGAATGCCTTGTTTAGCTTAATTGTATTGAATTCCATGGATTTTATGGATTGGTAGTCCTGTTATGTGGTAAAGGATTGGTTTCCTGAGTAGTATGAAAGAGCTTAACATAAATTACATTGCCTTGATTTCCCTAAATTGTTATACATTTATCCTTGGTTGTTAAGCCTGATCACCTTAATGCTTAAGTTAAATTAAGCTGGTTAATATAAAGGATTCAAATTAATTTTTGTTCAAAGTTATAATTCTTTGGATTATGAATTTTTGTTGTGAGAATTGAATGTTATTGTTGCACTAGGGAAACTTTTCTACGTTTTTTAGGATGATGAAGTACTAAGAGAACCTCCTGATTTCACCAAGCAAGCGATGAAGAGACTGAAGAGGTAGAACCCTCTTCTAGATTTTAAGGAGCATGCTTAGTAAGAGCAATTTGATATACTAGTGGAGAAGTAGTTTAAGGCCAATAGGGTGATTGACTAGGACACACTAGGCCAGCTAAGCATGGTGGAGGAGGTTCAAGCTTTAGTTGATTTTGACGGTTGGTTATTCATCTTTGATTGTTGGGAGCCCACATATAGTAAGCTCACTCTGCAATTCTTTAGCATGCTTGATTTTGACACAATGAACATCAATTGGACCGGATCGAATGTAGTGAAGTTTCATTTGGCAGATAGGAGCTTTGAGATGAGCTTGGATGAGCTGGGTTGGTAGTGTTGCTTCTACACCATTCTAATGAGCATAGAGGCTTGATATATGACTTTGGCACCACTACTCATATTCCCTATGAGTTTTGGCATGAGATCACCAATGATAAGGCTGTCTACTAACACAAGTCATCCAAGACATCCAGGTTGAGATCGCCCACAACCCATCATGTACACTATCTAATCACCCACGGCCCATTATGTGTACTATCTGATCGCCCACTCAATTGCTGGGTAGGGGTAGAGCACAGACATAGTAACCAAGATAGATTTGTTATAACTCTACTACATCATTAACTGAGTATGCTGCCCCCTGGGGATTGCTTTTGCTTGGTGGGTGAGTGATACTGCCTGTCACACTAGCATTGGGGCCATATGTGTTGGATTGTTTGTTGCAAGGTTGGGTAATGAACTTGAGTCACTCGTTTGAGCGATGTATCTCACAGAGGTAGCAAAGCCCTTGCAGGCCAACCTAGATTCATTTAAGTTGAAGAAGACTAGCCTCCCTAATGGCTTACCGAGATTTATACTAAGGACCGAAGAGAAGGAGAGAACTGCTACTAAGGCACAAGCTGCCCTTACTTCTACTAGTGTTAGATCGCCCACATTGTTAGATATTTATCAAAGGTAGCAGCTTATCATGGATTGCCTTGGGTTCATGACTAAGCAAATGTTAACTGTTAGTTCCCACCTTGCTATAGTTAAGGCAAAGACCTTGTGATTGGATGAGACAATATGACTATATTTTCCACACTCTAACATGGTTGGAGAATCGGGTTACACTCCCTAGTCCTCTTCCTAACATGGTGGTGATTCGACTGATCACTTTCATACACCTCCGAGTATGGATGGCTAAGATCCAATAGATGATGATCAGCGATTGGTTGATAAGGCATATGAGGTGACTACTATTATAGTATAAATTTTGGATCCTATTCACCAGTAGGAGGTGGTGGTTGTTGAGGGAGCCATCAAGGGAGAGATGGCCACAATAGGTGTTCTTTCAGAAGAGAGAGCCGAGAAGGTCACTACTAATACTGCAATTGCTGCTATTACCTAGGAGGTTGGACAGACCAAATTGGATCTCATGGCAGTGGAGCCAAGTTCCGAGGTTAGGGTTACTGAAGATCCCATTGCACCTACACAGATGATGACGGCTCCAAGCACCGCTGTAGATCCTTCACCTCATAGGGATGCTTGATGCCATGACATACATCACATTTTTTTTATTCTATCATGTTTCTATTATGGATATTATTATTATTACTATTTTAGTTTCTACTATTCTCATTCGTTATGTTTGACTTGATGTTGGAGCATATAAGGTTTTGGGAGCCATAGAACGCAGTAGGACTTAACCAAAACCTTCTAGGATCTAAGTGAAATGGGGCAAATTAGGTGTTGAAAAATTTTATACTTAGAAGGTTGAGATCTTTCACCCAATTGTTGAGCTAAATCACAAAACTTGAATAGTTGACATGTTCAAGGTTTCTACGATTTCCATATGAACCACTCAAATCACCATGCCTCCACCACATCTCGACAAATGTGTTCTTCTTGTGCTCGGAGTGCTAGCTTGCGTCCTCCAAGGAATGACAAAAGGAAAGTCTGGTTGGAACTTTTAGAACCTTTCTAATTTCATCCAAAAGAGGCAGCTACAATATAATCACTATATAATGTATATACATAGTGAGGCTTCAATCCCAAACGTAATGGGTTTTGAAACCCTTTTCTGATTAGGCCTAATTTTGGGGTTAATAATGGCTCAACTATTGGCCCAATAATTAATTTGAAATTATCATGAAACCAAAATCAAACAATTTGGCCCATGAACTCAAATAATCCAATTGGCTCTAAGTCTGAGACCTAATAGGCTCTTATCACATTTATGACCATAAACAATGAGCAGTGTCCAGCAACACTGTTGGGTTTCGGGAGCCAAACAGCGCAGCGGAATTTAACTGAAACCCTCCAGGATCAAAGTGAAACGGGGTAAACCGGGTGTTCAAAAATTTTCATACCTAATTTTCGGTTGAGATCTCTCACTCAACTGTAGAGTCGAATCACAAAACCTGAACAGTTGACATTTTCAAGCTCTCTATGGTATCCACACGAGCCTCTCGGGATCACCACGCTTCCACCACGTCCCGGAAGATGCATTTCTCTTGCGCTCACAGTGGTAGCCTGCGTCCTCCAAGGAATTGCAAGAGAAGAGTGTGGCTGTCCTTTTGGGAGGCTAGGGCAAGGAGACCTGAGAATTTCTCACTAGAAGTTGTATTTATAGTGAGACTCAACTTCCAGGCCTAATGGGTTTCAAAGCCCTAATCCAATTAGGATTTAATTTCGGGCTTAATAATGGCTCAACTCTTGGGCCCATTATTAATACGAAATTAAAGTGAAACCATAACCCAAATAATTAGCCCATGCACTCTAATGATCCAAATAGCTCTATGTGTGCGACCCAATAGGCTCTTTTCACGTTGGCAATGATCATAAATCACATTTATGATCATAAGCAATGAGCGGTGTCTAGCAACACATCATTGCTACCCAAGTGACAAGATTGTCGATGATTCGACTAAACCTTTATGATCATCACCGATATATGCCATTGTCCCTTTGTCCAAGATATCAAGACTAAGCATGAGACATGGAATGTGTCACTCTCGTATAGCCCAATCTTTGGTTTCTTGATTACCGAGTAGACCAACTTAAACTGATGACATTGATATCGTATATCAACTCATCCAAGCATGGCCATGCAATTTTCTAAGTCTTACTCTATCAAGGGGCCCGAAGATATCATTCCCGTTACATAGGAGGGACAAATCCCATCTCAATCATACAAATCCCTCTGCATGATATGTGACATACCCAATGACCTCCTTCAAGTTCACTCAGTTACAAGCAACAAAGGAAAGTATCAAAGTATGTGACTCACATGTAGGAAACCTTGATGATTTTAGGTCGAAGGACTACATATACCATGATCACTATGAGAATCACTTATGACACTCATATAACGATCCATGAAGTGTTCTCATGGTGGGTCGGTCCAGTACACAAGTTCTCCAACTTGTACCCATATGTAGACTACATATCTCATATTAGTCTCCACATATGCTAGTCATTATGTATTATTCCAACCCGCTCCACAATAATACTAGACTAGGGACATTTAAGAATATCATTATTATAGGGTTACAATTATGTTTGTTAAGTTACGCAGAAACAAAATAACAAACATAATTGCTGGATTAATGCCTTAATAAAATATCATGACTCAATGTGCAAAAATACAATCATCTCATGATTGGCTTTTGGGCACAACACTAACAAACACATCATTGTTACCCAAGTGGCAAGGTAATTGATGATTCGACTAATGCTCTATGATCATTATTCATATATGCCATTGTCCCTTTGTCCAAGATATCAAGACCGAGCACATGGAATATGCCACTCATGTATAGCCCAATCTAAGGTTTCTTGATTCAGTAGTAGGTTGACTAGAACTAATGACAATGATATCCCATATCAACTCAGCCAAGTATGGCCATGCATTTTCTCAATCTCACTCAATCAAGGAGCCCATAGATATCAGTCCCTTATATAGCAGGGACAAATTCCATCTTGACCATACAAATCCCTTCGCATGATATGTTACATACTAAATGACCACTTTCATGTTCACTCAATTACGAGCAATAAAGAGAAGCACCAAAGTATATGACTCATATGTAGGGAGCCTTGATGACCTAAGGTTAAATGATCACTATGAGAATCTCCACATATGCTAGTCTTTATGTATTATTGCAACCCACTCCACAATAATACTATATCAGGGACATTTAAGAATACTGTAATTATAGGGTTATAATTATGTTTGATTATGTCACGCAGAAACAAATAACAAACACAATTAATGGAATAATGCCTCAATAAAACATCTGACTCAATGTGAAAATACAATCATGTAATGATTGGCTTTTATGCACAACACTAACAAACTCTCACTTGCACTAAATCCAATCACCCATGTATCTAGTACCAATGGATCTAAAATGACTATCATCCTTCTACTACATAAAAGGCTCCACCAATGGATCAACAATATTCCTGTCTATCGAGGTCCTACATATTCCCACATCATCCATTTTAACAATCTCCCTAACAAGATGATAGCATCGAAGTATGTGTTTGGATCGCTGGTGAGATTAAGGTTCCTTAGCCTGTGCGATTACTCCATTGTTGATACAAAAGAGCTCTATCAGGTCGGCAATGCTTTGGAACCACTCCAAGTTTTGTGATGAATTTCTTGATAAAAAAATACCTCCTTTGCATAATCAGAGGTGGCAATGTACTTAGATTCTGTTGTAGAGTCGGCTGCTGTTTCTTGCTTTAAACTCTTCCAACTCATAGCACCACCACCAAGGTAAAACACATAACTAGATTGCAATTTAAAATCATCTGGTATCATATTAGAAGCTAACATCGATGTAACCCATTACAACAAGCTCATCATTGCCTTCATAGGCAAAAAATGCATCCTTAGTCCTTCTCAAGTACTTAAGGGTATTCTTAATAACTATCCAATGACTCTCACCATGGTTTGATTGGTACTTGCTCATTATGCTCAAGGCATATGAGATGTTGGGATGAGTACATATCATGGGATACATGATAGGTCCAATTGCTAAGGCATATGGAATATTACTCATGTGTTCTCTCTCCTTAGGTGTACTAAGACTTTGAGATCTTAAGAGACTTATACCATGTGACATGGGCAAAAACCCTTTGTTGGAGTCTTGTGTGCTAAACCTCTTTAGCACCTTGTCAATGTATGTACTTTGACTCTAGCTGACCAATTTTCTAAATCTATCTCTATAAATCCTAATGCCTAACACATAGTGTTACTACCTCAACAAATGGAAAAATTACAGTATAAAGGCACAATGGTTATAAACCATTATATAGTATGATTTTCCCCATAGTGAATAGAATATGAGGGGTAAAGTGTATAATCTACACCTCCTTAAAAGATCCACACAATGGTTACTTGACCCTCAAGAAAACCCTAAAGGATTCCTTGGTCAACAAGTAACCTATGGACTTTATTGTGACATTTCAAGACTTGGGTACTCAATTGTACAACTTTAAAAGAAAGGTTTTAGAGGGATTTGAATGGTATGGAAGTAATTTTTGGAGGCTAAATTGCATAAAGGAGACAAAGGCTATTATTCAAGAACTTAGGACAACTAGGTTTACAATTGTTCACAAAAATAACTTAGGGATGGGAGTATCATTGATAAAGGTCAAAGGTGGCCACTTCTAGAATTATCCCAACCTTTTATTTCTAGGTTCTAAGGTCAAAAAGGTGGGCTAAATATTAGCCAAAATTTCTTTTCTTAAGGCATACTTATAGTGACCTAAGTGAGGGTTAAGATTAAATTAATTAAACCAAGAAAAAAATCTCAATTTCTTGCCTTTTCTTGGCCATTTTCGGCCCTCACCAGCCAGAGTTCCTTCCTTAGCTCATCCATAAGCTTCCATAGCCACCATAGCTCAATCTCCTAAGAAGTCACAAAGGAAGGCAATCAAATGCAACAAGAAAGAGAAAAACCCTAGTTTTCATGTTTATTGTGTATCTCTTGAAGATTTCAGCCTTCATAGCATAGCTAAGGGTTTTATCTTCATGGTTCATGGTTTTTTACTATCCTAAGATGATGATCAAACATCCAGGAAGCTAATACCATGCCTGGAAGAAAGAAAAAAGCTCAAGGAACCAAGTAGGTGTTAAGGGGAAGTGCATAAACAAGGTTTCAGCATTACTATTTTTCATGCACTAAGATGGCAGTGTTTACAAGGGTTTCTAGAGCCCAAGTTAGTACTAAATAAGAAAATTTAACCTCCTAAGACCAAGCATTAGCTTGAGGAGGGCTGCCTTGGTGATTACATATTATTTATTTAATTGTTTATGGACTAACCCTAATGATGTACTACTGCCAGCACTGCATTTGATTGTGTTCTATTTTTTGTGCATTTGGATGGCCATATTTTTGTATATGTGCTTTATTTTTGTGTTTTTATGTATTTGGATTTCAGGTATGTTGCTGGGAATTCAAGTTTCTAATGATAATCCCTTACTAAGTTTCTTTAAAGAGACTTATCCCCTTTTTGTCCATTTCAAGAGCACTTGAAAGAGAGCATTCAAACTAATAGCTGTCGTTTGAATTTCTATGTGAGATTTTAGGTAAATTAACTTGCATATGTGTAGTTGTAAACTGGAAAGTTTCATTATTTTTTGGAGCACATTAGCTATGTTTAGTAATGGTACTTTCTGCCTTATGCTACAGTTGGTCCCTTCAAGTTTCTAGAGTGCTTAGTGCTTTTGAAGTTCTCCAAAAAGCTTAGTGTACATATTAACTAAGTTATTTTCATGTCTTTGGTGCATAACTACATGCAAATGAGTTAGGTATTTTGTATGTGTAATGTGAGAAGGACATATGGATCAATAGGGTGTAGTTTGAAGTGTGTATACAATGCAGTCCATATGGTGTTTTGATGACATTTTTATGAATGATGGTTAAAAGGGTTCTAAATTCATGGGAATAGTTTTCCCAGGTGTATAAGGCATGTATGGACACTACCAAGTGGGTTTTGCACCTAGAAATGGAGTGTATGAATATTATGATATTTTGTATAGGCATAATGGTCAATAGTGGCTAAAATTTGGTACCCTGTACTCCAACTGCCATAACTTTTTGTATATAAACATTTGGCTATCAAATTTTGACCACATCTAGAAAAATTCAATATGAATAACTTGGCTTTTGAATCACTGGATTTTGTGCCTTGTAGCCAGTGTTATGGCCTATCAAAATTGGCTAATTTTTCTGAGCACTGTTCATATGGTCATTTCTACCTGGTTAAGTATAAAATCCATAATTGTAAATTTAGATGGATTTAATGTCTCAAACCTGTTTCCCTATGAAGGTTTAAGGGTATTAAAGGGTTTAAAACCTTTAGAGCATAGGTGAACATGGGTAGAATTTGAGTTGGACATGGTATGAAAGTTTGGACACATAAAATGTGCACCAATAGCATCATGTATGCATATGATTGTACATGCACTTGGGGATTTTACTCAAAATCCATATTGGCCAAGAATAAAGAATTTCACTATCATCATTACTTCCAGATGAAACTGTACATGAATATGTGTGTGATGGTTGGACCAATATACACATCTTTGCATAATGACAAATAGGGCGACTTGGATAAACATAATGCGCATGTTCTGCTTGGCCTACAGGACATGGACTACCTGGGGCTTGAGCTCACTAAATTTAATCACTATATAGAAGCACTTAGAGTGGTAACATATAGGCCGCTTCACCTAAGTCCTTCAAAGAAAAAAATTTCCCCAGCCAAGTCTTTATAGACTGTAGCTCGGTAATGTCATTCCTGATAAGTAGTGTGTCATCTACATACAACACCAAGAAGATAACACCACTCCCACTAACCTTTTACTAGACACAAAGTTCATCTTCATTTCTGATAAAACCAAACTCTTTAATTATTTCATTAAAATAAAGATTCTAGCTCCGAGAAGCTTGCTTCAGTCCATGAATGGACCTTTACAACTTTTACACTTTATTCACATTTTTTGGAGTGACAAAACCCTTACGTTGTGTCATGTACACATCCTCGAGTAGCTTTCCATTAAGGAAGGTGATTTTGACATCCATTTGCCATATCTCATAATGATAGGGTGTGGCAAAAGCCAATAAAATTTGGATGGATATAATCATGGCAACTGGTGAAAACATCTCATCATAGTCAACACCACGAATTTGCTTAAAACCTTTTACAACTAATCATCCTTTAAAGGTAATCACATTACCATCCATGTCAGTTTTTTTCTTGAAAACCCATTTGCATCTTATGGGTTTTACCCTTAGGTTGGTCAACCAAAGTCCATACTTCATTTCCATACATGGATTTCATCTCGAATTTCATGGCCTCTAGCCACTTCTTAGAATCTGGTCCTAGCATCGCTTGTTGGTAGGTTGTGCGCTCATCCTGATCCATGACCAGCATAACACTAGCATAAGTAACAATAAACCCATATCTCTCGGGCTCATGCCAAATCCTACCAGACATACGTGGGTTCTGCGCTATAAGAACAGACTCCTGAATTACAACATCTTGTTGTGTCTGCTCGAGTTTCATTTCTGGTTCAATGTCCCCTTGTTGTTCTTGAATTTCTTCAAGCTCTGCTTTCCTCCCACGGGTTCCTTTAGAGATAAACTATTTCACTAGAAAGACATTAGCCCGAGCAATAAACATTTTCTACTTAGAATGATTGTAGAAATAGTAACCTTTTGTTTCTTTAGGATACCCAACAAAAATGCATTTATGATATTTGGGGCCCAGCTTGTTAGAGGATTGATGTTTCACATAAGCCTCATAGCCCTAAATCTTCCTAAAAGACAAACTGGGATGCCTCCTACTCCATGTGGCATCTTTTGAACCAATTTAGATGGAATACAATTTAGTGTAAAAGTAGTTGCCTCTAGAGCATGTCCCCAAGAGGAGTTTGCAAGGTTAGCTTGACTCATTATATATTGAACCATGTCTAATAGAGTTTGATTTCTCCCTTTAGATACACCTTTCCATTGATGTGTACTAGGTGAAGTGAGTTGTGATACTATACCACACTCCTTTAGATAGTCAGGGAATTCTTGGTCTAAGTATTCTCCACCCCGATTGATCGAAGTACTTCGATATTATTCCCAAGTTGATTATGCACTTCATTATTGAATTCTTTGAACTTTTCAAAGGATTCTGACTTGTGTTTCATTAGGTACACATAGCCATATCTACCGATGTCATCAGTAAATGTAATGAAGTATTGGAAGCCACCTCTAGCTTGCGTAGATATAGGCCCACATACATCACTATGTGTGAGTCTTAGTAAGTCATTGCCTCTTTCACTTTGCCTGGTGAAAGGAGTTTTGGTCATCTTCCCAATAAACATGATTCATGTCGTGCCCTAAACTGCCCCTGGCCCATCCGGGCCCAATTATCTAAAACATGCAGCGGAAGTTTAATTAAACCGAAGGGACTTTTATTACTCACTAAGGCTTATGGGCACGAACCCCAGGATACTTACTGGTACTAGCTTGTTATGTTCTTATTAAAGGTTTAAGTTTAAGTGCTCTTGGAAACAAACTAGCACCTATGTGGATTTCATGTGTTCATTTTCATGGTATTTACCAAGCTTTAGCCAAGATTATGCATGGCATCCAAAATACCAACTTAAGTTTGAAAACTTATTTTCATGCATATGCTTTGCATGCTTATGTGTTTTGGTGTTCACTAGTGCACATAATCACTTAATGCCTTTAGATGCAACTAATGCTTAGGCATATATTAATTCACGTACGTGCACTTGAATTCCTTATTAGCCAATCTTTACACATGCATCCAATTTCATGCTTCTCCAAGTTTATTTGCATGTTTTTCTTTGAGTGCGCATACAAAGCCAAACATAGCATGCTTTCAACAAAAACATGGGCTTATGGGCCTTTTCCATACTTAACATGCATATGGCCCAAAATTAACCAAGAACATATTCAAATTTTCTAATTTCTTATTTAAGCCCAAAACATGCATTTAAGCCCAATTTATACATGCTTCCAATTTTCATGAAAATCATACTTCCATAAAACATGCATGGGCCTTGGTAAGTTCACCAAGCAATAAAAACACCCAAAGTGTCCATAGTCCATATTACAAGCCCAAAATACTAAGTTTGGCCAAATTTTAGCTAAGTCCATAAATTTGGTCATTTAACTAAGACCAACTATTACATGCTTAAAAGCAAGCCATAATCCAAAGAACACAAATCCACCTTAAGACGTTGTTCCCACAGTTTCTAGACTCGTAGTCCTGCACACAAAGTCCACATTTTATTAACTTGATTTTCAAGCAACTAAAGGTAAATACTTAGAATAAATTGAGCAAATAGTATTTACATACTCAACCTCAACACCACAGAAAGAGTACTTAGGACTCTTAGCTCAATCTTTCGAGCACACTTTTTCCTACAAAGGTAGAGTAGGGCGGGTGAGATTTAAATCTCAATAAGGATTCCGTATGGCTTCCAAAGCCTAACATATGGCCTTTATGGCCTAACATATGCCAAGAATGTAATGGCAATAAATATTCCAAAAATCCTGCAAAGAAAACATAAAGACAAAGAAAACACAAAGATACATGTATATACAATAATAATCGAAATCGGGGGTTAGCATGCACAACAAATTCATAGAAGCACACAAACACACGCCACTTAACACCTTGATTTACAGAAGGGCAGCAAGCATCCCTCAAGTTTTATTTCATTAATTTCACATACTTTTCATTTTCGGAGATCTCACTTAGCATAGGAATTTAAGGTGGCCTACTTAAATCCTAGCCCATAATGCTTGCTTACTTAACTTAGCTCATGAGCGATACAGAATTGCCGAAGCAATAATTTAACTTATGCCCTCTTAGCACACCTAGGATCATATGGTTCTTTGACCATCACCTAGGGGCCCGAATACTCAAAGAGTATAGGAATCCTTACCAATACCGAAAGCTTCTTAGAAGCTTGTTTTCCTTCGATTTCCTCGCTTGTTGGTTTCTAGAAATGATTTTCTAGCACAAGAACCAAAATGGCCAAATAAATTAGTAATCCATAAAATACCAAGAACACTTGGTAATTATCTTAAAGAAATCAAAATACCAAGAATACTTGGTTCACACTTACGAAACCTCGACTAGGAGGTGAGACCGAATTTTTGTGTGCTTGATGTT
The DNA here is from genome assembly GCA_039654915.1 of Aquilaria yunnanensis. Taxonomy (NCBI): domain Eukaryota; kingdom Viridiplantae; phylum Streptophyta; class Magnoliopsida; order Malvales; family Thymelaeaceae; genus Aquilaria; species Aquilaria yunnanensis. The sequence goes on from CM077594.1 coordinate 73,332,328, forward strand.
CTTCAAATTTTCTTCTTGATTCTTCCTCCCAATGAGCTTAGAAGCTCATATACACAAAGAACTCCTTGAGAAGAGTTCAAAACCTCTAAGAAATAAAGATGGCCGAATTTCTCTCCTTGGTTTTCTTTGAATCTTTTACTTGATTCTTGCTCTTTGGGTGTTTAGAGCATGAATTCCACCAAGAACACTTGGTTTTAATTTATGGAAGGGTGATTTCTAGTGATGGCAGAATTTTTGGAGGAAGGAGAAGAGTTAGAAATGTTCTTGGAGAGAAGAACAAGTGTTGGCCAAAACTAGAGAGAAGGGAGAGAGAGTTTGTAGAGAGAGATTGAAGAAAGAGAGTGAAATGGCTTGAATGAGGTGAGATGAGTGAAGAAATGTATTTTGTTGAATGGGGGAGTGTATGTACGGTTATGGGTGTCCAAAATGGGTGGGAATAATGCCTTAGTGGAGTAATAATTCAAATGGGAAGTGGGAGACAAAGTGGGGGGACAAATTGGAAGAGTTGGTGAAGTTAAATGATGAAGTGGTGAAGGTGGGGGACAAAGGTGAGTGGAGGTGTGGGTGGAGGTGGAGGTGGCATAAAATATATTATTTTGAATGGACATGGCTAGCCATGGCATCCAAGGCCATGAAAATGGGTCAATTCCCCACTTAGTCCTCCAATCTTTTGAATTTGGGCAATTGAGCCCAACTTACAACAATTCCTTTGTTCAATTGAGTCCTTCATCTTCGAAATCCACCATTTTCACCATTATTTTTCTTGGCCTAAGCCAAGCTTAATTTCATGAATCCTTAACACTTAATTTAATGTCCCCTCACATTAATTCAGCTAAATTCCCAAATTAGGAAAATTCTTTGGCTCCCAATCCACTTACCCCGGGACCTAATTAGTTTGGATTTTCCGGGCATTACAACACTCCCCTCCTTAAGAAATTTGGTCCTCCAAATTTCCTAGGAGCTTAGGAAAGGTATCCGGATAGTTCTTAAGCATTTCAGTTTCAACCTCCCACGTTGCCTCCTCCTCAGAATGGTTAGTCCATTGGACTTTTACCATCGATATCCACTTACTCCTGAGCTTTCTAATGTCCCTTGCCAATATCTGAATTGGTTCTTCCTCATATGTAAGATCTTGGGTAATGGGCACACTAGTGACATGTACCACTTGTTTAGGGTCGGAGACACACTTCTTCAACAAGCTTACATGAAATGTGTCATGTACATGTCCCAGCTCAGGTGGTAGTTCTAACTTGTAGGCTACATTTCCTACTCTTGCGAGTATTAGGTATGGTCCTACATACCTCGGGGCTAATTTTCCCCGCTTACCAAACCTCATTACTCCCTTCATGGGAGATACTTTCAACCACACTTGGTCTCCTGCCTGGAACTCCAGGTCTCTTCTTTTCTTGAGGTTGGCATATGATTCTTGCCTATTGTTGGCAGCCTTAATCCTTTCCTGGATTAGCTTAACTTTCCCAGTAGTCTCTCTTATGAGTTCTGGGCCAATTTCCAACTTATCACCTGGCTCATGCCAGCAGTGTGGAGTTATGCATCTCCTTCCATATAGTGCCTCATAAGGTGCCATGCCAATCACTGAGTGATGACTATTATTGTACGAAAACTCCACTAAAGGCAAGTGTTTATCCCATTCTCCTTGGAAGTCAATAATACAACACCTCAACATATCTTCCAAGGTTTGAATGGTTCTTTCAGTCTGTCCGTCCGTTTGAGGATGGTATGCGGAACTGAATTTTAACTTAGTGCCCATGGCATGGTGCAAGGACTTCCAGAATCTGGAAACAAATCTTGGGTCTCGATCTGAGACAATGTCGTCTGGTACACCATGTAGCCTTACTATCTCCTTAACATATTGTTGGGCTAACTTCTCCAAGGAGTCTGTAAGGTTTATGGGCAAAAAGTGGGCTGCCTTAGTCAATCTGTCCACTATGACCCAGATTGTATTACTCTTTCTTCGGGTCAGTGGCAAACCCACTACAAAGTCCATGGATATGGATCCCCATTTCCTTTCTGGTATAGGTAAGCTCTGTAATTTTCCACCAGGTCTCTGGTGTTCCACTTTGACTTGCTGACAAGTCATACACTTAGCCACAGAAGCACCAATCTCCTGCTTCATATATGGCCACCAGAAATGGGATCTCAAATTCTTATACATTTTCTGAGCTCCAGGATGCATACTCATCAAGCTGGAGTGGGCTTCTTCTAGGATTTGTTGCCTAATTCTATTCCTATTTGGCACATAAATCCTATTCTGGAAATATAATATTCCAGCCTTAAAGGAAAATCCTTGATACAATTTCCCTCGTTTTTGCCCAGAGATCCTGGGAATCTCCTCATCTTGAAGCTGAGCTTCCTGAATTAGGTCTTTCCATTCAGACCTAATAGTTAGGACCTTTACTTGGTCCATCTCCCAGTGTTTCCATTCCTGGGCCAATTCAGATAAACTGAGTACCTCTGCCTTAGTAGGCTCTCCAGTGGCTTTGAGTATTCCCGTGTACTTCCTACTGAGAGCATCAGCTACCACATTGGCCTTCCCGGCCGTATACTCGATGACGCACTCAAAATCTTTTAGGTACTCAAGCCATCTTCTTTGCCTCATGTTCAGGTCCTTTTGTGTAAACAAGTACCTTAGACTCTTGTGGTCTGTGAAGACTTGGAATCTGCCTCCAAGTAGGTAGTGCCTCCACTGCTTCAGAGCAAAGATCACTGCCGCTAACTCCAGATCATGAACTGGATAATTCTTCTCATGAGGCCTTAATTGTCTTGACCCATAGGCTATTGCTTGCTTCCCTTGCATTAAGACACAGCCCAGCCCAACCCGAGAAGCATCAGTGTAAACTATATACTCCTTAGTAGGGTCTGGTAGAACCAGTATTGGGGCTGTAGTCAATCTTTCCTTAAGTTCTTGGAAGCTAGCCTCACATTGCTCACTCCACTCAAACTTTTGGTCCTTTCTTGTCAATTGAGTGAGCGGAGCTGCTAGTACAGAAAACTTGGGCACGAATCTCCTGTAGTAGCCAGCAAGTCCTAGGAAGCTTCTTATGTCCCTCACAGTCTGAGGTTGCTTCCATTCCAAGACAGCTTTGATTTTCTCGGGATCAACAGCTAATCCATGCTCATTGATCACATGTCCGAGAAACCCAATTTCCTTAGCCCAGAATTGGCACTTACTTAGTTTGCCATATAACTCATGTTCCTTTAACAGGCTTAGCACCCTTTTCAGGTGCTCCTTATGGGCTTCTTCATCCTTTGAGTACACTAATATGTCATCGATAAATACCACAACAAAGTGGTCCAAATAAGCCTTGAACACTCTTTGCATGAGGTCCATGAAAAAGGCTGGCGCATTTGTGAGCCCAAATGGCATCACTGTGTACTCAAAGTGACCATATCTGGTTCTGAAAGCTGTCTTTGGGACATCTTCTTCTCTGACTCTCAGCTGGAAGTATCCAGATCTGAGGTCTATTTTGGAAAAGACCTTAGCTCCCTTTAACTGATCAAATAGATCCTCGATCCTTGGGAGGGGGTACTTATTCTTAATGGTTAGTGCATTGAGCTTCCTGTAATCGATGCACAACCTAAGGGTTCCATCTTTCTTCTTCACAAAAAGTACAGGTGCTCCCCAAGGAGATGTACTTGGCCTTATGAAACCCTTCTCAAGCAACTCATCCAGTTGCTTCTTTAGTTCCACCATTTCAGGAATAGCCATCCTGTAAGGAGCAATAGATGCTGGTGCGGCTCCTGGCACCAATTTGATCTCAAACTCAACCTCTCTTGCAGGAGGGAGTCCTGGGAGATCAGTGGGGAACACTTCAGGGAATTCTCTTGCTATGGGTATTTTACCCAGCTCTATTTCAACTTCAGTTCCATTTAACCCTAGGTATTCACCTTTTATTATTAGGGGTATGTGTTCCACCACTTTCAAAAGATGTTCTAGGACTAACCTAGAAGATTTTTTCAAAGATTGAGGTTTGTGTCCGGGCAGATAAAGTTGCCTGGCATGGCAGTCTATGACTACCCGGTTGGTACTAAGCCAGTTCATACCTAGTATGATATCATATCCATTAGTATCCAAGATTATTAGGTCGGCTCTAAGCTCTAGCTCACCTAGCCTAAGCATGCAATCTTTTACCATATGGTATGTTATCAAGACCTCGTTCCCGGCAGTTTTAACCAGGTACATTTTATCCGTATTGCATACTTCTAGGTTCATATCTTTAACTAGCTTAGAGGAAACTATAGATAAAGATGCACCAGTATCAAATAAAACTGATACCTCATAACCATTAATAATAATGGTACCTGCAAGAGTTTGCCTGACCAGCCCGGCCTGGTCCATTTCTTCTTCATCGTCCCCAGCTCTGTTGTCCTCTGGGTCCTCTCGTGCTTTTCTCGAACTCTCAATCTGGAATACTCTTCCAGCAGCTTGAGCTTGTTTATTCCTGCCCTGGGGCATGCTAGGGCCCTGGTCCCTCCTCGGTGGTGGAGGTATATTGGGCCTCTTTATGGGCAATTGTCTATGTGCCCATCTATTATTGAACCCTCCCGGGGTCCTCTGATCTTCTCCCTTGGCAGGGCAGTCTTTTACCCAGTGATCCTGGGCGCCGCATTTTAGGCATCCGGAAGTGAGCCTGTAGCATGGCTTTTGGCCATGGAACTTACCACACGTTTCACATTGTGGCCCGTAGGGGGCTGTGGCCTTCATTCTCTTATCCATTCTTGGCTCATATGCCAAGCTATCTTTTCCTCTCCTTTTAGAGGGCTTTTGTAGTCTACTGGTACTTCCGGAGCCAATCATGAATTGTCCCCTGAACTCTTGCTCTAGGGCCATAGCCTTCTGTACAATGTCGTGGTATTTGTTGGCTCCTACTGCTCTGAGTATTTGCCTCAGCTCTGGCCTAAGTCCTCGAAGGAACCTCTTGGCCTTTATATCCTCTCGATCATCGTACTGTGGTGCATATCTTATGAGGTTACTGAACCTCTGTTCATATTCTAGTACGGAGAGCTCTTTCTGCTCAAGCAGGTCAAACTCAACCTGCTTTTGGTCTTTCTGTGCTTCACCGATGTATTGTTGATGAAACACTTGTTCGAATTCGGGCCATCTCATTGCTCTTCTACTTTGAGCAGGCCGCCTAGCATTTTTGCTAGCATATGTCCTATGGACTGCTCTCCACCATAACTCAGCATTTCCTTCTAGTTTGAAGGTTGCCAGTAAGACCTTCTGAGAAGCGGAAACCTCCATTCTCTCAAAGATCTTTTCGATCTGGTTTTTCCAGAATTCTGCTTCATCTGGGTTACAGCTTCCTTTAAATACTGGAGGTTTTAGGGCAAGGAACCCCTCCAATTGGCCTTCTCTTAGGCCCCCAGCATTATCAATATTGGGCCTCCCTCTTTGCGCCCTCACTGCCCTGGTGGTGGCAGTGAGTTGGGTAGGTCCATCAATATCCTCCATGTCCAGCTCTTCTGCATCTGGACTTTCTTCCTCTTCTTCTCTTAATTCTTGTTGGATCTCAGATCTTATTCTTCTTGCTCGTGGGTTTCTTCTTTCTTCATCCTCATCATCGCCATTCTCGCTAGCTTGATCATCGAGTACAGGTTCTTTTCCTGGCCTCCTTCTCATTGGTGGCTCTCTTTGCTGCCCAGTAGGCTCTGGGACTTGGGCTTGACCCCTTGCCAGGATCTGCATGCTAGCTGCTAATTGGGCCATATTGGCCTGCATAGCTTCCATCATTGCTTCCATTCTTGCTTCTCTTCTTTCTTGGGCATTAATGCTAGGCCCAGTAACATTAGCCCTGATGGGCTCATAAGGCCTGACTTGGGCCTCTGGCACAAAGCCAGCATTTTCATTCCCTTGATGGGAATTTTCATTTCCATTTCGGCCTCGATTCATATTTCTGGTTCTCATCCTACAATTAACAACAAGCAAGGCACACAATTGCTCAATATTCATAAATATTCATTAGTGGACTTAACCTATGTGGGAACAAGTCTATACTAAGAATCATAGACCAAAACTTTGGTCCTTCAGAGCAAACTTGCTCTGATACCAAGCTGTCGTGCCCTAAACTGCCCCTGGCCCATCCGGGCCCAATTATCTAAAACATGCAGCGGAAGTTTAATTAAACCGAAGGGACTTTTATTACTCACTAAGGCTTATGGGCACGAACCCCAGGATACTTACTGGTACTAGCTTGTTATGTTCTTATTAAAGGTTTAAGTTTAAGTGCTCTTGGAAACAAACTAGCACCTATGTGGATTTCATGTGTTCATTTTCATGGTATTTACCAAGCTTTAGCCAAGATTATGCATGGCATCCAAAATACCAACTTAAGTTTGAAAACTTATTTTCATGCATATGCTTTGCATGCTTATGTGTTTTGGTGTTCACTAGTGCACATAATCACTTAATGCCTTTAGATGCAACTAATGCTTAGGCATATATTAATTCACGTACGTGCACTTGAATTCCTTATTAGCCAATCTTTACACATGCATCCAATTTCATGCTTCTCCAAGTTTATTTGCATGTTTTTCTTTGAGTGCGCATACAAAGCCAAACATAGCATGCTTTCAACAAAAACATGGGCTTATGGGCCTTTTCCATACTTAACATGCATATGGCCCAAAATTAACCAAGAACATATTCAAATTTTCTAATTTCTTATTTAAGCCCAAAACATGCATTTAAGCCCAATTTATACATGCTTCCAATTTTCATGAAAATCATACTTCCATAAAACATGCATGGGCCTTGGTAAGTTCACCAAGCAATAAAAACACCCAAAGTGTCCATAGTCCATATTACAAGCCCAAAATACTAAGTTTGGCCAAATTTTAGCTAAGTCCATAAATTTGGTCATTTAACTAAGACCAACTATTACATGCTTAAAAGCAAGCCATAATCCAAAGAACACAAATCCACCTTAAGACGTTGTTCCCACAGTTTCTAGACTCGTAGTCCTGCACACAAAGTCCACATTTTATTAACTTGATTTTCAAGCAACTAAAGGTAAATACTTAGAATAAATTGAGCAAATAGTATTTACATACTCAACCTCAACACCACAGAAAGAGTACTTAGGACTCTTAGCTCAATCTTTCGAGCACACTTTTTCCTACAAAGGTAGAGTAGGGCGGGTGAGATTTAAATCTCAATAAGGATTCCGTATGGCTTCCAAAGCCTAACATATGGCCTTTATGGCCTAACATATGCCAAGAATGTAATGGCAATAAATATTCCAAAAATCCTGCAAAGAAAACATAAAGACAAAGAAAACACAAAGATACATGTATATACAATAATAATCGAAATCGGGGGTTAGCATGCACAACAAATTCATAGAAGCACACAAACACACGCCACTTAACACCTTGATTTACAGAAGGGCAGCAAGCATCCCTCAAGTTTTATTTCATTAATTTCACATACTTTTCATTTTCGGAGATCTCACTTAGCATAGGAATTTAAGGTGGCCTACTTAAATCCTAGCCCATAATGCTTGCTTACTTAACTTAGCTCATGAGCGATACAGAATTGCCGAAGCAATAATTTAACTTATGCCCTCTTAGCACACCTAGGATCATATGGTTCTTTGACCATCACCTAGGGGCCCGAATACTCAAAGAGTATAGGAATCCTTACCAATACCGAAAGCTTCTTAGAAGCTTGTTTTCCTTCGATTTCCTCGCTTGTTGGTTTCTAGAAATGATTTTCTAGCACAAGAACCAAAATGGCCAAATAAATTAGTAATCCATAAAATACCAAGAACACTTGGTAATTATCTTAAAGAAATCAAAATACCAAGAATACTTGGTTCACACTTACGAAACCTCGACTAGGAGGTGAGACCGAATTTTTGTGTGCTTGATGTTCTTCAAATTTTCTTCTTGATTCTTCCTCCCAATGAGCTTAGAAGCTCATATACACAAAGAACTCCTTGAGAAGAGTTCAAAACCTCTAAGAAATAAAGATGGCCGAATTTCTCTCCTTGGTTTTCTTTGAATCTTTTACTTGATTCTTGCTCTTTGGGTGTTTAGAGCATGAATTCCACCAAGAACACTTGGTTTTAATTTATGGAAGGGTGATTTCTAGTGATGGCAGAATTTTTGGAGGAAGGAGAAGAGTTAGAAATGTTCTTGGAGAGAAGAACAAGTGTTGGCCAAAACTAGAGAGAAGGGAGAGAGAGTTTGTAGAGAGAGATTGAAGAAAGAGAGTGAAATGGCTTGAATGAGGTGAGATGAGTGAAGAAATGTATTTTGTTGAATGGGGGAGTGTATGTACGGTTATGGGTGTCCAAAATGGGTGGGAATAATGCCTTAGTGGAGTAATAATTCAAATGGGAAGTGGGAGACAAAGTGGGGGGACAAATTGGAAGAGTTGGTGAAGTTAAATGATGAAGTGGTGAAGGTGGGGGACAAAGGTGAGTGGAGGTGTGGGTGGAGGTGGAGGTGGCATAAAATATATTATTTTGAATGGACATGGCTAGCCATGGCATCCAAGGCCATGAAAATGGGTCAATTCCCCACTTAGTCCTCCAATCTTTTGAATTTGGGCAATTGAGCCCAACTTACAACAATTCCTTTGTTCAATTGAGTCCTTCATCTTCGAAATCCACCATTTTCACCATTATTTTTCTTGGCCTAAGCCAAGCTTAATTTCATGAATCCTTAACACTTAATTTAATGTCCCCTCACATTAATTCAGCTAAATTCCCAAATTAGGAAAATTCTTTGGCTCCCAATCCACTTACCCCGGGACCTAATTAGTTTGGATTTTCCGGGCATTACAATTCACATGTCTCATATGATTCAAAATTAAATGAGTCCAAGAGTTCATTCTTATGGAGCTTGGATATATGGAGTCTCATTTATATGGACAAAATGACAATACCAGAAATGGGTTTGAAACATTCAATCTAACCTTCTTAGTATTCACATTATAGATTGGATTTTTGAGTTCTATAACATTTAAACCATTACTAAGTTGGGCACTACCATAAAAGATTTCATTCAAATAAATGGAACAACACTTGTCCTTTATTATAAATGAAAAACCTTTCATGTCCAAGCAAGAAACAGAAATCAAATTTCTACTAATAGGAGGCACATAATAGCAATTGTCCAATTCTAAGCCCAATCCACTAGACAAAGTGAGAACATAAGTCCCTACAACTAATACAGCAACTTTTGCTCCATTTTCCACACATAGGTCCACTTCACCTTAGGCCAATCTTCTACACCTATTTAGATCCTACATATTTGCACAAATGTGAGATCCACATCTATTATCCAATACCTAAGATGAGGAAGTAGAAAAGTTAGCCTCTATAACAAAAATACTTGAAGTGGAAGTCTTGCAGTTCCGCTTCCAATGTCCAGGTTTACTACAATGGAAGCATTCCCCTTCCTTAGCCACACCACCATATGGGTTTAGTGCACTCGAAGAAGAATTAGCATTAGACTTTCCTTTAGCTTTATTATTCTTCTTCTTGGCCTTTCCCTTTCCCTTGCCCTTCTGAACCATCATAATGGGCTTAGCAATTCTCAGCATGTTGAGCAATTCAAGGAGGGACTTGTGAAGATTGTTCATGTTGTAATTCATGACAAACTAATTGTAGCTTTTCAACAATGATTGCTAGACGACATCAATAGCCAGCTTTTTTTGAAGAGCAAATCCCAAACTTTCAAGATCCTTAATGTACCCAATTATGTTGGGCACATGAGGACCCATGGGACTTCCCTTAGACATTTTGCACTGAAACAATGCTTCAGAGGTCTCAAACCTCTCATGTCGAGCTTGCTCTTGGAAGAGCATTTTGAGATGTTCAATCATATCAAATGCCCCCATGTTTTCTTGTTGCTTCTGAAGCTCAAATTCCATGATAATCAGCATGAGAAAAGCAACATCCAAAGCATCATCATAATGCTTCTTATAAGCATCCTTTTCAACTATTGGAGCATTGGCAGCAAGCTCATTTAGAATGGGCTACTATAGGACATAAACCTTCCTCTCTTGCTTGAGGACTATCCTCAAATTTTAGTACCATTTGTGGAAGTTGGTCCTGTTCATCTTTTCTTTCTCAAGGATTGATCATAATGAAAGTGTTGATGCATTTTGTACCATGGTAATCTACAAAAACAAATATGCAGTGTAAGAGTCATGTATTTTAATTCATTTAATAAGGAATTTTGTTAAATGATGCTCCCAATATTTTACTCAAAATAAAAACCCTTGATATTATTTCAGAACACCTCAGTGTGAAGGTATTCTAATGGGCCAAGATCCATATTTCACCACAACTTGAGTCAGCTTTGGCTTTTTTCTCAGGTCATAGCTATTTAGCTAGGTAACTCTTTGCCAATTGTTTCTTATGCAACTCTTGGATAGTTGGGTAAGCAACACTTGTCCATGCCTATCTCATTAACTTAAGCCTAACTCTATTCCTCTAAGTGCCCAATCCTATTGAGATGATTTAGTTATGTTGGACCTAAAGTTAACAATTTGGATATTGCAGTTATCCTATTTCATTTTACCAAGATGAACCTAGGCACTTTACTTTGGCAAACCTACCCAATGTTGATCAAAGTCTTGACAAGTGCCAACATTTGGAAGGCATCACATTTAAATACTTAATATTTTGTTTGAGGGATTTTTCTTTGGTCTCACCAATTATCATCTTCGATTGTTTTATACATGCATCACATATAAATATAAAACAAGCATTTCATGCCAACAACTAATTAAAAGTGCCAAGGTTATAGCCCAAACTATGCAGTACTCTCAAGCCAATGAGAATATTATCAAAGCCTAAGAAAATAAAAGGTCTTCACAAGCTCCTTCTCCTCTTTGCTTGGCTGTCTTCTTGTAGTAACCTCCTTGGACATACCACTTTGGACGATCTGAAAAGGTATAATTATATCAAAGATAAAAACCTTAAGTTACATTTGAAGGGAGTAAGGTGAGAATCGAAGGTATGATGAGAGCAATAAGGAGAGGCATGGCACACAGGCCGTATTTACAAGTACAACCAACCGGGGCTATAACCATGTATTATGCTTCATTCAACAAACAGCATAACAAGTCAAATCTCATTTAACTAGAAAATGCATGACAATTATGCACGTTTGTTAAACATTTTATTAATGTGGCACTTCCTAGACCTAAATGACAGGTCCCAAGATCACCTATTCTAAGCAACAACGCACCTGAGACCACCCTTGTCTAAGCAATCGAAAGCACCTTACCCAAGGTGCCCAAACAATACATGGCCAATGTGTGCTAAGGTTGTAGTAGCTATTAAAACAATCCTGACTTAGATAGATATCCCATATCCATCAATCTAGGGATAATTACATTAACCAGTTTGCATCACTTCTTCATATATCCCATATATATTGCAAGTTCCAGTTCGTGCATCATGAACCAATCAAATTAATCATGATTGAAAGCAATGAAACATAGAATAGACCATGCGATTCAACATGATTCAACATATCCCAATAGTTGTGTTTCTCTTGTGCTCGCAGTGCTAGCTTACGTCCTCCAATGAATGACAAGAGTAGTGTGCAATTGGAACTTTTAGAACCTTTTGTATTTCAACTAAGAGAGCCAGCTACAAAATAATCACTATGTAATGTATATATATAGTACGGCTTAATTCCCAAGCCTAATAGCTTTTAAAACCCTAGTCTAATTAAGCCTAATTTTAGACTTTATAATGGCTCAACTATTAGGCCAGCAATTAATCTAAAATTATCATGAAACCAAAACCAAACCATTTGGCCCATGAACTCAAATAATCCAATTGGCTCTAATTATGCAACCCAATAGGCTCCTGTCAAATTGGCAATGATCATAAATGACATTTATGATCATAAACAATGAATGATGTCTAGCAACACTTCATTGTTACCCAAGTGACAATATAGTTAAAGATTCGACTAAACCTCTATGATCATTATTCGTATATGCCATTGTCCTTTTGTCCAAGATGTCAAGACTGAGCATGAGACATGGAATGTGTCACTCTCGTATAGCCTAATCTAAGATTTCTTGATTCCCAAGAAGACTGATTAAAAGCAATGACATTGATATCCCATATCAACTCATCTGAATATGGCTTATGCATTTCCTCAATCTCACTCAATTAAATGGGCCATAAATATCACTCCTTTGTATTGGAGGGAGAAATCCCATCTTAACCATACAAATCCCTCAGCATGATATGTGACATACCTAATGACCACCTTCATGTTCACTAAATTATGAGCAATGAAGAGAAGTATCAATGAATGTGACTCATATGTAGGGAACCTTGATGACTTCAAGTCAAAAGACTACACATACCATGATCACTATCAGAATCATTTATGATACTCATATAATGATCCATGCAATATTCTCAAAATGAGTCGGTCCAATACATAAGTTCTCCAACTTATACCCATATTCAAACTACGTATCTCATGTTAGGCTCCACATATGCTAGTCTTTATATATTATTGCAACTCACTCCACAATAATATTAAACTAGAGACATTTAAGAATACTATTATTCTGGGGTTATAATTATGTTTGATTATGTGACGCAGAAACAAATAACAAACACGATTATTAGAATAATGCCTCAATAAAATATCATGACGCAATTTGCAAAATACATGATTGGCTTTTGAGTACAACACTAACAGAGCATTGATTGCTCGTATTTTGATTTCATTATATTTCATATTGGTTTCAACATTCCTTGGTTTCATTTATTGTAATTTTATTGCTGATTGTCTTTGATATTTTCTTGGAGGCCTTCAATGTGAATCTGAAGCTCTATTGACCCTTTTATGGAACATTTGGAATGCCGACTTGCACAACAAGCAATTGATTTTTTTCAAGGGTGGTATCAATTGTTATCACTTCTTGTTTTTCAATTTTTTTTCGTGTTGCTACATTAAGTGGTTATTATTATTTTTAAGCCTTTTAATTCCCTTGATTGTTCCTCAGTATATTATAAGTGAATTTTTTGAAAATTTTTAATTTTTTGGAGGTTAATTGTTTTAAACCATTATATTAAACATGTTATATTATTATAGTGTGGCTGTTAATTTAATGTCTTGATTTATTAATTTGAGGATCAAGTAAGTGATCCTTAAAATTTTTCACTTTTCTACTTGAATTGTTTTTGAAATGTTTTAGTGATTCATTAGCAAGCTAGTGGACGATGGTCTTTAGAAGTTATTTCTGCATCAAGTTTTTGTCTTTAGTGTATTATTCAAAACATGCTAAGTTTTGAATTTCTATGTTGGTCAGTGGTGAGTTTGGCTAATGGATTTGTAGTTGATTGATGAACAATCAATAAAGTATGTTATGAAGCTATGCCATACCACTATTTTTAGTGTTGAAGTAGGTTGGGGTATTTTCCTAAGGCAAGAGTCGATTACAACTTGAAAAGATGCTAAGAGCATGAGTATAATCAGAGAATAACCTTGAATTGTATTAAGAATTAGCTTAGCTAAGTGCTCCTATAGTATACACTTACTACAAAAAGTTGTCAACACATGAAGAGAACTATTTGAAAAAAAAAATGAGAAAGAACTAAAAAGTTCAACTGTTGCCCAAATCCATGGTTTTATGGTTTGAATGATTCTACATAGTTGGCTTGGACTTGGTGTGATTTTTGCTTTTTACTCTACATAAAAATTTGAGGTTTCTCTTTAGTTTCTAAATATATGGGTTTCTAGATTCAGAATGTACTTTTTCCAAAAAATTGAAAAGTGTTAGATTGAAGTTTTGGCATGCTTGGTAGTCTTGTTAATCTCTCAAGACCCTTAAATTTCAATTCTCTCTCTCTAGTACCTTTTACTCAAGAGTATGGTTCTACATTTCTAATTTTTCTCTTTTAGATTTTTCTTTTGAGTTTTTGCTTGAGGATAAGTAAAAGTTCAAGTGTAGGGGAAAATATGATATGCTCCTATTTAGCTATATTTTCTATAGGTTTTTTCATTATATTTGTTTGTCCTTTGATGTGTTTATTTTAGGAAGTGGTGCTTAATTTGTTCATATTTCAATTCCAGGTCATATTTATGCTTCAATTGAGTTAAGAAGGATTTATGCAAAGTTTTCAAGTTGAATTGCATGTTTTGGAAAAATTTAGAGGAAACAAGCCTTTATACATGCCAATGTTAGTGCTTTACAAGCCCATGTCTAAGTGTCATTCCCATGATCCAAGCCATGTCATTAAGTGCAAGATTTTTTTGTTCTAAATGAGTAACACAGCCTTGAGCATGCCCGTGTCACAAACTATGTTTGACTGCTGATTAAGGTTTTTTTGGGTTATTTTAGGAGAACAGAATGGTGAGAGAAACACAGAAAAATAAGAGAATTTGCATAAAAGAAGGTTGCCTATTGTAGTTTCTATGATCAACACCATTTAATGTGCATCAGATCAAGGATTTCTTGGAGGATAAATAGTTTAGAGATGGGGACTTCTTTTCTTAGTTTTTCTTTGCAATTGTTGTGTTTATTTTATAGTACCATGAACTAAACTTTCCTGCTCATGCTTAGAGTAGATGAACTGTAGGATGATCTTGTGATTGTGAATATTTTTGGTTTAATATGATTATGTTTTTATTGTGATCTATCTAATTTGATTTATTGTGTTAATTAATAGTAGCAGGCCTAAAAATTCAATGTGGGATGATAAACATTTGACAAGTAGTATCCAGTGTGTTTGTTGTGGATCACCATCGGATAAAAGGGGCATTATCTTAACCGAGAGTAATAAGTGCAACATAATACCTCTGGACTAAGGTAAAACTGAGAAGTTGGGTCACAAGACTAGTAACGCATTTTTTGGGAGTGCAGTAAGTCTAGACACCCTATCGGTAACATAAGAATAAGGATTAGTGTAATGGGAATAACATGGATTAGTTAGTACTCCATGGTCCAAGTTAACCACAATGCAGTTAAACTAAAGTAAAAGCAACATGAGGGTTTTCTGGGGGGATTCATATCTAAGTATGAGATTTTGTATTTGATTATCTGATAGCTTTCTACTGTTGCACAGATCAAGGATTTCTTAGAGGAGGAATAGTTCAGAGATGGGGACTTCTTTTCTTAGTTTTTCTTTGCAATTGTTGTGTTTATTTTATGGTACCATGAACTAAACTTTCCTGCTCATGCTTAGAGTAAATGAACTGTAGGATGATCTTGAGATTGTGAATACTTTTGGTTTAATATGATTATGCTTTTATTGTGATCTATCTAATGTGATTTATTGCGTTAATTAATAGTAGCAGGCCTATAAATTCAATGTGGGATGATAAACATATGACACGTAGTATCCATTGTGTTTCTTGTGGATCACCATCGGATAAAAGGGGTATTATCTTAACCAGGAGTAATAAGTGCGATATAATACCTTTGGACTAAGGTAAAACTAAGAAGTTGTGTCACAAGACTAGTAACGCATTTTTAGGGAGCGCGGTAAGTCTAGACACCCTATCGGTAACATAAGAATAAGGATTAGTGTAATGGCAATAACATGGATTAGTTAGTACTCCATGGTCCAAGTTAATCACAATGCAGTTAAACTAAAGTAAAAGCAACATGAGGGTTTTCTGGGGGGATTCATATCTAAGTATGAGATTTTGTATTATTGATTATCTGATAGCTTTCTACTACCAGTAGTTGGTTAGTTATTATTTTTAGTGCATTAGTTTAGTTTGGTTTAATTCGAAGTTAGTAGTTAATGAAACTCCTAAATTGACAGGTATAAAATAAAGAAAGGTTGAGTATAGTAGACAACTTCATTCTTTGGGAAAAACAATCTTGATCTTGCCACTGCTATACATTGATGATAAATGCATTTGCTTGTGAGTTCACACATTTATAAGTATAAAGACATTTGATACATCTACATTATTTGTTAGTGTAATGGGAAGAGTTTGTGTCAACTATAAAACAACACATCACCATTCTAATCAAGTTATGAAAGTTTATATTCCAACCAATTTATGAATGTTTCTATTCTAACCAAGTTGTGAATGTTTCTATTCAAACAAGTTGTGATGATAGAAGCATTTGCTTGTGAGTTCACATATTTATAAGTATAAAGAGATTTGACACATCTACATTATTTATTAGTGTAATTGAAAGAATTTGTGTCAACTATGAAATAACACATCACTATTCTAACCAAGTTGTGAAAGTTCATATTCCAACCAATTTATGAATGTTTCTATTCTAACAAAGTTGTCAATGTTTCTACTCAAACAAGTTGTGAATGTGTCCATTTAACTCAAAACAAGTTGTGAATCTTTCTATTCTAATCAAGTTGTGAAAGTTTCTATTCTAACCAATTTGTCAATGTTTCCATTTCACTCTAACAAGTTATGAATGTTTTCATTCTAACCAAGTTGTGAATGTTTCTTTTCTAACCAATTTGTGAATGTTTCTATTTCACCCTAAACAAGTTGTGAATGTTTCTTTTTTAACCAATTTGTGAATGTTTCTATTTCACCCTAAACAAGTTGTGAATATTTCTATTTCATTCTAAACAAGTTGTAAATGCCTCTATTCCAAGCAAGTTATGATTGTTTCTACCCTAACCAAGGTGTAAATGTTTCCATTCTAACTAGTTGTGAATGTTTTCATTATAACCAACTGCGAATGCTTTCATTCTAACCAACTGCAAATGCTTTCATTCTAACTAAATTGTGAATGTTTCTATTTCATTCTAAACATGTTGTGAATGTTACTATTCCAACCAAGTTGCAATTTCTTTTATTCTAACCAAGTTGTGAATGTTTCCATTTTATTCTAAACAATTTATGAATGTTTCTAGTTCATTCTAACCAGGTTGTGAATGTTTCCTTTTCATTCTAAATAAGTTGTGGATGTTTTTTTCTAACAAGTTGGGAATGTTTCTATTCTAACCAAGTTGTTAACATTTCTATTCTAAACAAGCTATGAATGTTTCCATTTTAATCGTTCCAGGTTGTGAATGTTTCCATTTTATTCTAACCAAGTTGTGAATGTTTCTACTCTAACCATGTTCAGAATTTTTCAATGTCAATCCAAATAAATTGTGAATGTTTCCATTCCAAATAAGTTGTGAATGTTACTATTCTAGCCAAGTTGTGAATGTTTCTATTCTAACCAAATTATGAATTGTTTAGAGTGAAATGGAAACATTAATAACTTGTCTCAAATCGAAGCATTCACAACTTGGTTCAAATAAAAACATTCACAAAACATTCATAAATTAGTTAGAATATAAAAATTCACAACTTGGTTAGAATAAATGGAAATGTTCACAACTTGTTACAATAGAATCATTCACAATTTTGTTAGAATGAAATGGAAACATTCACAAATTGGTTTGAATAGAAACATTCACTACTTGGTTATAATATAAACAGTCATAAGATGGTTTGAATGGAAAAATTCATAATTTGGTTAGAATAACAACATTCACAAATTGGTTAGAATATGTTACCTACACTGGGGTAGTCCAATTATGGTGCCAAAATTGTGCATTTAGACTCCTAGGATTGGTAATGTTCTATAGGCCATCAGAACACTACCCTTAGTGTGCATACCCAAGTGGCCCTCTTGGGCACTATGTAAACACATGCATATTGGTCCAACCATCACACAAATATTCACATTTCATGCACACCATAGCAGCAAAGAAGGAAAACACTAGCACAAATCTTAATCTTGGCTACCACACATTAGGCAATCTTGTTAAGTTCTAGTGACCAGCCACTGCACCTGTAACTTCCACTAACAAACTGTATCATTATAGCCATGTACCCCCCTGTTTTATTTGCTGAATTATCAAGAAAAGACTTATATAAAATCAAGGAATTTTGTTTTACATCAATAGCCCACCTATGGACCAAGTTATGGATTTTTTAAGTTGGTTACAAAATTCTGGCCAAATGAACAGTAACTCAGCCAACTTTGTAACGTGATATCTTTCGCTACAGGGATCTAAATCCATAAATTCCAAATACCAGTTAACCCTCTATATGTCCACTAGGTGTGGTAAAACTTTCATACCAAGATTCATTCTACAAAGGGAGATATTAAACTTTAGGTCCAGAGTCAAAATTCTGGCAACTTTTGGACCATTTTGCCCATACAATTTTTCCAAACCATGCAAACACTTCATTCACAAGGGGGAAGCCCTCCAAGGCTATCCCATATATTTCCATTACACATAGAAATTACATTCCCTGGCTTTTAACAAATTTATGTGGTCAAAACAGAATTTACAAGTAAGCAGCCCATCATTCACACTTAGGCAACTTTGCACCACATCACTTACATAGCCAAACATTACTCAAATGTTCACATACTTGTCTCATTTTACATACACTACATGTAAATTCATACATTCACTACAATATGGTCTTAACTCAGCTAAATACGCACCCTAAGTTACAAGAGTGCTTGAAATGCAATGGACTCCAGAAACAGGATGCTGGACAGCTGCTGCACAACACAGTAAGTACCACCATTAGAAATACCAAATGTGCTCTTAAAATCACCAAACTTTCCAGATCATAACCAAACATATGGAAGTTTTTGTACCTGAAATTTCAGATTAAAACTCAAACCACAAAGGTTAGTTTGAAGGTGATCTTTCAGCTGGACCTGAAATGACAGAATTGAGGGGAGTAAAGTTTCATTGAGAAACTTAGTAAAGGTAACACTTGGATTCTTAAGGTAATGTGATCCTCATTCAAACATGCATCCAAATACACTAAAACACAAAAACCACAATGTATATATACAAGATATAGCAACCAAATGCAGCAGCCAAACACAAACAACAAACACATGAAATGTGGCAGCAGCATATACCATAGGTTAGTCCATAAAACACATAATAAACATAACCAAATCACTATGGCAGCCCTCCTCAAGCTAATGCTTGGTCTCAGGAAGATTTTAACAGTAGTTAGTACTAACTTTTGGACTCTAGAAACCCAGAAATTCGCTGCCATCACTGTGCACTCCACACTAGGTCACAAAACCTTCAATAAGTGCACTCCCCTCACTAAGCTTCGTTCATCAAGCTCATGGCTCTCTTCCAAGCTTATCCCTAGCTCCATGGTTGCTTGAAAATACATAAAACAACCCATGAGAGCAATAGAACCCTTACCAAAGTGGGTAGGCCAAAAATCAAGCTTGATCCTTGAAGTATCCGAGAAATAGGTTTAGTTTGCTTCCAATTGCTTCCTTTTGCCTTCAATTTCAATCAATTGCAAGTTTGAAGGTGTGGTGGCTATGGAGGAAGTATGGATGTGTTATTGGGCTGGGGGAGGACGAAAATGAGAGAGGGATAAGTGATTTGGCCACTTCAATGGCCTTAAATGAGCTTAAGGGCACAAAACACACTTCACAAGCTTAACCTTGCTTTATGTCATTTTCTTTCTCACTAATTATGGTTTCTTTGTCTTAAACTCATTGGTACACATGTGCCCAACATTTTTGACTAATTATCAAGTCTTGGCTGCCTCCCCCATGGTGGGATAACCCCACAATTCCACCCTTAGACTTAAGTCAAAAGCTTGAACACCTTAACGTTTACACTAGGACATTTAGGTCCTTATTGTCTTTATTGTTTCCTTTGTCCATACTTGTCTTCCATGAGCAATTTGGTCCTCCAAAAGCACTTTCATACCATTTATATCCTTCCCATAACTCTCCAAGTCTCTTTCTTGAGAATTTTGCAATTGAGTACCCGAATTTCCAAAACCTTACAAAAAGTCCATAGGTTGCTTGACAAACAAGCAATCCTTTAGGCTTTTCTTGGGGCCCAAGTTACCAACTTGGAACACTTTTAAGGAGGTGACGATCATGCCTTTTACCCCTCACACTTCAATCACTATGGTGAGAATTACACAATATAATGGTTTTTAGCCATTATGACACACTTGTAATTCTCCCATTTTGTGAAGTGGTAACAGAATAGACACATTCACAACTTGGTTATCACGACTTGGTTAAAGTAGAAACATTCACAACGTGCTTAGAATACAAATATTCACAACTTGGTTTGAATAAAAATATTCACAACTTAGTTAGAATAGAAACTTTCATAACTTGGTTAGAGTAGAAATGTTTATAACTTGCTTAGAATATGAATAGTGACACATTCACAATTTGATTAAAATGGAAACATTAAAATCTTGGTTAGAATGAAAACAATCACAAATTGTTTAGAATAAAAACATTCATAACTTGTTTAGAGTAGAAGCATTCACAACTTGCTTAAAATAGAAACATTCACAAACATTCACAATTAGATTACAACATAAACATTCACAACTAGGTTAAAATTCAGATATTCACAAATTGTTTAGAGTAGAAACATTCACAACTTTCTTGCTTAGAATAGCAACATTCATAGTTAGATTAGAATAGAAGCATTCATAACTTAAAATATAAACATTCTCGAATTGTTTATAATTGAAACATTCAAAAATGTTGAATCCACATAAAATTTTATTAACAAAGTTTTCTATATTGTTTTTCATTTCATAGTCCCTGATAGGACATGGTTTGGGGGATGCTCGTGGGTTGGAAGCTATAGCAACCATAAAAGTAATCACAACGGGTTGGCTACATCCAGCAATCAATCATGATGTAGGCTCTTGGAAACCTTGACCTCTTTTTAACCGCATTTACTTGCATTCTTTGTGATTTGATGCATTAATATGCTCATGTTATTTTGTTTTCTTTTTTTTCCCCTGTTTGTCTCCTCTTATTGATAGAACCTAGAGCCTGTTACAATAATTGATATTGTTCCTGACACAAACAAGAGCCTGAAGTCCATGTTGGTATGTATGTCTCTCAATTCTCAGCTTCTTCACAAGCCATAAATGAAAATTTTGCATTTCATACTTTGTCTTCTTCTGCAAGTATCTCCAAATCTTTCAAATTTGGTGGGAACAATTCGGTTGTGGTTTTTGCACCCTTCAGGCATTGAAAGGAAACTACTAACCAACATTTTACCAAGGGCCCCATTTTATTTCTGATTGACTTCAAACCTTTGTTGAATGCTAAAGTGTCGTATTTCCATCAGTAAACGCATCACAGAGCCTCTGATCACTGCCATTGCATCTACATTGACATGTATTCCACCATTTCATGTTCATATTAGAATGAAATAAAAATATTCATAACTTGGTTAGAATAGAAACATTCACAACTTGGTTAGAATAGAAACATTCACAACTTGGTTAGAATAGAAACACTCACAACATGGTTCAAATAGAAACATTCATAGCTTGGTTAGAAAAAAAATTCACAAATTGGTTAGAATGGAAACATTCACAACTTGGCTAGAATAAAAACATTCACAACTTGATTAGAATAGAAATAGCCACAACCTATTTAGAATGAAATAGAAACATTCACAACTTGTTTAGAATCAAATAGAAATATTCACAACTTCATTAGAATAAAAATATTCACAACATGGATACAAACATTCACAACTAAATTAGAATGGAAACATTCACAATTGAAACATTCAAAACTTGGTTAGAATAGAAATATTCACAACTTGGTTAGAATAAAGAGATTCACAACTTCGGTTAGAATAGAAACATTCAGAACTTGTTTACAAAAGAAACATTCACAACTTGATTAGAATAAAATCATTTATAACTTGGTTACAACAGAAACATTCAGACTGGTTAAAATTGAAATATTCACAACTTAGTTAGAATAGAAACATTCACAGCTAGTTTGAATGGAAACATTCATAGCTTAGTTAGAATACAAACACTCACAACATGGTTAGAATAGAAACACTCACAAGTTGGATAGGGTAGAAATATTCACAACTTAGTTAGAACATAAACATTCACAACTTGGTTAAAATGGAAACATTCACAACTTGTGTAGAATGAAATAGAAACATTTAGAACTTGTTTAGAATGAAATAGAAACAATCACAAATTGCTTAGAATATAAACATTCACAACTTGGATAGCACACATTAGTTTGAATAGAAACATTCACAAACTAGGTTAGAATAGAAATATTCATAACTTTGTTAGAATATAAACATTACAACTTGGTTAGAATAGACATATTCACTACTTTGTCAAAAAAAATTCATAACTTGGTTAGAATAGAAACATTCACGACTGGTTAAAAAAGAATCATAACTACTTGGTTTGAATAGAAGCATTCAAAAATTGTTTAGAATAGAAACATTCACAACTTGGTTTGAATAGAAACATTAACAAACTTGGTTAGAATAGAAACATTAAAAACTTGGCTGCAATAGAAACATTCCCAAACATTTAGCACTTGGTTTGAATATAAACATTCATGACTTACTTAGAATAATAACATTCACAACTTCATTAGAATAGAAGCATTTTAGAATAGAAATATTCACAATTTAGCTGTAGTGGAAATGGAAACTTTCATAACTTGGCTAGAATGAAAACATTCACAACTTGATTAGGATAGAAATATTAACATGTTGCTTAAAATAAAAACATCCACACCATGATTAGAATAGAAACTTTCATAATTGGTTCAGATTAGAAACATTCACAAATAGTCCCAACTTCACTAGAATAGAAACATTCACAAAAATTCACAACTTGGTTAGAATTGAAACATTCATAACTTGGTTAGAGTAAAAATGGAAACCTTCACAACTTGGTTATAATAGAAACATTTAGAGCTTGAAAAAGAATAAAAACATTCCCAATTGGCTACAATAAAAACATTCACAAATATTCATGACTTTGCTGGAATAGAGACATTCACGACTTCATTAAAACAAAAACATTCATAACTTGTTTAGACTGGAAACATTCACATACTATTTAGACTGGAAAGATTCATAACTTGGTTAAGGAAGAAACATTCATAACTTGATTATAATGAAATAGAGACATTCATAACTTGGTTAGAATGAAATGGAGACATTTACAACTTGGTTAGAATGAAGTGGAAAAACTCATAACTTAGTTAGAATGAAAACATTGACAATAATTTTTTAATATAAACTTTAATAAGTTGGGTTAGAATAGAAACAAGGTGTGAATGTTTATATTTGAACTAAGTTGTGAATGTTTATAATCTAACTAAGTCATAAACATTTCTATTCAAACCAAGTTATTAATGTTTATATTCTAACCAAGTTATGAATGTTTCTATTCAAACCAACTTATGAATGTTGCTATTCTGACCAAGTTCTAAATGTTTCTATTCAAACCAAGTTCTGAATGTTTCTATTCGAACCAAGTTCTAAACATTTGTGAATGTCTCTATTCTAACCATGTTATGAATGTTTCTATCCTAACTTTGACTGAAATGGAAACATTCACAACTTGATTGGAATAGAAACATTCACAACTTGGTTAGCATAAAAACATTCACAATTTTGTTAGAATAGAAGCAATCACAAGTTTGTTTGAACGAAAATAGTCATAACTTGGTCAGAAGTGGAACATTCATTATCATCACTCTCTTAGCTAGAGGCTCGTTCAAGGAAGGTAAAGTGTTTAAAACCTAGTTTAGAACCTTATTTCAAGTTCACATAGCAAGAATAAGTAAGTTTAGCAAAGTTCACTAAGTTTTGAAAATGTGAAGGCACCAAATGAGGTTTGGGGGTAAAATGGTAATTTTGTATCTCAAAGAGTTAGGCCAAGTGCTGAGAATTAAAAATGAGTTTTAGAAACCTAACTTTTACTTTTAACCCCAGTCCGTTAGGTTTCGGGAGCCAAACAGCGCAGCGGAATTTAACCGAAACCCTTCAGGATCCAAGTGAAACGGGGTAAACCGGGTGTTCGAAAATTTCATACCTAATTTTCGGTTGAGATCTCTCACTCAACTGTAGAGTCGAATCACAAAACCTGAACAGTTGACGTGTTCAGGCTCTTTATGGTATCCACACGAGCCTCTCGGGATCACCACACTTCCACCACGTCCCGGCAGATGCGTTTCTCTTGCGCTCGCAGTGCTAGCTTGCGTCCTCCAAGGAATTGCAAGAGAATAGTGCGGCTGTCCTTTTGGGAGGCTAGGGCAAGGAGACCTGCGAATTTCTCACTTAAAAGTTGTATTTATAGTGAGACTCAACTTCTAGGCCTAATAGGTTTCAAAGCCCTAATCCAATTAGGATTTAATTTCGGGCTTAATAGTGGCTCAACTCCTTGGCCCATTATTAATACGAAATTAAAGTGAAACCATAACCCAAATAATTAGCCCATGCACTCTAATGATCCAAATAGCTCTATGTGTGCCACTCAATAGGCTCTTGCCACGTTGGCAATGATCATAAATCACATTTATGATCATAAGCAATGAGCGGTGTCTAGCAACACATCATTGCTACCCAAGTGACAAGATTGTCGATGTTTCAACTAAACCTTTATGATCATCACCGATATATGCCATTGTCCCTTTGTCCAAGATATCAAGACTAAGCATGAGACATGGAATGTGTCACTCTCGTATAGCCCAATCTTTGGTTTCTTGATTACCGAGTAGACCAACTTAAACTGATGACATTGATATCGTATATCAACTCATCCGAGCATGGCCATGCGTTTTTCTAAGTCTTACTCTATCAAGGGGCCCGAAGATATCACTCCCATTACATAGGAGAGACAAATCCCATCTTGATCATACAAATCCCTCTGCATGATATGTGACATACCCAATGACCTCCTTCAAGTTCACTCAGTTACGAGCAACAAAGGAAAGTATCAAAGTATGTGACTCACATGTAGGGAACCTTGATGATCTTAGGTCGAAGGACTACATATACCATGATCACTATGAGAATCACTTATGACATTCATATAACGATCCATGTAGTGTTCTCATGGTGGGTTGGTCCAGTACACAAATTCTCCAACTTGTACCCATATGTAGACTACATATCTCATATTAGTCTCCACATATGCTAGTCGTTATGTATTATTGCAACCTGCTCCACAATAATACTAGACTAGGGACGTTTAGGAATATCATTATTCTATGGTTACAATTATGTTTGTTAAGTTACGCAGAAACAAAACAACAAACATAATTGCTGGATTAATGCCTTAATAAAATATCATGACTCAATGTGCAAAAATACAATCATCTCATGATTGGCTTTTGGGCACAACACTAACATTTAGCTTAAATAAACAAGATTTGACCAAGTTTTAAGAAAAACAGAGGCTTTTGCAACTTTTTAATAACTTTGGTGGCTTTAAGTTTCAAAGGAGTATATAAACTTGGTAAAGGGAGGATTGCCACCATTTTTATAGTTCAACTCGAGTTCATCCTTCCTTCCTTGATTTCTTCATAAAATTGAGCTCAAAACCAAGAGTTTTTAGAATTTGAAGCTACCAAGGGTATACATGCTATAGGAAGCTTATTCCAAGTGAAATTTCAAGTTTTGAACCTTGGAACCATTTCACTTGGATCTTGGAGGGTTTTGGTTACTTTCCACTGCACTTGTTTGGCTCCCAAAACTCTACAGGTTGCACTAGGTCAGGAGCTTCGACAGGAGCTAGAAAACCTAA
Source organism: Aquilaria yunnanensis (assembly GCA_039654915.1). Taxonomy (NCBI): domain Eukaryota; kingdom Viridiplantae; phylum Streptophyta; class Magnoliopsida; order Malvales; family Thymelaeaceae; genus Aquilaria; species Aquilaria yunnanensis. The sequence goes on from CM077594.1 coordinate 73,357,903, forward strand.
GGAAGGTTCTAGTGATCCAGTTGTGGCAAGGCTGGATGAGATATCTAGGGTGCTTTAGGGGTTGACATAGACCATGACAAAAAATGCACAGGGTATGACTACCATCATGAATGAGTTATTTCAGGACCATGAGGACAGAGAAGTTGTCGAAGAGGAAAATGACCAAGGGAAAAGTCTGGAGAAGCATGCCAAACTATGGCAAGTGCCTAAGGCTCATGAGAGGTGAGATCATGATGATAACGAGGAGGAGCAAGAGGTTATGAAGGCTCTAAGGAAAGGAGAAACCGGACACTAGATGAGACTATTTGAAAAGTTCAAGATTGTTGACCCACCAAGTTTTGATGGGTTAGGCAACCTCGATCGAGCAGAGGATTGGTTATCCAGGATGTATCGGCTTTTCATATGTGGAGGCTACTAGTCAAAACAAAGGATGGCCTTAGTACCTTTATTTTTTAGAGGGACGGGTAGTCTTTGGTGGGATGATGTGATGGAGATGTTGAGGGAGAGTGGTTACACTTTTCACAATGGCACTCGACTAAAGCACAAGAAAAATGTGCTTAAGTGCTTAGACTTCAAGAGGAAGTTCTGATATGAGTATATTAGTGAAGCTGACAAGATTAGAGGAGGATTTAGTTTGAGAATTTGGATCAAGGAGAGATGTCAGTGAGGGAGTATAGGTAGTGCTACAATTCACTCATACGGTATGCTCCATATATGGTTAGAAATGATGAGTTCAAGGCCAAGAAGTTTTTCCAAGACCTTAACCCTATGCTTTGAAGGTATATGGCGATAGTGGATATCTGGAGCTATTGCTAAGTGGTCCAGAAGGCATTGGCCTTAGAGAGAAAGATTGAAGTCTCGAGGACACCAAGCAAAAAGGTGGAGGTTGGGCCAGCCAACCTAGGAAAGAGTGCCAAAAATGACCGATGGTAGGAAATACTTCCAAAAGTCAAGGTCCCTTCAAGAGAAGAAAAGTGGGCTTATGCCCTAAGTGCAGATAGTTCCATGGCACGAACCCATGTACTCTAGGAACTGATATCTATAATATTTATGGTCAAAGTGGCCACTGGGTAAGGGAATGCCCACAGGCTCAACCCTTGCCAGGTCTGCCTAAGAATCAACCCCCTGCACCCTTTGCTATAGGAAATTCACTTAGTGTGGCCACAGAAGTAGTTGAGCTTGTTGGGTTTCGGGAGCCAAATAGCGCAACGGAATTTAACCGAAACCCTCTAGGATCCAAGTGAAACGGGGTAAACCGGGTGTTCAAAAATTTTCATACCTAATTTTCGGTTGATATCTCTCACTCAACTGTAGAGTCGAATCACAAAACTTGAATAGTTGATGTGTTCAAGCTTTCTATGGTATCCACACGAGCCTCTCGGGATCACCACGCTTCCACCGTGTCCCGGTAGATGTGTTTCTCTTTCGCTCGCAGTACTAGCTTGCGTCCTCCAAGGAATTGCAAGAGAAGAGTGCGGCTGTCCTTTTGGGAGGCTAGGGCAAGGAGACCTGCGAATTTCTCACTAAAAGTTGTATTTATAGTGAGACTCAACTTCCAGGCCTAATGGGTTTCAAAGCCCTAATCCAATTAGGCTTTAATTTCGGGCTTAATAATGGCTCAACTATTGAGCCCATTATTATTACGAAATTATTGTGAAACCAAAACCCAAATTATTAGCCCATGCACTCTAATGATCCAAATAGCTCTATGTGTGCGACCCAATAGGCTCTTACCACGTAGGCAATGATCATAAATCACATTTATGATCATAAGCAATGAGCGGTGTCTAGCAAGACATCATTGCTACCCAAGTGACAAGATTGTCGATGATTCGACTAAACCTTTATGATCATCACCGATATATGCCATTGTCCCTTTGTCCAAGATATCAAGACTAAGCACGAGACATGGAATGTGTCACTCTCGTATAGCCCAATCTTTGGTTTCTTAATTACCGAGTAGACCAACTTAAACTGATGACATTGATATCGTATACCAACTCATCCGAGCATGGCCATGCATTTTTCTAAGTCTTACTCTATCAAGGGGCCCGAAGATATCACTCCCGTTACATAGGAGGGACAAATCCCATCTTGATCATACAAATCCCTCCGCATGATATATGACATACCCAATGACCTCCTTCAAGTTCACTCAGTTATGAGCAACAAAGGAAAGTATCAAAGTATGTGACTCACATGTAGGGAACCTTGATGATCTTAGGTCGAATATACCATGATCACTATGAGAACCACTTATGACATTCATATAATGATCCATGTAGTGTTCTCATGGTGGGTCGGTCCAATACACAAGTTCTCCAACTTGTACCCATATGCAGACTACATATCTCATATTAGTCTCCACATATGCTAGTCGTTATGTATTATTGCAACCCGCTCCACAATAATACTATACTAGGGACATTTGAGAATATCATTATTCTAGGGTTACAATTATGTTTGTTAAGTTACGCAGAAACAAAACAACAAACATAATTGCTGGATTAATGCCTTAATAAAATATCATGACTCAATGTGCAAAAATACAATCATCTCTTGATTGGCCTTTTGGGCACAACACTAACAGAGCCAAGGGTCTTCACCTTGGCTAGTCAAATGACCAAAAAACCAGCTATCATTTGAGGTAACTTTACTTTTCAGAGTGGTAGTGTTAAAGTACTTTTTGATACTAGTGCTACTCTTTTTGTGACATCATTTACCTTGGTAGATAGGATTAAGTTGCAATAATAAATCTCAGATGAGTTGAGACTCATCAAGACTGTAGGGAACAGTTTTATAGTGACCAATGAGTTGGTTACTAGGTATCCCTTGCAGTTAGGTGACCATGATTACTCTTGTGAGTTATGGGTGATATAATTGAGGTCTTATGACCTAATGTTGGGAAAGGATTGGCTAAGCAAGCACAAGGTAAAAATTGACTATGCTAGTCACTCAATCGACATTACTAAAACTTGGGGAGCTAGAGTGACTTGCATAGGAAGGTTAGCATCTAGTGCTAAGAGTTTACACCTTAGACTTATGGATACCATCCCCATATTCAGTGAGGAGGAATGTTGTTCTTTCAATGGGGTGGCCATAGAGGAAGAAGTTAAGGATATTCCTATTGCCAATCAGCTTCTTGAAGTGTTTCGAGTGGAGTTGCTTGGGTTACCACCCAAGAGGGACACCATGTTTTTTATCCATCTCCAGCTAGAAGTATAACCTATTTCAATACCACCTTACCTAATGTCAGCTCCTAAAATGGATGAGTTAAAAAAGCAGTTGGAAGAACTGCTAGAGGAAGGCTTCATAAGGCCTAGTGTATCACCATAAGGAGCCCTGGTGTTGTTTGTAAAGAAGAAGGATGAAACTTTGAAACTATGTGTCAACTACAGGAAGTTGACTACGGTAATAGTCAAGAATAAGTATCCGCTTCCTAGGATTGATTACCTGTTTGATAGGCTTAAGGGAGCAAAGGTGTTTTCTAGGATTGACCTTCGGTCTGGATACTTCCAAATTAGAGTTAAGGAAGAAGACATCCCAAAAACTGCCTTTATGACAAGGTATGGGCATTATGAGTATACAGTTATGCCATTTGGTGTGACCAATGCCCTAGCAGTGTTCATGGAATCCATGAATAGAATCTTCAAGTAGTTCTTGGATCAGTGTGTTGAAGTCTTCATCGATGATATCTTAGTATACTCATAGTCTACCCAAGAGCATGAGCAGCACCTTAGAATGGTTTTGCCAATGCTAAAGGATAATCAGTACTATACAAAGCTGTCTAAGTGTGAGTTTTTATTTGAAAGGATTCAGTTTCTGGGGCACATTATTAGTGCTCAGGGTTTGTCAATTGATCCTGAAAAGATTCATGCAGTGGTTGAGTGAAGAAGACTGACTATAGTTACAGAGGTTAGTAGTTTATTGGGCTTGGCAGGATTCTATATGAGGTTCATAAAGAAATTCTCTGTGATAGCTATATCGTTGACAGCCCTGACAAAAAAAAATCAGAAATTTGATTGGACAGCAAAGTGTGAGGAAGCATACTTGGAATTGAAGAAAAGGTTGACAAGTACATTAATGCTCATTCTACCAAATCTGAACAAAGCTTTCACGGTGTACAGAAATGCATCAGGTTCTGGTTTGGGGTGTGTATTGATGCAGCAAAGTCATGTGATTGCCTATGGCTCAAGGTAGTTAAGGCCTAATGAGTTGAACTATCTAATTCATGACCTTGAGCTATGGCGATAATCTTCACTCTTAAGCTTTTGAGACACTATTGTAAGGTTTCGGGAGCCAAACAAGTGCAACGAAATTTAACCAAAACCTTTAAGGATCCAAGTGAAACTAGGTAAACTGGGTGTTTAAAAATTTTCATACCTAATTTCGGTTAAGATCTCTCACCCAACTGTAGAGTCTAATCACAAAACCTGAATAGTTGACGTGTTCAAGCTCTCTATGGTATCCACACGAGCCTCTTGGGATCACCATGCTTCCACCACGTCCCCGCAGATGTGTTTCTCTTGCACTCACAATGCTAGCTTGTATCCTCCAAGGAGTAGCAAGAAAAGAGTGCGGCTATCTCTTTTGGAAGGCTAGGGCAAGGTTGTGAATTTTCTCACTAAAAGTTGTATTATTGCAACCCGCTCCACACAATAATACTAGACCACGGACATTTGAGAAAATCATTATTCTAGGGTTACAATTATGTTTATTACATTATGTAGAAACAAAACAATAAACATAGTTGTTGGATTAATGCCTTAATAAAATATCATGGCTCAATGTGCAAAAATACAATCATCTCATGATTGGCTTTTAGGCACAACACTAACAACTATTTGATGGGGAGGTCGTTCAGGATTTTCATGGACCATGAGAGTTTGAATTATCTGTTCACTCAAAAGGATCTAAATATGAGGCAACGAAGGTGGATCGAGTACATAAAGGATTATGATTGCTGGATTGAGTATTGTGCAGACAAAGACAATTTGGCAACGAATGCACTGAATCGGAAGTACATAGGAGTGATACTATCAAAGGATCAAGCTACAGGTTCTTCAGGAGGAGTGTTGGCGGATTGTTTCTCGGCTTTGCATAAGTCTTGGAAAAACCAAGAAAGGTCCCTAGTCTACACTTTGGGGATATAGTCAGCTTGGTTAGCTAAAGTCAAGAATGCTTAGAGCAAAGATCATTTATTGAAGAAAGTTTCTGGAGAAGAAAAACTTAGTACTGTGAGAAGGACTTTTGGTATAAGGATGGAATACTACACCATGAAGATCGAATCTATGTGCTGAATGTGGAGGTACTTAGGTAGCAAGTCCTACAGGAGGCACATAGTAGTAAGTTCAGTGTTTACCCTAGTGTTAGTAAGATGTACCACAATTTGAAGACACACTTTTGGTAACCAGGACTTAAGAAGGATGTAGCAGGACATAGTGCTAAGTGTTTGACATGCTAGATGGTTAAAGCTGAACATTATAAATCAGCTGGTACACTTCAAAGTTTACCTCTTTCGAAGAGGAAATGGGGGTCCATTACCATGGATTTTCTAGTAGGGTTACCAAATACCTGAAGTCAACATGATGCTATATGGGTAGTGGTCCATATGCTAACTAAATTGGCATACTTCATACCCATAAGGATTACTTATACTTTGGAGAAGTTGGCTCAGTTGTATGTTAAGGAGATTGTGAGGTTGCATGGTATACAAGATCATATCATATCTAATAAGGATCCTTGGTTTGTGTCACAGTTTTGGAATATTTTCCAAGAAGTGTTAAGAAGCAAGGTTCGCCTCAGTACTGCCTTCCATCCTCAGACTGATGGACAGTCTGAAAGAGTGATTCAGACTTTGGAAGATATGTTGCATATGTGTGCCATTGACTTCCGAAGAGATTGGGATCAGCACTTGCTGCTCATTGAGTTTGCTTATAATAATAGTCACCAAACTGTTATAAGTATGACAACATACAAGGCTTTGTATGGTAGACGATACATGATACCCCATTGTTGGGCAGAACCTTCAGATAAGGTAGTCGTTAATCTTGAGATCACAGCAAACACCACAATTAAGATCAAGTTAATCTAGAAACGGATTAGACAAGCCAACAATTGGTAGACTAAGTATGCAAATCTGAGGGGATGGGAATTAAGTTTTGAAGTTAGGGATAAGGTACTTCTCAAAGTGTCTCCCATGAAAGGAGTTACCCAATTTGGGCAGAAGGTAAGTTAGCCCCTAGGTACATTGGACCCTATGAAGTTTTGGAGAAAATAGGGAAGGTTGTTTATCGGTTGGCATTACTAACGAACTTGTCCCAAGTGCATAACGTGTTTCCCATTAGTCTTTTGAGAAAATGCACAATGAATCCAAGATAAGTAGTCAACCTTTCAGCGATACCCATCTAGGAAGACTTGACTTATGCAGAAAAGGCCATTCATACTCTTGGTAGGCAAATTAAGAAACTCTAGACCAAGTGGATTCCAATGGTTAAGATCCTTTGGTCGAACCATAATGAAGAGGAAGCTACTTGGGAGATAGAGTAGGATATGTTGAAAAGGTATCCTAGTGTTTTTCCTCAGTTTCAGCGGAATTTAGGGGACCAAATTCCAGAATAAGGGGAGAATGTTATGACTCTCCTAGCTGGAGGTCGTTTGAGGAAGGTAAAGTGTTTGAAACCTAGTTTAGAACCTTATTTCAAGTTCACATAGCAAGAATAGGTAAGTTTAGTAAAGTTCATTAAGTTCCGAGAAGGTTAAGGCACTAAATAAGGTTTGGGGGTAAAATGGTAATTTTGCATCCTAAAGAGTTAGTTCGAGTCCTAAGAGTTAAAAATGTGTTTTAGAAACCTTTTACTTTTAACCCAAGTTCAGCTTAAATAAACAATATTTGACCAAGTTTTAAGAAAAAGGGTGGCTTTTCGCAACTTTTTAATAACTTTGGTAGCTGTGAGTTTAAAAGGAGTATATAAACTTGGCGAAGGGAGGATGGCTACAACTTTTACACTTCAACCCTAATTCACCCTTCCTTCCTTGATTTTTTCATGAAATTAAGCTCAAAACCAAGAGTTGTTGTGAAATTTGAAGCTACCAAGGGTATACATGCTATAGGAAGCTTGTTCCAACTGGAATTTCAGGTTTTTGAAGCTTGGAACCATGTTTCCAGCCATCCCCTATTTTTTATGTGAGGTAACTTGTGATTTAATGGTGAATTCTTGTTTATTTTATGATTAGGAGCATGGGTTTTCGTTAGAAGTTAGTAATTTTGTGTTTTGTGCCTTTAGTTGCTTGGAACTAGGAAGAATTTTATGGAACTTGGTTTTTGTGTAAGAGTTGCTTGATTCTTGCTTGTGAGTTGAAGTTAGGGTAAAAGAGTTATGGTTTCAAGTTTGATTAATGCTATTGGAGTATGTTTGCATGATGAAATCAAGTAATTTTGGCAATAGCATTAGTTAGTGGGCTAGTTTGATCATGGTGGACTATCAGTTTTGTGGAGCTTGGAATGATGTTACAATGCATCATAGGTATACTTGTGATAGTTGGTTGTGGTCTTTGTAACATGTTTTATAGGTATGTAAACTTGGAAGGCCATCCAAGCATGTTTAGTATGTTTGGTAAGTGTTCCAAGGTCATAATAGCAAAACTGAAAATTTCTAGGAATTGCCATGAGAAGTACACAGGGGGTTGATAACTGTGGCAATGCATCTCCACAGTTATGTTGGCTGAAATTTTCAAATTTTTCTCAGAGGTTCAAAGGGAGGCCCAAACGGGTGCTTAGGGTACCTAGGGGTCTAAGTATTCTGGGGGTACTCGGAGGCTTCCAAAACTCCTCCGAGACCTAGGAGTTTTCTTGAGTTTTTATGGTTATTTTCACAATAAACAAGAAAACTAGTTAACAAATGACCACAACTAGGTATCACTAGCTTGGGTGAAAGGTTTAGTACTAACAATGACCTAGCCGTGCCATCAGGCTTGAGGTTGCGATGTGAAACCTTCGTGCACCTAGTAGGTCTTTATGACCTAGCCAATAGTAGTCCCACCATAAAGCCCCTATACAACATACGGGAGTTTCAACTAGTGATTTATCACTGGTTAGGCTAGTAAGTTATGTTTGCTAGTAGGCAATGCTCTGCCATGTAGTTCAAGGACTAGGTTGATGAGAAGTTCCAAGAGACTAAGACCTATGTGCATAAGTTTAGCCTCAAGCTGAAAGAGCTCTCAGTAGATTACATATGTTCACATATGTGTTGTCCTTAGTAACTTTTCTTACAAGTGAAGACCCCTTACTAAGAATTCTGAATTCTCACTCCCTAGTTATGTTGTGTAGATTCTGACATTGTTGAGCCGGATAACCGTTGAGGGTTATTGTGGTATCCTGTTGCTGCAGGTACTTCGCTTGAGAATCCTTGTGATTCTAGTCTACTTTAGTTACTTGCTGGTTGAGTAACAGTGCTAACTATAGTGTTTTCTTGGTTGTAGAGCATAGTAGCATGTCAACAGGACTTTTGTTACTCGCCACTGGGACTTACTTCCAAGGTGCGAGTTAGTTTGAGGAGATCTCAATCAAAGCCTATATATTTTGTACACTTAGTTGCCTCCTTATTTGTGTCTGAGTCTTAGACTCTAAGGTTGCTCTTGGGTGAGGAGCATTAATCTACTTTATGTTGAATGCTGTTACATGGTTGATACATGTAGTAATAATCATATAAATGTTTATTTTGTATACTTTGGCTACTTGAACTTGTTTTCTATGAAAAGTATCTCAGCCAAGTGAACGTTTTTATGGTTTCCATTTACTTTAGTCAAAGCATAAACAACATGCATCTTGCATATTCTAGGTTAATCAACTAGTATCATAAAGTTTTAATTCCCGCACATATACAGCTAGCCAATTGCAACCACCATGAGACCAGTTCTCACAGGCTTCCTAGGCAAGGCCAAGGACAGCCATGTCATTCATAGCTTGTTTAAAGAAGAAACATTCATAGTTGGGTTAGAATATAAACATTCAAAACTTGGTTAGAATCAAAATATTCAAAGCTTGGTTAGAGTAGAAACATTCATAACCTAGTTAGAATAGAAATATTGTCAACTTAGTTAAAATAATAGCATGCATAACTAGTTAAAGTAAAAACATTCACAGGTTGGTTAGAATACAAATATTCGCAACTTGGTTAGGATAAAAACATTCACAACTTGCTTAGAATAATAAATTTCATAACTTGGTTAGAGTACAAAAATTCACAGTTCGGTTACAATAGAAAGATTCACAAGTCAGTTAGAATAGTGACATTCATAACTTGGTTAGAGTATAAACATTCACAGCTTGGTTTGAATAAAAACATTCACAAATTGGTTACAATAAAAGCATTCATAACTTGGTTAAAGTACTAACATACAAAACTTTGTTAGAGTGAAAACATTCATAGTTAGTTAGAATATAAACATTCATAACTTGCTTAGAATAGTAACGTTCATAACTTGGTTAGAGTAGAACCATTTGTTAGAATAGAAAAATTCACAGCTTGCTTAGAATAGAAACTTTCACAACTTGGTTAGAATAATAACATTCATAACTTTGTTAGATTAAAAACATTTACAACTTGCTTAGAATGAAAACATTTACAACTTAGTTACAATAGTAACATTTATAACTTGGATAGAGCAAAAATATTTATAGCTTGGTTAGATTAGAAACAATCACAACTTGGTTAGAATAGTAATATTCACAATTTGGTTAGAGTAGAAACATTCATAACTTGGTTAGAATAGAAAGATTCAAAACTTGGTTAGAATAGCAACGTTCATAACTTGGTTAGAGTAGAAAGATTCACAGCTTGGTTAGAATATAAACAATCACAACATTGTTAAAATTGAAACATTCATAACTTGGTTAGAACAGTAACATTCATAACTTGCTTACAATAGAAACATTCACAACTTGGTTATAATATAAATGTTCATAACTTGGTTAGAATAATAACATTAGTAACTTGGTTACAGTTGAAAGATTCATAGCTTGGTTAGAAAAAAAAATTCATAACTTTGTTAGAATAGAAACATGACATTCACAACCTCACTAGAATTGAATAGCTTGGTTAGAGTTGTTGTTACCACCTCAACAAATGGGAAAATTATAGTATAAAGGCATAATGATTATAAACCATTATATAGCATAATTTTCTCCATGGTGAATGAAATGTGAGGGGTAAAGTGAATAATCTACACCTCCCTAAAAGATTACAATGGCTACTTAGTACTAAAGGAAGCCCTAAAGGATTGCTTGTTTTACAAGTGATCTATGGGTCTTATTGCAAGATTTCAAGACTTTGGTACTATTGTACAACTCTAAAAGAGAGATTTGGAAGGATTTGAATCATATGGAAGTAATTTTTGGAGGCTGGATTGCATAAAGGAAAGAAAAGCCATTATTCAAGAACCTAGGACAACTAGGTGTACAATTTTTACAAAAATAACTTAAGGATGGGATGATTTTTGACAAGAGTCAAAGGTGGCCATTTCTAGCATTATCCCAACCTTTTATTTCCAGGTTATAATGTCAAAAATCTGGGCTAAATATTAGCCAAAAAGTCTTTGCTTAAGATATACTTATAGTGACCTAAATAAGGGTTAAGGTTAAACTAATCAAGTCAAGTAAAATATCTTGATTTCTTGCCATTTCCTGCCCATTTTCATCCCCCACCAGGAACAACCTGTTCCTTAGCTCCTCCATAAGCTTCCGTAGCCACCATAGCTCAATCTCCCAAGAAATCACAAAGGAAGGCAATTGGATGCAACAAGAAAGAGAAAAACCCTAGTTTTCGGGTTTATTGTGTATCTCTTGAAGATTTCAGCCTTAACAGCTTAGGTAAGGGTTTTATCTTCATGTTTCATGGTTTTTTACTGTCTTAAGATGATGATCAAGCATCCATGAAGCTATGACCATGCTTGGAAGAGAGCAAAAAGCTCAAGGAACCAAGTATGGGTTAAGGGGGAGTGCATGAACAGGGTTCCAGCCTTACTGTTTTTCATGCACTAAGATGGCAATGTTTACAGGGGTTTTTAGAGCCCAAGTTAGTACTAACTAAGACCAATTAACCTCCTAAGACCAAGCATTATCTTGAGGAGGGCTGCCATAGTGATTACATATTGTTTATTTGATTATTTATGGACTAACCCTAATGATGTATTGCTGCTAGCATTGCATTTGATTGTATTCTGTTTGTTTGTGCATTTGGATGGATATATTTTTGTATATGTGCTTTGTTTTTGAGTCTTTATGTCTTTGGATTTCAGGTATGTTGCTGGGAATTCAAGTTTCTAATGATAATCCCATACTAAGTTTCTTCAAAGAGACTTACCCCCTTTCTGTCCATTTCAGGAGCACCTGAAAGAGAGCATTCAAAATAATAGCTGTCGTGTTAATTTATCTGTGCAATTTCAGGTATATTAACTCCCATATTTTTAGTTGTAAACTGGAAAGTTTCATGATTTTTGGAGTACATTAGTTATTTTTAGTAATGGTACTTTCTGCCTTACGCAGCAGCTGGTCCCTACAAGTTTTTGGAGTGCTTAGTGCTTTTGAAGTTCTCCAAGAAGCTTAGTGTACGTATTAACTAAGTTATTTTCATGTATGTGGTGCATCAATGCATGTAAATTATCTGGGTATGTTTTATGTGTAGTGTGAGAAGGATATATGGATCAATGGAGTGTGGTTTGAAGTGTGTATACAATGTTGTCCATATGGTGTTTATGGGCTGTTTTGATGGCATTTTTATGAATGATGGTTAGAAGGACTCTAAATTCATGGGAATGGTTTTCCCATGTGTGTAAAACATATATGGAAACTACCAAGTGGGTTTTGCACCTGGAAATGAAGTGGATAAATATTATGAAATTTTGTATGGGCATAATGGTCAATAGTGGCTAAAATTTGGTACCTTGTACTCCAACTGCCATAACTTTCTGTACATAAAGAATTTGGCTATGAAATTTTGACCACACTTAGAAAACTTCAAGAGGAATAATTGGCTCTTGAATCACTAGATTTGGTGCCCTGTAGCCAGAGTTATGGGCTGTCAAAATTGGCTGATTTTGCTGAGCATTGTTCATATGGTCATTTTTACCCGGTTAAGTGTAAGATCCATAACTGTAAATTTAGATGGATTTAATGTCTCAAACCTGTTTCCCTATGAAGGTTTAAGGGTATTAAAGGGTTTAAAACCTTTAGGGCACAGGAGAACATGGGTAGAATTTGAGTTGGACATAGTATGAAAGTTTCAAAAAAAAAAAAATGTGCCCCAATGGCATTCATGTGTGCATATGATTGTACATGCACTTGGGAATTTTACTCAAATTTCATATTGGCCAGGAATAAAGAATTTCATTTTCATCATCACTTCTAGATGAAATTGTATGTGAATATGTGTGTGATGGTTGGACCAATATACACATCTTTGCATAATGACCAAGAGGGCCACTTGGGTAAACATAGTGCACACGTTCTGCTTGGCCTACAGGACATGGACTGCCTAGGGCTTGAGCTCACTAAAATTGATCACTATATTTAAATATTCAGAGTGGTAACAGTAGTAACATCCATAACTTGGTTAAAGTAGAAACATTCAAAGCATGGTTAAAATAGAAAGATTCACAACTCGGTTAGAATAGTAACATTCATAACTTAGTTAGAGTAGAAACATTCACAACTTGGTCAGAACAATAACATTCATAACTTGGTTTGAGTATAAAGATTCACAGCTTGGTTAGAATATAAACATTCACAACTTAGTTAGAATTGAAACATTCGTAACTTGTTTAGAATGGTAATGTTCATAACCTACTTAGATTAAAAACATTCACAGCTTGGTTACAATAGAAATGTTCATAACTTGGTTAGAATAATAACATTGATAACTTGGTTGGAGTAGAAAGATTCATGGCTTGGCTAGAAAAGAACATTTACAACTTTGTTAGAATAGAAATATGACATTCATAACCTCGTTAGAATAGAAACATTCACAACTTGGTTAGAATAGTAACATTCATAACTTTCTTGGAGTAGATAGATTCACAACTTTGTTGGAATGGAAACATTCTTAACTTGGCTAGAATGGTAACACCCATACCTTCATTATAGAAGAAACAATCACAGCATGGATAGAATGGAGACATTCACAACTTGCTTAAAATAGTAACATTCATAACCTGGGTAGAGTATAAACATTCATAGCTTGGTTAGAATAGAAATATTCACAACTTTGTTAGAATAGAAATATTCACAACTTGGTTAAATTAAAAACATTCACAACTTGAATAAAGTAGAAATATTCACAGCTTGGTTAGAATACTAACATTCACAATTAGGTCAATGTAAAAATATTCACCACATGGTTAGAATAAAGACATTCACAACTTGGTTAGAATTGAAACACTCATAACTTATTTAGAATAGTAACATTCACAACATGAAGAAAGTATAAATATTCACAGCCTAGTTGGAATAAAAACATTTACAGTTTGGTTAGAATAGTAGCATTCATTACTTGGTATGAGAAGAAACATTCGCAGCTTATTAAAATAGAAACATTCACAACTTGGTTGTAATAGAATCATTCACAACTTGGTAAGAATAGTAACATTCATAACTTGGCTAAATTAGATAGATTCATAGGTTAGCATAGAAACATTGACAACTTGGTTAGAATAGTAACATTCATAACTTGGTTGAAGTAGAAACATTCACAACTTGGTTAGAATAGTAACATTCATAACTTGGTTAAAGTAGAAACATAACTTGGTTAAAGTAGAAACATTCACAGCTTGGGTAGAAAAAAAACATTCATAACTTGGTCAACAAGGAAAGATTCACAACTTGGTTAGAATAGTAACATTCATGACTTGGTTAGAGCAGAAACATTCATTGCTTGGTTAAAATATAAACATTCACAACTTGGTTAAAATAATAACATTCATAACTTTGTTAAAGTATAAGGATTCACAGCTTGGTTAGAATCGAAACATTCATAACTTAGTTAAAATGGAAACATTTATAACTTGGTTAAAATGGTAACATTCATAACTTGGTTAGAGTAGAAACCTTCACAGCTTGGTTAGAATAGAAACATTGACAACTTGGTTAGAGTAGAAAGATTCACTACTTGGTTAGAAAAGAAACATTCATAACTTGGTAGAATAGAAACATTCACAACTTGGTTAGAATATAAATATTCACAACTTGGCGAGAATTGAAACATTCATAATTTGGTTAAAGGAGAAATATTCATACCTTGGTTAGAATAGAGACATTCACAACTTCCTTATAATAGTAACATTCATACTTGGTTAGAGTACAAACAATCACAACTTGGTTAGAATCAAACCATTCATAACTTCATTAAAATAGAAATATTCACAATATGGTTGGAATTATAACATTCATAACTTAGTTAGAGTACAAACATTTACAAGTTAGATAGAATAAAACTATTCACAACTTAGTTAAAATAGTAACATTCTTAACTTGGTTATAGTGGAAACAGTCACAGCTTGGTTTGAATAGAAAAATTCACAGCTTGATTAGAATAGAAACAATCATACCTTGGTTAGAATAGTAACATTCATAACTTGGTTAAAGCAAAAACATTTACAGCCTAGTTTGAATATAAACATTCATAGCTTGGTTAGAATAGTAACATTCATAAATTGGTTAGAGCAGAAACATTCATAACTTTGTTTGAATAAAAAATTCACAACTTGGTTAGAATAAAAATATTAACAACTCGGTTAAAATGGAAACATTCAAAGCTTGGTTTGAATAGGAACATTCACAACTTGGTTACAATGAGATGGAACCTTTCACAACTTGGTTAGAAAAAAAAAGGAAACATATAGAACTTATTCAGAATGAAATAGAAACATTCACAACATATTTTAAATGAAATGGAACCATTCACAACTTGGTTAAAATTGAACCATTCACAAATTAGTTAGAATAGAAACATTCACAACTTATTTAGAATAGAGACAGTCACAACTTGGTTAGAATGAAAACATTCTGTTATGGCCCTAGGTAGCAGACCTTCAATGGTCAAGTAAGACTTGTTAAACAAGTCAAAATCCCTTGTTTAATGCCTCAATTAGTTTGAATTAGCAAGTCAAGCATGTCTACTAAGGATTAGACGGTTCCTAAATCAATTTGGCACATAAATGTCACCAAGGGCAAAATGGTCATTTTGTACCCTAATGTGATAGTTTTGGTAATTAAGCTCATGAGTTGTTCTTTTCGACCTAAGTGACAAGAGACCAAAGTGTGGGACAAATTTGCCTAAGCTTGTGTTACTATTTGAGCATGGGGTCCTTTTGGCAAAACTAAATAAGTTGAAGGGCTAAACTAGGAAGATGGCTTTTTAAACACATTTGGGTATGGTTTTTGGGCACTATTCATCATCTTCTCCATCTCAAAAGCAAAACCCTCTTTCTCCTATCAAAATCCATGGCCAAACTTCCATTCATTCATCAATTCTTGGTGGAATTTGGTGCCCCCGTGAGGTACCCGTGCAAGAAAAGGCTTATTCTTGCATAATTTCGGTGTGAAAGCTCTTGGATCATGTTCTTGAGCTTGGTGAGCTTAGGTAACATTATGCCCTCTTTGTTCTTGAGTTGTTCTTGGTTTCTTGAGGTTGTGTGAGCTTAGATCTAGCTTGGTTGAGCTTAATTTGGTGCCTTGTATGTTGGATTTTTCTTAGAATTATAGGAACACCATAGTGAAACCTTTGTTGCTTGTGGACATTTGATGCTTGATTGTTCTCTTCAATTAAGGTAAGGGATTTACTGTTATCTTCAATTAAGGTAAAGGATTTAGTTTACATACTCTTATAATCATGTCTTAGTTGCTTGAATGTTGGTTTTAAGTTGTTTGTGAGATATGCATTGTTATGGTGAGATATGGCTGGTGATGGGCTAGTATGAATCAAGCCATTGTGTAAATCATCTAGACACTTTATGCTTGGTTAGGTTAGCATGTTTATGGCCTATTGTAGTACCTAAACACAACTAGATCTTGTGGTAGCTTGGTATAAAGGCTTGCGTGGCTTAGGACACCCCCAGACATGCTATGGATGAAGATTGGTAGTGCAGGGCACAGGGGCCTAGCGTTGTGGCATACCCAGAACACCATCTAGAACCCGAGGAAAAAATGTTTCTGGTGCATCAATGTTGAGCTCAGCACCAGCACTCAACAACAATGACATGCTGTAGTATTTTCATGAGAACTTTTCGCTGGGGAATCTAATTAAGGTGATTCCACATTCCACATAAAGCAAGAAGAAAGATTGTATTTCATGCTTTTACTTAATCTTGAATCAACCTAGGATGTATTGTATTTTTGCTTCAAAGTGAAGGGCCATTTAGTGCTTAAGGGGCCTTAGGGTGGAATGTGACCAATGGTACTTTATTACCTCCTATAACTTTTCAAAACACTAGTTTATGGATCAAGTTTTCTTGGGTACAAGGAGAGCATGAAGGAATTTGATCTAGGAGGAGCTCAAAGCACTACAATAAGGCCATTAGGAAAGGTTAAAGGGGTTTAGCACCATTGGTAGTCTACTTGGAGGCTTTGACCTTAAGACCCCAATGAGAAACCCTAGTGTACATGAGGGGTTCTATGGAACCTAGTAAATTGAGTCCATCCAAAGCAAATCTTACCATAATAAGGTGAACCAAGTAATGGTGGATAGTGAAACACCATCGATGAAGGCTTAGTGCACTTGTGGCCTTGCCAAGTTATGACTTATGGCACAAGTGAAAGCTTAGTGCATCCTTGGTAGATTAAATGGGCAAGGCTTAGTACCTTGGTGATCTAGGTGAGCTTATTAGCTTAGGACACCAAGTAGGAGCCTAGTGTGCCTAGTTAGGTGAAAGCTTAATTCCATAGTGGTCTAGACAAGCTAAGGGCTTGAAGCACTATGTGGGAGCCTAGTACACCTAGTAGGTTCCTTGGAACTCAAACAATAAGCATCCATCATGTTCACCTGTACAACAACAAAAGAAATCATATTCAGTGAGCTTAGCTCACTAGGATGTTAGCAAGCCAAGCCTTACTAGGAGGGAATTAGAGGCTAGAACTCACTTGGCATAGGGTGACGTTTGTGCAAGGACTAGGATGAGAAAGGGTCTCAAAAGACCCAAATATATGCGCATATGTTGGCCCTTAAATTGCATTGGATTATAGTAGTTTTGATATATTATTAACACATGAGTGTCTTCAGGTTTTTGTTTGTAGGTTTTAATGTTTCTTTGTAGGTACCCAAATCCCTCATTAGGAACCTTTAGATTCTTACTCCCTTCAGTGTTGTTGTGCAAATTCTATTTGTAAGGAGCCGGGGACCTTGGAGGGTTGTCAAGCTAGCATTTGTATTCTAAGTAACAACCTAGTGAATCACTATTGATTCTAGTTTATTACTGGTTATGTGTTGTGCTAACTGTAGTTGTCTTATAGCCTTGTAGAGGCTAGTGGCACAATGGAGGACATAGTAAACTATGGATCTCAGTAGTAGTCTTTTAGTATATGTATATATGATAGTTTAGCCTCCAATGTCTCTAGGTTGAGTAGTATTTTAGTTTCTTTTGGGCATATGCATAGTATTTACTTATGTAATGATGCACATGGATGGTTATTACTTGTAGTAAATAAGCTTATCTTTCATGCTTTGACTTGTGTTTTAGTTATGTTCTATAAATGCCAACAATGTTTTTTGTTCATTTTCTTATAGTGAAATTCAAGTCGAAGCAAGTGCATGCACAATGCATATTAGGTTATTAACTAGATGCATGAAAAGTTTCAAAATGGGATAAGTAATTAACTAGCCAACTGCAACTAGCGTGAGACTCCAGTTCTGTAGTCTTCTTGGGAATGCCCTATTTGGGGTAAAAATGCTACATATTTAGAGCTTGGTTCAATTAGAAACATTGACGTCCTAGTTAGAATAAAAACATTCATAAATTGGTTAGAATAGTAACACTCACAACTTTTTTGAATAAAAGCATGCACAATTTGGTTATAATGGAAACATTCACAACTTGTTTAAAATGAAATAGAAACATTCATAACTTGGTTAGAATGAAACATTCACAACTTGGCTTGAATAGAAACATTTACAGTTTGATTAGAATAGAAACATTCACAACTTGGTTGGAATAGAAAAATTAACAAATTGTTTAGAATAAAAATATTCACAAATTGGTTAGAATAGAAACTTTCACAGCTTGGTTAGAATAGAAACATTCACAACTTGCTTGGAATAGAATCATTCACAAATTGGTTAGAATACAAATATTCTCAGCTTGGTTAGAACAGAAATTTTCTCAACCTGGCTATCACAACTTGGTTGAAATAGAAACATTCACAACATTGTTATGATAGAAACATTCACAACTTGGTTAGGGCAGAAACATTCATAAACATTCACAATAGAAACATTTATAACCTAGTTTGAATAGAAACATTCACAACTTGGTTAGAATAGTATGTAACATTCACAACTTGGTTAGAGTAGAAACTTCACAAATTGGCTAGAATGGAAACAATTACAATCTTGGTTAGAATTGAAACAATCACTACTTGGTTTGAATAGAAACACTAGTTTTCCACCAATGTACATGATTGAGTAGTTAGACTATAAAGTCACTATTTGGTGTGAGCATGAACTTTTTATGCTTAGATGTTCACATGAGGTTTATTGTACATAGTTAATCACATAAATATTTTGTATGTTTTGACAGCTTCGATGCTCAATTTTTATGAAATACCATGGCAATGTATTATGTTTTCTTTACTTATTTTATTGTTTGACTAAAAGCATTACTCATGCATTGGATGCATCATAGGTTAATTAACTAAAAGCATGAAGGTTTTAACTAATGTGCACATAATCAATTAGCCAATTGTGACTAGTGTAGGACATGTTCCCATAGGTTTCCTGGGCAGGCCCATGAAGGGCTATGTCGGTATCAAAGCTCGGCCATGGTCATTGGATAAGATATAGTGAATTGTCCTTGTACTAGACTAGTTAGTGCAAACAAACATCGATGAGTTGTCATCTAGCTTTGGTCATAGTTTATGATGATGAAACTAGGTCAGGTGTGGTTTGGACACTAGAGTCCAATGATGGGTCCTAAAGGTCTAGTGTGGCAATGTTGAGCGAGTTGTTTTGACTTACCCCAAGGTAGGGTGACACCTTGGTGCAAGTAGTTGGGATGTGAGCACCATCATAGGAAATCAATTTCAAACCTCAAACATAAGGTAGGCAACATGATTCGTAGATTTAGGAGGGCATGGGAACCTCTAAGGTAGGGAATACTGCTAAGCTAAATGGGTTACTCCCTAAGCTTTAGAAGTTGAGCCCACCAATGTGGATGGTTAGGCAACACCAAAAAGAAGTGGAAGATGCAGTGACCAAAGTGAAAAGCAATTAGCTACGAAATAGAGTGAAGCATTCTTGTGCTTTTTCCTTGAAAGTAAGAACTTGAGGCCAAAACCATAAAGGTCTTAGGTTAGTGTTGCAAGAGCATTCAATGATCATTGAAGTAGGCTGCCAATGAATGGTCTAGGATGCATGAGCTCTTGAAAGAGAGTTAGAGAAGTTCAAGACACGGAATGGCTTGTTGGGTGTTAGCTCATCTAACCTAGTTGGAGCACAAGTAATATGCCCATTGTTCAAAAGTCATCTTGAGACTGAAGAATGATAACGGATCATGAGCAAAAAGGGCTAAGGCCTAATGTGCATAGAATATAGCTCTAAGCCTTGTGCCTAGGAAGCCATTGCCAATTATCCAAGTGGTCATCGGACCAATGTTCAGCATAGGCTCAGTCAAGTTAAGGCCAGCCTAGAAAGTTATTGCCAATAGTTATTGTCATAGGTAGTCAACCTAGTACCACTAAAGTTATAGTTCAAGCTTTGCTTTGACTAGTCAAGTGGTCAAAGTACGTAGCCGCCAACTGGACATGATGGGTAGCCGTAGTGAACTTGCTAGCAATAAGTGTGATATGCTCATATTTAGCTATGTTTTTTTATATTTTTTTCCTTTATATTTGCTTGTCTTTTGATATGTCAATGTTAAGATTTGATGCTTAATTGGTTCATATATTTATTTGGGTAAACTCCACTGGTCGTGCCTAAAATATGTCCAATGTTGGTTAATCAACCCTAAACTATCAATTGTTACTTAATCACCCCTAAACTATATCCATTGTTGCTTAGTCATCCTGCCACCCATCATAGCCGTTAAGGATGAAAGGAAAAATGATATGGCTACTGATGTGGCAAAGAAAAATGACATGGCTGCTGATGTGGCATCACTTTTCCATCCATCTTTAATGGGATGATAGACGGCAGGATGATTAAGCAGCACCGGATATAGTTTATGGATGATTAAACAACAATTGATAGTTTAGGGATGAATAAGTAACATTGGATATAGTTTAGGGATGACCGGTGGAATTTAGCCTATTTTATTTTCAAGTTATATGTCAACACTATTTGGGTTAAGAAGGATTGCGATAAAGTTTTCAACCTAAATTGCAGGTTTTGGCAAAGTTTGGAGCAAACACGCTTTGCAACATGCCCATGTAGTGTCTTACATGCCTTATTGCACGCCCATGTCTTAGCTACATGCCCATGAGTCAAACCGTGTCATTAATTGGTGAAATTTTAAGTTTCAAGGATGTTACATGGCTTGAACACGATTGTATACCAAATCGTGTTTGACTGCTGATAGGGTTTTTTGGGCTATTTTGTGAAAATAAAAAAGAGAATCAAAAGGAGGTAGACAAACACAAAAAAATAAGAGAGTTTTCTGGGAGAAAGGCTGCCAAAGGCATTTCTAATGAACAACACCATTTAATGTGCACCGGATTAAGGATTTCTTAGAAGAAAAGCAATTTAGAGATGAAGACTTCTTTACTTAGTTTTTATTTGATTCTGTTGTGTTTATTTTTTTGGCACTGTAAGCTAAATTTTTCTACTCATGCTTAGAATATATATGTTAATGTTATGCCCAAAGCCAATCATAAGATGATTGTGTTTTGCACATTGAGTTGTGATCTTTTATTAAGGCATCATACCTTGTTGTTTTTTTCTGTGTAATGTAATTAAACATAATTATAACCCTAGAATAATGATATTTTTAAATGTCCCTAGTCTAGTATTATTGTTGAGCAGATTGCAATAACACAAAAAGACTAGTGTATGTGGAGACTAATATGAGATATGTAGTCTACATATGGGTACAAGTTAGAGAACTTATGTACTGGACTGACCCATCAAGAGAATGATACACTGATCATTCTACGACTATCATAAGTATTTTTCATAGTGATCATGGTGTATATTGTCCTTTGACGTGAGATCATCAAGGTCCCCTACATGTGAGTCACATATTTTGATACTACTGTATGTTGCTCATAACTGAGTGAACATAAAAGTGGTCATTGGGTAAGTCACATATCATTCAGAGGGATTTGCATGCCCAAGATGGAATTTGTCCATCCTATTTATTGGAGTGATATCTCTGTGCCCCTTGATAAAGTGATACTAAGAAAATGCATGGCCATGCTCGGATGAGTTGATGTACAATATCAATGTCATCAGTTTAAGTTAGTCTACTCAGGAATGAAGAAACCATAGATTGGGCTATACAAGAGTGATACATTCCATGTGTCGTGCTTGGTCTTGGTATCTTGGACAAATGGACAATGGCATAAATGAAAAATGATCATAAAGGTTTAGTCAAATCACCAACTATCTTGTCACTCTTCACTGCTCATTGTTTATGATCATAAATGTGATTTATGATCATTGTCAATGTAGTAGGAGCCTATATGGTCACACACTTAAAGCCAATTGGTTTCATGATAATTTTGCATTAATAATTGGCTCAAAGGTTAAGCCATTAGTAAGCCCAAAATTAAACCTAATTAGATTAGGGTTTTGAAACCCATTAGGCTTGGGAGTTAAGCCTCACTATATATACATCATATAGTAAGGATTTTCACACCCTAACCTTAGCCTCCCAAGAATGATGAAATCAGAAGGGTTCTAAGATGTTGTAGCCGCACTCTCTTATTGCCTTTCCTTGAAGAACATAAGCTAGTACTGCGTGTGCAAGAGGAACACATCTGCTAAAACATGGTGGAGGCATGGTAATCCAAGAGGTTCGTGTGGATACCATAGAGACCTTGAACACGTTAACTGTTCAAGTCTTTGTGATTTGGCTCAATAGTTGAGTGAAAGATCTCAGCCAACTCGGTAAAAAAATTTTCAACACCCGATTTACTCAGTTTCACTTGGATCCTGGAAGGTTTTTGTTACTTTTCGCTGCACTTGTTGTTAGTATTGTACCCAAAAGCCAATCATGAGATGATTATATTTTTGCACATTGAGTCATGATATTTTATTAAGGCATTAATCCAGCAATTATGTTTATTGTTTTATTTCTGCATAACATAATAAACATAATTATAACCCTAGAATAACGATATTCTCAAATTTCCCTAGTCTAGTATTATTATGGAGCAAGTTATAATAATACATAATGACTAGCATATGTGGAGACTAATATGAGATATGTAGTCTACATATGGGTACAAGTTGGAGAACTTGTGTACTAGACCGACCCACCAAGAGAACGTTACATGAATCATTATATGAGTGTCATAAGTGATTCTCATAGTGATCATGGTATATGTAGTCCTTTGACCTAAGATTATCAAGGTTCCCTAATTGTGAGTCACATACTTTGACACTTCCCTTTGTTGCTAGTAACTGAGTGAACTTGAAGGAAGTCATTGGGTATGTCAGATATCATGCGAAGGGTTTTGTATGATCAAGATGGGATTTGTCCCTCCTATGTAATGGGAGTGATATCTTTGGGCCCCTTGATAGAATGAGACTAAGAAAATACATGGCCATGCTCGGCTGAGTTGATATACGATATCAATGTCATAATTTTAAGTTAGTCTACTCAGTAATCAATAAACCAAAGATTGGGCTATACGAGAGTGACACATTCCACATCTCATGCTTAGTCTTGATATCTTGGACAAAGGGACAATGGCATATATGGGTAATGATCATAAAGGTTTAGTCAAATCACCGACAATCTTGTCACTTGGGTAACAATAATATGTTGCTAGACACCACTCATTGCTTATGATCATAAATGTGATTTATGATCATTGCCAACGTGTTAAGAGTCTATTAGGTCGCACACATAAAGCCTATTTGGATTATTTGAGTGCATGGACTAATTTATTTGGGTTATGGTTTCATGATAATTTCATGTTAATAATTGGCCCAAATTTTTAGCCATTATTAAGCCCGAAATTAAAGCCTAATTGGATTAGGGTTTTGAAACCCATTAGGCCTGGAAGTTGAGTCTCACTATAAATACAACATATAGTGAGAAATTCATAGCCTTGCCCTAGCCTCCCAAAAAGAAACAGCGCACTCATCTCTTGCTATTCCTTGGAGGACGCAAGCTAGCACTGCGAGCGCAACAGAAATGCATCTGTCGGGACATGGTGGAGGCGTGGTGATCCCGAGAAGCTCATGTGGATACCATAGAGAGCTTGAACACATCAACTATTTAGGCTTTGTGATTCGACTCAACAATTGGGTGAAAGATCTCAACCGAAATTAGGTATGAAAATTTTGAACACCCGGTTTACCCCGTTTCACTTGGATCTTGGAAGGTTTCGGTTATATTCCACTATGCTTGTTTGGCTCCCAAAACCCTACACTTGTTTGGCTCTTAAAACCCTACAATATGAACCTTAGGATACTTTTTTTATTGTGATTACTTTTTGGTTTAATATGATTTTGTTTTTCTTGTAATCGATCCAATGTTCATTGATGCATTGATTACCTATTAATTCAATGTGGGATGATAAGTAGGGGTGATCGTTCGGTTATTTCAGTTTAAACCAAACCAAAAAAGTTGGTTTTGTTCGGTTTCGATTTTGGATAGTAACAAACCGAAATAACCGAATTGATGGGAGAAACCAAATTAGAATCGAACCGAAATATTTCGGTTCGGTTCGGTTCCAACCGAATTAACCGAAAAAGGGTAGGTAGGGAGCGCTGTATATGTAGTTGCGGGCTAGCTAGCAAGCTGTGAAAGCTGATGGATGGCTCAACTCACAGCCTTACCTTTTTAATTTGTTCTAGAATGCAATTATTGTGGTAGGCCACTGGTATTTGTCGGCCCCAAGTGCTCTCTTCTCACTTCTCTTCCGTTTCTTGGCCGACGATCACCAGTACCACTGAAGCTTCCAGCCCTCAACTTCTCCGCCAGTTGCCAGTTCATCTCCCCGGCAGTCGGCTTTCTAATCTCTCCTCTTTACCTTTAATTCTCGTTTCATTAATAGTTCTCTCCTGCCATTTTCTATTAATAGATCGATCCACCATGTACTATTTTTTTCACTTCAACTTTTTAATGCTCTTTCAAAAATAAAAAGAAAGAAAAAAAAAATTTTTAATGCTCTCTCCGTCTGTGAATCGTGACAACTGAGAGAAGGGGAAGGTTGCCGGCGCCACGACAGCGAAAACACCAAGACTCGAGGAGGATTGGGACAGAAAGAGAATGCAAGGTGAGGGATTGGACAATTAGGATGACGAGTAAGGGTTGGGGCCAAGCCGACAATGACAAGTAAGGGCGGTAAGGAATAGGAGACGAGAGACGGAGACGATTGATCGGTTGCACTCACAGTCTCGCAAAGACGCAGATTCGCAAGTCGCAGCATGGCAAGGGCCAAGGGGGCTAAGGCGGGGGCTAACCAGGTAGGAACTAGGAAACTAGGTAAGGGTAAGCTTGGTAACTGGTAATTGGGTTACATTGTTAGCCCAATAGGCTATAATAAACGTTTAAGCCCAAAACATAAATTCGGTTCTTTCGGTAACCCAAATAACTGAATCTTATAACCGAAACCGAAATTATCTATATTCGGTTTTGACTGAAACCGAACCGAAATACCGAAAAAACTAAACCGAATTTCTGAAATATTTCAGTTTTTTAGTTTTTTCGGTTTAGCCCGAATAGTGATCACCCCTAATGATAAGCATATGATCAGTAGTATCTGGTGTGTTTGTTGTGGATCACCGTTGGATAGAAGGAATATTATCATAACCAGAAATAATAGGTGCGATATAATACCTCTAGACTAAGGTAAAACCTAGTAGTGGGTCATAGAACTATTAATGTGTTGTTAGGGAGTACAGTAGGCATAGACACCTTATCGGTAACTTAAGAATAATGATTAGTATAACGGAAATAACAAGGAGCTAATCTATGTTAGGCAGTACTCCATGGTCCAAGTTAGTCACAATCCTGCTAAACCAAAGTAAGAGCAACACAAGGGATTTATAGGGGGATTCAATTCTAAGTGTGTGATATCTTATTGTTGATTGTCTAAATTGTTTTTCCACTACTAGCAATTAGTTGTTACTTATTTTTACTGGAATAGTTTAGTTTAGTTATTTAGTGGTGGTTAGTTAAACAAATATCCTTTAATTTTCAGGTAGATAATAGAGAAAGGCTGAGTACGGTAGACAAGCTCTATTCTTTAGGAAAAATGATCTTGGTACTTGCCACTGCTATACTTTGATCATAGGTGCACTTGCTTGTGAGTTCACATATTTATGAGTATAGAGAGATTTGACGCATCCACATTTTTCATTAGTGTAGTGGAAAGGTTTATGTGAACCATTGACCCACAATTAGAACAACTAGTGTGGGGTAAGTCCTTAACCTTTCATTAGTAGCTTGAATACTTTGTTGGTGAATTCTAGCATCTGTTATTGGCATAGTTTTATTTGGCTTGTTAAGTAGTAGTTTTGAATAAGGTTAACGGTGAACCTGAGTGCATTAAGACCCGTAAATGCATTAAGTGTTTGGAGCGGTACCCAAAACCCTACGATCCACTTGCTATTGTATGAACACACTTAAGTTGTTAGGACCATCCCTTAGTACTTGGTTTAGGCCAAGAATATAGAGAAAACACCAACTAAACATGAGAGACTTGATTGAAAATGAGGATAAGGGTGTAAGTGCAAACCTAAGAAAGTTTGGGTTTTAAGTGTACATGAAAAATTAGACTATGATGCCTCTGGCATGAAACAAAGTTTAGGGGCCATATTGTACATTTAAACTAGTGCTATAAGTGAAACTATGAAACTTAAACTAGCAATTTTGGCCATGAAATAAGTATAAGGAAAAGTGGAGAATTAGACCAATTTTTTGGTGACTTTTGATGGCCGGTCATGTTATGTCTCCCACCAAGATTTATGCCATCAATTACTTGGTTTAATTAATTAGTAAATATCTTGGTAATTGGCCGAAATATGCATGGGATAATGACCATTTCCAACCATTTTGATTAATGCTTGGCAATGTAGGCCATGAATCAAGATTAACGCCGAAATGAACATGCATTTTAGTGACTAAAATGAAGCCATGGATTCTTGAGGGGCGAAATGAACCATGCAAACTAGTATGGGATTAAATAGAGTAGTAAACCAATTTCTTGGACATGTGTCCATGGCGGACTGCCAAGTCTCCCATTAAACAACTTAAACTAGTATTTCGGCCTTTGAGTGTGTTTTGTTTTGTTGGCCGAAACTTGAAGTATTCTTGAGAGCTTTGGTGTTCTTGGAAGTTTGCTGCCGAATTGATGCCCATTTGCAAGCAATTGAACTTTGAAAGAAAGAATCAAGCTAAGTCTACTTATTTTCGGCATTAGGCGACCAAGAAGCTCAAGATGAAGTTGGATTTTTGAAGAGTGCAAGGCTAGCCGGGAGTTGTTCAAGCTCAAATTAGAGGTATAGCTTCATAAACTCACTTGTTTTCTTGGTAATAATCCATGATCAAGTGACTATGATAGCTAATTGAAGGCCTTGTTGTGTTAGGCAACTTAGTTGATTTCGGCCTTAGATACTCAAGCTCAACCGAGAACTCAAGCTTTGTGTTGTTTAGGTAGGATTCATGTTTTACTTGCTTGATTGGTAATTATTCCATGAACAAGTAATTATGAGTAGCTAAGTGATAGTCGATGTGTGCTATGTGATCTTAGTTACTTGATGGGCATATTGAGTGAACTTTCGGGTTCAAATGGAAATGGTGAACTTTCGGGTTCATGGTGGATTTGCTAGCTAATCCGAGTAATGGCAAGCACCTAGAGTTCTTAGCAAGTTAGGCCAACTTACTAATGAACTTGGAGCTCTGGAGGTATGGTGGTCATTTGAAGTGCTTGAAGTACAAATGTGGAATTTGGTGCTTGCTAGTGGTTTCGGCCTATGGTGAAATTGTGGTGTTTGTGTGAGTTGTGTGCTTGAGTGTTTGTTTGTGTGTGCTAACAAATTGTAGATAGCTTAGTTATGCTTAATATGTCTTGGTTACTATATGTGTATATTGTGTTTTTGTGTTTTCCATGTTTTCTTGCAGGACAAGTAAGCTATGGAGGTTAAGTCTTGGACTTAACTAAATAAACCAAGTATGGTTGTTTGTGAATCCTACTAAGTAATTGTTACTCATTGCCCATATATATTTCTTGTTTCATGAAGGATATTCAGCTTGAGTAGTTTGCTTGAGTTGCTTGTTTGTGTGCTAGGTAGTACACTTATTGCTCAAGGTATATGCCAACTCAATCTGGGCTTGAATATTTGCAATTACAAGTCTTATGGTTTAGGGCCAAAACTTATGCTCTAAGTTTTGCAGGCTTGAGTAGTTTGTGGGACACGTCTAGGTGCAGGATGGATGTGTGGACTATGGCTCTGATTGTAGTGTTCACGTTCATGACCATTAATATGGTCATTGGGTTGGTGCTTCAGTGTGTGCTGCTGTATTGCACACTTAGGTATCTTCTTGGGGAGTAAGGGAACTTGGCTTGTAAAACTTAACCTTGGCTATATTTTGGACTTGTAGCATCCTTGGAATGCTTCCAAGCTAGTGATGCTTGTACTTAGGCTATTTTGTGTGTATATGTAGCCTTTTTTGTACATGGTTTTGTATGTACATATGTTGGATGCTTATGTTCCAAGTTACGTTAAGTTTATGAGCTCATGGTTATGTTTCATGTAAGAAACCTCTTGAGTTACCTTGTTTGGCCGAATATACATATGCATGGGAACCTTGATTTTCAAAACTACAAAGATGTGGGCTTTTTGGTTGTCGTTCATGAAAGTAGCACACTTGATGAGCACATATCCTAGACACTTAACTGATTAAGTGTATGCCTTGCTTGTATTGCAAGTTACTAATTTACAGCCTTGCCTTGTGTTGCAAGTTAGTGGTTGGGCCTTACCTAAGCTGCAGGTAACTATTCTAAATGACTCAGAAGCCTCCTGGGGCACCCTTCCAGCTCTCAGCTTAAGAAAATAAGACTTAAAACTATCTAACAAGCAATAGCCAAAATAAAAAGGTAGTTAATAACACCTAAACTTAAGAGTATCCAAATAACTCTTAGGTAGAAATGGTGAGTGGCACTGAGAGTGCACAAGCTGGGGCCTGTGTGGGGTGTGACATAAGTCGTGGCTCGAATGCCATAGATTGGAAATATCTTTGGTTTCTCTATCATGAGTCAATTGCGATTGGCCTAGAAGGTAATAAAAATGCTAGCTAGTTAAATAGATAAGTTCCTTAGAGTAGCCAAGCAACGAAGAAGTTCAGTCAGACCCAAAGAAAGTAAGTAGAAAAGTACTAATTTTATTTCTAACAATGGTATGTTGATGGAAGCCACAAAAGGAAGCAAGGAGTAAGGAACTTGTCTAAGGGTTAAATAAGTGGATAAGTTTATTCATCCATTAGTTGTATACTTTAGGATTGAGCTAGTAAGACAAAAGTCATTGCTAGGGTTTGACTTTCTTTCCAAAAGGTAGTAAGAAGACCCAAGCAATAGGAATGGCTACCATGGACCAAAAGATAGCCAGTGACCTGTGGCCATCATCTTGAGGCTAAGTTGAGTTGGGGGCCAATGAGTTAACTTATGGAAGAAGAGAGACTCAACTAGTAAAACTAGCTGAGTAGATAAAGGACTAGGTCCTAAGTGGAACCAAGAAAGTTATGGTGATTGCTTGATGCTTTATGTCAGTGCCTATAAATTAGTAGAACGCTAAACCATTAAGTTAGAAACAACCAAGTGATGCCAAAAAAGAAGGTTTACCTTGACCCTTCGGGGTACCATTCAAGAAGCACCTATGAGGAAGAGTTCACCATGACCAGTCGAGGGATGACTTACAAGTAACCACATTGTGAAATAATCTCCCACCTAATTAAGTGTCATACTTAGTAGTCAAAAATGTCAGGTTTGGTATAGGTACAGTTATGCTCAAGTGTCTATGTATTGCCTTTGATAAGGGTTCTTGTTCACCGGAGTAAAGAGAAGTTGAGGGCTAGAACATTAGTCAGATGGAATTTTGGTTAAGCTAGCCCTAGTGCCTTATAAAGGAAGGGCCAGTGACTTGTGAGATTGGTTGAGGGCTAATCGGTGAAGCTCACAACTTTGAGGGGATAGAATGGCCTTTCTGAAGTGCATAGCTTTGGTACACTTAGCAGAGTTGTCGCAAACGAGCTACCCAGGTGATTTTCTATGGCCAACACCTCTTACTAGTAGACTGAGACAAGTGATGGTTCTCTCACTGAGTAAGCTGAGTTAGCATGGACAAATCCTTCAGTGCATCATTCCGACAAAAAGTCGACATGACATAGTAAATGGTATGGTTATGGAATGTGAAAAGTGAAGGTGTTTCTTTATAACCATAGGTCAAGTAAGTGAAGGTTGTCAAGGAGATGCTCGATAGTAATTAGAGACCAGGAGGCCTATAAAAAAGTTAAGAAGTTGAGTAAGACTAGAGGCACGTTGGAGCCTAGTGAAAAAGGTTGAGGTGTCTAGTCAACTACCATGCCCAAGATACCTAGGTTGGCCTAAGATCGAATAGTACCTTGCAACTCAACCTAGGACCCTATAGGTGGTTCGAACACGGGGTAAGTATGGCGGCCTAGAAGCAAGTGTATTAAAGACACATCCAATCAGTTAATCCATCTTGTGTAGTATGTTGGCCTCCGAGTGTAGAGAAGCGAAAAGACTTACTATGTGACTATTGGGCACCTAGGAAACTTCGAGTAGAGCAGCTAAAGTATCAAGACCTTTGGCTTAAGTAGCATGTTAGCAGCCTCATTGTTAGGTACCAAGAGGCCTAAGCTAAGGGGCACAGATAAGGCCCAAGGGCTGCTAACTTCTTAGAGGTCTTAGCACTGGTGCCAAAGAAATTTCTTCTGGTAGGCATGCAGGCATAAAAGGCTCCAAAGCAGCAATGGCAGTAGGGACATAGTGCTCAAGTGGTGTATGGGTGTCTTGCCCAGTGCATCAAGATGCCTAATGTATAGGGGCCATCCGAGGGAAACATCAAAGACTCGTAGTCTAGGATGTGCCGGTACTTGTAACTCTTGGTAGGTCACCTATTATAAAAGCCCTAAAGTATAGTGCGGCATGGAGTGGAGTTTGCCTAAGGGAGTTTATGGTGTACATGGAAAGACAATAGTATACTAGTGGCACACTTAGTCTAGTGATTGTTCAGAGTTGCCTGGGTGCCAAAGTATTAGTGCGGAACTATCTGTACAAGAGTTAGTGGATTAGTTTTGTGCTTGTTAAGCTAGTTTGCACTAAGGGTTTTGTATACAAGCGTTGGGTGATGAACCTAGAGTAAAAATTTTCAAGTGTGAGCATTAACATACAAGTTTATACCTATTAAGTTAGCTTACACAAGTAGGTTCCGGCAGAAAGGAGAAAACAAAAAAGACTTAATTCATGTCGAGCTTTAAGTAAGTGGATATTAGTGTAGGGTTAATGGACAAGCATCTAAAAGCTTGTTAAGCTACTTGCACTGGGGGACTTAGGCATATAGAATAGTTGGGGAAGTGGTACACTGGTTTTATTGGGTTCAGGGTTTTATTGGGTTCAGGATATTAGAAATCCTTCAGCAACTTTCATAAGCTAAAAGTAATGGAGGACCATACCATAGGCTACAAGAGTGAGTTTGCACTAAGGTGCTTTAAATCGAGTAAGGTTAGGCTAAGGTGGAGAGAACAATTAGCAGCCATCGGTGTGTCGTTAAGCATGAGCACAAAGTAGGGCATTGGTCATTGTACCTATATGAGTAGAAACCAAACTTAAATGCATAGTTTGTTGTTGAATCGATACCACTTCGTATGGTTGTTTCGGATATGTTAACACCCTAGGAAAGTGTCTCAAGGTGGGCAAATTTAATTTGGAGGACTAAATCCTCCAAAATGGGGTGATGTTATCGCCCTCATAGTGGAATGGTCGATGAGTGAGGTAAGTTCATAAATCTCTAGCTTAAGTACCTTAATTAGAAGTGAATTAGCAAAATCGATTAAGTTACTTAATGGTTAGTTAGTTCTAAGTAGTTTATGGCACTAGGTTTACTTGGGGACAAAATGGTCATTTTGTACATTGGAGGGTTAAGACAAGTCCCGAGAGTAAAAATAATGCTTTTAAAACCAAAACCCAATTTAATTAAGATTTGCTTAAGTGATATACCCCTATTTACTATTTGGGAAAGGGGTAAATTTGAAAAAAATGAAAAAGTTAGGTAAGAGTTTTTGTTGTTTAAAACTTGATTGAGGGGTTGTTTTGGACATTATTCCCTCTCCTTTTCTTGCAAACCCATACCCTCCCAAACCTTCACAAATTCTTGCTCAAACTTCACCAAAATCATGATCTCTTGTTGAAATTAAGAGGCTTTTGTGTTGCCAAAGTGAAAGGTGGCTTGTTTTGCACTATTTTCATGGTTTTGGAGCTTCAAGAAACATTTTTTAGCTTGGGCAAGGTTTTAGGCAAAAGGTAAGCCTTTATCCTTGAAGTTCTCTTGTTTCTTGAGTTGTTTTAAGCTTGGGTTTTGTTGGGTTTGGGTAAAATTTGGTCCCATAGGCTTTGTATTTGGGTTTGTGTTAATTTGGTACCATAAGGTTTGTATTATTCTTGGAACCTAAGAACCTAGTGGAACCTTTTGAAGCTTGAGGTTTGTTGCTTATTGTGCTTGGCTATTGCTAATTCAAGCTTAATTGAGGTAAGGGATTTATGATTCATACATAATTTGACACCATTCATAGCTCGCTTTTGGTAGAATTCATGCAATTTGGTGAATGGCATTGTTGGTGAAGGGTATTGATTGTGGTGGACTAGTGAGGTTTTAATGCTTTGTGTGGTGTTTATAGACACCATAGGATTGGTTTAAATGCTGCATTGTGGCCTAGTGCGTGGGTATATGCAGGTTTGAGGCAAGTGGAAGCATTCCTAAGGCCATTAGAAGGCATTCGAAGCCCCTAAAATGCCAAAGGGCACAGGAGGCACCATAGTGCCAGTTGGCACTACAACACTAGGAAACCTCCTACTAATACCTAAGGCAATACTAGTAGGGTGCTACAGCGTAGCCAGTGGCGCCCCAACACCAAAGGCTCACCAACAAGCTTCCCAACTTTATGAATGAGGGCAAGAGGACGCCTAGGGTGCCTAAGGGCTCGAGGTGCCCAGTGGCATTCAGAAACTTCCAGAACTCCTCCATAAGCTGGAAGCTTCCATAAGGTTTTTGTGGGATGGAAGTGCACCCATAAGGGGAAGCTAGCTCAATTTTCCATAATTGCACACTGTTAATAACAGTGTAAGGTTTACTACCATTAGGGGCCTAGTCAGGCCTTCGGCCTCAAGGTTCTAATGCAGAAACCTTAGTGCACCTAGGGGGTTCCATTGAACCTAGTGAATATGAGTCCATCCATGAAAATTGCCACTCCATTAGGGTGAACCAAGTAATGGTGGATAGGTAAGCACCATAAGTGAAGTTTTAGTGAACTTGAAGCCTAAACAAGTTTACTTGAGGTGCATGTGAAAACCTAGTGCACTCTTGGTAGGGATTTAAGGTGGAAGCTTCATACATAAGTGACTTAGGCAAGCTTAATAACTTGAGGCACTATGTGGAGGCTTAGTACACCTAGTGAGTTCCGTGAAATTCAAGCAAGACATATTCACCATGTTCACCTATACAACAATTAAGGGAAGGTGAAAAGGTGAGCTAAGCTCACTGTGTCACTAAGCCTAGGCTTGCTAGGAGGACGTCAGAGGCCAAATCTTGCGAAACACAGAGTGATGCCCTTGAGAAGACTCAGTAGAGGACAAGTCCTAAAGAACTGAAACACTATACACATAGGTTTTGCCTCGCACAATTTTGAACTCGGAGTAGTTTACATATTATATACATACATATATATATATATATACATTTATATATATATGTAAGTATATATTTATATATATTTATGTATGTCCTCAAGGCTTTTCTTACAAGTTGATGGATCCATTGCTGAAAATCCTAGATTCTAATTCCCTTAGTGTCTGTTGTGTAGATATGCTTCCGTAAAGCTGACAATAATTAAGGGTTATTCACCTAAGCTCATGAACAAGTATTATGTTTATTTTTATCTTTACGATTCTAGATTTTGGTTTACTTGTTCGATGAATTATGGTACTAAATATAGTTGCTTGTTTGGGCAATAATGGCCAATTCAATACATGGAAGGACTATGGAGTTTACATGTTTCAGGTATGACCCTAAGGTGAGAGCTAGTTATGGATCTCAATAGCTTATCATCAATGTATAGCTCTGTACACTAGTTTGCCTTCAATGTACATGGTTGAGTAGTTAGACTCTAGAGTCACTTTTGGGTGTGAGTGTAGACTTTTTATGCCTAGATGTTCATACACTATTGATTATGTGTAGTTAATCACATAAATGTTTTATATGCTTTGATGACTTTGATGCTCAGTTTTAATGAAATTCCATGGTGATGTATTATGCTTTCTTTACTTATTTTATTGTTTGAGTCAAAGCATTACTCATGAATTGGATGCATCATAGGTTAATTAACTAGAAGCATAAAGGTTTTAACTGGTGAGCACATAATCAATCAGTTAATTGTGGCTAGTATGGGACACGTTCCCATAGGTTTTCTAGGTAGGCCCATGAGGGGCTGTATCAGTATCTTCAGTGCTCAAGTCAAGTAGGTGAAAGAAGAGAATTAGGAAGTGCATGCAAAAGAAATAGTAGAAAGGTTAAGGTTACCTCAACTATGAGGAAGTCATTCATACATATAGGCCAGGATGAGCTAGGGTAGTTTCATGATTTCTAAGATAAGGTTGGTTACTTGTCCAATTGAATTCACAATAACAAAATTTGTGCCCTAGGATGCCTCACTGCCATCTGACTATTTGACACCTACAGCTAACCCCCAGGCACACTACCTATAATATGGCTATAATGTTTATGTCAGGACTTTTGATGGGACTTTCATGTGGTATCTCAAGATCCCACCAATAAGGCGAAGGGATAACGTTACTGGTCAAAGGGTGGTAAGGACCGCAGTGGATACGCTCATCAAGGCCCTAATCTCTTTGATTTAATGTCTATCCTATCAAAGTTTCCCTTTTGTTGAGTTACCCTGACATTGGCTCACTCGATCTTTTGGAACTTAAATAGATTTTATTAGTCCAGGAAGGGTGCCAACCCTTTGGCCATCACTTAGTTTCATCTGCTCCTACGTAGACCTGTAATGAGTGGAAATACCTTCATTTCTACAGCTTATCTGCTATCATAAGAAATCTTTCAACTCTTTTTTTTATTGTTATTACTTTTTTTATCTTCAAGAAGAACTCTATCACTCAAGTATTTCATTAACAGTGCTCTTTAACCTTGCATTATAGCCATTATACGTAACTTACATATACTGGGCTCTAAGAGTGCTTCCTCAAACACTTGCCACTTCAACAGGCTATCAGCATTTCTATTTTGGTCCCTAGGTATCTTTTCTACTTTCACAAGGCCAAAATTTTCCATTTATGCCTTGGCAAAGTCAAATTATTGACATAATATAGGTTTTTTAACCTCATACTTACCCTAAGCTGTTGCACCAACAGTAGTGAGTCAATACAAGTTGTAAGGGTTTTTATTCCTATCTTTTTTATGAGTTGGAGATTGGCTATGAGGGCTTCATACTCAACCATATTTTTTGTTACAGAGAATAGGAAGCATAAAGACTTTGCTACCTCTAATCCTTCCAGACCGAGTAAAACTATGCTAGCCCCTGGGAGGTTTTTTCTTAGTTACCAT
The DNA here is from genome assembly GCA_039654915.1 of Aquilaria yunnanensis. NCBI lineage: Eukaryota > Viridiplantae > Streptophyta > Magnoliopsida > Malvales > Thymelaeaceae > Aquilaria > Aquilaria yunnanensis. Next base: position 73,393,134 of record CM077594.1, read on the forward strand.
CAACAGACAGTTTCCAAATAGGATCCTCAAGTTCTTTTATTTCTTCCTTAGGCGATGCTTCTGCTATAAAGTAACTGAGTTCTTGACTCTTAACATCTTTCCAAGCTTTGTACATGATGTTGTACTCTCCCAACTCTATACACCACTTGGATAACCTCCCAGAGTGATCCACTTTTCTCATCACATCACAGAATGGAAAGTTAGTCTATACAACTATAGGATGGCCCGAAAGTAGGGTCTTAGCTACCTCACTAATAACACCATAGCATATGTAGCTTCCTATGAACTATGGTACCTTACCTCCACTTTGTGTAAAGCTTTATTAAAATAATACATGGGCCATTGTTTCCCACTCTCATTTTCTCGGACAGGGACTGCACTTAGAGCTTTGTAGTTTATTAAGAAATACAGCACTAAAGGTTCACCAAGTTTAGGCAATCTCAAGGTTGGCAACTCGGCCAAATATTTTTTTATCTCTTTAAACACTTCCTCACACTCCTCTATCCATTTAAACTCAGCCTTGGCAAGCACCATGGGCAAGATTTTAAAGAAAGGTCTACATCTGTCTCCAAATTTTGGAAGGAATCTTCCCAAGGCAGTTACTCTCCCTACCAATTTATAAGCTAACTTTATAGATGTGGGTGATGACTTTTCCAATATTACTCTTATTTTATCAAGATTGGCATCAATTCCAATCTCTAATACTATAACCCAAGAAATTTTCCTCATCCTATGCTGAAGATACACTTCCCAGGGTTTAGTCTCAAGCCATCCTTGACATGGTTGTCCTTGGAACCTGCCCAAAAGACCTGTGAGAGCTAGTCTCATAGTGGATTGCAATTGGCTAGTTGAACATGTGTACTAATTAAAACTCCATGATGCTAGTTGATTAACCTAGAATATGCAAGATGCATGCTCTTCATGCTTTGACTTGGATTAACAAAAACCATAAAACATTGACTTGGCCAAGAGATTTTCACATAAAATAAGTTCAAATAGCCAAAGCATACAAAATCAATATTTATGTGAGTTTACTACACATAACAACTGTGTGGGAGCATTCATACATAAAGTAGACTAATGCCCTCACCCAAGAGTAACCTTAGAGTCTAGGACTCTTCAAAACATAGATAATGGAGGCAAGTAAGAGTACTATATATACAAGCCTCAACTGAGATCTTCTTGAACTAACTCCCACCTTAGATGCCAGTCCCAGTGGCGAGTCACAAAAACCCTTGTCCAAGTGCTACTAGGCTCTGCAGCCAAAGGAAGACTCTAGTTAGTATTGTTACTTGACCAACAAGTTACCCAAGAAGACAAGAATCATAAAGATTCTCAAGGGAAATACCTGCAACAAAAGCTAACTACCACAATAACCCTCAACGGTTACCCGATCCAACAACTTCAGAATCTGAACAACATAACTAGGGAGTGAGAACATAAACATTCTCAGTAAAGGTCTTCACGGTACCTGCAAGAAAATTACTAAAAACTCCACATATGATAACATATGTAACCTGCTGTGAGCTCATATAGCCTGAGGGTCTGATATATGCACATATAACTAGGTCCCTTAAGACCTCTCCTCATCCTAGTCCTTGAACTACAAGGCATAGCCTTGTCCTCTAGCAAGCTGAGCTTGCCAGCCTAACTAGTGATAAATCATCAGTTGAACCTCTCCTTTTTATGTTGTACAGGGGAATTATGGTGGGACTATTGTAACTAGGCCATAAAGACCTTGTAAACTATGTGCACTAAGGTTTCACCTTGCAACCTTGTGGCTAATGGAACGACTAGGTCGCCAAGGGTTCTAAACCTTCCACCCTAACTAATGGTACTTAGTTGTGATCCTTAGTAAACTAGTTTTCTTGCTTATGGTAGAAGAAACCATAAAACTTTACAAAACTCAAGAAAACTCCTAGGTCTCAAAGGACTTTTGAAAGTCTCAGAGTACCGCTAGAATCCTTAGGCCCCAAGGTACCCTAAGAACCCCCTTAGGTCTTCACCCCTTGACCTTCCTAGCAAAACATGGAAAATTCAGCCAACATACCTGTGGCGACGCGTTGTCCACTATGGCAATGCATCACCATAGTTGGTAATGTTCTGCCAACTTTCCAATATTGGTGGCACATCATGGACAGTGGTACAAAACTAGCAACACATCGCCAATCTGTGAATCTGCAGAATTTTCACAGATTTTGCTGCTATGAACTTTGGACACTTACCAAACATATCAACCATGCTTGGTTAGCCTCCAAACTTTACATACATGTAAAACATGTTTCATAGATCACAACCAACTATCACAAGCCAATTTATGATGCATTATAACATCATTCTAACTATCACAAACCTCATAGTCCACCATGATTCAACCTTATCCACTAACTAATGCTATTGCTGGAATTACTTGAATTCTTCAAGCAACCTCATTCCAATAGCATTAATTGAACTCAAAAATACAACTCCCTTACCTCAACTCCAAGTAACAAGCAAGAATCAAGCATTCTTCCAATCCACTAAGCTCACCAAAGCACCACCTAAGTTCCAAGCAAAACATAGGCACCAAATATCAAATTCTTACTTTCTAACCAAAACCCAAGATCCTAACTAACCAATAAACCTGAAATCAATCAAGAACACATTGGTTACCTCGTACTAAAAATAGGGGATGGGAGAAAACATGCTTCCAAGCTCCAAAACCATTGTTTTATGCTTGAAATGAGCTCCCAATGGCCTATATACTTATGATAGCTTCTCTTTTCACCAAGAAACTTTGATTTCAAACTTAATTGGATGGAAAAATGAGGGTGGAAAGGATGAAATCGGGTTTATGGCAGCCACCCCTCCACTTTACCCTATTATAAACCATGTTTAACACCTAAGCCACCAAAGTATTAGACATGATACACTTAAGTCCCCATCTTTTGGTAACCTTAGCTATTCTTGATTAATCCTTGTTTATTTCATCAAGTTTGGGTTAAAGTTAAAAGTTAAGTCATAAAACTTCATTTTAACCACTCGGGATCCGGCCCGACTATTTAGGATGCAAAAATTACCATTTTTCCCCTGAACCTCATTTAGCGCCTAACCTCCTTGGAACTTAGTGAACTTTGCCAAACTTTCCTATTCTTACTATGTAAACTTGAATTAAGGTTTCAAACTTGATTTAGAGCACTTTACCTCCTTCGGGTGTGCTTCCCACTAAGAGAGCCATAACAATACTTCTTGAGTTGGCTGAGCACTTCATGGAGATCCGCTAGGTGGTCTATATAGTCATGACACTTTGCTATCATGTCATCTATATAAACCTCCATGTTCTTTCCTATCTAATCTGTGAAGATTTTGTTCATCAGCCTTTGGTACATGGCACCAACATTCTTTAGCATAAAGGGCATTCTCACATAACAAAATGTACCTTCATCCGTGATGAAGGTCATTGCCTCCTAGTCCCTCAGAGCCATATGTATCTGGTGGTACCCATTTAACGCATCCATGAAGGTGAGGACCTTTTACTCAAATGTAGAATCTACTAATTGATCTATAGATGGCAAGGGATAGGAATCCTTGGGGCACATTATGCTGAAGTTAGTAAAGTTTACAGATATTCTTAGCTTTACTCCCCCTTTTTTGTTAGCCAATACAATGGTGGCCTACCATACCGGGAACTATACATCGCAAATAATCCTGCTTCAAGAAAACTTTGAATGCCCTCCTTCACAAAGGTTCTTTTTGAAGGGCTACCGTTCACTTTTCCTGCCTAATGAGTTGAGCACTAGGGTCTACTCTAAGCTTATGTTATATGACATTAAGTCTAACCCCTTGGATATCCTTGGGAAAGAAAACAAAGATATCAATATTGGAGCATAATAAATTAATAAGTGTGGACTTTACCTCTGTGGGAAGTCTGGCACCGATTTTTGTTCTATGCTCGAGTTTGTGCTCCACCTTTTTTATCTACTCAGCTTGACTCTTACCACCATTTTCTTTGTCTTCTCATGGTTGGTTTTCCACTTTTTTAGGCCCAAGGTTGCTTTCTTTAGTCCTATTGTTGTTTTATCATCCCCTATGAAAAAGTCCTTCTATGGTTTCTACCTAGTCTACACGTATGCATGTGTCCCCCTACTAATTGTTAAATGTAAAAGTAAGATTTCTCATGTCAGGATGAACGTGAAATATACCCTATTTCTTCATGCCAATGAGAGCATTGTAGGGGGAGTGGGTATCTATGCCAACAAATTTTATTACAGTGGATAGCCATCATCAGAGGTAAGTCAACCCATCATAATACCAGGAGCTCCTTTGGGCCCATCCCAAACATGGCATTAGCCATCAACCCTAACTTACCTGTTGAGATCCCCCAGCTTTGGGAGTATTTTGGCAAATAATACATCTCTATTTGAGCTACAATCTCAAAAGACCTCTTTACTTCCCACCTAGAAATCCTTACCAAAATAACCAGGGGATCATTATGGGAAAAGCTTGAAGCAACTTTGTTGGTTTTCACCAACTTCACTAAAAGCCCTATGTGTGGATACTGGTTCATCGCTATGTCCTTCTTACCCTTCCTTATTGATAAGTCAATAGTTGTAAAGGAATAAATGGTGGCATTATCATTATGAGGCTTTGATGAAGGCAAGAAGTCCCACTTAGAAGGTTGACCAATCACAATTAGCGTGCTCTTAAAGGGGAATCACGCTCTATAAGCTCTGGGCACTATTCCCATGTTGTCAATGACACAGATCTACCATAATTCCTTCCAATGTTCTTACAAATGGCACCATTTTTGTCGCTTGCCAACCCAAGAGTATTCCAGGGAAGGTTGACTAAGATGGAGTTCATATGGAACAATGGGCACGTTGTGGCAGACTTGCAAAAATACAAAAAGGAAAGTTGAAGAGGGGAGACCCCGGGTGTTTCCTTGGAGATGGACTTTTTGACGCTCAAGTTAGTTTTTCCAGTGGATATAAGTAGTAAGCACTAGAGTCAAATGGTCATAACTCTTATGAGGGCAAGATCTTCCCACTATAAACGTCTTATTAGGAGATCACGAGCATTGGCTGGCCTACCATGTGTACCCGACCCACTGTTTGTACTAGTAAACTTGGTGCTAATAGGATGTGTAGCAGCTTCTCCCCAACTGCTGTTATGGAATTGGAGGTATGCTTTTTGGCACCTCGAACCACCCCAAGGTACTGGGTTCTCAAAGAGTTACAACAGCCCTTGATGGAATTTTTTCCAAAAGGATGGGTTAGGTTGGGTTGGGTTGGGTAAAATTAATCATGGTTCACCAGTTGGTTGCACTCCTTAAAAAACCATTGGTTTTTAGGCTGGTTCTGGTTCCATACAGAACCAACCCAATGTGGAACCAACCCGAGGTACATGTATTAATATATTATAAAATTTATGATTTTACATATATAGTTATTTTTTGAAAACTATATTACATGTCTTTTTAGTCTTTTAGTTTTAAACCTAATCCTATGTTCTAACTATCCCAATCTTACTTCACAAACGAATTCCTAATTTCACAAACCATTGACGGGCAAAGGCTGTTGCTGTAATTTTGTTGGATTTTGGTTTTATTATCTGTATATGATATAAACTGAAAAACCTGAGAACCAGAACTAAAAGATCCAAAACCATGATTTTGATTCCATTTGGCTCGAGGTTATTGGGGATGGATAAGAAATTTTTAAAACTGAGGTTATTTTTAACTTATTTGGTTTCACCAAAAATTTGAACCTTGCTTACCTCTAAAATTTTGGCATTGTAGAAAGTTTTCCATTCCGCAGGTAAAAACCTAATTAACCTAGAGCAAGATATAGACCTTTCTAAAATACGACGCCTGTAATTATAGTTGTCCGTCTATTTTAGTACAACTACTCATTAGAAATACATTTTTCCTTTTTTATCATTCCAGTCCTAAATGTTTATTATCTTCTTATTAGGTCAATAAATTGAGATTAGATAAGAGGGGGTTTTGGTGACAGCTTGCTTCATCCTGTGATAGGTCTCCTTCCACTACTTCCTCAAATCGCATCCTCTACTCTCTTTCTCTCTCACCTAATCTTCTTTTCTTCTTTCCATCCCTATTCTTCTTACTCCTATCTAGTCTCCATTTCATGAAGGAAAATTTTATCAAATCATATTAATCTCTTAGTTGGTGAGTGAGACATCTAATCCTGTCATACCACTAAGGTTTTCATTTTTGGTTGCATTTCTGTTCTTTTTTTCTAATCTGACTAGTTTCAAGCTCAGTCCATTAGTTCAACAATCAGCCACCTTTTCTTCAAATTGCTTCTAATTTTTGTATATCAAGTTTTAAAATTTTGAAACCCATAAGTTTTTTTCCATGTCTAGCCTTTGTGATTGTTTTTTGGCTTACTATCTTTGGAGAGTTTTTTCATCCTGGTGGAGACGATTCTAATGCATCGATCAATGATGGAAGTAAGATAGACTGATAAAGCACAGGTGAAAGGACATCGAGGCTAATTGTGGCTGCCACCATCTAGGCCAGGAAGATAAAATTAACTCGAGATACAAGAATTGCAAGATGAAAAAGGTAAAGGGAAATGGCTAGTGATGCCCGTTGGCATCTTCGTTGTAGGACATGGTAGGCCTGATAGGGACTTCTGGTATGGAGATGCTGGTAGAAGAGACTTTCGTCATGATATTGCCTTAAATGCTCAAAAGAACAGGGGTTATGAGGTCCTCGAAGTATGTTTCCGGGGGAAAAGCCTCCGACGCCCAAGTCAATATTTGGCAAGTAGAGTTCAACCTGAGTAGTGAATGGAGAGTAAAAAGTAGAGTTCTCTTGAGAGTTCAACCTGTGTCTTTACCAAGGTCGTTTCCCCAAGTACTTATAGGAGGACATTGGGAGAAGTCCGTTTGACACGGCCCGCTCAGATCATGACACGTGTTCGGCCATATGCGGTCCGTACCTTTGGGGATGAGGATCTCCAACTGGCCATAGGCTACTCTGGCCAGAAGTCAGGGCCGTGGGAGGCCTGTGTGTCAAGGGCGTGTGCAAGGTCTCTGTGATAGAGGCTCCTTAACTATTTTTGTCGTGCTCACAAGACCTCTTCGGTGAAAAAGACCTCTTCGGGATATGAGAGCTTCTAGCCGAGGTTGCTCCAGTCACTCGGAAGGCCCCTCAGCACAGAGGATCCCCTTCGGAGGATGTTTTCCCCTTCAGAGGGTGGTGAGTCTACTCCTCCCGAAGTTGGTCAGGTCATCTTACCGATGGTGGTAGTGTACCATTTTCCCGAGGTCAGTCTTGTTATTCCCCGAGGATGATGGTGGATTACCGATGTCAGGGGGTTAAGGACTGCAGACCCTCCTTTCCTGAGGTTGGTGCTCGCGTTCTTCGAGGGTGATGCTCATCTTTTCCGAGGGTGGTGCTTCGTCAGAGCTTGAGAGTTTGGAGGGTAATAGCCCTTTGGCTATCAGCTAGTACCATCCTCAACCTTGATTTCATCCTTGACTTAAAGGGATTGAAATCGAAGGGTCAAAAACAACACTAATTACAGTGACTTCTCTTATCTCTTACTCATTAATTTTCTTTTTAGTGACTTGTTTTCTTGTTGGAATTGATTAGAGCTCCTTTGTATCATTTTCCATCTTTTGGCATAAAGATTAAGAACTTGAGCTCCATTCAATTTAAGGTTTTTATTGGTATAATTTTCCATGCAAAACATGGCTAAAAATTGACATACATTTTTAGCTTGATTGTTTGCAATGGATGCCCGGCAGCTGTTTGATAACATGTCTTATAGAAGTTCCTTCTTGCAATGCCATGTTTGTATATCTAATAGTGCTTTACTATTTGGAAAGTCTTAGATGCATTTCCCTTTCGAGTTTGGATCATAGTATTAAATATTATATTGTACTCCCTTTCGAGTTTGGTTCATAGTATTAAATATTATATTGTACCAGCTGGTACAACTGGTATATCTGGTGTCGGCACCTAAATGGTACCAAATCAGCTGATCCTGTCTCATTCTCTACATTGGAGTGTACCAGCTAGTACAGCTGTCTCATTATCTCACTGATTCAGGCAATACGTGCCCCTTCTCAAAAATCAAGCATAATTACAAAACCTGAAATGCTGTAGGGGAGAATGGAACTTCTAATTTCAAGTGAATGGGAGGAATCACAGCCAACACATCAGTTGCTCCTCTTTGTTATAAGAATTGAAGCTAATTATTTCATATTTAACTTTTTTAGAATGCCTTAAATCCATCAGCTTAACAAGAGAAGGAGGACATTTAACTATAAAGCTATAAAAGCTTTAGAGCTAATTCATTTTAATTTAAGTCAAGCTAATCTAAAATAATTTTATTTTTATTTTTACATATTTTTCACCTAGAACTAATTTCATTTGAAAATCAATTTTATGTAGTTGTAATAATCCATTCAAAATAAAATTTTTATAATTTTATTAAATTTCTATGAATTTTTCCTTTTTAATGCCTAAAAAAAGAAAAATCCATAAAAAATCAATAGTATCATAAAAATTTTACAATCAATGGATTAGTTCACCTATATAGTATTGATTTCCAAATTAATTGGTTCAGCGTATATGATACCACCTCTAAAAATGGGAAAATTACAGTATAAATACATAATGGTTATAAACAATTATATAGCATAATTTTCACTATAGTAAATGAAATGTGAGGGGTAAAGTATATAATCTACACCTACTTAAAAGATTCACACAGCGATTACCTGGCCCTAAAGGAAGCCCTAAAGGATTGCTTGTTTTACAAGTAACCTATGGACTTTATTGTAATATTTCAAGACTTGGGTACTCAATTGTATGACTTAAAAAGAGAGCTTTTGGAAGGATTTAAATGGTATGGAAGCATTTGTTGGGGGATAAATTGCCTGAAGGAAACATAGGCCATTATTCAAAAACCTAGGATAACAAGGTTCACAACAAGTATTCATAAAATAACTTAAGGATGGGAGGATCTTTGACAAGGAAAGATGGCCATTTCTACCATTATCCCACCCTTCTGTGGCAAGCTCATAAGGTCAGAAAAATGGGCTAAGGATTTGCCAAAAAATTCTTTGTTTAAGGCATACTTATAATGATCTAACTGAGGGTTAAGGTTAAACTAATCAAGTCAAAGAAATATCTTGATTTCTTTACCTTTCTGTGGTCATTTTCGGCCTTCGCCAGCTATAGTTCCTTCCTTAGCTCCTCCATAAACTTCCATAGCCACCATAGCTCAAGCTTTCAAGAGAAAGCAAGAGAAGGAAATCGGATTCAATAAAAGAGAGAAAAACCCTAGTTTTCAGGTTTATTGAGGTTCTCTTGGATTTTTTGGCCTTCACAACCTAGTTAAGGGTATTATATTTATGTTTCATGGTTGTTACAGCAGTTTCTAAAGCCCAAGTTAGAACTAAGGCCAATTAGCCTCCTAAAACCAAACATTAGCTTCAAAAGGTCTACCATAGTGATTTTATAATTTTTATTTGATTGTTTATGAACTAACCCTAATGATGTGTTGCTACTAGCATTGCATTTGATTATGTTCTATTTGTTAGTGCATTTGGATGGCTAAATTTCTGTATATGTGATTTTTTTTGTGTGTTTTTATGTCTTTGGATTTCAAGTCTATAGCTAGGAATTCAATTTCTTCATGATAAGCCCTTACTAAGCTTCTTCAAAGAGACTTACCCCCTTTCTGTCCATTTCAGGAGCGCCTAAAAGAGATCATTCAAACTAATAGCTGTGGTTTGAATTTCTCTATTAAATTTTAGATACATTAACTTCAATATGTTTAGTTGTGAACTAGAATATTTCATTATTTTTGGAGCACCTTAGCTATTTTTAGTAATGGAAATTTCTGCCTTACGCAATTGCTAGTCCCTTCAAGTTTCTGGAATGCTTAATGCTTTTGAAGTTCTCCAAGAAGCTTAGTGTATGCATTAACTAAGTTATGGCATGTATGTAATGTATAAATGCATTTAAATGAGTTAGGTATGCTGAATTTACATTGTGTGAATGATACATGGATCAATGGAGTGTAGTTTAAAGTATGTGTGTAATTCTATCCATATTGGTTCTTATGGGCTGTTTTGAATAGTATAATGTTTGATGCTTGTAAAGTGACTTAAAATTCAAGAGAATGGCTTCCAAATGTGTCTAAAACATATATGGAATTGGCCATGTTGGTGTTGTATCTAGAAATGAAGTGTATGAATTTGAAGAAATTTTGCATGGCCATTATGGTCACTAGTTGCTCAAATTTTGGTACCCTATACTCCAATAGCCATAAGTTTCCGTGCTTAATCAGTTTGGCCATAAAATTTTGACCACACTTAGAACACTTCAAGATGAAGAATTTGGCATTTTAATCAATAGATTTGGTACCCAGTTGCCAGAGTTATGGCTTGTCAAAGTTGGCTAATTTTGCTGTGTACTATTCATATGGTCATTTCTACCTAGTTAAGTGTAAAATCCATGATTGCAAACCTAGATGGATTTAATGCCTTATACCTATTTCCCTATGATTATTTAAGTATATTAAATGGTTTAAAACCTTTAGGGCATAGGAGGACATGGATAGAATTTGAGTTGGGCATAGCATGAAAGTTTGGACACCTGAAAGGAGGCACCAAGTGCACAAAGTGTGCATGTAATTGTGCATGGGTATGGAATTTAGAATGAATGGCATATGTGTTAGTGTTGTGCCCAAAAAAAGCCAATCATGAGATGATTGTATTTTTGCACATTGAGTCATGATATTTTATTGAGGCATTAATCCAGCAATTATGTTTGTTGTTTTGTTTCGGCGTAACGTAATAAACATAATTGTAACCCTAGAATAATGATATTCTTAAACGTCCCTAGTCTAGTATTATTGTGGAGCGGGTTGCAATAATACATAATGACTAGCATATGTGGAGACTAATATGAGATATGTAGTCTACATATGGGTACAAATTGGAGAACTTGTGTACTGGACCGACCCACCATGAGAACACTTCATGGATCGTTATATGAGTGTCATAAGTGATTCTCATAGTGATCATGGTATATATAGTCCTTCGACCTAAGATCATCAAGGTTCCCTACATGTGAGTCACATACTTTGATACTTTCCTTTGTTGCTCGTAACTGAGTGAACTTGAAGGAGGTCATTGGGTATGTCACATATCATGCGGAGGGATTTGTATGATCAAGATGGGATTTGTCCCTCCTATGTAACGGGAGTGATATCTTTGGGCCCCTTGATAGAGTGAGACTTAGAAAATGCATGGCCATGCTCCGATGAGTTGATATATGATATCAATGTCATCAGTTTAAGTTAGTCTACTCGGTAATCAAGAAACCAAAGATTGGGCTATACGAGAGTGACACATTCCATGTCTTGTGCTTAGTCTTGATATCTTGGACAAAGGGACAATGGCATATATCGGTGATGATCATAAAGGTTTAGTCGATTCACCGACAATCTTGTCACTTGGGTTGCAATGATGTGTTGCTAGACACCGCTCATTGCTTATGATCATAAATGTGATTTATGATCATTGCCAACATGGCAAGAGCCTATTGGGTCGCACACATAGAGCTATTTGGATCATTAGAGTGCATGGGCTAATTATTTGGGTTATGGTTTCACTTTAATTTCGTATTAATAATGGGCCAAGGAGTTGAGCCATTATTAAGCCCGAAATTAAATCCTAATTGGATTAGGGCTTTGAAACCCATTAGGCCTGGAAGTTGAGTCTCACTATAAATACAACTTTTAAGTGAGAAATTCGTAGGTCTCCTTGCCCTAGCCTCCCAAAAGGACAGCCGCACTCTTCTCTTGCAATTCCTTGGAGGACGCAAGCTAGCACTGCGAGCGCAAGAGAAACGCATCTGCCGGGACGTGGTGGAAGCGTGGTGATCCCGAGAGGCTCGTGTGGATACCATAGAGAGCCTAAACACGTCAACTGTTCGGGTTTTGTGATTCGACTCTACAGTTGAGTGAGAGATCTCAACCGAAAATTAGGTATGAAATTTTCGAACGCCCGGTTTACCCCGTTTCACTTGGATCCTGGAGGGTTTCGGTTAAATTCCGCTGCGCTGTTTGGCTCCCGAAACCCAACAATATTGGCATGAGATGATGTTTTAACTATTGCCTACACTACCAAATGAGTTTGTATATGAATATATGTGTAATGGTTGGACTAATATACACATCTTTGCATATCAACCAAGAGGGCCACCTAGATAAATATAGTGACATATCCTAATGGCCTACAGAACATACGTTGCCCTGGGACTGGGGCACACTAAATATGGTCACTGTATTTACGTACTCAGAGTGGTAACAGTATAAGAAAAATGTAAAAATAAAAATAAGTTATTTTAAATTAAATTGACTTAAATTAAATCGAATTGACTCTAAAAGTGGTGTGAATAGTATAGGCCGGGGGAGTGCTACAGCTACCTCAAACTTTTTGGGGAAAAAGTACTATTATTCTATATATTTACAAAAAAAATAGTAAAATGAAATCTTATAATATACTAAGATACATGAGTCATCAAATTGAAGTAGCAGTTGAACTTTTGTGGACCCAGCCAAAAATCCATGTGCACATAAAAATAAAATTGATTAAAAATTAAAAAATACCGATGATCATAAAAAGGCAAAAAAAAATTTAGCCTTAGGTGCATTTAATTCCTTGGTCCCCTTCCCCACATTTTTCCCCTATTTTTTCCGGCTCTTCCCCTTTAACCCTATATCCCTATCTAAACTCTTAACTCAATTCCAATTACCATTAGCAGCAGAATTGAATATTCTTCTTCTCAGAAAATTCAATTGCAACCTAAACTTGTGTTGTCTATACCTACCCCTAGTCCCAATTATCACCAACTCATTTTTTGTTGCAACTTTTGTAGGTATTGACATATAGTATAATTCATCTTTTTTATGTAAATTGCTGAGTTATTATGATATGCTCATATTTAGTTATGTTTTTTTATATGTTTTTTTATATAGTATAATTCATCTTTTTTATATATGTTTTTTATATGCTCAAATTTCTATGTCAGAATTTGGTGCTCAATTGGTTCAGATTTCATTTTCAAGTCATATTTCAACTCTATTTGAGTTAGAAAGGGTTTCTGTCAAGTTTTGGATTTAAATTATAAGTTTTGGAAAAATTTAGAGTGGACACACCTTGATACAAGCCCACATCCTTGACTATGTCACTAAATTGCAAGATTTTTACATCCAAAATTGAACATGACCATGTCTATAATCGTGTTTAGTCGCTATTAGGGTTTTTTCAAGTTAATTCAACAGAACATAACAGAAAAGAAAAGAAGAGGCCGAAGAAAAAAAGAAAGAAGGATTTTGATAGGAGAAGGCTGTCAGAAGCAGTTCTGATGATCAACACCGTTTAATGCACATTAGATCAAGAATTTCTTAGAGGAAAAGTAATTTAGAGATGGAGACTTCTATTTTTAGATTTTCTTTGTTCCTATTGTGTTTGATGAACTAAATTTCCTGCTCATAGTTAGAGTAGATGAACCCTATGATGATTTTGTCTTTGTTATTATTTTTGGTTTAATATGTTTATGCTTTTCTTGCAATCTATCCAATGTGCTTTGTTGCGTTCATTAATAGTAGCTAGCCTGTTAATTCAATATGGAATGATGAACGTATGCAACTAGTATCCGGTATGTTTATTGTGGATCACCATTGGGTAGAAAGGATATTGTTGTAACTGGGAATAATAGGTGTGATATAATACCTCCGGATGAAGGTGAAACCTAGTACTTAGGTTGTAGGACTAGTAATGCATTCTTAAGGAGTGCGGTAGGCCTAAACACTTTATCAATAACTTAAGAATAGGGATTAGTAAATGAGAATAATAAAGAGCTAATCTAAGTTAGGCAATACTCCACAGTCCAAGTTAACCATAAACTTGTTAAACTGAAGTAATAGCAATACAAGGGATTTCTAAGGGGATTCGGATCTAAGTATGAGATTTTTTATTATTGGTTATCTAATTTTTTTTCGCTACCAGTAGTTAGTTAATTGATTATTTTTGCTACATTAATTAGTTTAATTTAATCAATAGTCAGTTAGATAAACAAACCCTCTTAATTATTGATTAGATAATAGAGAAAGGCTGAGTACAGTAGATAACTCCATTCTTTGGGAAAAATAATCTTAATACTTGCCACTGCTATACTTTAATGATAGATGTGCTTATCTATGAGTTCACATATTTATAAGTATAGAGAGATTTAATACATCCGCATTAATTATTAATGTAGTAAGAAGAGTTTGTGTGAACTACGAACCACACCACATTGCAATTTTTTCCTTTCTAGCAGTTTATTTATTTTCATGAGTTTAAAATTTTCATCACATTAAGCTTATTTAGCAATTAGTAATTTGTTCAATGAACTTGTCACACCATCTATAATGAGGAATAAAGGAAAATTCATGTCTGTTGAGGATATATAACATGACAAAAGATTGGACAATAGTACAAGAGAGCATCAAAGTTATTTTTGAAGTAATTTTTCTTTTGTTGGCTTATTAAGACCACATTGCCCTAGCAGTAGGTTCCTTGCTACTTACATCTAAAGTTATCTCATTCTTCCATTCATACAAATAAATGATTTTGCTTTTTGTTAGATTAATTTTTTGGTTTTATTTCATTTTTAGTTGTAGAATACTTTGTTGTACTAAATAATCATTTTTCATCTTTAGTGATGACTCCCAAGCAAAAGAATTTATTCCAATTCTTTAAGAAGAAGACTTCATCTCATAATGGGGATGAAGACTAATCAAAGTCTTGTCTAGAGGACTCTTCACAATCTTTAAATTCAATAGTTAAGGATTCTCTTCCAACTTTAATATGTAAGACTCAGCAAGCTCCAAGTGTTTCAAATGCTACAAATTTTCTGATAAAGCGTGATCCAAGATTACGTAAACCTATATGGGAGTATCTAGTCAATCAACATGATGAGGTATGAAGAGCTTATTTAAATGCTGGCCCCTTTTTAACCTAAGCTTGATCCTAATGATTATCCGATTAGGATGGGACACAATTATAGTCGATTTCAGTATTCATGATTTTTTGAATTTCCTTGGCTTTGAGTATTCATGTACAAAAAATAAGACTTATTATTTTCATTGTTATCTATTCACTGAGAAAGCAAAGGCACAAACAAGTTAGGAAGCTTTTGCTGTGAATGGATTTAATAGTTGGAGGAAGATTAAAAGTGGTATATCTTGCCCCTTTGCCAAGCATATGGGGAAAGGCCCTTATTCCCCACACAATAATGTCATGAGAAATTGTGACATTTTATTGAACTAGTCATGTCACATTGATAAGTGTGGCAACGTCGGGTTTTCTGGAGTCGCCACCAATCGGTTTTCGCTCAGGTCGATTGGATACCTTAAAATATGGTCTGCGAGAGTTCGGGGATCGGGAGTACGGTTACGCTAAAACAATATTGTTATAGCGCCCAAAATTGGCACCTTAGTTGATTTTAATTTTGTTTTACTTTGCTTTAAAAAAATTCAGTTAATTTTCAAACTAGAAATTTTAACTGAATTAGTTGAATGCGGATTTTTGGAAATTAATTTGTATAGAATTTTATACTTCCGAACCATGGACTCTGCCGAGTCATTTGGACACGGAAGATTTTGATTCCGAACCATGGACTCTGCCGAGTCATTTGGACACGGAAGATTTTGATTCCGAACCATGGACTCTGCCGAGTCATTTGGACACGGAAGATTTTGATTCCGAACCATGGACTCTGCCGAGTCATTTGGACACGGAATTTGGTGAAATTTTAAACAATTTTATCCATATTGTAAAAATATGGATTTTTATCTGTTTATTTAATTTGTTTATTTTAAAAAGTTTGATATTTTCCAAACCGTAGATCCTACCGGATCATCCGGATATGGAAATTGATTTATCGTAATTATTTAATTCTTATTATTATGAAATTAATTTTTAAATGGTAATTCTTTTTGTTTATGAATGATTTTTAATACTAACTAAAAATTTATCTTTATATTTTTTACTTTTTTTTTACTTTCTTTCTTTTTCTTCTTTTTTTACTTATTTTTACTTCTTTTTTAATTTCTTTTAATTTCTTTTCTTTTCTTTCTTTTTTATTCTTTTCTTTCTTTCTTTGCTTTTTCTTTTTCTTTCTTTTATCTTTCTTTTCTTTTTCTTATATTTCCTTTTTTTCTTTATCTTATCTTTCTTTTATTTTTCTTTCTTATCTTTCTTTTATTTTTCTTGTCTTTTCTTTCTTTCTTTTCTTATCTTATCTTTTCTTTTATATTTTTTTTATCTTTCTTTTCTTTCTTATCTTTCTTTTATTTTTGTTTCTTATCTTTCTTTTATTTTTCTTATCTTTCTTTTTTTTCTTGTTTACTTTTTTTGTTTTTCTTGTTTAATGAAAGATATTTATTATTTTAAAGGATTACTCAATTTATAAAAGAATTAAAAAAAATAATAATTAATTTTTATTTAATAAGAAGTTAATTTAAAAGAATTAAAGAGTTTAAAAATAAAAATTTTGATCATGGTACGGGGCGTTGTTACTCAGCCAGACCCTCTTCACCAGGTGAAGCAGCTCAAAAGCGGGCACGAGACAGTTTCCAGCCAATATACCATGAACTAAAAAAATTTTTATTTTTATTTTTATTTTTTATTATTTTTTTATTATTATTTTTTTTTATTAAGAGAATCAAAAATTTTAAACAAAAGAAGAAAAGTTTTGATATTTATTTAATTTATTTTTGGAATAAAAGATTATTTAACCGAAAACTTATATGTATTTTAAAACAAAAGTCTTGATATTTTTATTTTTATATTCTTCTTTGTTTGATGAAAGATTTTTTTTTTAATTTTAATTTATATTTCTGAAAATATATCTAATCAATAAGTCAAAAATATTTAAGAGAAAATTCAATTATTTTTGTTTTATTTTGTATTATTTTGAAATTATTTGATTAAGATTTTTATAAAGGAAACAAAAAGTTATATCTTTTAATAAGTAAAATATTACTGAATAAAATATTAACCCAAAATTTTTATTCTTTTCATTCTTTTTATTAATAAAGAAAACTAAAAAAAAATTATATTTTTAAAAGAAATAAATAAAATATTATTGAAAAATATTAACTCAAAAATTTTACGCTTTTTATTCTTTTTAATAAAGAAAACTAAAAAAAATTATATATTAATAGATAATTAATATATTAGTCTAAAGTTTTTTTTTTATTTTTTATAAAGAAAAAAAATTTATTTATATATTTTATTTTAAAAATATTTCCGAGCCATGGATCCTGGCGGATCATTTGGTCATGGAGTTTTAATTAAATTTTTTTTATTTCATTAATTATTAATTTTAAAGATGTATTAAAAGAATGGTTTTATGTTTATTTATTTATTTATTTTATTTTTGAATTATTTCATTATGTTTGTTTATTAAAAGGAATAAAAACTTTGTTTCAAAATAAAAAAAAGTAATTTTTATTAGCCTTTAGAAAATTATTCACATAAAATTCCTTTTTTTATCTTTTAATCATAAAAAAAATTCAATTAATAAAGTGGGGCTTTTTGGCCATCCACTTTAATAACACAATAATAATAAAAGTTAGCACAATTAATATAGTTAGATTAGTTGGATTAGTTAGTTAATAACAATAAAAAAGGTTAGTAAAAGTTAGATTAAATTAATTAACAACAATAATAAAAATTAGCCAAGTTTAATTAAATTAATGGTTAACAACAATAATAAAAAGTTAGTCAAGTTAATTAAGTTAATTAATTACAACAAAAATAAAAGTTAGACAATTTAATTAATTTAATTAATTAACAACAATAATAAAAGTTAGCCAAGTTTAATTAAGTTAATTAATTAACAACAATAAATAAAAATTAACCAAGTTTAATTAAGTTAATTAATTAACAACAATAAATAAAAGTTAGCCAAGTTTAATTAAGTTAATTAATTAACAACAATAAATAAAAATTAGCCAAGTTTAATTAAGTTAATTAATTAACAACAATAAATAAAAATTAGCCAAGTTTAATTAAGTTAATTAATTAACAACAATAAATAAAAGTTAGCCAAGTTTAATTAAGTTAATTAATTACAACAAAAATAAAAGTTAGCCAAGTTTAATTAAGTTAATTAATTACAACAAAAATAAAAGTTAGACAATTTAATTAATTATTAACAACAATAATAATAAAGGTTAGTAAAAATTAGCAAGTTAGTTGTTAGTTGCTAATAACAAAAAAAAAGGTTAGTAATAATAACAATAATAAACAAATAAATAAACAAGTAAAAAAAATAAATGAGTTAGTTAATTAATTTTCTGCAAAGACAAAATAAAAAGGTTAGTGACCTAATAGAAAGAAATTGAAAAGATGATGGGTGAAACAAGGGTTTACCCTTTTAGTTTTGAATTTTGAATCCCAGGAAATGAGAACGACGACGGCGCGAGGGGGGGAAGGGAAGGGGCAGCTGGCGGCACGGCCAGGGGCAGGGGGCGACGGCGTGGGGCACGGGGGGGGGGGGGGGGCCGGCGGCGGGCAGGGGCGACGCGGCGGCGGGCAGGGGTGGCGCCGGGCAGAGGCGGCGGCGGCGGGCGGCGAGGGGCACGGCGGAGAGAGAGAGAGAGAGAGAGAGAGAGAGAGAGAGGGAACAGCAGTGAAAAAAAATTTGGCTTTCTGGGGAAGAAGGGAAGAGGTCTGGGGCTAAGGGCTGTAATTTTCTCTTTTTTTTGAAACGGAGCTCTAAGTTTTTTTTCTATTTTTTTCTGTGTTCAGCACAAAATTTGGGGGGCTATTTATAGAGGAAGTTTAGCTGAACTGTTGATGGATAAATTAATAAAAAAATCCAAACTTATCTCTTAAATTGGTAAAATGACAGTTTTAGTCCTTTACGTCTCTCAGCCTCTGGATAAGTTCCTGAAGCTTCTGATTTTGACAATTTTGTCGTTTTCTGTCAATTTGAGCCAAAAACGTCGGCAGGCTCAAAATTTTATGTGACAAACTGCCAAATGCTCCTGGAACTTTCAGAATTTGTCAATTTTACCTGAAACTTCTTAATTTTGTCATTTTTACCTCAAACTTTTAAATTTTGTCATTTTTATGGAGTTTTCCTTTTTTTCTTTCAAACATACATATATACACACATATATCAAATCTTCACAAAACAAAACAAAAAAAAAAATATATATATATATTTTAAACTAATTAAAAAAAATTTAGTAATAATAATAACAATAATAATAATAATACATTTTTTTTATTTAATTTTTTTATTTAAATTTTTTTTTAAATTATTTTAATGGCCGGACGAAATTGGGTGTCAACAGCTGCCCCCCTTTGCATGCTTCATGGGACATGATGTATGCAAAGTTAGTTACCAAATTTCGTCCAGCTTAGCTAGGCATTGAAAACCTTCTCGCCGCCTAAACTCTGAGGTTTAAGGAAAGGTCCTTAGAACCTCTAACGATAGGAAAGGTTCTATCGTTGTAAGATGGACTGAATGATTGATTGTTTGTTTGAGGTTTAAGGAAAGGTCCTTAGAACCTTTAACGATAGGAAATGTACTATCGTTGTAAGATGGACTAAATAATTGATTGTTTGTTTGAGGTTAAGGAAAGTTCCTTAGAACCTCTAACGATAGGAAAGGTTCTATCGTTGTAAGATGGACTGAATGATTGATTGTTTGTTTGAGGTTTAAGGAAAGTTCCTTAGAACCTCTAACGATAGGAAAGGTTCTATCGTTGTAAGATGGACTGAATGATTGATTGTTTGTTTGAGGTTTAAGGAAAGTTCCTTAGAACCTCTAACGATAGGAAAGGTTCTATCGTTGTAAGATGGACTGAATGATTGATTGTTCGTTTGAGGTTTAAGGAAAGTTCCTTAGAACCTCTAACGATAGGAAAGGTTCTATCGTTGTAAGATGGACTGAATGATTGATTGTTCGTTTGAGGTTTAAGGAAAGTTCCTTAGAACCTCTAACGATAGGAAATGTTCTATCGTTGTAAGATGGACTGAATGATTGATTGTTTGTTTGAGGTTTAAGGAAAGGTCCTTGGAACCTCTAACGATAGGAAAGGTTCTATCGTTGTAAGATGGACTGAATGATTGATTGTTTGTTTGAGGTTAAGGAAAGATCCTTAGAACCTCTAACGATAGGAAAGGTTCTATCGTTGTAAGATGGACTGAATGATTGATTGTTTGTTTGAGGTTTAAGGAAAGGTCCTTAGAACCTCTAACGATAGGAAAGGTTCTATCGTTGTAAGATGGACTGAATGATTGATTGTTTGTTTGAGGTTTAAGGAAAGGTCCTTGGAACCTCTAACGATAGGAAAGGTTCTATCGTTGTAAGATGGACTGAATGATTGATTGTTTGTTTGAGGTTTAAGGAAAGGTCCTTAGAACCTCTAACGATAGGAAAGGTTCTATCGTTGTAAGATGGACTGAATGATTGATTGTTTGTTTGAGGTTTAAGGAAAGGTCCTTAGAACCTCTAACGATAGGAAAGGTTCTATCGTTGTAAGATGGACTGAATGATTGATTGTTTGTTTGAGGTTTAAGGAAAGGTCCTTGGAACCTCTAACGATAGGAAAGGTTCTATCGTTGTAAGATGGACTGAATGATTGATTGTTTGTTTGAGGTTTAAGGAAAGGTCCTTAGAACCCCTAACGATAGGAAAGGTTCTATCGTTGTAAGATGGACTGAATGATTGATTGTTTGTTTGAGGTTAAGGAAAGATCCTTAGAACCTCTAACGATAGGAAAGGTTCTATCGTTGTAAGATGGACTGAATGATTGATTGTTTGTTTGAGGTTAAGGAAAGATCCTTAGAACCTCTAACGATAGGAAAGGTTCTATCGTTGTAAGATGGACTGAATGATTGATTGTTTGTTTGAGGTTTAAGGAAAGGTCCTTGGAACCTCTAACGATAGGAAAGGTTCTATCGTTGTAAGATGGACTGAATGATTGATTGTTCTCGAGGCAAAGGTTCCATCCTTAAAACCTCGGATTGATTGATTGATTTCGAGGCAAAGGTTCCATCCTTAAAACCCCGATGATGAAAATTGATTGTTTTCGAGGCAAAGGTTCCATCCTTAAAACCCCGATGATGAAAATTGATTTTGAGGCTAAGGAGCTTTCCTTAGGATCTCGAGCGAAATTTATATGAAAGTAATTGAAATTGGAATAATTTTCTTCGAAAGTGTGAATTTTCATAATAGGTGAGTGCAAAAATTTAAACTTCGATAAGATGAGTGAATCTTGATGATGACAATAACACTGACAAATTATGTAAAGGGAACGGATGTTTGGAATCAATATCCAAGGTTCATCTAATATTTTCTTCAGTAAATATAGATTCCCTTATGAGATATGTCATCCAAATAAGGTTAAAGCTTAACTACCCCAAAATGTTATGCCTAGTAGACCTAATAGGATGCGTCTCAAGAGTAATAAAAATTACTCTTTACTCAGCCATTCCAACCTAAAGGCATTGTCCCATGGTTTTAATATCAGCATGGACGAAACTATCTTATAAGAAAAGAAATTCCTTGAAAAGAAAAACTGAAACGCGAAAGAAAATGCTGATAATAAAACTAAAGGACAAGAAAAACGGATCAGATCGCTTCTTTCTTCCACAATACTTCAACAGGGTGAGTAGAGGACCATTATGGGAGTGAACTGGTCGGAAAAGACTGTCGTGTCCAGTCTATCTGAATCATTGCTGGATCTGGTTCAGGAACAAAAGCTTGTATTTTATCTAGCAATTCTTCAGCAGTTGTTGCGGATATTATGATTCGCCGTGCCACTCTTGATATGAAATTCTTCTGCATAGCATAATCCATAAAAGCTATCAGACCTGTAAAGAAATTGTTAACATTTAAAAGCCCAATGGGTTTTTTATGCAAATTAAGTTGGGCCATGGAAGCAATTTGAAAGACTTCTCCCAACGTGCCAAAACCACCTGGTAGAGCGATAAAAGCATCAGCATTTAAAAGCATTTGTAACACACGCTCTTGCAAATTTTTAACCACTAATTCTTCTCCAATCGTGCCCCCAGAAATAAATTTCAGAGGTCCAGGGATAATACCCAGAACTTGACTTCCTCCTAGAGATGCTGCTGATGCTACACCTCCCATTAATCCGACACTACCTCCTCCATAAACTAAATGTATTTTTCGCTCAGCTAATACTCTTCCCAAATGGTTGGCTGCTTTTAAATACTCTTCATCTTTTCCAGGAAAAGCCCCAGAAAATACACAAATACTTCGGGATTTACGAGTTGGGGTTTTCTCCATTCCTATCCTTATCCTTGTGAGAAAAGAGGATATATTTATAGAGATGAAGAGATAAGGCAATAATTTTATTTTCAAGAGTGGATACATTATTGCCAGCTATACACAGTAGTCACGAGTATGACTCTGGTCAGGTATGGGTACACTATCGTTAAAAGAGGAGGAAAATTTTCAAAATAGCTGCTAGCATGTACAGTAGTCACTACTGTAGCTTACGTCAGGAGTAGGTATGTGATTGTTGGAAGGGAAGGAAAATTTCAAAAGTGGCAGCTATATACAGTAGTCCGTGTCAGGAGTGGGTACATTATTGCCAAAGGGGAGGAAAATTTCAAAAGCGACAGCTAGCACGTACAGTAATCGTAACTATGGCTCATGTCAGGAGTGGATACATTATCACTGAAAGGGGAGGAAAATTTCAAAAGCGACAGCTAGTACGTACAGTAATCGTGACTTTGGTTCACGTCAGGAGTGGATACATTATTACCAAAAGGGGAGGAAAATTTCAAAAGCGACAGCTAGTACGTACAGTAATCGTGACTTTGGTTCACGTCAGGAGTGGATACATTATTACCAAAAGGGGAGGAAAATTTCAAAAGCGACAGCTAGTACGTACAGTAATCGTGACTTTGGTTCACGTCAGGAGTGGATACATTATTCCAAAAGGGGAGGAAAATTTCAAAAGCGACAGCTAGCACGTACAGTAATCGTGACTTTGATCCTCGTCTTCCACTGGCTTTGCGTCCAGTAATGGCTTCAATGCTTTCTATGAATCGGTGATTTGCATCTCATCTAGCTTTCTCACAAACTGGCAAACAGGGTCGTTTAGGGTCAGATTCCCAAGACTGTAACGATCTCGTTCTTTTTGAAAAATTATCCATAATCCAACAACCTCAAATTGCACTATTCCGCAAGAATGCGCTTCAAGAACCTCTCGAATATCTTCTAGAGATTCCTTACGCAAGCCATTCTTAATGAATCTTATTCTATCATTACGATTTCTGGTGATCACTCCTGGAGCACGACATTTATTGCCGCAAATCCACCATCCACAATTATGACAAACGCCTAGCCTCTTTGCTCTTCTTTTTTTGGCATAAGCGCTTTTACCAAAGCCGGGCATACGGGGAAAGAACGCTTCGGGAACTTCACCAGCTGAACGAACCTTAGCTTCAATTAGCCACCGCACATTATCAGGAATGCCTTTGTGCATAAATACTCTGAATCGTTCACATCTAGCTTGATAAATCTTTTTAAGAACATTTATTGGGAAGGAAGGAAAATACTTTCGTAGGGCGGAAAGAGAAGACTCCATTGATGAAGGAGGCAAAGAAAGAAATTAGTGATTGTAGGAAACGAACATAACTAACACATATTTATAGTGACGAAAGGGATAATGCGTTTATTACACTTACAGAAGCAAGTACATTATTGTCAAAAGAAAAGACAAATGACAGCTTATATGTACAGCAATCATGACTGTGGCTCTCATCTTCCACTGATTTATGTCTAGTAACGGCTTCAATGCCTTCTATAAGTCGGGGATTTGCTTCCCATCCAGTTTTCTCACAAACTGGCAAACAGGGTCATTAAAAGTTAGATTTCCAAGACTGTAACGATCCTGTTCTTTACGGAAAGTCCACCATAAATCCATAATTTCCCATTGCACTATTTCACAAGAATGTGTTTCAAAAGTTAATAGGATATCATCCAAAGATTCCTTACGCAGGCCATTCTTGATGAATTTTCTTTTATCTTCATGATTTCTGGAGATGTATCCTAAAAAGCGACATTTAGTATTACAATTCCATCGTCCACATTTATGACAGACACCAAGCCTCTTTGCTCTTCGCTTTTTGGCATAAGCGCTTTTACCAAAGCCGGGCATACGGGGAAAGAACGCTTCTGGAACTTCACCAGCTGAACGAACCTTAGCTTCAATTAGCCACCGCACATTGTCAGGAATGCCTTTGTGCATAAAGACTCTAATCCTTTCACATCTAGCTTGGTAAATCATTTTAAGAACATTTATTGGGATGGAAGGAAAGTATTTTCGCATGGCGGAAAGAGTAGAATCCATTGATAAAAGAAGAATTTGAGAGAAGAGATGAAGAAATCAGTTATTGTAGGAAACTGAGAGTCAGAGAGTATTGTATCCGCTACTTAACCGGAAAGAAGAACACGCATTTATAGCGATGAAAGGATAACGTGTTAATTACGCTTACAGGAACAAGTATATTAAAAGAAAAGACAAATGACAGCTTATATGTACAGGAATCATGACCGTGGCTCTCATCTTCCCCTGATTTATGTCCAGTAATGGCTTCAATGCCATCTATAAGTCGGGGATTTGCTTCCCATCCAGTTTTCTTACAAACTGACAAACAGGATCGTTTAAAGTCACATTCCCAAGACTGTAACGGTTTCGTTCTTTATGGTAAGTCCTCCATAAACTGATAATTTCACCTTGCACTTTTCCACAAGAATGCGTTTCAAGAGTCTCTCGGATATCTTCCAGAGATTCCTTACGCAGGCCATTCTTAATGAATTTTCTTTTATCTTCACGATTTATGGAGATGTATCCTAAAGAGCGACATTTAGTAATACAATTCCATCGCCCACATTTATAACACACGCCTAGTCTCTTTGCTCTTCGCCTTTTGGCATAACGGCTTTTACCTAAACCGGGCATGCGGGGCATAAATGCATCTGGAACTTCACCCGCCAGACGGACCTTAGCTTCAATTATCCACTGCACATTATCGGGAATGCCTTTGCGTGTAAAAACTCTGATTCTTTCACATCTAGCAAGGTAGATCTTTTTAAGGACTTTTATTGGAAAGGAAGGAAAGTATTTTCGCAGTGCAGAAAGAGTAGAATCCATTGATGAGAGAAGAATTTGAGAGAAGAGGGAAATGAATCAGTTATTGAAGGAAACTTAGATAACCGACTGGAAGAACATGCATTTATAGCGATGAAATGGATAACGTGTCGATTACACTTACGGGAGCAAATACATTATTAAAAGAAAAATGGAAAATTTTAAATATGATAAATTGTATGTACAGTGATTGTGACTGTGGCTCACATCTTCCACTGGTTTTACGTCCAGTAACGGGATTAATGGCTTCTATGAGTCGAGGATTTGCTTCCCATCCAGTTTTCTTACAAGCTGACAAATAGGGTCGTTTAATGTCAGATTCCCGGGACTGTATCGTTCTCGTTCTTCATGAAAAATGCTCCATAAATCGAGAAGTTCACGTTGCACGGATCCACAAGAATGCGTCTCAAGAGTCAATTGGAGATCATCCAATGAGTCCTTACTCAGGCCATTCTTAATGAATCGTATTTTATCTTCTCGATTATCAGAGATCATCCCTAAAGAACGACATTTAGTATTACAGGTCCAGCGTCCGCATTTATGACAGACGCCTAGTCTCCTCGCTCTTCGTTTTTTGGCATAAGAGCTTTTGCCTACACCAGGCATGTGAGACACAAATGCCTCTGGGATTTCACCTGCCAGACGAACCTTAGCTTCAATTAACCACCGCACATCTTCAGGGATTCCTTTATGCATCAGAGCTCTTAATCGTTCACAGCGAACTTGGTAGATCTTTTTGAGGATGTTCATTGGGAGAGAAGGAAAATATTTTCGCAAGGCAGAAAAAGTAGGATCCATTTTCTAGGAGAAAGTAAAAGAAAGGAGGGAGGAAATGATCAGTTATTATGGGCAACTGAGAGAACCGACTTGAGAGTCACGGAGTACCGTATCCGCCGCTTAACCGGAAAAGTGAATCCTACTTTATTTTGATGTGATAGATATTCCATCCAGCTGACGTCGATTCAGTCCTTGATTATTGAATCCATTGTCCGCTTTTGACGAATTTTCAACGACAATATTTCTTGATGTCTGCCTTATCTTTGACGATAGCTATCACTCATCTTGGATGCTGCTAAGCTGGCATCAATTCTGTTCTTTTAGGTGTAGCCTCAATTGCCAGGCTTTTGACGAATTTTCAACGACAATATTTCTTGATGTCTGCCTTATCTTTGACGATAGCTATCACTCATCTTGGATGCTGCTAAGCTGGCATCAATTCTGTTCTTTTAGGTGTAGCCTCAATTGCCAGGCTTTTGACGATATTGTATGCTTTATCCTTGGATTCCTGATGGGGCTGGGTCCAGCGTATTAGCTATGCGTCCAATTAGTAAGAGCTGATGTCATTAAGATCTCAGCTTATACTGCTGCAATCATGCTGCGGACATGCTTTTCATTTGATCCCTGTTATGTAAAAGCCATGCATGCATGATGTGAAATGCATGAATGCAAGGCATGTGTAACTGATGTTTTTTTTTTTTTTTAATCTAGCTCTTCATGTCTTTGCTTTACTTTACTGGATCTTCTTTGTGATTTCCTTCTCGGACTATTATTGAATCTCTTTATGCTTTCCAGCTGTTGTCCATTGTCTCAAAAGCCCAACTCTGTTCAAAAATCCTCTTTCCTTGCCTTATTTTTGAATTTTGACCTCAATTTTCTTTAATGCCCGCCTCATATTTTATGCTTCTCTGGATAATTGTCCCTGTTGAAATATTCGTGAGCATGATTCTTTCCTGCTAACATAGACATGTTAAGACTTCTGAAATGATCATTCAGGCTACCACCAAGGCTATCTCCCAAAGATTTGTTACTCCTTCTTCTTTGTTAGCCTATGTTCTGTGCTGCTCGCAAAGCAGGACCTCAATCTTACCTGTTTTAATTCACAAAGCTTATCAAAGTAATCTACGGTCTTTGTTTTTTTCTAAGTTTTAATTATTACTATTCTTCCTTCAAAAGTCACAATTTATTGCACACTTAAGGCTAGTAGGAATGTGAGATTTAAAGGAAAAGAACTGGATAGAAGCGACTTTAGCATTTTGAACGTGAGAATCTAAGGTAAGTTAAAGAGAATTGGCTTTTATTTATGGGTAAAAGAATATGAAAATCTTGGGTACAGATAGATAATGAAAGTGTAAGGGAAGAAAGCTCTCTTTGACAACTTTGATCAAATAAACTTTGGTAACCCTGTATCCACTTCTCCCCTTCTGTTCGAAAATTTCTTCATTATGCAAAGTATTTCTTTACTGCATCCGAATTTACTGGCTTCGGTAATTCTCGTCCATCCATTTCTGTCAGAATTAGTGCCCCTCCTGAAAATGCTTTCTTCACGACATATGGCCCGTCATAATTTGGTGTCCATTTTCCTCTTGAATCATGTTGCATGGGTAAAATTTTCTTGAGCACTATGTCACCTTCGTGAAATTGTCGTGGGCGAACCTTTTTGTTGTAAGCACGAATCATCCTTCTTTGATAAAGTTGCCCATGGCAGAGGGCTATCATTCTTCTTTCATCAATTAGATTTAATTGCTCGTATCTAGCTTTGACCCATTCTGCTTCTCCTAATTGAGTATCCATTAGTACCCTTAATGAAGGAATTTCAACTTCGATAGGCAATACAGCCTCCATACCGTATACCAGAGAAAAAGGTGTTGCTCCAGTAGAAGTACGGGTAGAAGTTCTATAAGCATGCAGTGCAAAAGGTAACATCTCATGCCAGTCCTTGTAAGTGACGATCATCTTTTCAACAATTCTCTTGATATTTTTATTGGCCGCTTCTACTGCACCATTCATCATCGGTCGATAAGGTGCTGAATTGAGATGCTTGATTTTGAATTGCCGGCACAAAGTCTGCATCATTGCATTATTCAGGTTCGTGGCATTGTCTGAGATGATACACTCTGGCGGTCCATAGCGACAAATGATTTCTTTCTTAATGAACCGGCATACCACCTTTTGAGTTACGCTTGCATAAGACACAGCTTCTACCCATTTAGTAAAGTAGTCAATTGCAACTAGGATGAATTTGTGACCATTGGAAGCTTTAGGGGTAATCGCTCCAATAACATCGATTCCCCACATGGCAAAAGGCCAAGGTATTGCTGTTACATTAAGAGGAACAGGTGGAGCTTGGATCTTGTTGGCATATATTTGGCATTTGTGACATTTTCTTACGTGATTGACGCAATCACTTTCCAATGTGAGCCAATAGTAACCAGCCCTCATTATTTGTCTTGCCATGGTATGACCACTAGTGTGTGCTCCACATATTCCAGAATGAACTTCTTCCATGATCTTTCGTGCTTCATGAGTATCTACACAGCGAAGTAGCATCGAGTCTGGGGTTTTCTTGTAAAGTATGTCTAGGTTTAAAAGAAAACCCATTGACAATCTTCGTAGAAATTTCTTGTCATTTTCTGATACTTCTGGTGGATATACTCTTTCTTTGAGGTATTTCTTGATATCGTGATACCAAGGCTTTCCATCCAATTCTTCTTCGATGCTCATGCAATAAGCTGGAGAATCTATTATTCTCATCTCGAACACAGGAATATGCTCGGGGTCACTGATCTTGTACATAACAGCCAAAGTAGCTAAAGCATCCGGTATTTGATTATCTTCCCTTGGAAGATGATGGAAGCTTATACTGTTGAATTTTCGAGCCAAGTCTAGTATGAGCTTTTGGTAAGGGATCAATTTTGAATCCCTTGTCTCCCATTCTCCGTTGATTTGATATATGACTAATGCGGAATCCCCATAAACTCGGAGATTTCGCACTTTCAATTCCAGTGCCATTTGGAGTCCCATAGCACATGCCTCATACTCTACTATATTGTTGGTACAAGGAAATGTAATTTTTGCTGTAAGAGGGAATTGCTCTCCACTTGGAGAGATGAGTATGGCTCCAATCCCTTGTCCCAAAGCATTAGATGCTCCATCGAATGCCATTTTCCATGTTTCATCATCTTTAGAGACTTCCTGTTCTATCGTCATTATATCTCCATCAGGAAACTCCATTTTCATTGGCTCATAATCATCCAATGCTCTATCAGCCAGATATTCAGCAATCACACTCCCTTTTACAGCCTTTTGGGTGACATACTGTATGTCGTATTCAGACAACAGCATTTGCCATTTTGCGATCCTGCCTGATAAAGCTGGTTTCTCAAAAATGTACTTAATGGGATCAGTCTTGGAGATTAGCAATGTGGTGTTGTTGAGCATGTAGTGTCGTAGTCGGTGTGCTACCCATGCAAGGGCACAACAGGACTTTTCTACTATTGAGTATTTCGCTTCATATGTGGTAAGCTTCTTGCTCAAATAGTAAATTGCGTGCTCTTTCTTGCCTGTCTCATCACGTTGACCCAATACGGATCCTAATGAAGAATCCTGTATGGATAAATATAGAATCAACGATTCTCCAGATCGGGGTGGTACCAAGACTGGTGGATTTGATAGATATTGCTTGATTTTCTCGAATGCTTCTTGGCATTCGTTATTCCACTCGATCGGATTGTTCTTCTTCAGTGATTTGAAAAGAGGTTCACACTTGGATGTCAATTGTGAAATGAACCTTGCTATGAAGTTGATTCTGCCCAGGAAACTTCTTACTTGTTTTGGAGTCTTCGGGGGTTGCATTTCTTGTATTGCTTTGACTTTACTCGGGTCAACTCGAATCCCATCCTTGCTGACCATGAAACCCAATAACTTTCCTGAAGAGGCTCCAAAAATACATTTGGCAGGATTCAACTTCAGTTGATATTTGCGAAGTCTATCGAATAGTTTTCTTAGCACTTTTAGATGCTCCTTAGCAGTGAAAGTTTTGGCGATCATGTCGTCTACATATACTTCAATTTCTTTATGCATCATGTCATGGAATAATGCAACCATGGCTCTTTGATATGTAGCACCAGCATTCTTTAACCCAAAAGGCATCACCTTGTAGTAGAAGGTACCCCAAAGGGTTATAAAGGCAGTTTTTATCATATCATCTGGATCAAGTTTGATTTGATTGTATCCAGAGAAGCCATCCATGAAGGAAAAATAGGAGTTTCCTGCGGTATTATCCACCAGCGTATCAATGTGAGGAAGTGGGAAGTTATCTTTAGGACTGGCTTCGTTCAATGGCCGGTAGTCCTGACAAACTCTTAGTTTCCCGCTTTCTTTCTTTTCGACTGGAACAATGTTAACCACCCATTCTGTATATTCAGCGACCCCAAGGAATCCTGCATCCCACAGCTTTCGAATCTCATCTTTCACTCTTAAGATTAGATCCGGCTTTAATCTTCGTAACTTTTGTCTAACAGGCTTCGCCCCAGGTTTCAAGGGTATTTTGTGTAGTACTATGTCTGAGCTTAAGCCAGGCATATCTTGGTATGACCAAGCAAACACATCCACATATTCTTTCAATAAATGGACTAATTCTTCTTTTTCTTCAGGAGGGAATAAAGTGCCAATCTTGACTTCTTTTACATCCTGACTGTCTCCCAGGTTGAATACCTCAGTTGGTTCTTGACTTGTTGCTCTTTCTTTTTCATCTCGCTCAATCATTTTTAATAGCTCAGGAGATACTTGAAGATCTTCGTCATCCGAGTCGGTAGTGTTTACAGGATTATCAAAGTTCATTCTTTCATTGTCATCAAAGAGAGTTTTGGGTCTGCATTATCCAGAGAGAAAAGAAAGAGAAGAAAAAAAAATGGCACGAATGAGATGGATGCAAACTGGTACTTTATTTACAATGTGCATAAATCACAACTTTATTGGAATAAAAAGCAATAACTAAAAGGTTCACTTAAACAAAGACTACACCCTATTGATTGAACCTTTCTTTAGGAGGTTTTTACTATTAGATTACTTTGGAAAGCTTTCGATTATAACAGGCAGTTCTATCGCCTCCCAATTGTTCAGCACATCCCGTGGGCCACAAGGTTGAACAAGCTCCTCCTCTTCAGGTGAATCGCTGATGATTGCCTGAATAGAAAGACTTTCAAAAGACTTGTTGATGTTGATAGTCAACTTGCCTTCATTGTCATTTTTTGGAATGAGACCACCACTCACGAACGTTTCGGTGATTTCAGGGATATCCAGATTTCTTTCCTGGAGAGGATGCCCTGTTAATCGTGCAATCCTCTTTTCTCTCTTTTCAGCTATTGCCTTCATTTTATCATGTCTTGTCGGTGTGAAGCCTAGGCCGTATTTCCCTTCATTTGTGGTGATTTTCAATGGTTCTGTGATTCCTTGTAAATCTTGTCCCAGTCCTAACCCCGGTGAGTATCCTCCTTTTATCATGAGTTTGGCAACCATGCGACTTGTTTTAGAGATGCTAGGAATCGGTTCTTCTTCATATTCACTGACATAAGCAGCATTGACAATCTCAAAAGACCTGAAGGAGCAATCAGGTATATTTTCATTGACTTCGACATATTGAGCATCCGCAGGTCTTGATAGCAGGATGTCTTCTTCAGCGAAGACCGTGATTATCTTTCCTTCAATAATGAATTTCATTTTCTGGTGTAATGAAGAAGGAATTGCTCCGGCCATATGGATCCATGGTCTTCCCAGCAGGCAGGTATAAGATGGACAAATATCCATGACTTGGAATGTGATGTGGAAAAGACATGGACCAATCCCTATTGGTAGCTCTATTTCTCCAACAACATCTCTCTTCGTTCCGTCAAATGCTCGAACAACAATATGACTGTTGTTGAGGTATGATGGGTCTAAACCAATCTTATGTAAGGTTTCGAGTGGCATTACATTTAGAGCTGACCCATTGTCGATAAGAACTCTGGCCATAATCCGATCTTTGTATTTAATCGAAATATGCAGAGCCTTAGAGTGACCCCTTCCTTCTGCTGGTATCTCATCGTCAGTGAATGTGATGAGATTTTGTGCCGTGATGTTGTTGACAAGGTGGTCAAAGTTGTTCACGGAGATATCTTGTTCAACATAAGCCTTATTCAGGACTTTGAGAAGAGCTTCTCGATGGGCATCAGAACTTAAGAGTAATGAAAGTATGGAGATCTTTGCTGGCAGACGGTTCAACTGCTCCACGATACTGTATTCACTTTGCTTTATGAGTTTGAGAAACTCAGTAGCTTGTTCATCTGTTACTGCTCGAGGCATCTCTTGCTCTTTAGATGTGTTAATAGGTCCATTTGCTGGATCCGTAACATTCTTCTCTTGTTGGAGCTTGTTCATTTGCTCGGGAGAATAACACCGACCGCTTCTAGTCATGCCCCCAACTTCTAACGGAGTTGATGTGATGTTAGAAGTATAGCCATAGTTCCATGGAACAGTTTTGTCTGATTTGTACGGGAATGGCTTTGGAACTTGAATTCTTAAAGGCTTGAGAGCAGATTTTGATATTGGAATGACTAGTGGTCTTGGCATGATATTGACTTCTTGTTCTTTAATTATCACATTCACGTCATCCTCTTTATCTGACATAAAAACGATGATTTGGGAGGAGTCCATAAGACTTTGTAGACTTTTACGGAATTCTGGGCATTCTTGGATAGAATGACTCTTACTGTTATGAAAGTTGCACCACTCCTCATCCTCGACTTCTTTATTTCCAGAAGACTTTCCTATGATAATCCCTTCTTTCACAAGGCATGAATATACATGCTTAAGAGGGGTTATGATATCATTGACTGTTTTCTTCATCGGCCAGTATTCTTCCATCATATTGACTGGTTTGGCTTGATGAGGAGGCAATGGATTATGAGTGACGTTTGGTTCATCGGAAAAGTCCAACCACTTTGACTCAATTAATTGTTGGACTATACGCTTCAATGCTATGCAATTTTCCAGTCCGTGGCCCACGGTACCATCATGATATGGGCAATTTATGTTAGGGTCATACCATCTTGGATACGGGGGTTCCAATGGCCTTGTAGGGATTGGGCGAATAAGTTGACTTTCGATGAGTTTTGGATACAGCTCAGTGTAAGTCATGGGAATTGGTGCGAAGATTTCTCTTGGTCTTGGTGCAGGTACTGGAGGAGTTGGAACAGGTGGCCGTAACTGATTAGGTCTGTTGGGAGGATAATTGTTGGGTCTATTGGGAAGATAATCATTGGGCCTATTGGGAGGATAATCATTGGGCCTATTGGTAGGATAATAATTGGGCTTATTGGCAGAATAGGATAGGCGAGGTCCGGTGGCCACAGTGCCCACGAAGGGAATCCCTCTTCCTCTTCCTATTTGTTGTATTTCTTCATCTTTTCTTCTGGAAGGTCCTCCTCTTTTCATAGGATCGCTAAAGGATTCAGTAATCTTCCCAGTCCTGATACCATGCTCGATCCTTTCTCCAGACATTACTACGTCAGAGAAGTTAGTTGCCGCATTGCCAATAAGTTTGTCATAATATGGGTATTTCAGTGTCTGGACAAACAAAGTGACCATTTCTCTTTCTGTCATGGGTGGCTGAACCTGTGCAGCTAAGTCCCTCCACCGCTGCGCATATTCCTTGAAAGTTTCTGGCTTTTTCTTCTCCATGTTTTGGAGAGTTTGGCGATCCGGAGCCAAGTCCATAACGTGTTTATAGTTGCCGATGAAGGCCTGAGCAAGGTCATTCCAAGTTTTTATGTTCCTTGGACCTTGGCTTAGATACCACTGTAATGCTGATTTTGTGAGACTTTCCTGAAAAAGTGCGATCCACACCTTTTCATCTTTTGTGAGTGGTTGTAGTCTCCTTAGGAACAATGTGATGTGAGTGATGGGATCACTCGTTCCATCGTATTTCACGAAATCTGGCACCTTAAAATCTGAAGGGATTACGACGTCTGGCACTAAGCAGAGGTCATCCACCGAGAGAGATCCGAATATAGTGCCTCCTTCAATGGCTCGCAGTCGCTTTTCTATTGTTTCGAGTTTTTGAGATTCTGCTTCTTCTTTTGGTAATGTCTTCTTCTCTTCCTGTACAGTGTCTTGTTTCAGGTGAACACTAGCAGACGGTCCTGATTCTTGAAACAGGTTTTCTTGGACTGAGACTCGTTGCGGGGTGAATCCCGGGGGATAAGTGGGATCTTGTACTTCTTTGATGGGGACTTGAGTTGCTTTCCCTTTGATTAATTCCATCAATTGTCTCATCTGTTCTGACATACTTTCAATCTTGGACTCCATCTCCATGAGACGTCCTTCGGCTTGTTCTGCCATTAATCTTGTTTGGAGTCGAGTTGAATATCGGTGTTGAGGTCCAATTTTACCCTTTTAAAGGAATATTTATTTTATTAGATTCTATGTGTGTATGATTGATGTGATGGATGCATGCATGAATATTGTAAATACTTGGTGAAAGAAAAACTATAATGGAATTTCTCAATTACATTCAGCAAAAGGTTTGTTTAAAAGAAACGACCCAAAGTACAATACTGCTTTCTGGCCTTAGATATGAACTCCATCATTCTTTGAACATTTACTGATGGAGTAGGACAGCTCAGTTCTTCTAACTCCTTGGCTTCTTCGCCCATTAGTTGGGCTTGTTCTGTAACTTTTCTGACTTCTACCAAAAATGTTTGCAATTGATCTTGAGAAAATCTGTATTGATCTTCCCAGTATCTGACTCTCATCTCTTTTTGATCGGTTTCATCAACCAATTGGGAGATGACTTGTTTTTGGTATTCAACTTTCTCTTCGAGGAGTTGTGTTTTGTGACCGAGCTGTTGCATGTCAAGGAGCATCCTCTTGTTCTTCTCCTTTTCTTCCTCTAGTTCTTTCTCCAACTCTCTTTTCGCCAATTTTCTGATGACCTCTTCAGATAGAACTATTCCTTCCTTCCGGTTATTTCTCCATTCATAATAAGCAGTGGGAGAAATAATAGGCCCCGACTTCAATATGAAAATTCTTTTCCACGCAACTGAAATACCCATTGCGAGCTTATTTGAATTTGGATCTTCGTGTGAAAATTCCAACTTACTCAGATTATGCGTCATGGGTATAAATTGCATGGACCCAAATTGTTTTCGTACTTGAGCTGGGGCATAACTTGTTCCTCCCCATATACCTAAGAGAGGAACCCACGGGCAATTGCCGCATCGGTAGACAACGCGGGTGGAGGTAGACCAGGGGGCTCTCCATTCAATTTGGAATTCGGTGATGTTCTTGAAATAATCAACCCATGCTTCCTTGCTGTCGTGATGAATGGTTTCACTTTTCAAAAAGGCTTCGATTGGGATGAAGTCCTTTGAAAAGCGATTTCCAAAATGTTGCTTCTCACAAGGAAGGTGGCTTTTGATCCAAATGTTGAGGAGATGTGAACATCCTATGAATTTGCCCCCTCTTTGGCGACAAAAGTTTAATGCCCTGATAGTTTCACATAATATTACTGAGGTCGGATTTATTTGAGCATTGCAGATTTGCTCAAATAGTGTAATGATGTCTCCTTCAATGAATCCGACGATTCTTGGGAAGACTACCAGGCCATATATCGCCAAGGCGAAAAGCTTGCGTCGTTGATTTTTCTGAGGGAGAACGTGACTTAATTGTTTTAAGTCGATCCAACTGATAAATTTTCGAGATCCTTTTGTTGCAAACTTGGTTTGAAGACTGGAAGCTGGCATATCCAATAATTTTGCTAGGGCTCGATGAGGCTCCGTTCTTCTATCATGTTGATAAGTCTCAATTGGATAGTCGGAGGACCAACCCAAGAGGCTGTTGTATTCTTCAATGGTTGGAACCAGATCCATCTTATCGAAAGAAAAGCATCGATAAAATGGATCCCAAAATTGTATTAGAGCCCGGACAAGTGATGCATCAACGGTAACCTTTAGTAGGCAAGTGATGTGACCATATTTTGCCGTAAAAGCTTCCCGATCAGCAGAATTCCAACTATTCCAGACTTGCAATAATTCCGTGGTGTCGTTCTGATTTATCCGGACCGATACCTGGTCCTTAAGCTGTACGTGAGAATGGGATGTCAGAGCATCTCCGTGAAGCTTTTGAGCCGTTTCGGAATATTCCATAGCTTCAGGCTGAGTTTCGATTACCGTGTCATTCCATGATCCAGTAACAGCCGTGGGAAGATAATCGAGAATATCCATGATAATAGTTCTTTCACCAAATACTTATCTTTAATGATGAAATGTATATGCCGGAAAAATAAGGAAAAATAGAGTTAGTAAAAAAATAACACATAGGATCATACAAACATATAGATAAAACAAAACCTATGGAAATGGGAACCGAGGTATGGGAAATTCTTAATGGCTGGTTCTAAGGTGGAGTAAGGAATTCTACATGCAGAAGGTGGTTTATCAAAAAGGCAAGGGATAGTTCCCGAATCCCGTCACTGAATCATAGTGACGGCCCGATTCCTTACCCTCTAGGGTTTATGTAAGGAATGGATTAATTCGAGTCGTAGCTTTTCGTGGGCCCATGCAGAGACTAACCGTCTCAGAAGGCAATACACTACTTTGCTACTTTGAAACCGGTGAAGGCTTGGAGACCGTGGCCTCACAAGGACAGCAACACCAATTCCGCTTAGAAAGAATCGTGTTTGATTTAAGGAAGCTCGGGTATAGAGCTTCATTTTGTGAATGCATTATGCATGTTTACTTAAGTAAATATAATATATAAATCCACATAATAGTAAAGCAAAGTAAATAAAAACAAATCAACTTTAGGCTCGACTCACTAACGTCGACTCCCCAGTGGAGTCGCCAAGCTGTGGCAACGTCGGGTTTTCTGGAGTCGCCACCAATCGGTTTTCGCTCAGGTCGATTGGATACCTTAAAATATGGTCTGCGAGAGTTCGGGGATCGGGAGTACGGTTACGCTAAAACAATATTGTTATAGCGCCCAAAATTGGCACCTTAGTTGATTTTAATTTTGTTTTACTTTGCTTTAAAAAAATTCAGTTAATTTTCAAACTAGAAATTTTAACTGAATTAGTTGAATGCGGATTTTTGGAAATTAATTTGTATAGAATTTTATACTTCCGAACCATGGACTCTGCCGAGTCATTTGGACACGGAAGATTTTGATTCCGAACCATGGACTCTGCCGAGTCATTTGGACACGGAAGATTTTGATTCCGAACCATGGACTCTGCCGAGTCATTTGGACACGGAAGATTTTGATTCCGAACCATGGACTCTGCCGAGTCATTTGGACACGGAATTTGGTGAAATTTTAAACAATTTTATCCATATTGTAAAAATATGGATTTTTATCTGTTTATTTAATTTGTTTATTTTAAAAAGTTTGATATTTTCCAAACCGTAGATCCTACCGGATCATCCGGATATGGAAATTGATTTATCGTAATTATTTAATTCTTATTATTATGAAATTAATTTTTAAATGGTAATTCTTTTTGTTTATGAATGATTTTTAATACTAACTAAAAATTTATCTTTATATTTTTTACTTTTTTTTTACTTTCTTTCTTTTTCTTCTTTTTTTACTTATTTTTACTTCTTTTTTAATTTCTTTTAATTTCTTTTCTTTTCTTTCTTTTTTATTCTTTTCTTTCTTTCTTTGCTTTTTCTTTTTCTTTCTTTTATCTTTCTTTTCTTTTTCTTATATTTCCTTTTTTTCTTTATCTTATCTTTCTTTTATTTTTCTTTCTTATCTTTCTTTTATTTTTCTTGTCTTTTCTTTCTTTCTTTTCTTCTCTTATCTTTTCTTTTATATTTTTTTTATCTTTCTTTTCTTTCTTATCTTTCTTTTATTTTTGTTTCTTATCTTTCTTTTATTTTTCTTATCTTTCTTTTTTTTCTTGTTTACTTTTTTTGTTTTTCTTGTTTAATGAAAGATATTTATTATTTTAAAGGATTACTCAATTTATAAAAGAATTAAAAAAAATAATAATTAATTTTTATTTAATAAGAAGTTAATTTAAAAGAATTAAAGAGTTTAAAAATAAAAATTTTGATCATGGTACGGGGCGTTGTTACTCAGCCAGACCCTCTTCACCAGGTGAAGCAGCTCAAAAGCGGGCACGAGACAGTTTCCAGCCAATATACCATGAACTAAAAAAATTTTTATTTTTATTTTTATTTTTTATTATTTTTTTATTATTATTTTTTTTTATTAAGAGAATCAAAAATTTTAAACAAAAGAAGAAAAGTTTTGATATTTATTTAATTTATTTTTGGAATAAAAGATTATTTAACCGAAAACTTATATGTATTTTAAAACAAAAGTCTTGATATTTTTATTTTTATATTCTTCTTTGTTTGATGAAAGATTTTTTTTTTAATTTTAATTTATATTTCTGAAAATATATCTAATCAATAAGTCAAAAATATTTAAGAGAAAATTCAATTATTTTTGTTTTATTTTGTATTATTTTGAAATTATTTGATTAAGATTTTTATAAAGGAAACAAAAAGTTATATCTTTTAATAAGTAAAATATTACTGAATAAAATATTAACCCAAAATTTTTATTCTTTTCATTCTTTTTATTAATAAAGAAAACTAAAAAAAAATTATATTTTTAAAAGAAATAAATAAAATATTATTGAAAAATATTAACTCAAAAATTTTACGCTTTTTATTCTTTTTAATAAAGAAAACTAAAAAAAATTATATATTAATAGATAATTAATATATTAGTCTAAAGTTTTTTTTTTATTTTTTATAAAGAAAAAAAATTTATTTATATATTTTATTTTAAAAATATTTCCGAGCCATGGATCCTGGCGGATCATTTGGTCATGGAGTTTTAATTAAATTTTTTTTATTTCATTAATTATTAATTTTAAAGATGTATTAAAAGAATGGTTTTATGTTTATTTATTTATTTATTTTATTTTTGAATTATTTCATTATGTTTGTTTATTAAAAGGAATAAAAACTTTGTTTCAAAATAAAAAAAAGTAATTTTTATTAGCCTTTAGAAAATTATTCACATAAAATTCCTTTTTTTATCTTTTAATCATAAAAAAAATTCAATTAATAAAGTGGGGCTTTTTGGCCATCCACTTTAATAACACAATAATAATAAAAGTT
This sequence comes from Aquilaria yunnanensis, assembly GCA_039654915.1. Classification (NCBI taxonomy): domain Eukaryota; kingdom Viridiplantae; phylum Streptophyta; class Magnoliopsida; order Malvales; family Thymelaeaceae; genus Aquilaria; species Aquilaria yunnanensis. The sequence goes on from CM077594.1 coordinate 73,432,315, forward strand.
AGCACAATTAATATAGTTAGATTAGTTGGATTAGTTAGTTAATAACAATAAAAAAGGTTAGTAAAAGTTAGATTAAATTAATTAACAACAATAATAAAAATTAGCCAAGTTTAATTAAATTAATGGTTAACAACAATAATAAAAAGTTAGTCAAGTTAATTAAGTTAATTAATTACAACAAAAATAAAAGTTAGACAATTTAATTAATTTAATTAATTAACAACAATAATAAAAGTTAGCCAAGTTTAATTAAGTTAATTAATTAACAACAATAAATAAAAATTAACCAAGTTTAATTAAGTTAATTAATTAACAACAATAAATAAAAGTTAGCCAAGTTTAATTAAGTTAATTAATTAACAACAATAAATAAAAATTAGCCAAGTTTAATTAAGTTAATTAATTAACAACAATAAATAAAAATTAGCCAAGTTTAATTAAGTTAATTAATTAACAACAATAAATAAAAGTTAGCCAAGTTTAATTAAGTTAATTAATTACAACAAAAATAAAAGTTAGCCAAGTTTAATTAAGTTAATTAATTACAACAAAAATAAAAGTTAGACAATTTAATTAATTATTAACAACAATAATAATAAAGGTTAGTAAAAATTAGCAAGTTAGTTGTTAGTTGCTAATAACAAAAAAAAAGGTTAGTAATAATAACAATAATAAACAAATAAATAAACAAGTAAAAAAAATAAATGAGTTAGTTAATTAATTTTCTGCAAAGACAAAATAAAAAGGTTAGTGACCTAATAGAAAGAAATTGAAAAGATGATGGGTGAAACAAGGGTTTACCCTTTTAGTTTTGAATTTTGAATCCCAGGAAATGAGAACGACGACGGCGCGAGGGGGGGAAGGGAAGGGGCAGCTGGCGGCACGGCCAGGGGCAGGGGGCGACGGCGTGGGGCACGGGGGGGGGGGGGGCCGGCGGCGGGCAGGGGCGACGCGGCGGCGGGCAGGGGTGGCGCCGGGCAGAGGCGGCGGCGGCGGGCGGCGAGGGGCACGGCGGAGAGAGAGAGAGAGAGAGAGAGAGAGAGAGAGAGGGAACAGCAGTGAAAAAAAATTTGGCTTTCTGGGGAAGAAGGGAAGAGGTCTGGGGCTAAGGGCTGTAATTTTCTCTTTTTTTTGAAACGGAGCTCTAAGTTTTTTTTCTATTTTTTTCTGTGTTCAGCACAAAATTTGGGGGGCTATTTATAGAGGAAGTTTAGCTGAACTGTTGATGGATAAATTAATAAAAAAATCCAAACTTATCTCTTAAATTGGTAAAATGACAGTTTTAGTCCTTTACGTCTCTCAGCCTCTGGATAAGTTCCTGAAGCTTCTGATTTTGACAATTTTGTCGTTTTCTGTCAATTTGAGCCAAAAACGTCGGCAGGCTCAAAATTTTATGTGACAAACTGCCAAATGCTCCTGGAACTTTCAGAATTTGTCAATTTTACCTGAAACTTCTTAATTTTGTCATTTTTACCTCAAACTTTTAAATTTTGTCATTTTTATGGAGTTTTCCTTTTTTTCTTTCAAACATACATATATACACACATATATCAAATCTTCACAAAACAAAACAAAAAAAAATATATATATATATATTTTAAACTAATTAAAAAAAATTTAGTAATAATAATAACAATAATAATAATAATACATTTTTTTTATTTAATTTTTTTATTTAAATTTTTTTTTAAATTATTTTAATGGCCGGACGAAATTGGGTGTCAACAATAAGGTTCTAGAGAAGCAATTCCAAAAAGAAATTGAAAAGAATAGACTTCTCTAAAAACTTCAATTGATGTTGTTCAATGGTTATCAATTCAACGGATTGCTTTTAGGGCTCATGGTGAGTCTATTGATTCAAAGAACCGAGGAAATTTTATTGAGTTGCTTAAATATGTGTCTTCTTATAATGATGAAGTTGCAAGTGTTGTCATCGACAATGTTCCTCAAAATGCAAAATACACTTCACCTTCAACTCAAAAGGAAATCTTGCATGTCTTTGCAAACAAGGTAAAGAAGAAGATTCATGAGGATATTGGTGATTCAAAATTTTATATCATTGTTGATGAGACTAGTGATGAAAGTAAGAAAGAACAAATGACTCTTGTTCTTCGGTTTGTTGACAACAAAGGCTTTATACAAAAACATTTTTTTTTCCACATTTCTAATGTGAAAAACACATCCTTTGCTAGCTTGCATTCTAAGTTATGTTCTATTCTTTCTCATTATGAGCTTAATGTATAGAATATGCGTGGCCAAGGCTATGGTAGTGCTAGTAATATGCATGGTGAATGAAGAGGATTACAGGCCTTATTTCTCAGTGATTGTCCATGTGTATATTATGTTCATTGTTTAGCTCATCAACTATAATTGGCATTGGTTACAACTACAAAAAAAGTGCATGTTGTGCATGATTTTTTTCTTAATTTGTCTCTTATTGTGAATGTTGTTACTACTTCTTGTAAACGTCAAGATGAGCTGCAATTAGCTCAAGTTAATCATATTGCATGCTTGATCACCCTTGATGAGCTAGAGACTGGAACAGGTCTAAACCAAGTAGGTACTTTAAAGAAACATGGTGATACTTGTTGGAGTTCTCATTTTGCTTTTATTAGTAGCCTTATTAAAATATATGATGCTACTTGTAAGGCTCTTGAGAACATAAAAAAAATTTGGTGGCACTTTTAAATTAAGAGAAGATGCTATAGTGGCTTTGAAAAGAATGACTTCATTTGAGTTTGTTTTTATTGCTTACCTAATGCATGAAATTTTAGGTTCAACAGATATTCTTCGCCAGGCATTACAAGAAAAGGGTCAAGACATTGTCAATGTAATAGACTTAGTGAAATGTAACTTATTGTTACTCGGTGACGTACAAAGGCATGGTTGGGATTCAGTTTTTCAAAAGATTTTTTTTTTCAAAAGGTTAGATCTTTTTGTTCAAAACATGACCTTGATCTTCCATATTTAAGTGCTACACATTTTATGGGGCAGAGTACTCAACAGCAAGATAATGTTAGCATGGAGGATTTTTTTTACTTTGATATGTTCAATAAGACAATAGATTTTCAGCTGCAGGAAATCTCTTCAAGGTTTAATGTGCAAATTGTAGAGCTTTTAAAACTAAGTTCGGCTTTAAACCCAAAAGAAGACTTTAAGTCATTTGATGTTGAATCCATTTGCAACCTTACCAAGAAATATTATCCATGAGATTTCACTACACATGAGCATGACTTGTTAGGATTCCAGTTACAACATTTTCATGCTAATATTAGAAAATTATCCAATTTTCAAGGATTGTCATCAATTGGTATATTATATCAAGTTTTAGAAGAACTGGAAAGTCAAGTTAATACATCTTGTACCGACTCTTCCTGTATCAACTGCCAGAATTGAACGCGCTTTCTCAGCTATGAAGATTGTGAAGACTAGAATATGTAACAAAATGGATGATGAAAAATTTGTAGATGCTAGTTTAGATTCAATTCTTGATTATTTTAGAAATCTAAAAGAGCAACGTGTTAGATTATAAGATTAAAAAAACTTATTATTCTCTCTTTTATGAATTTTATATTTGTATTGTATTTTAACACATTATTGGATATGATCTACTATTTAGTATGATAGTTTTATTTGTTTAGACCTTAGACATCTAGTACCCCCATCTTTAAAATCTTGACTGCACCACTAGCTCTTATTTACACATATATGTGTGTACACACACACACATACACACACATTAAATTTTAATTTATTTTCAAACTAAGAGAGGTAAAATTAGTAAATTGTAAATACTTAAATTTAATTTTTCACATATTTTTCATTATTTTATTCCTCTTATTTTTCAAAATTTGTTTGTAATTTACCTCTATTATTTTTTCCGGATGAACTCTACTACCTTTTTTAATTTGTTGAACTATTAGACAAAAATGTTAAAATGAAGACTTGTTTACTTATACTTTTTAATTTCTTTTTTATATATTGATAACATGTTACGTCTTATGTATGACTTTAGACTTTTGATTTAAATATTGGAATTTTCAATATGTTGATATGTTGTATGTATAATTTGGTATACACACACACACATACTGGTACATCAAAGATGATATAATACAGTACTGGTACTGTACCATATCATTAAAAAAATGATACACTATCTGGCACAAGATTTAAAACCTTGGTTTGGATGCTTGTAATTAAACCACTCAATAGAATCCCAGCTTCACAACTAAGTAGGTTGTTTTATATTTCTGGGCTAGATATTTACTTCTAGATTTCCTTTTATCTCTTGCCACTATATGTGTCTTTGTATCTTGTCTTCTTCAATCACTTTCTCAAAAAAAGTAGGTTGGAAATTTTAAGATTTTTATTTTAAATTGTTAGTATTGTGCCCAAAAAGCCAATCATGAGATGATTGTATTTTTTGCACATTGAGTCATGATATTTTATTAAGGCATTAATCCAGCAATTATGTTTGTTGTTTTGTTTCTGCGTAACGTAATAAACATAATTGTAACCCTAGAATAATGATATTTTCAAACATCCCTAGTCTAGTATTATTATGGAGCGGGTTGCAATAATATATAACGACTAGCATATGTGGAGACTAATATGAGATATGTAGTCTACATATGGGTACAAGTTAGAGAACTTGTGTACTAGACTGACCCACCATGAGAACACTACATGGATCGTTATATGAGTGTCATAAGTGATTCTCATAGTAATCATGGTATATGTAGTCCTTTGACCTAAGATCATCAAGGTTCCCTACAAGTGAGTCACATACTTTGATATTTTCCTTTGTTGCTCGTAACTTAGTGAACTTGAAGGAGGTCATTGGGTATGTCACATATCATGCAGAGGGATTTGTATGATCAAGGCGGGATTTGTCCCTCCTATGTAACGGGAATGATATCTTCGGGCCCTTTGATAGAGTGAGACTTAGAAAATGCATGGCCATGCTCGGATGAATTGATATACGATATCAATGTCATCAGTTTAAGTTGGTCTACTCGGTAATCAAGAAACCAAAGATTAGGCTATACGAGAGTGACACATTCCATGTCTCGTGCTTAGTCTTGATATCTTGGACAAAGGGACAATAGCATATATCAGTGATGATCATAAAGGTTTAGTCGAATCATCGACAATCTTGTCACTTAGGTAGCAATGATGTGTTGCTAGACACCGCTCATTGCTTATGATCATAAATGTGATTTATGATCATTGCCCACGTGGTAAGAGCCTATTGGGTCGCACACATAGAGCTATTTGGATCATTAGAGTGCATGGGCTAATAATTTGGGTTTTGGTTTCACTTTAATTTCATATTAATAATGGGCCCAATAGTTGAGCCATTATTAAGCCCAAAATTAAAGCCTAATTGGTTTAGGGCTTTGAAACCCATTAGGCCTGGAAGTTGAGTCTCACTATAAATACAACTTTTAGTGAGAAATTCACAGGTCTCCTTACCCTAGCCTCACAAAAAGGACAACCACACTCTTCTCTTACAATTCCTTGGAGGATGCAAGCTAGCACTGCGAGCGCAAGAGAAACGCATCTATCGGAACGTGATGGAAGCGTGGTGATCCCGAGACGCTCGTGTGGATACCATAGAGAGCTTGAACACGTCAACTGTTCAGGTTTTGTGATTCGACTCTACAGTTGAGTGAGAGATCTCAACCGAACATTAGGTATGAAAATTTTTGAACACCTGGTTTACCCCGTTTCACTTGGATCCTGGAGGGTTTCGGTTAAATTCCGCTGCGCTGTTTGGCTCCCGAAACCCAACAGTGGTATCAGAGCTACTGGTGAAACCCTAAATCAGGATTGAATGTTGAATCGCATGATGTTATGTGTTCAGTTACTTTCATCCATGATTAATTAGATTAATTCATGATGCATGAAAGCGGAACTCGTAATGAACATATGACATAGCTGAAGAAATGACACTAATTGGTTAATGAGATTAACGGAACTCATAATGAACATATGACATAGATGAAGAAACAACACTAATTGGTTAATGAGATTAACCCAAAATTGATAGGTATGAGATATCTATATAGATTAGGATTCTTGCAATAGTTGCAAAAACCCTAGCTTGGTTCATATTCGACCTGTTCGGGTATCGAAAGTAAGGTATTTCTGGTGGCATGAATGGAGGAGTCTCGGGTGCCTACTTGCTCGAAATAGAAGATCTCTTGCAAAGCAATTCTAAGACAATTTTTTGCACCGGGGGGGCACTGCCCCCCTCGTAACCCCTCACAAGGGCGGCCCCCATTGACCCCGTCCACTAACCAGTCAGCGGAACCACCGCCCACTGACCCGCCAGTGGGACCTCCGTATGCGAAGCGCCACATAAAAAAAATGGTTAATCAACTCACGAAAATTGGCATGCATTTGCTAAATGAGATTTGGCATGTTATGCTGATTGATGGTTGAAGCATGGTGCATGGTTATAGTCCTTGATTGGTTGTACTTGTAAATACGGCCTACGAGTCGTGCCTTCTCTTGTTACTCTCATTGTACATTCTCTTCTCACATTACTCCCCTCAAATATAACTCGAGGTTTTTATTATTGATGTAATGGTACATTATAGGATCATCCAAGGTGGTATGTCCAAGGAGGTGACAACAAAAGGGGCAACCAACAAAGGAAGAGAAGGAGCTTGTGAAGACCCTTTTCTTTTCTTAGGCTTTTATGATATTCTCATTGGCTTGAGAATATCGCATAGTTTGGGGTATAACCATGTCACGTTTACTTTCTTGTAAGCATGAGATGCATGTTTTATATTTGTATGTGATGCATGTATAAGACAACCTGAGATAAAAAATTGGTGAGATCAAAAGAAAAATCCCTCAAACAAATATAAAGTCATTAAATGTGATGCCTTCCAAATGTTGGCACTTGTCAAGACTTTGATTAACATTAGGTGGGTTTGCCAAAGCAAAGCACCTATGTTCATCTTGGTAAGGCGTGATGGGATAATAGTGATATCCAAATTGCTAACTTTGGGTCCGACTTAACTAAGTCATTAGAGACTTAGAGGCATAGAGTTGGGCTTAAGTTCATGAGATGAGCTTGGACAAGTGTTGTTCACCCAACTATCCAAGAGTTGCATAAGATGCAATTGGCAGGGAGTTGCCCAACTAAATAGCTGTAACTTGAGAGAAAAGCCAAAGTTGACTCAAGTTGTGGTCAAATATGGATCTTGGGCCACTAGAATACCTTAGCGCCAAGGTGTTCCGAAATAATATCGAGGGTTATTAGTTTGAGGAAAATAGTGGGAGTATCGTTTAATAAAAGTCCTTATTAAATGAATTAAAATACATGGCTCTTACCACTGCATATTTACTGTTGTAGATAACCATGGCACAAAACACATCGACACTTTCCTTGCGATCGATCCTTGAGAAGGAAAAACTGAATGGGACCAACTTTCTCAAATGGTACCGAAACTTGAGGATAGTCCTCAAACAAGAGAGAAAAGCTTATGTCCTAGAGCAGCCCATTCCGAATGAGCCTGCTACCACTACTCCAAGAGCTGAAAGGGATGCTCACAAGAGGCATTTTGATGATGCTTTGGATGTTGCATGCCTCATGCTTATTACCATGGAATCTGACCTTCAGAAGCAACATGAGAACATGGGGGCGTTCGATATGATCGAACATCTCAAAATGCTTTTCCAAGAGCAAGCTAGGCATAAGATGTTTGAGCCCTCTAAGGCATTGTTTCAGTGCAAGATGTCTGAGGGAAATCCCGTGGGTCCTCATGTGCTCAATATGATTGTGTACATTGAGAATCTTGACAGTTTGGGATTTGCTCTTCAGAAAGAGTTAGCTATTGATGTAGTCTTGCAATCGTTGCTTGAAAGCTACAGTCAGTTCGTCATGAACTATAACATGAACAACCTTGACAAATCTCTTCCTGAATTGTTCAACATGTTGAAAACTGCTGAGAAAAACCTTAAGAAGGCTAAGCCCATTTTGATGGTTCAAAAGGGCAAGGGAAAAATAAAAACCAACAAGAAGAACGATAAAGCTAATGGAAAGTCCAATGCCAATTCTTCTTCAGCTGCACTGAAACCAAAGGGTGGTGTGGCAAAGGAAGGGGAGTGCTTCCATTGTAAGCAACTTGGACACTGGAAGTGCAACTGCAAGCTCTATCTTGAAGAACTTGCTAAGGAAAAGGGAAGTAAGACTTCCACTTCAGGTATTTTTGTTATAGAGGCTAACTTTTCTACTTCCTCATCTTGGGTATTGGATACTTGATGTGGATCTCACATTTGTGCAAATGTGCAGGATCTAAGTAGAAGTAGAAGGTTGGCCTGAGGTGAAGTGGACCTACGTGTTGGAAATGGAGCAAGGGTTGCTGCCTTAGCCGTAGGGACTTATGTTCTCACTTTACCTAGTGGATTAGTTTTAGAATTAGACAACTGCTACTTTGTGCCTACTATTAGTAGAAATTTGATTTCTGTTTCTTGTTTGGACAAGAAATGTTTTTCATTTATAATAAAGGACAAATGTTGTTCTATTCATTTGAATGAAATCTTTTATGGCAGTGCTCAACTTAGCAATGGGTTGTATGTTCTAGACCTCGAAGATCCAATCTATAATGTGAATACCAAGAAGGTCAGATTAAATGATTCGAACCCGACCTATCTCTGGCACTATCGCTTGGGCCATATAAACGAGACCCGCATATCCAAGCTCCATAAGGATGGACTTTTGGACTCATTTGATTTTGAATCATATGAGACATGTGAGTCATGTTTGTTGGGCAAGATGACTAAAGGCCCATTCACAGGGCAAAGTAAAAGGGCTAATGACTTACTAGGACTCATACATAGTGATGTATGTGGCCCTATGTCTACACATGCTAGAAGAGGTTTCCAATGCTTCATTACTTTCATTGATGACTTCAGCAGATATGGCTTTGTGTATCTTATAAGACACAAGTCAGAATCCTTTGAAAAGTTCAAAGAATTCAAGAATGAAGTAGAGAATAAACTCGGGAAGAGCATCAAAGTGCTTCGATCAGATCGGGGTGGAAAGTACTTGGATCGAGAATTCCTTGACTATCTGAAGGAGTGTGGTATATTATCACAACTCACTCCACCAAGTACACCTCAATGGAATGGTGTATCTGAAAGGAGAAATCGAACTCTGTTAGACATGGTTCACTTTATGATGAGTCAAGCTGACCTTCCAAATTCCTTTTGGGGACATGCTCTAGAGACAGCCGCTTTTACACTAAACCGAGTTCCATCTAAATCGGTCCAAAAGACACCATATGAGATATGGAGTGGGAGGCGTCCCAATTTGTCTTTTATGAAGATTTGGGGCTGTGACACTTATGTGAAACATCAATCCTCTGACAAACTAGGGCCCAAATCTTAAAAATTCCTTTTTGTTGGGTATCCCATAGAAACAAATGGTTACTATTTCTACAATCCTTAGGAGCAAAAAGTGTTTGTTGCTCAAACTGGTGTCTTTTTAGAGAAAGAGTTTATCTCTAAAGGAACTAGTGGGAGGAAAGTAGAACTTGAAGAAATTCAAGAACAACAAGGAGACACCGAACCTGAAATGGAACCTGAACAGATACCACAAGATGTTGTGGTTCAGGAGTCTGTTCCTGTAGCACAGAGCTCACGTAGGTCTGGTAGGATTTGGTGTGAGCCCGAGAGATATGGATTTCTCGTGACTCACACTGGTGATGTGATGCTCATGGATCAAGATGAGCCCACAACCTACCAACAAGCTATGTCGGGGCCTGACTCTAAGAAGTGGCTAGTGGCCATGAAATCCGAGATGGAATCCATGTATAAAAACCAAGTATGGACTTTGGTTGACCCACCTGAAGGGGTAAAACCCATAGGGTGCAAATGGGTTTTTAAGAAGAAAACTGACATGGATGGTAATGTGATTACCTTTAAAGGATGATTGGTTGCAAAAGGTTTCAAACAAATTCATGGTACTGACTATAATGAAACTTTTTCACCAGTTGCTATGCTTAAATCCATCCGAATTTTGTTCGTTATTGCTGTATACTATGATTATAAGATATGGCAAATGGATGTCAAAACTGCATTCCTAAATGGAAAGCTACTTGAGGATGTGTACATGACACAACCTGAGGGTTTTGTCACTCCTGAAAATGCCAATAAAGTGTGCAAGTTGCAAAGGTCCATTTATGGACTAAAGCAAGCTTCTCGAAGTTGGAATCTTCGTTTTGATGATGCAATCAAAGAGTTTGGTTTTATCAAAAATGAAGATGAACCTTGTGTCTACAAAAAGGTTAGTGGGAGCGCTATTGTCTTCTTGGTGTTGCATGTAGATGACATACTACTCATCGGGAATGACATTCCTGAGCTACAGTCTATGAAGACTTGGCTGGGGAAATGTTTCTCTATGAAGGACTTGAGTGAAGCAGCCTATGTGTTAGGCATTAGGATCTATAGAGATAGATCTAGAAAGCTTCTTGGCCTAAGTTAAAGTACATATATTGACAAGGTGCTAAAGAGGTTTAGTATGCAAGATTCCAAGAAAGGATTATTGCCCATGTCACATGGTATAACTCTTTCTAGATCTCAGTGTCCGAGTACACCTGAGGAGAGAGGGTGAATGAGTAAGATTCCATATGCCTCAGCAATTGGATTTATCATGTATGCCATGATATGTACTCGTCCCGATGTCTTATATGCCTTGATCATGACGAGTAGGTACGAATCGAACCCGGTGAGAGTCATTGGACAGCTGTTAAGAACATCCTTAAGTACTTACGAAGGACTAAGGATGCATTCTTGGTCTTTGGAGGTGAAAATGAGCCCGTTGTAAGGGGTTACACCAATGCAAGCTTCCAATCCGATAAGGATGATTTTAGATCGCAATCTGGTTATGTATTTTGTATTTGTGGTGGTGTTGTGAGCTGGAAGAGTTCAAAGCAAGAGACAGTAACTGACTTTACAATAGAATCTAAGTACATTGCCGCCTCTGATGCTGCAAAAGAAGCAGTTTGGATCAAGAAGTTCATCACTGAACTTGGAGTGGTTCCAAGCATTGCCGACCTGATAGAGCTCTATTGTGACAACAATGGAGCAATCGCATAGGCTAAGGAACCTCGATCTCACCAACAATCCAAACACATTCTCCGACACTATCATCTTATCAGGGGGATCATCGAGAGGGGTGATGTAAGGATATGCAGGACTTCGACAGACAGCAACATTGCTGATCCGCTGACAAAGCCCTTTACACAGCAGAAGCATGATAGCCATTCTAGGTCCATCGGTATTAGATACATGGATGATTGGTTTTTAGTGCAAGTGGGAGATTGTTAGTATTGTGCCCAAAAACCCAATCATGAGATGATTGTATTTTTTACACATTGAGTCATGATATTTTATTAAGGCATTAATCCAGCAATTATGTTTGTTGTTCTATTTCTGCGTAACGTAATAAACATAATTGTAACCCTAAAATAATGATATTCTTAAATGTCCCTAGTCTAGTATTATTGTGGAGCGGGTTGCAATAATACATAACGACTAGCATATGTAGAGACTAATATGAGATATATAGTCTACATATGGGTACAAGTTGGAGAACTTGTGTACTCGACCGACCCACCATGAGAACACTACATGGATCGTTATATGAGTGTCATAAATGATTCTCATAGTGATCATGGTATATGTAGTCATTTGACCTAAGATCATCAAGGTTCCCTATAGGTGAGTCACATACTTTGATACTTTCCTTTGTTGCTCGTAACTGAGTGAACTTGAAGGAGGTCATTGGGTATGTCACATATCATGCGGAGGGATTTGTACGATCAAGGCGGGATTTGTCCCTCCTATGTAACGGGAGTGATATCTTCGGGCCCTTTGATAGGTGAGACTTAGAAAATGCATGGCTATGCTCGGATGAATTGATATACGATATCAATGTCATCAGTTTAAGTTGGTCTACTCGGTAATCAAGAAACCAAAGATTAGGCTATACGAGAGTGACACATTCCATGTCTCGTGCTTAGTCTTGATATCTTGGACAAAGGGACAATAGCATATATCGGTGATGATCATAAAGGTTTAGTCGAATCATCGACAATTTTGTCACTTGGGTAGCAATGATGTGTTGCTAGACACCGCTCATTGCTTATGATCATAAATGTGATTTATGATCATTGCCAATGTGGTAAGAGCCTATTGGGTCGCACACATAAAGCTATTTGGATCATTAGAGTGCATGGGCTAATAATTTGGGTTTTGGTTTCACTTTAATTTTGTATTAATAATGGGCCCAATAGTTGAGCCATTATTAAGCCTGAAATTAAAGCCTAATTGAATTAGGGCTTTGAAACCCATTAGGCCTGGAAATTGAGTCTCACTATAAATACAACTTTTAGTGAGAAATTCACAGGTCTCCTTACCTTAGCCTCCTAAAAAGGACAGCCGCACTCTTCTCTTACAATTCCTTGGAGGACGCAAGCTATCACTGCGAGCGCAAGAAAAACGCATCTGCCGGGATGTGGTGGAAGTGTGGTGATCCCGAGAGGCTCGTGTGGATACCATAGAGAGCTTGAACACGTCAACTGTTTAGGTTTTGTGATTCGACTCTACAGTTGAGTGAGAGATCTCAACCCAAAATTAGGTATGAAAATTTTTGAATACTCGGTTTACCCCGTTTCACTTGGATCCTGGAGGGTTTCGGTTAAATTCCACTGCGTTGTTTGGCTCCCGAAAGCCAACATAAATTTGGTTGGAAATTTTAAGATTTTTGTTTTAAATTTTTTATTTCTATTTTTCTTAAATTGAAATGTTCCTTTTGGCTTTTGAGAATCCATGAATAATTTTATGACTGATGATACATGATAATTATGGTATTTGGAGCTCTACAAGCATTTGCCTAGTCATTCAATTGTACCCTTGAGGTGTCCTTATCTTCTCTTGCTGAAATATCCAAAATGTAGTAACTTCTACAATATTCTTGCGTAATTAGTAACTTTTAATTGTTTAATGGTCTGATTTTAATCGTCATGTAAAGTATTAGATTGTTTAGGGAATTGGTTTCGAAAATTGGTGAATTAAGGCTTGGGTTAAAAAGAAGCTTTGTTGTCAGCTTAACATTATTCTTGCATCTTTTATCCTTCATTGGAAATAGAATTCAAATAGTAGAGCTAGGTATGTTCCATGTCTTTAAGTCTGAGTGATAGGTATATAACTACAGTTCTTGAGACCGATTTTATGTGGGCTGATTATCTTATTATCTTATAGATACATTTAAATTGTTAGAGCATTTTTACATCACCTAAGAAAATGGTGGCGGTAGGAGGAGGAGGAAACACAAGAAGAAGTAACATGGAGCCATATCCTGAGGTGTTATCAATGTTTAAATTGAATAAAATTCATAATTTCATTATTTATAAAGATTAAAGCTAATAAAGCTAACTCAATTCCCATAATTAACAATAGTGTATGCAAAAAACAATATACTTGTCATTCATTAGTGTTTGACACCCAATAAAATGGTAACTTGATCATTTATTTGATGAACAAGTAATTCTGGATATATTCCAAGTAATGTGCAAGCCTTTTGAACTCTGTACAATTTTTTTCTTGCATTTTCTCTTAATAAGGCTGGGTATGTTTTTGGTTGGGTGTGCTAGGCATAGGCAATAGTGCAACACCAAGGGTATGTGCAAAAGCCCAGGTAGCAAGCATATTGTCAAAATTATTAGGACTAATGTGTCATGGCATTGCTTTGTCTCTACTTGAGCTTCACTTGTCATCTTTTTGTATGTCATGTAGGTTTAAGTGAAGTTAATCTTTCCTTTGATTTGAAGCAATTTGGTGAAGAATGGAAGAACTTATGATGGATTGAACAAGTTGTCAATGTTCAACAACTTCAATAGTAACATTGGAAAATAGAGGTAAAATCTTTCTTTATCTTAAAAGATTTTCTCTGGTTTTGTTTAGGACTTTTAGGGTAGATAAGTTGGTTGCTTTTTAGATTTTGAATGAATTTTTATGTTTTATTTTCTTGTTATATATGTTGATGGGAAGTTTTAAAGTTGGGGCTTCTTGACAAAGAAGTCACATTACATATGTAGTACACGTATGTAGCACTAATATTTTAATTTTCTTCTATTTTTCAAATGAATGAATTTGAAGAGATATCAACAAAGAATTTGAAGTGGAAACTTTGGCTAAAATTCTATTTCTAGTGCTACGTTTGGTACAATATAGTTTTCCTTTAGCACTCGTTATGACTCATATGACAATCATTTGTATACTTATTTTATTACTTATTTTATTGAAGGATCTTGTTTATTACATAAATGATGACATTATTGTATGGTAAATTTTTCCTTAATTATAATCCGTATTATGGACATGGGTGCATAGTAATAATAATAATAATAACAACAACAACAACAATTTTTGCATGTTGAAGTTTAGATCGGTGCCTATTTTCATTTAAAAAGCTAAGACATGACCTCATTTACGTTTTCAATTTAGTTAGCTTAGATTTAGGTTTTTTATTTATTAATAAATTTATAGATTTTTCATTGTGATGGATGGAAATGTAATAATAACATATCAATGGATAACAATGAAAATCATGAATTTTTTAGGTATTAAAAAATAAATATTTATAAATATTTAATAATTTTATAAAAATTATATTTTTAATGAATTATTACATATACATAATATTGGATTTTCAATGAAATTTATTATTAATAAAAAATATAAAAAAATCATTTTGGATTAAGTTGTCTTAAGTTAAAACAAATTGGCTATCAATTTTTATAATATATTTTATAGTTGTTTTGTATATTTTCTTGGAATAAAAAATAATTTAAATTTTCCAATAATTGTGTAAAAACTACCAACAAACTGAAGTTATTTAAGTATATTTTTCTAGTAAAAATTCTCAAAGTATTCTTTTTTGAAGAATTCTAAAAGTACTTACTTTTTTAATCCTTAAAGTAAGACTCCCCAAATATATATATCAAGTCTTTATATGTAGGAAATTTATAAAATGTCCCCAAAAATACATACATGCTAGAACTTTTCAAAAATTAAACAAATATTTGTCAAATTGTCGATTCCCAATCTCCAAACATTTACAAAATCAATTATATGTCAGTTATGGTAAAAATTAAAAAATAGAGGTAAAATCTCTATTTATCTTAAATGATTTTCTCTGGTTTTGTTTAGGATTTTTAAGGTAGATAAATTGGTGCTTTTTAGATTTTGAATGAAGTTTTATATTTTATTCTCTTGTTCTATATGTTGATGGGAAGTTTTAAAGTTGAGGCCTCTGGACAAAGAAGTCACATTACGTATGTAGTACTGATGTTTAAATTTTCTTCTCTTTTTCAAATGAGTGAATTTGAAAAGATGTCAACAAAGAATTTGAAGTGAAAGTTTTGGCTACAAATTCTATTTCTAGTGCTAGGTTTGGTACAAGATAGTTTTCCTTTATGACTAGTTATTAGTCATATGATAATCATTTATATACTTATATGGTAAATTTTTCTCTAATGATAAAATCTGTATTATGGACATGTGTGCATAATAATAATAATAATAATAATAATTTTTACATGTTGAAGTTTAGATTGGTGCCTATTTTCATTTAATAAGCTGAGACATGACCTCACTTAAGTTTTAAATTTAGTTAGGTTAGATTTAATTTTTTTATTTTTTAATAAATTTATAAGTTTTCATTATCATCGATGGAAATGTAATAATAACATATTGATGGATAGCAACAAAAATCATGAAAATGCTTTCCTAAGATTTACAAACATATGCCTTCCCCTGTATTCTTTTTAATGAATTTTTTAGGCATTAAAAAAAGAAAAATTTATAAAGATTTAATAATATTGTAAAAATTATATTTTCAATGAATTATTACACATACATAATATTAACTTTCAAATGAAATATAATCTAATTATATATATATAAAGTAGGACATATCTAAAGGAGAATATGGTCTTTTCTTTAATTTGGGTTCTATGAGAATGACACGTGGCAATTTTTCTTTTAAACTCCAGTCCCCCAAAAAATGTTAAAAAGACATTGTCGTTGATACCCTTAGCAAAACTGATGGAAATTTTAATAGTGTTACGGCGTTTTAATGAAACGGTATGTTTCATCTCCTTTTAAGTTTAGGAGGTTTAATTTTTATGTGTCTAATTCATTCCTTTCATCTCCTTTTAAGTTTAGGAGGTTTAATTTTTATGTGTCTAATTCATTCCTTTCTTTTTCTTATTTTTCATAATATAATTTTTTTTCTCCTTCAAAATAGGTACTCACAAGTTACAGTCATGTAAACCCTATTCTATCTCTTACTTCCCAGCTTCTTTCTCACTTCGTCGTCTTGTACAGAAACTAAAACCGAAAGGCCACCATGGGAAAGGTTGATCCAACTTTCATCCAATCCACAGAACACAAACCAAATTTATCCAAGACCCTCGAAGTAGAAGACGAAGTCCCGTTGATAAACCTCTCATCCCCGCCGAAACAACTTGCCCTCTAGATATGAGACACGTGCCAGAAAAGGGGTTTTCTCAGGTAGTCAATCATGGCATCCTGACGGATTTACTAGAGAGGATTTGAACGACAGCGAAAGAGTTTTTCGAGCAGCTGGTTGAGGAGAAGAGGAGGGTGAAGAGAGATGCAGTGAATGCCATGGGGTATCACAATGGCAAGCACCCCTAAAAACATAAGGGGCTGGAAAGAGGTCTTTGGCTTCTTGCTCTAGGATCTGACGCCTCTCCTTGCTCTTCCTTTCGACATCCATGTCCTTTGAATTCAGAACAATTAGTGGCCTCACTGTCGCCTTATATCTACCTCAGTTGTCTGAAGAAATCGATGAAGAATAGAGGAAATTGAAATCAGTGTCTCAGCACCAAACAAATTGAGAAGAAAATAGAGTTAGGCATATACAGAGAAAGGAAGCAGGGAGATGATTTGTGTGATTGAGTTTATGGATCAACTTTAGTTTTGTCTCTCTCATATGTTTGGTCTATTTCTCACAACGTCAACACCGGGATGAAGAAGAAGTTGGCTGCTACAATCAGAGCTTGGTTCAAGAATAAACCACCAAGCTCGGTAATATTCCTAAAGAAAATATATTATTTTTTTCGTATCAAAGTTTCTTTGGTTTTAGTAAATTAGAATTCGGTTTATAATGATTTTTGTTGGACCTTTTTTTTCTTTTGTATTTCTTTTTTTGTTTTCTTGGAGGCCATTCTTTCTTCTGATTTCTATGCTCTTGAGCTTCTTCAATGCAGGTGAGTACTATCTTTTTTCAAAAACTCTAAGCTGTTCACAAGTACTTTTCCAAATCTATTTTTTTCATCAGGATTAATTTCATTTGCTTTGCTTAAAGCATCATTCCTTTGTTTTTTTCTTTTTTTTTGCTATTCTGTTAATTTATTGAACCCATGGGTTTATTTTATTGATATATGCATACGATTTTGTTTGTTGGTGGTAAGTTTGTTGAAGCCGATTAAAAAGACCATGAAATATATATATATATATATATTCTCTCATTCAATTCAAATAAACAGGAATGTTTTCATTTTAGTTGTTACTAAGTATTTAGTTGGTGATGATCTTATTTTGTTAGTGCATGCTCATAATCAGCTCAAATTTATTTATATTCAATTTGATCTACTGCAATACTTAAGACTTGTAGAGGAAAGCAAACTAGATAAACTACAATCCCTTGGCTATGAACTTGTGTGCTCATTTTGAGATTGATCTGGTAAATGCAGAATTGCTTCACGGATTATTCTTTTGTTTGAATAAAAATCATGATTTTATATTTTAGTCCTATCTAGAAATTCGTTGAGCACTAATTAATTTACAAGTAATTGGTCATTTTTTTTAGTTCAAATGGTTTAGAAGTAAGTGGGGTGATAAGACAATGATATTGGAATTATTATTGTGTTCAATCAATTCCCCAAAATTTCAGTCTGGTCACTAAAGCTTGTACAATTTTCTTCATAGTCACAATTTCCAACCACAATAAAGTTTTGAATCATTTGGTTCTTGCTCCAACAAATGATTATGGTAAACAATAAATCACTATACACCATGCTTGTCAAACAGAAGGTTTGTCAGTGTTTGCCTTCAACATTCGGTTCTTGATCATGGTGATTTTGTTAGAGTATATTGTTTTAGTTTCTTTCTTATAGAAGTGTCAATTATCCTTTGGGTATATGATGCATAATTGTACTGTAATGCTAGCAAACTTTCTCATCTGTACCATGAATCTTGAAAGAAAATAAGAAAAATAACAAAGGAAATTTTATTAAAATAGGAAATTTTATAATGTTGAACTATCTGGTGCTTTTGTCTTTCCAGAAGTTGCATATAAGTGGTTATATTCTTGCTTTGCTGAATGACCATACTACAAGTGTTTCATCTTTAAATTGTTAATGGTTTATTAGTTTATGCATTAGATGGCAATTTTTTATAAGTGTTGGTTAATATGTAGCATTGTGTTAGCTAGCAATAAGTATTGAGTTTTGTGCGCACCATTAGCTATGCATTGGGTTCTCTCATGTACTTAAGGCTTTCTGTTTGTCAATCTGATCTTTTTTCACTTTTCTTTCCCTGTGTTTGGATTTGTATTTGTTATTCCCTAGACCTATAAGAATTTAGAAATTTGGTGTCTTTTTCTTAGAAAAGTTTATGCTAGACATGTGGCT
Source organism: Aquilaria yunnanensis (assembly GCA_039654915.1). Classification (NCBI taxonomy): domain Eukaryota; kingdom Viridiplantae; phylum Streptophyta; class Magnoliopsida; order Malvales; family Thymelaeaceae; genus Aquilaria; species Aquilaria yunnanensis. The sequence continues at coordinate 73,451,061 of CM077594.1, forward strand.
AATTCCTACTTGCTTCTTCTTCCTTGTCATTTTTTTCAGATTATGTTGATTAGAATGGAGATTGAAGCTGCCTATAACATCCTCATATTTGTACACCGAGGCCAATTCGGGAATCAACTTTGCAAGTTGCTGTCACTAAATCAACAGATAATGGCAAGATCATGCTTAAATTAGCTAGAAAAGCAATCTTAAAATGGTGCCCTGGAGCTTGGAAGGAAAATACTTCTCATAGTCTATAAAAATGTGGATGTTAATAAAGCTATAGTCTATAAAAATGTGGATGTTAATAAAGCTATTGATGTCGCAAACTTTGCATTATTATTCAATTAGGTTTTTTATGCTTGCTTGTGGAAATGCTCATCATATTGTTCATTTGTGATCATTTGTTGACCAGAGGGTCATGTACGCTCACTGTTTAGGGGCAATGTTTTGTGTAAGTTTGGTTCTAATGCAGTGTTATGTACATTTCAGCCTTTGGTTATACTGATTTTGTAGCTTAGTGCTAGAACAAATAAGCGTCTGCAGTTTCTTGCTGAAAATGAATGAAGGCAGTTGATTATTTGAGTCAAAACATGAGTTAAAACTGTTGAACACATTTGGAACGTTAATTATCTTCACTATTTAGAGGCTATGTTAATTCATTGGTGAAAAAATCCAAGAATTGAGACCGATAATTATGAATGTCAATTGAGACTACGATGGAAAATTATCTTCAAAATTACATTACCAATTGACTTTTTGTGTAATTTCCATTATGATAATTTTTTAGTTAAATTAAAAGCTAAACTACATTTAATATGGAAAATAAATTCTAATTACTTTATGATCAATTCTAATTACCAATTGGCTTTTCGTGTAATTTAAAGTAATTGACAAAATTATCAGAAAATAATCAATTTGATGAAGACCCTTATGAATTAATTGGTATAATGTGACTTTTGGAGTAATTAAAAACCGAGACTATGCTAGAAAATTATCTTGAACATTAAATTAATAATGGACCTTTGGCGTAATTACCATACGTGTGTGTCAAAGGATCTTTTGAATTAGTATTGATGCCAACTTTAATGAAATATTTTAGGCACAATAAAATATAAAAATGGAAAGTTAATTATAGCAATAAAAGAAGGTCAAACTTTTTTCACTTTATAAAACTCACGCCTGTCTCATTCAGTTTGGTAATTCTATTTCTCCTCTTAGATTTGTATTTTGTTCGGCTACTACTCATGAATTTATATAGTTTAGCACTAACAATTTGTTTTGCTGAAATTGTGTATCAGGTTTTACATCCAAATTACAAGTTTCATTTTACTAAATACAACAACCGTTGAATAACATTGTCGAAGTTTGACCGATGTAGTTGTAAGTCATAATAGTACTAGATGTTAGTCATAATTTTGTTGGTCAAACTTAGCATATATAATATTGAATGTAAAACATGTTTGACAAATCAACAATTAAATATATTTTTAAAAACTAAAGTGTTTGATAAAGTAGTTGTCACCTTATTAGTGTTATTGATAATAAAAAAAATTATGTCCCATATAATTTTATACAAGATTTTAGTTCATTTAGAAAGTTGTTATTGCTTCCTATGAGCATTATGGTCAATTCAGTCAATCTAAGAAGACAAGGAAAGGATATTTCAGTTCTCACAATTATGGGAGAGGGTAATTGAAGGATTTGTTAAATCTCATGGGGTAAAGTGAAGGATTCCTAAACAGAAGAGAATACGTGAAGTTTTTGTTAAATGTTAGGGTTTTTTTTATAATTTCCCAAAAAAATTTCCCTAAATCTGGTTATAGTCCTTATAAAAACAGCAAATCAACAAATTTTGCATTGGAGAAATTCATTAATTTCTAGGAGAAAGTCTAAATGTCCTATGTTTCTTAAAAAGCTAATTTCACAACTAGAGACGTAATACATTAACAAGACTTTACAATATATTATCATCTATTTTTGTATGGATTGACATCACTCTAGGAATTATAAACTTCCATTTCTAATTACTTATTTTGCACCTAGAAGATTTTATAAGAATTTCAATAACGTTAAGGAATTATTCATCCTTTTCATTTGGCCTTTTTTTAATCTCATGGCAATGCCGGGTATATAAACTAGTTGATTCTTAATAAAAAAAATGTAAAAATAAAAATAATTCATTTTGGATTAAGTTATCTTAAGTTAAAATAAATTGGCTATCAGTTTTTATAATATATTTTATAGTTGTTTTGTATATTTACTTGGAAGACAAAAATAATTTAAATTGTCCAATAACTATGTAAAAACTACCAACAAACTGAAATTACTTAAATATATTTTTCTAGTAAAAATTCTCAAAGTATTCTTTTTCAAAGAATTCTCAAAGTACTTACTTTTTGAATCCTTAAAGTAAGACTCCTCAAATATATATCAAGTCTTTATATGTAGGAAATTTATGAAAATGTTCCTAAAAGTACATACATGCTGGAATTTTTCAAAAATTAAACAAATATTTGTCAAATTGTTAATCCTCCATCTCCAAACATTTACAAAATCAATTATATGTCAATTATAGTAAAAATTAAAATAATTGAAAAAAACTCTAAACCTTGTAGTAACCTTAACGATATCCCAAAACCTAACCATAACCCTAATCACTAATCCTAAACCATAAACCTCGCACAAACCCTAACCTTAATCCTAACTCATAAAGCTAACCCTAATCCTAATTCCTAAGCCTAACACTAACCATAATCCGTAACCCTAACCCTTAAGCCTAACACTAATCCTAATTTATAACCTTAAACCCTAGACCCTAACTAACCCTGACCCCAAAGCTAAACCTAAACCCTAAATCCTAACTCAAAACCTAAGCTTGACCCTAACAGTAACACTAAACGTAGCACTAACACTAACCCTAACCCTAACACTGACCCTAAATCCTATATTAAGATTAGATATTCCAATAATAATGTGCTTAAGAGATGCAATGCATCTAAATTTGAAAACTCTTAGTTAGCTATGGCTAAGTCAAACCTTGCAAATGGTCCAGTTTATTTTAATTGTTTTCCAAACTTTTCAATATCAATTTTTGATCCAAATGTTTTAGAAACCTTAATGCTAATTGTTAAAACTAAAAATATGGATGTTGCTACTAATAAAAAATCAATTTGTATAATTTACAAAGTTTATTACAAAGTTATGTCCACTGTAGTAGATCCAAAAGCTAAGATCTTTTTGATTAAAGATGAAACAATTATTTTTGAAGCTAACTCTCAAAATACTTTTGTTCATACTCCTAAAAAAACTCAAATGGAATGAAATTTCAAAATCAAGGAGGTGGAATTTAGATAATATAGTCTCACATCAACCCTCGGAAAACATGTCTCAAAAAGCATCAATTTTTGAACAAGTTGGTAGATTTGTAAACATTGAATTTTTCAAACTATTTTCCTTAAACAAGATTTGGCCAGTTTCAAAATTCTAGAGCATCAACTAGTAGTTCAAGAAGAAGTATTGAAATAGAAAGAATAGAAAGGCAAAGAAATTTACTTTGTAGGTCTTCAAGTTTACCCTGAAACCCTGAAAATTATCTTAATCCAATTGTTCGAAATTTTAATACTCATGTAAAAATACCTAGACAAAATATTTTTCCTCAAGAGTCGGAATCTCAAAATAATAGGCAAACTCCAGCGGATTTATTACAAGTTGATTTCTCAAATAGAATACCACAAGGAATTCATAATATATTCCAAAATCTTCTAATGAACAACAAAACAATTAGAATAATCAAGAAAAAACAGAGAAATAATCTACCACAAATATCTCCAACACCAACACAAATGAATTTTCACTCTGTAATCAACATAATTACTTATTTTGAAATTGATAAAAAAGCCCTAAAACAAGATTAGTTTGATTAGGATAATGATGAAAAAAGAGAATGGTTTTTAAACAATTTTGAAAGTCCTGAACACATTAAAATAAAAGAATTTTGGTATGAAAATATAAGATCTTTAAAAACTAATATTCCATTTTTCACATGGTTTCTAATTTGTTGTTCAAACAATGAAATTAATTTTTCCATTTTCAGAATTAAATCCAATTAATAAAACTACTAGAATTTGGACTTCTTGTGATAATAAAGAGATTATCTCTGTTCTTCCTCCAGAAGAATCTTTTGTGCTTAAAAATCAAGATACATTAGTAATAGCTAGCCCTTTTAAACAAAATTATGTAACAATAGAAGAAGAACTTGCACAAAAAAAAAACATCAATAATATAAAGTGTCAAAATAATTATACAAACCAATTTTCAATTACAATAGTAGACTAACTAAATAGAGTCGAATCAACAGTTAATGACATAAGAACTCTATATATGAAAAATATCAAATGTCAAAATATGTTTACGAATCAATCTTTAATTTCTATATCAAATCAAGTAGAAAAAATCGAGTTTGAAATAAAAAATATTAAGCCTTCGAATAATACTTCAACCCCCATTTAGAACAAAGTAAATATGATTAACTCAACAAATAAATTTAAACTATATCAACCTTTATCCAAACCATTTGAATTGGATAAAGATATAAAATTAAGTAATAATAATAATTTACTAAATGATATTAAAAAAAATTAAAAATTTTAAATCTTCAAGACCAACCTTTAACTTCAAATATAAATATGATATTAGAAAATAGTATAAATTTAATTGAGGAACAATTTTAAAATGAACCAGACTTAATTAACAAAATTAAAGGAATAAATGTCAAATGAATACATGTAACAAAGAATTATTATCCAAGACCGACTCCACCATATTTACAATATAAAGAACCTATGTTAATTAAGTTGTCTACAATGGAAATGGAGTAATAAAATGGAATATTGAGGGATTTAATGAATATCGAATAATCAGTATACTATAAGAAATGACTATGGCAGTTGCATCATATAAATCTAAAGGTAAAACTGATCCTCAAGCAGCAAAATTATTAGTATTTGGATTTGATAGCCAATTAAAAGGATAGTGGGATTACAACCTAGATGAGAATTGGAAAAATTAAATATTTACTCAAACTAAAGAAACGATTAAAAAGAAAAATGTTCAATGAATTCGAACTAATGTTCCACATGCTGTTAATACCTTAGTACTTCTTATAATCAAAGAATTTAATGAAGATCCTAATCAACTTCAAAATAGAAATACCAAATCATTAATTAATTTAAGATGTCCAAAATTACATCATTTCAGATGGTATAAAGATATATTTTTGATAAAATTATATATGAGAAATGATTGTAGTTTATCAATTTGGAAAGAGAGATTCATTGCTGGACTATTAAAATTATTTGCTAGAAAGGTTAGAACTAGAATAAGAAATGAAAAAAAATCAAAATATGCCTTACAATGAATTAACCTATGGTCAATTAATTAGCTACATTAATTTAGAAAGATTAAGTCTTTGTAATGACGTGAAATTAAAAAAAAAAATTAAAAATGAATATGCACAAGGTAAAAAGGAATTAGAAAGTTTTTGTGCGCAATACGGTGATGAAAAAATAACAACTCCCTATACTAGATAGAAAAAGAAGTTTAAAAAGAATCCAGATATATATATATATATAAAAGATATAAAAGAGAAAAATATTTCAAACTAAATATGATTGCTTTAGATAAAGAATTAATATTTCCATTCACTTTCCCAGTTCAAGAAAAAGTATCAAAATACTCCAAGAGTCATATATTCTGTCACAGGCCTTGAACCTTAATCCAATCTTAGTTATATAGGACCTCAGGAACCTTACACTCATTCAGTGTTAGGCCTATGTAAATTTGTCCTTAGTGGACTTGCTAATTGATTAAATCCTTAATGCAATACTGTTTTATACTATGCCTTACTATGGCTGTAGGTCAATGACCATAAAAATAATATATAATCGATGCAGCTGGCCAGCACTTCAAACATGCATTTATATAAAACATACTATTATGCATTATGAATCCATACAAGCTACTAGGGAACACAACCACTAGCTCCATAGCATTTACCAGAGGCATAACTTCTGCACAAATATATATACATCATACACAAACGTGTTATACATATGCTACACACTGAGAATCTGAGAATCTGATCCCACCTGAGTTACACTGCCAAAAAAGGTCGCTATAGTGTTCAGGTGTTCCATGTTCCTTGCCTCTGTACAATAAAAGTCAGTAAGTTAGTATTCCAATAATTAGAAACCTGTAAGAAAGAAACTTAGCAACAATATACAATATTAATTAACTTTTGCACACCTGGTATTAAAATACTAATAACCAGTTCTTTTATTGGTTATTAGCCCCAGGTCCACCAGTATCTGCACACAAAATATGTAAGGGATGTGAGAACCAAAAGTTCCCAGTAAGAGTTATAACCTACAAGAAAATCAACAATATAGGACCGTGCATATTATCCATAAAGATGTCGATATATGCCTAGTGTACTTGAGCTCAAATTGTAGTGCTAGGAATTCGTATTATTGGCCAATAATTATGGGAGTAGCTAGTTCCCACAATTCCTTTACCCATTTGACCTACAATTGACAAGTCCAACTTGTCCATACAAATACTGCTTTGAAAGCTTCTTAGTATTTTCCAATATCCCTTATTTTATATACATGAGTGAACTATTTGCTTATTTTATGCATGTGTTAGTGTTACCTTTATAAGGTTTCATGAGTGGTTAAGGACACCTCCCCCTCTTAGGTCCATCCAGGTCTTAGCCCATTTTTGTGACCTTAGGTATCGTAGGTTCCTAACCCGTCATACTCACCGTAACTTAGACCATATTAAGGTCTTTTTTGCCTATAGATACAAGTTTACAAATATGCACTTTTACACTTCATATGCACATCATAGTTTAGCCTGTTACTAAACCCAATTATATAAGCTTCTTAATAGTCATCAGTACTCAAATCATATGCTTGTTAAATTTATCAATAATTCGGCCACTTGATATACAAGTATCATAGCCAAATTTATTTAACACATAAGCATATAAATTAAATAACCCTTATCTTAGATAACTTAGTTTGCAAGCTTCGAGCACTTAGCCTTTTTGTCTCGGTTTCAACCCAAACTTAGGTAATCTTTTAGTAGCTTATTCCCAACACCTATATTGATCATTTTAAGCACAATTTATCAATTTTAACACTTGAAAACAGCCCCTGAAACAACCACCAACTGCCCAGAATTTTCTGTCTCCGATTTGCCTATCTTGTAGTTCTTTACACTTTTAATAGTATAAATGCAGCCTAAATCTTGCTCTCTTATTTGTGATGCCTTGTATACTCGTGTATAAGCAAGATTATCATCACCAAAAGCCACCAACATTACTGTAATAATACAGTTTATTTTTTGAAGTAACTACAATTATAGCAGCCATATAATGCACATTCATGGCATTCATTGGTAATTCACTTCCAAATAAATGTTCCTTTGCTTATTAGCCCTCAAAAACTAGTTCATAAACAAGATAACACCCTTGATGAGCTACTAAAATCCCTAGAACAAGAAATTATGGCTGGCTGTAAAAGAATTAAACTACACATAACTCAACACTTACGGTTTCAGCTACATCAAAATTCCAGCCTTAGTTCTCTTGGGTTTTTAGCTCATTTGCATCTCAATTCACATATTACAGCTAGGAAACACATCAACCAATTATTCCAACCATGAGTTCTGCCATAAAAATCGTATGAGTAGTACCAAATATCCAAAGGTGATGAAATCTACACCATAGGAACAAAACTAACCATAGATGAGCTCATGAATGCCTATAAACATGTTGAGCACCTTTGATTTCTCTTAACAATCAAGTCTAACATTAATTCCCAGAATTTACAGACCTAAACTATATCAAAAATAGGGGAAATAATATAACCAAACTTACTCGGACAAAAAGCAAGAAATCCTAGCTTAGGATAGCACAAAACTTGATTTTTCTTCAAACTTGATTAATTGTGCTTGAATTTGATGGATTAAGCTTCTATTTTGTGTTAGCTGTGGTGTTTGGAGAGAAATAGAGGTTTTGGTGGTCTGGAGACGAAGGTGGAAGAAGATGGCCGAGTAATTAGTGGGAGGTCAACTTATGTAGGCTCTAACTGCACATGCCATGCACATGGTGCTGTCTTTGTACTCTCTAAGAAATATGGGTTTATTCGTAACACACTTGGAACTTGAGGACCAAAGTTGGTATTACGCTGCGTCTGGTTCCTTCACAGATATAATTACATGGCCAGTCTCAGACTTTCATTTATATTCAATTTTGTCCCTACCTTTCTCAGGATTATACATAAACCACTTATAGACAGCCTAGTCAATTCACAAATTCATGATGATAGACTGGGAATCACGAAAAACTGTGATACCTTAAATTTAATATTTTCTCATGCTCTCTTCAACCGTGCAATAAAAATGGATCATTATGTGAAATGACCAAAATACCCTTCTTGGCTCGACTTGCTTAAATGATCAATTTTATTTATTTTTAACTACTGGACCCTAAATTACCGAAACTTAGCTTGCAAATAATTTATCTAAAGTGTAATTTATTAAATTAACTAATTACCTGACTGATTAGACTTATAGCTCTGAGGGCCGTCACATATTCAATCTATAAATATGATTCAAAATAAAGAAAAACATTGTAAATTTCTATTACAAGAAATAAATTTTTTACATTTAGAAAATCAATTAAAAGTGCCCGCTATTCAAGAATGAATAAAACAAATTGAAAATTGATTTTCTCAAGAGATTTGTGCTCCAATCCCTAATGCTTTTTAAAATAGAAAAAAACACATAGTAAATCTTCCATAAATAAAAAGATTTGATCAAAAATAGATCCCAACAAAATCTAAAGCAATCCATATGAATGAGGAATTAGAAAAATTATGTATTAAAGGAATTTTAGAATTAGAATGAAAAGGATTAATTCAAATATCTAAATTTCCGTTGTCCTGCTCAATATTCTATGTCATGAATACTGCTGAAATTGAAAGAGGAGCTCCAAGATTAGTAATAAATTACAAACCATTAAATAAAGTTTTAGAATGGATAAGATATCTAATCCCTAATAAAAGGAATTTATTAAAAACATTACACAGTGCAAAAAATATTTTCAAAATTTGATATAAAATCAGGGTTTTGGGAAGTTCAAATTAATGAAAAAGATAGATATAACACTGGATTTAATGTTCCAATTAGTTATTATGAATGGAAAATAATATCATTTAGACTAAAAAATATTCCTTCAGAATTCCAAAATATAATGAACGATATTTTAAGTCCAATCCAAAATTTTTCAATTGTATACATAGATGATGCCTTAATTTATTCAGATTCATTAAATCAACATTTTGCTCTTTAGAAAAATTTTATAATATAATTAAATAAAATGGATTAGTTGTGTCTCAACCAAAAACTGAAATTATTTCAAACTCAAATAATATCTTTAGGTCACAATGTAAATATTACACCGACTTCTAGGGCATTAGAATTTAATTCAAAATTTTTAGATGAAATCAAAGATAAAAATCAATTACAAAAATTTTTAGGATGCTTAAATTGCACGTATGACTTTTTCAAAGACATAAAGATTGTATGTAAACCTTTATATGAAAGACTTCAAAAGAATTCTCCAACTTGGACCAAAGATCATACTAAGATAGTCAAAACAAACATGTCTGACATAGGATACGGAGGAATCCTTAAGCAGTGTATTCCTAATAAAACTAAAGAAAGTCTAGTATGATTTTACTCATTATTGTTGAATAATGCTCAGAGTAATTATTCCAATGTAAAAAAAAAAAAAAGAAATACTTGCAATTGTTTTATGTATTTTAAAGTTTGAAGATGATTTATATCTCAAATAGTTTTTACTTAAAATTGATTGCAAATCTACTAAAGAAATTTTAAAAATGATGTTAAAAATTTGGTTTCAAAAAAAATTTTTGCCAAAAGGCAAGCACTTTTGAGTAATTTTAATTTTGATATAGAACACATAAAATGAGTTTCAAAGAATCTCTTTGATTTTCTTTCATGTAAATTCTTGCAGGAAAATACTAAGAAAACCTTTTCTTCTCCAAAGTTTTTCCTCCTAGATTAATGTTTATTCATCAACATCCCTTTAAGACCAGACGATTTTATGAAAAAAATTTTATTGACTCAGACTCTGTTTAAATTACCCATAACCTTGATAAAAATGATAATTCTAAAATAGCCTATTCAAAATGCCAAATTGATAAGATCTTAATTCCTGCTGACTAGGGTCAACCTTTGTACAGTTTTCAAACAATTTTCTGTTAAATCACAACAACCCGCTTATAATTACTTTGATTACATGAAAGTCTGGTATAATACGTTTTACATTAGGAACTATACTCATTCCTGGTTCATCTTTTCAATAAAAACTTGACTCATAAATTCCTTTTTTGGTTTTGAAGTTAGCGGAATTATTTTGGTTTCACCAGAGAAGCCTTTCCAGACCCGATTAAAAAAAGACTCTTTGAATATATGAAAAAATATCTAGATTCAAGATCATTTCTTGATAGACTCCTAAACTTCTCATCACCTTGAGCATCAAGGTTGTTAAAAATGTGATCCGAATCATAAGATCACATGATCTTACGATCTAGACCTAGAAAACCTATTCGGTTCATAGTAAGATCAATACCTTAGTAAGATTGGGGTAGGAACGCGTTCAAAATCCTAAGATCATAGAAAAGTGAAATCCCACCGATCCTTGCAAGACAAGCCTAGAAGTTACATTTCTTCGAGAAATTGTTATCCTAGATGAGGCTAGAAGATCCATGCCTTTGGAAAGAAACTGTGGCTTTTCCAAGCCAACAAAAAATGCTAGAGAGAATCGCGAGAGAGGGAGGAAGAAAGAGGAAATAAGGTGAAAGAAAGAGGGAGATGATCTGCAGTCAAGGGTCAGAGAGAGAGAGATGAAATTGAAAGAGAGTTATGAAAGAAGGAAGGAGAAAGAGGAAATAAGAACAGTTTGACATGAAAAAGGAACGACGGTCAATAGCCAGAGAGAGAAGGGGGGAAGATGAGATGGAGAGGTTTGCAGGTAAAGAAGGGAGAAAAAGGACATAAGATAAATGAGAGCCTGAAAGGCCAATCAATAATGTTATGGACATTCTGTTTTGAAGACTCAGATTCAGGATTAACTCAACTATCTAGAGAAATAAAAATTAAATGGTGAGAGACCTTCAAAATTGTTCAAGCTAGCACAGAAGTAATAATACAATGGTTAAACAGTTGCCCAATTTTAGCTCAAATTCAATGAGCTCCTCCAACTGCTCAACATTTAGATTTTCTCACTAAAAAGTTACAGATTCAAGGACAGCTTGCCACAGCAATGACTAAAGCCGAGTATAAGCAACTAATCAAAGATTTAGCATCTCAGTTTGTTTCAGATTCTGATGAAGATATGAAAATAGCCAAATCACCATCAAGCTCAGGTTTTTCAAATGAAGAAGAAGATTATTTTGGAATTCAGTTTGCTTAAGATCCTTATGAAGAATAATTTAATTTTCACAAGTCATGCCTCAAATGATTCAAGGTGCAGATTTAGATTAATTATTTCTGCAATAGTTCTACTACAGAAGACCTTCAATAACTCAAAGGGAAAGTTTTGATCCAAAGATGGCTAAAGATATAAAAGCAATGTTTCTCAATCAAATGAGAATCAGACAAAAGGAAACAATTATCTCACATACAAAATTATTGGGAAGGCCATTATCAAAATCAGAAAACAGCTGGATAGCAATCAAAAGCATATTCAAAAGTAGAAGATGACAAACAACAATAATTTTTGGAGTTCAACAACACTCAAATCCAAAAATAATTGGAGAATGATGATAGCACTTACATCAGCAAGACTAAAAAATGTTTCAAATCCAAGGACTTCAAGAACCTTCAATTTTGAAGACTCCATCTATCAATTTGTAAATTAGAATTAGAGGGGGTGGGCTTTGGAAAATGGCCACTTAGTCTTTTATCTCTGCTTCCACCTTGTAATAAAATTTTCTTTGTTTTACTATTGTATCTCTTCTTTCCTTCATTTCGTACGATCCTATCCCGACTTGCTATCAAAGGTCGATCAACAATATTTTGATCAAGTTAATTTTGTAAATTTTTTTTATATTCAATAATATTTTATCTATTATTTTATTCATATTTTATTAATGTCTATCTTTATAAAATTATTTTACAAAACTTTTGATTAATTAATTTGAGCATCTTAAGAGCGTTGGTAAGCTAGTTTTTATTGTTGGTCAGCCATGTTAAGCAGTTTCTAGGCAATAGGTGGTCCCACTTGGTGTTCCCGTTCTTAGATGTTTAGAGTAATTAATCAATAAGTCTAGTGAAATAATTGGATAAAGAATATAGGTTAATAATTAACAAATCAAATGAATCGATTAGCAAAACTATTTTTGAGTAGAGATTCAAACCCTCAATTCCCCATAGAGAGTCAAGATGAAAGTATAAATTCAATAGAAGTTAATATTGGTCAAATGGAAAATCGACTTCATAATTGGTCAATTCCAGAACAAGACCCAAAAACTATATATAGAATAGGAAGTTTTGAATTTAATACTAATTATTCAATTAAACAAATAGAACAAACTATTCCTCTAAATAATGATCATAAAACTATTAGATTATTGTCTCCAATAGCTATTACTGAACATAAAAGAAAGTATAAATATATGCATATTAGTATGGTTCAAGTAGCAGTAAAACCATTGTTATAAAATATTTTCTCTGGTTTTGTTTAGGATTTTTAGGGTAGATAAGTTGGTGCTTTTTAGATTCTGAATGAAGTTTTATGTTTTATTCTCTTGTTCTATATGTTGATGGGAAGTTTTAAAGTTGGGGCCTCTTGACAAAGAACTCACATTACATATGTAGTATTGATGTTTTAATTTTCTTCTCTTTTTCAAACAAGAGGATTTGAAGAGATATTAACAAAGAAATTGAAGTGAAAGTTTGGCTACAAATTCTATTTCTAGTGCTAGGTTTGGTACAATATAGTTTTCCTTTAGGACTAGTTATGAGTCATATGACAATCATTTGTATACTTAGTTTATTGAATGATGTTGTTTATTACATAAATGATGACATTATCGTATAATAAATTTTTCTTTAATGATAATCTGTATTATGGACATTGGTGCATAACAACAACAACAATAATAATAATAATTTTTGCATGTTGACATTTAGATTGGTGCCTATTTTCATTTAATAAGCTGAGACATTGCCTCATTTAGGTTTTTGATTTAGTTAGCTTAGATTTGGGTTTTTTATTTTTTAATAAATTTATTGGTTTTTCATTATCATGGATGGAAATGTAATAATAACATATCGATGGATAACAACGGAAATCATGAAAATACTTTGCTAAGGTTTACAAACATATACCTTGCCCCATATTTTTTATGAGTTTTTAGACATTAAAAAAGAAAAATTTATAAAAATTTAATAATATTATAAAAATTATATTTTCAATGAGTTATTACATACACATAATATTGGATTTATAAAAATGATATTTTCAATGAATTATTACATATACATAATATTGGCTTTCAAATGAAATTGATTTTTAATAAAAAAAATATAAAAATAAAAATAAATCATTTTGGATTAAGTTGTCTTAAGTTAAAACAAATTGGCTATCAATTTTATAATATATTTTATAGTTGTTATGCATATTTACTTGGAATAAAAAAAATAATTTAAATTGTTTAATAACTATATAAAAACTTTCAACAGACTAAAATTACTTAACTATATTTTTCTAGTAAAAATTCACAAAGTACTTACTTTTTGAATCCTTAAAGTAAGACTCCTTAAATATATATCAAGTCTTTATATGGAGGCAATTTATGAAAAGTTCCTAAAAGTACATACATGGTGGAACTTTTCAAAAAGTAAACAAATATTTGTCAAATTGTCAATCCTCAATCTCCAAACATTTACAAAATCAATTATATGTTAATTATAGGAAAAATTAAAATCATTGGAAAAAAACTCTAAACCTTCTAAGGACCCTAACCATATCCTGAAACCCAACCATAACTCTAATACATAATCCTAAACCATAAACCTTGCACAAACCCTAACTCTAATCCTAACTCACAAAGCTAACCCATCATAATCCCTAAGCCTAACACTAACCCTAATCCCTAACCCTAACGTGCCCTAACCCCTAAACCTAACATTAATCCTGATTCATAACCATGAATCCTAAACCCTAACTAGCCATGACCTTAAACCTAAACCTAAATCCTAAATCCTAACCCAAAACCTAACCTTGACGACCTTGACCATAACACTAAACGTAACACTAACACAAACCTTAACACTAACACTAACCCTAACCTTAAAACTAACCCTAAATCCTAACCCCTAACCTTTAACCCGAACTCTAAACCTAACCCTAATCCTAACCCTTAACCCTAAACCTTAAACTTAATTTACAACCATAAACTGAACCTAAATCTCATACCACTTAAATCAAAATCCTATATCACAAGAACTTGAATCTGATACCACTTGAACCTAAATTTGATACCAATTGGACCTCAATATGATAACACTTAACTTGAATACGATAACATATAACCTGAATCTCACATCACTTAACATGAAATTGATACCAGTTGAACATAAATATAATATCACATAACTTGAATCTAATACCTGCTGAACCTCATTCTGATATCATTTAAATCTAAATACGATACAACTTATCTTGAATATGGTACCACATAACCTGAATCTCAAACCAGTTGAACTTGAACCTTATACCACTTGAACCTAAATATGATACCACATAACCTGAATCTCATACTAGTTGAACTAAATCTGATATCACATAATCTAAATTTGATACCAACTAAACCTCAATCTGATACTACTTGAATCTAAACATGGTACCATTTAACTTGAATATAATACCACATAACCTGAATCTTATACTAGCTGAACATGAATCTTATATTACTTGAACCTATATCTGATACACATAACCTTAATCTAATACCATAAGAACCTGAATATGAAACTAGATCACCTAAAGTTTGTTACCACTCTGAGTGTTATAATCACAATGACCATATTTAGTGTGCCCAAGTCCTAGGGCAATGCATGTCTTGTAGGCCAAGAAGACATATGTTTACCCAAGTGGCCATTTTGGTCATTATGTAAATATATGTATATTGGTCTAACCACCATGCACAATTACATGCACACTTGGTGCAAATAGTGCCAATTTATATGTCCAAATAATCATGTCATGTCCAACTCAAATTTTACCAATGTTATCCTATACCCTAAAGGTTTTAAAACCTTTAATACACTTAAACAATTACAAGGAACAAGTTTGAGGCATTAAGTCCATCTAGCAATCCCATTATGAACTTTACAAGTTATTTGGGTAATATGGCCAAATGAATAGTACTCAGCCAATTTAACCAACTTTGATGCGGCATATCTTTAACTACAGGGCACCAAATTAAGTGATTCCAAATCCAAAATTTTCATCTTGAAGGGTACTAAGTACAGGGTGTAAAATTTTGGTAACCAATTCCAAAAATGTCCATACAAAAATTTCAAATAATTCATATACTTCACTTTAAAGTGAAAAAATAACTTGGCAGTGTCCATACAAGTCTTAAATACTGGGGAAAGCCATTTTATTGAATTTAAAGCCATTCTAAAAACCATATATAAAATGCTAACAAAACAGCTCATAAAGCACAAAGTGGACAGAACTTGCATATTTAATTCAAACCACACTTCAATGGTTCAAACCTCATTCATACAATATTCATAGCTCATATACTTGCATATATGCATCTTATACATGTCCTAGCATAGCTGGTTATATGCACTAGCTTATTGGAGAGCCTTACAACCACAGTGCACTCCAAAAACTTCAAAAGGCAGCTATGGTGTAAGGCAGAAAGTATCAACACTAAAATTAGCAAATGTGCTCTAAAAATCATGAAACATTTCAGTTAAATACTATACATATTAAAGTTCATATATATGAAATTTCACAAGAAAATTCAAACTAAAAGTGTTAGCTTGAATGCTCTCTTTCGGGTTCACCTGAAATGGGTATAGAAAAGGGGTAAGTTCCTTGTGAAGGACTTAGTAAAGGCTTATCTATAAAATCTTAATTTTCTAGCAATAAATCTAAAATCCAAAGACACTAAACACATAAAACACAACACATATACACAATATAACAATCATATGCACAAACCAAATACAAATAGCAATCATATGCAATGTGACAACAACATATTAGGGTTAGTCCATAAACATTCAATAAAACATTAAGAACTTATTATGGCAACCCTCCTCAAGCTATTACTTGGTCTTAGGAGGTTATTAGGTCTTAGTTAGCACTAAATTGGGCTCTAAAATCAATTAAGCTGCCATCTTTGTGCATGAAAAACTGTAAGGTTGAAGCCTTGATCATGCACTCCCTTTTAACCTATTCTTGGTTTATAAAGCTTTTTGCTCTCTTCTAAGAATAGCCTTAGCTCTATGGATATTTGGTTGTCACTATTGAACAATAAACAACCATGAAACTTAGATAAAACCCTTACCTTTGATGAAGAACTCGATAAACCCTAAGGAACTTAAAAATTAGGGTTTTTCTTTCACCTTGTTGAATTTTTTGCTTTCTCTTGCTTCCTCTTGATTTCTTAAGCTATAGTGGCTATGGACGATGATGGAAGAGCTCAAGGAAGAGCTTTAGGGCTGGTAGAGGCTGAAATTTGAAGGACAAATGAAGAAATGAGGTTTTTTTTCCCCTTTTTTTCTTTCTTTTATTCATCTTTTGACCTAAGTCCAAATATTGTATGGCATAATTGAAAATTTTTTACAACTCCAAGCCACACTTGGAACATACCATGGCTGGCCATCTAGGGGTGGGAAAATGATAATTTTTTACCATTCTTGATCTTGGTAAAAGGTTATCATAACTTTTAAAAAAGTTTAGGACACTTAGGTACCTTATACGTCCTTATGCATTAAATGATAGAATTTGCCTCCTTTGTGCAATTTGGTCCTCAACAATATTTTTAATACCATCCATATCACTCCATAAGCCTTCTTTAAAATATGTGCAATTGAGTACCCAACCTTTGTAACCTTACAATTTAGTGCATTTAGTCCATAGGTTACCTAAAAAATAATCAATCTATTAAGGCTTTCATAAGGACCAAACTATCATCATATGTGCCACTTAAGGGAGTCTATTTTAAATACTTTACACATCATAAATCATGCACTATGGTGAAAATACTTTACACATCTTATACCAGGTATTAAATTTAAGGCCTTATTTATGTACCACATGAACCTCAACTCCTTACCACCGAACCTAAGTTTGGTACCACTTAACGTAATTTAACTATCATATAACTTGTAACATGCAATAAACAAGCCCAGCACTTGACTTGGTCATGTTTTGCGATATTTCGAAACTTAGGTCCTGAACTGATCAAAAAGCAAAAATTCGAGGAAATGTCAAAAACTGGGGGCATTGGTACCCCCGCCGTATTTTAGGGGTCAATTCGTTTCAACTTTAGCCAATTGACTACAAAATGACTTTTTTTATTTTTACATCTTTTTTACTTGAAACTAATTTTAATTAAAAGCTAATATTATATAGCTACAATAATCAATTAAAAATATAATTTTTATAATCTTACTAAATTTTTATGAATTTTTCTAATTTCAAGTCTTAAAAAAGAAAAATTCATAAAAATTTAACAACATACTAAAAATTTACTTTTAAATTGATTATTGCATCTACATAACATTGAATTTCAAATAAAATTGGTTTCACGTAAAAAAGATGAAAAAGTTAAAAAAAGTCAGTTGACTTTAGACAAAAAGTGATCACGACTGAAGGCCTGGACGAGAACGAGGAGTTGAAACGGAGGAAGCCGCGCTGAAGTTCCGGTCATCTACCAGGTTTTCATGTCCTGGACTAAAAGCAAACGTTGAACAAGCGCCCAACTCTTATGTACTTTCCGAATTGCTGCTTGTTTCTGTAGAAGCAAGGAAATGGATCCTGTTAGATTCACGTTTCTTTTCCTCGTTGTAAGCTTAAATTTAACTTTTGATTCTTTAGTTCTTTGTATTGTTTTATCCTTATTGAGATTTCGATCGTGGCTTTTCCTTGATGAACTATGGTTGTCGACCGAAGAGTTTTGGGGATTGAAGGAATTGGAGAGATCTTCTTGTTGCTTTATTTTTCGTTTCTAACGTTTGAATTACTTTTATGTCGATGCATTTCTTAATCTGTGTGGTGATTTGTACAAGGTACAATCAATTGGGTCTCTCGCAGCACGCGAATCCGGGAAATCATCTGTATTTTCTTTGTTTAACCTTAGAGAACGGAGCAGGTTTTGGAGTGAAGCTGTTATACGTGGAGGTGAATCATTTTTTTTTTTTTGCTGATTTCAGTTTTCTCACTTCGAAATGCTATCTTGGAAGGAGATTGAACACTTGAACAATGCGCTTTCTTTTTTCCATACACGATCCTTATTTTCTTAGGTTGCCAATCATTGTTCTTGCATGACCTGATTTTTGCTTTCTATGCAGATATTGAGGACCTGGAATCTAATAATGTGCATGGAAAAATTGTGCTTAACTACACCAAATCAGGTAGTTATCTTCTGTTGCTGGTTCCTTTAAAGTTGAGATTCATGTGAACTGCAGTTGTTGATGAAGCGTTTTGAGTAGATGTTGAGGGAGCACTGTTTTGCATCTTTAATTTTTGAGTGTCACATGATTGTTGTCCGTAGCCTTTATTTTCCTTTGATGTATGCAAGTTGATTTCTTAAATGCCCAGGTAAGAGTCAAGCTGGTTCTTAGGCAGAAGGCCATGTAGTTCTTCATTATTCCACTAACATTCTAGATGTCTCAAGTACCTTGTTTCAGGTTTAATGTTTGGACATATACTTGTTAACTGTGCTTAGTTCACGAATGTAGGATTTCTGTCTACCACCTAGCTTAAAGTGATATATGGACAAGATATATTGCAGATCCAAATATATGAATAAGTAGGATAGAAAAATATGAATAAGTAGGATAGAAAAATGTACTCCTTAGGAGGTTAGATTGAAATAATGCTCCCTATGTCCACAATCGTAGGCCACAATTTACCTGTTTGGCTGGCCCATTTTTGTTGTCTTGTTGATATTCTGTCAATTTCATTAATTCAGGTTCCTGTTTGATTGCAGAGATTCATCATATTTCTTATTGGAAGTTTGAAACATAAAAATAACGTCATTGTAGATGTTTGTTATAGTGGACAACATTCCATTGCTCATTAGATTTAGAAACAAGAAAAAGGAAAGGAAATATGAATAAAAATTAATGTGATTTTCTTGTTTAGAGTTTCAAATACATAATCATTTATTGATGAGATCTTGATCACAACCAATTGGAAATGTTCCTTTTATGTTTGGACTCCCTGTACGGGAATTTGTAGTTGCCACCATGAGACCTAGTCATTTCATTCATAAATATCTGTGAAGTTCAAAGAATACATGACTAAGCTCATCTGGTCACATGCTTTCGGATGACCTTTCAACTATTGCAACTAGTTCATCTGTTTTTCCAAGAACTTTTTGAATTGATTAATAGCACGAGAAGTTCTTGGACTCTTTTTTTTTTTTTTAATTTTTCTTTAAACATCTAACTCAGGTAGTTAAAGGTGAAATGCCACAAAGAAGTGCTTGCCTGAGTGAAGCATGGTGAATAAGAAATAATGATGCTATAATCCTTATGAATCATGGCCTGCAAGATAGTTTATTCTCCAATAAATCAACCTTTTGCCTTGCAATTGGCATCTAATAGTATGATGTGCTTGGTATTTCTTGTCCCCCCAACAGTGTTCTGACCATCTGTAGGAGGTTCCTTTATCTGGATGAAGATGCCAATTTTTATTTAAAATAATGCTTTCTCCAACAAATTAAAGTCTAGCCCTGCAATGATAGCTAAAAGCATGACACTTGTGATAAAGATTTTCCTTTAACATGTTTGTAAAGGCTCATCTATGGTAGAGAGAAGTAATCATATAGATTCTGCAGGTGTAGGTATGTAAATCACTTCCCATCAGTATGAATGATATTTAACATACAATAAAACAGTTGGTAGGCATATGAGTTGGAGCAATCACAGAGAGGCTAAGATCAGTTTGAGAAGTTTTGCATCTAACCCAATTTGGTACTTTAATACATGTCAAATGTCACATGCGTAACAACCCTTAGTTACAGTCAGGCTCCCAGGATCAATACCACCTAAAAGTATTCTGCTTGTGATTATGATCTATAGTGGGCCTGCTAGTTAATTAAACTATTTTATGTAGCTGTAGTTGTTTATACTATGTCTTACTAAGGGTTGTAGGCCAATGGCCATACTAAAATATGCAGCCCTCGTGTATCAAAGCTATGGGACATATAATACAGTAGCAAAACTGAAGTCCGGCGGCCAAGTCTCTAACTTAGTACACTGTTCCAAGAGGTGCCACAATGTGTCAGTGTGATTCCCCTTTCCAAATCTCTGCTCCTAAACTAACAACAAATGTGGACATACTGGTTGTCAGTTTCAGATATAACTCTATATGCACAATTAAATAGTAAGGAATGAGAATCATTTGATTTAGAACAATATGTTGGTAATAGGCTTGAGCTCCCTACAGTGCAAGCAAGTTACACATTGTACCTATACCTAACTTAAGCACCAAGTTCCTTTGTTTACAGTACTTACTCTCCTCAAGTATGTGTTATTTAGCATGAAATTCAGCAATCATCCGATCCATAATGCCATTCACACATGCAATGAACACCTATTAAGAGCAGTGAGCCTTACTTTAGAACCCTTGAACACTTAGGTCTCTTTGGATAACCCTATGCCTTGGTCCTTCTAGCCAAATATCCAGCCCTGATTTTCCAGCACCTTCACTTTCCTTCATAACCATAGCTTCTAATGCACTCTTCTCTAGGTTCTTTCCCAAGGATTCTTGTTTCCGCAATTTATGTACCAATAAATACCATTATTTAAACACCATTTCCAGCTCAAAAGCATCGCATTAGCTCAGGAATAAAATGGACAGCACCTACCGTTAATAGTTCCAGCTCAGAACCCTTGTGCTATCCTCACTTGAGCTCACATGGAAAAATAGCTAGAGATGTCCAAAAATAAAGAAAATTTAACACAATATCCAGCATAGATATGACCAATAATCTGGAAATTTTCCCACTGAAATAAGGCCAATAGCTTACCCTTCCAGTCCTTCAACAGCAGCCCTCTCACTACCCTTGCTGTAACTAGCTCACTTTGGTGCTAGTTTGAAATACTTACTAAAGCAATAAAATTCCAGCAAAATAACATTATTCCACTACAGGTAGCTGTAAAAATATGCATATCCTTAAGTCCAAATAAAACCAGTAGCTCAGCTTATGACCCTTCAAACCGTGGCTTGCTTCCTTCACCACCTTTGGCTGGTTGGTTCTGTTTAACTCATTAACTGATAAAAACCATTAAGACAAATGAGACCAGTAATTTTCTCCATTAGAACCTTACCTCCCAGCTTCAATTTCATCCATAAATCAAGCACAAATTGCATACCTTTGCTTATGGAGTTCAACAGCACCTAAACCATGCATACCAAACGTTATGCTCCCTGTTTCCTTCATCGTGAGCTTGATTTAGCTAGGGTTTTTGGTTTAAGTTTGCTGGGCTTGGGAGGTTCGTTTATGGGGGTTTTGGGAGGAAAGAGATGAATGAAAATGCTAGAGATGGAATGGTTCTAGAACGGTTCTAGAATGGTTCTTTTTATTTTATAACTAAGATGTTTATCTCTTTTGAGGCCATGTGTCTCCAGAAATAAAATTTGTCTCCTTTCTTTGCAAAGCTAGCAAAACTGTCCTTCGCCCTTATTCCATCATAAATCCTTCAATTTGGTGCTTTGAAACAATTGAGTCCATATAGCTAAGGGTTTTGCACTTCAACCACTCATTGCCTTCCTTGAGGGTAAAATGGTAATTCCATCTTTCTTATAGGCGGGATGAGAATTAGATTTTCTCGTGATACCTTATCTTCATATTTTCTCATTTCCCATCCATTTATGGAATAAGACCACCCCACTATGAAAAATCACCAAATAACCCCTGGTGGGTCTTTTTGCCAAAATAACTAAATTGCTCTTCAATATCGAGGCCTAGTTTAGTCTATCAATAAGGTTCTAAATATAATTTTTAACATTAACCTATGTTTACCTGGTAAGTTATGATTTGTAATTCCCGGGGCTATAACATCGAATCTTGATCCTTCACTAAGTTTTGATTTAGTGTAATGCCAAAACAACTTAGGACACATTTTGGTATTATGAAAAAGGAGTCTGTGTTGCTAATAGGACCTTTCATGTGTTAGCCAATTACCTGCTTTGTTTCATGAACGTCAGTTATAGCTGTAAATTGGTTGGTCAAGTTTTTCTTTCATTTGAGAATGGTGGTTGTTGATGAGTTGAAATTTGTTTCATTTGTGTTCACAGGCTAAATAACAATTGAAGCATCTAAAAATATTGTGAAGGAAAGATTATATCCACAATATCTAGCCCACTATTGCCATCTGTGGGAGCCTATGATATACCTCTTTTGGTTGTCAAGCAATATGATCAAAGTGGTATTCATTTTGCCCTTCTACCCAGGAATTTCTTACAAAAAATAATCAACAAGTGAATTGTAGTTTTTGTGCCTTGCTTTGCTCAGGCACCCCTTTATGCTGTTCCTTCGCGCATAGGGACCCTCAGAATAAATATTCACCATGCACCTGCTGTGCCTTGTGCCTCTGAAAACATTACCAAGCAATTTGATCTTATGCTAGAAAAATGATCACTACCATGAAAATTATATTCTTGAACCATCCTTACCTCAAAGAAGATTTTTCATACATTGTACTCAAAAGTGGAATTGTGGTCATTCTGTAGAAAGGATGTTGATTCTCCGGTTATGAAACCCACTAAAAACATTTGATAGGGATTACCTGCACATAATTATTTTGAATACATCAGCATCATATATTTTGTTCATCTTAATAAACTTCCCCACTTTGTACCCCAAAATAATCTCTGTTTTTATTTTCCTTTCTCCTGCCTGTCTGTGCTCCTGAGTGCCAATTACTTTTGCTTTCTTTCTTTAAGATATGGATATGGATGTTTGTAGTTTGAAATTTCACAGCTGGACTGTCTTTGTCTTATATTTCGTACGATCTTGTTGACTTGTGATAGCGTCAGCTGGGCTCTTCATATAGAATTTGACAAAACCAATTTTTGTTACTGCAATTTTCTTTTGCAAGTTTGCTGGTGGTACACTGTTATCGGTATATGAAACTACGAATAGATTTATTGTATCTCACAATTAATAACAGAATGATTTGTTACTTCTCTTTCAGGCAACATTGCAAATTACCTGAGGCTTCTCGAAGTTGATTCTTTGTACCTTCCTGTTCCTGTCAACTTCATTCTCGTAGGATTTGAAGGAAAAGGGAACCAAGGTACGCACTTTTTACTTCATTTATTAGTTCATTGTTTCTCTCTTCTATTAGCCTGAGTTTCGATATGGAATAAGTGACGAAATATTTGACTCTCTTGTTGATCCAATTTAGAGTTCAACGTTCATCCAGAAGAACTAGAGCGTTGGTTCATGAAAATTGATCACATCTTTGAGCATTCACGGGTTCCACAAATTGAAGAAGTTCTCACTCCATTTTACAGAATAAATGTTGGCAGAAGGCAACATCGACATCTTCCAATCATCAGTCACATTAGCTACAAGTAATTTCATTGCTTTCTTTGTTCTTCTCTTCCTCTCATTCATGTATGTTAAACTGCTTTATTTCTTGATTCATTTTGACTAGAATGGATATTTATAGAAGCTGAAATGGGCTATTATTAACTTTGTTATCATTATTCCACAGTTTCTCTGTTCATGTAATTCAAATGGGTGAGAAGGTGACATCTGTAATTGAGCAAGCCACTAAAGTTTTTGCCCGAAGAGATGATATATCAGTTGACAGGTGACCTATGTTTATTGTGCAACTGTCTAGCATATAACACTATCCATATATGATGAGAGATATGGTATTTGTTAGCTGTTCGAACTTGGTGTATGGTGGTGTGGAGAGTTCTTTTTGGGGTTTTTGAGTTGATTGTGCTTTTAGTTGATGTTTTCTCCTTTCTGGTATGCTCTGAAACTTGAGGATGCTAGGGTGGGATGGAGGAAACTTGAATCACAGCCCGGGGATGTTAAGCACCAACTAGGCTTATTACAGTGTAAAAATGACTGAAAACTAATTTTTCTTGATAATTCCTAAGTCTCCAGTTGTTGGATGGATTACAGCTCTGTACATACCTTTAGAAAATCTCTGATTCCAGCAAAACTACACTTTTGTATTTTATTTTAATTTTCTTAATTACTTTTTATGGGTGTTTTATTTTCTCAGTTTAAGAATTATTTTAGAGTTTATTTGGTTAAATAGTCTTAGCTGATTATATTACTCCTATTAGTTAGGGCTTCTAGCCTTCTACAGTCAACTAGGATTCATGGAGTTCGTTTCCTGAAGAAGTTAGCTCGGTTCAATACTCCAATTTCTCTAGGGGTTTAATTAATTGCTCTAATAGGAGCCTAGTTTAGCTGTTGCCTAAGGGTGTAGTATTCCTATTTCTCTTAGCACTATATTAAATAATCCTAATGAGAGTCTAGTTAGGGGCTGTCGGCCAAGGCTCTATATAAAGCCTCTTAAGTGGCGTTTGCATATCAATTATGAATGATTTCAGCAATAAAAATTCTGAGAATTTCCTCTCTTTCCAAGGCTTTAGCCTTTTATCTCAAGCCCTAAGTTATATTGTATGCTTCTATGGTTGCGTCATTTTCTTTCTAGGATATCCAAATATCAATCTTAGAAGTCTTTGCATTGATGCAGTTGTGCTTTAGGGAAAATTTTGTAACTCGGCTTGTGCTATATGCTGCTCAGCACAAGACGACTTGTCTTGCATTACACGTTCATCAGATTTCTGGAATATCTTTATCTCCAATACATGCTGTTACAGATTTGGCTGTGGAGATCTCTTAACTACATAAGCTGATAATCTGTTTCTTGATGACAGGGATGATGTAGAGTCTGTTTGGCAAGTAGATGTGGACCTGATGGATGTTGTTTTCACAAGCCTTGTAGAATATCTTCAGCTTCATGATGCATATAATATATTTGTTTTGAATCACAAGCGGGAGGCTAAATGGATTAAATATGGCTACAGGTGTGTAATGCTGTCACTTTAGTTTGCAAATTGATCCACAGAAGATGTAATCTGAAGTTGTTTTAGCCATAGAACCTATGTTTCAGGTTTTTTAGACCAGAGTTGGAATTTAGGTTGAGTTTATTGATTGACTGATTGTGTTTTTCTTACAAATTTTGGTGCTTAAAGACGAAGCACACAAAACTAAAACAGTTGAATGAAATGTAGGTAATTTGAAGGTTCTTTTTTTTTTTTCCCTCCATTTCTTGCCGGTTCTTTTTGTGATTTTTGAATAAACTAATACAGCCTTGAGTCCAACTATTTAGGTTTTTTTTTTGCATGAACCTTGTGTTTTTTTTCCTGTTGCTTGTAAGGAAGTTAGTTCGTAGGCTCTAAGAAATTGATGCTTATGTTAATCCTATGGTTTTCAAGCACCAAGGCATCCATTGATTTCAACTTGCAGAAACCATATTAAGTGAGACTAGCTAATCTTAGTTGACTTATGGCCTATTTTTTACCTGATGCTCTTATATTTTCATTTACAGTTCTATACCTGGATACAATACTCTCAATCACTAAACTATTTTATTCTCTTTACAAGTATGTTAGAAAGTTGGCAGTGTGTAGTAATTGAAGGTGTACTAATTAAACCACACTGCAGTTTTTCTTTGACGAAGCGTCTGTCCACTTCAATGTGGTTAGTTCTATCATGTTGCATTGGGTTATGAGCTATATTGAATGTAAATTTATTGTCACAATAGTCTCATTGGGCAACCTCACTTAATCTTCTGGCCATCTTAGATAATTTTCAGCAAAAGAAGTTCACATACACTCCGAACTTTTGTTCGGGATTCTGCCTCTGCACTAGATCTTGCCACCACATTTTGCTTCTTACTTCCCAGGTAACAGGATTCCCACCAGGAAAAGTGCAATAGCCAGAGGTTGATCTCCTATTGACAATCTATCCTGCATAATCAGCATTTGCATATGCCTCAAGTGCTACACCTCCATTTATCTTAAATGTCCCATTTCTAGGGTCCCATTGTGATACTCTTAAACACTTAGTTGTGCTGCCTGCAAAATGAACTTTTCTTTTTTGTTATGAAGCAAATGAACTTCCTTTGTGCCAGGAATGAACTTATTGCTCACACACACTGCCTATGTTGTATCTGGTTGTGTGTGAGATAGATAAATTAGTCATCTACAAGGCATTGGTTGTGTGAGAAATAAATGAGTCTAACTAAAGGTGTTGAACAGTTTCCTTGTCTACCGCAACATCCTTTCTGCCTACCCAAGGTCAAATTATGGTCTATTGGATTACTTCCTTCTTTGTGTGCTCTCTTACCTGTTTGTATATGTTAGAGAATATTAGGAGGAGAAACCGAGGGCCTGATAATCACAAGACCCTTTGAATAATGGATGAGTGTTGCATGCAAGGAAATAAAATCCCTAGGAATAAAGAAGAGCAAATCCTAGGAATAAAGAGAGAATATTATGTTCCTAAAATACACGATTTCCCTTCATACTCCCCCTCAAGCTGGAGCACACATATTATAAGCTCCAAGCTTGTCACATATATACTTTATTTTAGACCCTCTTAAAGCTTTAGTGAATAAGTTAGCAAGTTGATCTTCTGATTTGACATATAGGGTCTTGATCAAGCCTCCTTGAAGATTCTCACGAACGAAGTTGTCAGGCCCCTCCTGGAGTGCTGGCCGATTCGTGCTTAAATAAAAAGGAATACTTACTAAGTACTACACACACCCATTTTCGTTACATCATTACAAAACCAAGCATGCCGTTAACTAAGTTCAAGCGGTTTCCACACTAACAGTAACTTTAACTTCCATTTTTACAAAACACTTAGGCCAAGGTTGCCTAACAACCCTTCTAGTCTTTACCCATCCAAAACAAAAGCAAACGCAGCTAAACCCACGGCAGCCATGATAGCCTACACATAAACCAAATTCATTAGAAATTAACATGAATTTCTGTTCTTATTGCTATATGTCCGAGCCCTTACCTTATTGAACATATACTTCCAGGAGGTCCTTAGTCTCTATTCTACCAAGTCCTTTCCTGAAATGGGCAGATATAGGGCGTGAGTACTTGGGTACTCAATAAGGATTTCATATGGCATCAGATGCCTATTTCACACATAACACACAATTTCTGTATATGTATACAGATATATAAAAATAACCCTCCTTTTTGTTCTTGCGGCCCTGCAACAAAAACATGAAAACATAGGCAAAGCAATATATATATAACACAATAAAATTTATTCACATAATAATCCGGGAGTTAGCACACACAAAACAATCACAGAAGCATGCATTACACACACACCTCCACACGTTTCTTCTTAACTTAGCAAGCATTTTCCTTTTTAGATTTTTAGCATGTGATTATTTACTTTAGAGTAGGTTTAACATAGAGCTCCAGGTAAAAGAAGAAGTTTGGCCCTACTTAGTCTTTTACCCTAATGCTTGCCATGGTGCAAACTAGCTAGCTTTCCGTAACGCCAAAGCGTCATAGCCCGTGTTCATAGCACTTAGGTTCATTCAGTCTTAACCGTCCCCTAAGGCAGCACCTTCCTTACTAAAATTCGAAGAAAGGAGCATTCATAGAAATCCCTACCTTGCTCAGAAATGGCAGCAATGGAAGTACAAAACTTGTCTCGCACCATATGTGCCTCCGTGAAGCCTTCCGTGCTCTCCACCTTTGTTCGACTTTGCTTTGCTTTCGTTTTGCTCTTGTTTTCCTTGCTCCACTCTTATTTTGCTTTCGCTTTGCTTTTGTCTTGCATTTGTTTTCGGTGCTGAAATCCGAGATCATGGTCTAATTTTGTAAGGCTTTAATTGATTTAAAAGCCTTGGAGAAGCGGCCAAGTCAAGCGGCATCAAGCTGTTCCCACTTTGTTTTGCTTTCTTTTTGCTTTGTTTCGGTATTAGAGCAGAAATCATGATCTGATTTTTACAGGCTTTAATTGATTACAAGCCTTGGAGACGTCACCAAGTCAAGTGGCCAGGCGGTGAAATTTTGGCCAATTTCAGCCAAATTGGCCGTGTTGGCCAAGAGAATTTTTTTTGACCAAATTTCGGTCAAATTCCACTCGGCCCCCCATACTTAGCTTATTTATTCAATTAGCCCAATAATCTTTTTCACATGCCAATGACTGATTTTGTTAATACCTGCTAGGGCTCCCAGCTTATGGCCAATGCAAGTCATGGGCTTGACAGAAGTGGTAGTCAACTTTGATATATTTGGTTCTCTCATGAAAGACGAGATTGGACGCAATATGAATGGCTGCTTGATTATCACACGTTAATTCCATAGGAGACGAGTGTGCGAAACTAAGCTCCATCAAAAGATGCTTTAACCAAACTAGTTCACATGTAGTATACTCCATTGCCCTATCTTGGATTAAGCAATTGACTTTGCGACAATACTCTGTTTCTTGCTTTTCCAATATACCAAGTTTGCTCCCATGAATACAAAGTAGCCTGAAGGTCTCCGTTCTTTGCCCATTTGCGGCTTGGAGGTCTTCCATAGAGCTTTCAACACATTTCATGAGTGTGGTCTGCCTTCTCGATATGAATACACCACAAATCATGAAGGTTCTATGTTCTTTCAATGTTTGTGGCTAAATTATTGCAATCTTTAGCCACAATAGCAGAGCTGGCCATGTTTTGTGGTTCAAGAATTATATTTCTCCTTTCTTCTCACCTAACCAAGGACACAACAACATGGAAATTCCTGTTTGACAAGAATTTGGATTCTCATTTGATCAAATTATGGGTTAAGCCTAACCCGAAAGTCATACATTATCTTGTTGGATAAAATCTTTTAGGATAGCAGCTACATATGGCATTTAGTTTCTATAACACTATGCTGATCAAGGTTTTGCCGTATGGATTTCAACCGGTGGGCCAGTGGCAGTCCTGCCTTGTTTGACAGCCATAGTCTTTACCCTGACCTCGTAACTTGGGCTGAGTCTCTAGCCTTCGAATATGGCTGTTGGAGTGAATGACAAATATCCTTGGCAGTGGCCAAGAACATACATGTGCCGCTGATCTTTGGTGCCATTGAGTTCCATTGCCACACCATAATCATGGACTATTCTTCATTTCATAGCTTGGACCAAGGTTCGGCCCCATAGTAGTGAGATGGCTGATTTCCCTTTCAGCGTGTCTTATTGAGTTGAAACCACTTGAGGTAACTTTGGCTGTTTAACTTGTCTCATGCAATTGTGTTGCAATGCTAGTCTATACAGCCTCTGACATTTTCCACGTTCTGAAAGAAGTATGATCTCTTAAGTCCCTAGGACTGATTGCTTGAAGCAGGAACACCAGCAATGAAGGTTGGTTGTAATCACATGACTTTTGGGAACGAAGGCCAGCCAGTAGGAAAAATGATAGTCTCCCAGGAATTAAAAGCGTTACGGTGTTGATACCATGACAACGTTTGAGAAAACAATATCTAGTGGAAGAATTTCTTGTATATTGAATAACGTACAAGAGGTTAGCTTAGTACAAGTTACCCTAGCAGTAAAGGGAAAGAACAATTGGATCCCATATTTATGAGATCTCTTAATTGGATTGGAGATCAGCCTAATTCTATGATATAAATTATTCCTAAAGCTAATTTAACATGTTTTCCTACACCAATGATTATTGGAGATGATTATTTTCTGGTAAAAAAAAAAAAAGAATTTACCATCGTCCTTGATGAAGGTTCAGTACAAGTTTACTATCAAAATCTTCAGCTAGTATCTTTTGTGAATCTATTACATTATTTGGTGTGCCTTGATTTAAAATCCTCTTATTACTTTAAACAGGAAAACCTCTTCTAGACATTTTGAAGAAATCAGAGTAATTTTCTTCTGTATATTTCTCTTGTAAAATACGTATGTACAACCCTAATATATATAGAACTAATGACTAACAAAGAATAGGAAAATTACAGAGGAAGGAAAGCTGAATGGAAAGGAAAGCTAATTACACCTTAGATATTAAAGGAAATAAAATATCCCCTTTAATTCTAGTTTCCCTATCTTGTTCAATCACATTCTACAGCTAGAATACTTTCCAAATCTGAAAGATTTGGTCCTCGAATTCCAACACTCCCCCTCAAGCTGGACAGAAAATATCTTTCATGGCCAGCTTGCCAATTAAGTTTTCAAATTGCTTTGCTGGTAATCCTTTAGTTAGAATGTCTGCAACCTGTTCTGTAGTTGGGATGTAAGGCATACAAACAAGTCCTTTATCCAGTTTCTCTTTTATGAAGTGCTTGTCAATCTCCACATGTTTAGTTCGATCATGAAGTACTGGATTGTGAGCAATTAGAATGGCTGACTTGTTATCACAGTAGACCTTCATAGGTAGTTGAATCTCCATTTTTAATTCCTCAAGAAGCTTTTTAATCCACAAGGTTTCACAAATGCCGAGAGCTACCGCTCTAAATTCAGCCTCGGCACTGCTCCGTGCCACCACACTTTGTTTTTTGCTACGCCAAGTGACTAGATTTCCTCCAACAAAGGTGCAGTAGCCTGAAGTTGACCTTCTATCTGTAACACTTCCAGCCCAATCAGCATCTGTATACACTTCCACTTGAAAATTGTCATTTTTCCTGAATAGTAGTCCTCTTCCTGGAGTACCCTTTAGGTACCTCAGTATTCTATTGACTGCATCAAAATGTTCTGCTCCTGGTGAGTGCATAAACTGACTTACTACACTCACTGCAAAGGCAATATCTGGACGGGTATGAGACAAGTATATTAGCTTTCCCACTAGACGTTGATACTGTTCTTTGTCCACATGTTCTCCTGAACTTTTGGGTTGAAGTTTTAGGTTGGTTTCCATGGGTGTTTCTGCAGGTTTACATCCAAGCAACCCTGTTTCCTCTAGTAAATCCAGTACATACTTGCGCTGAGAGACAACTAATCCTTCTTTCGATCGAGCAAACTCCATGCCAAGAAAGTACTTGAGGATCCCAAGGTCTTTTACCTCAAAGTCTTTAGCCAGTAGCTTCTTTATTCTCGTAAGCTCTGTATGATCATTACCTGTCAACACTATATCATCAACATATACAATTAGCACTGCTACCTTGCCCTCCTTTGAGTGTTTGTAGAACATGCTATCATCGGCCTGACTTTGGGTGTAACCGTGTCCTTTTACTGCCTTACCAAACCGTTCAAACCAAGCCCGTGGCGATTGCTTCAGCCCATATAGAGACTTCTTTAACTTGCACACTTTTCCACCTCCATATTTTTCTTCAAATCCAGGAGGTAACTCCATGAATACTTCCTCTTCTAGCTCTCCATTAAGGAAAGCATTTTTAATATCCAACTGATATAAAGGCCAGTTATGATGAACAGCTAGGGACAGCAGGATTCGGACTGAGTTCATCTTGGCAACTGGTGAGAAAGTTTCTTGGTAGTCAATCCCATGGGTTTGGGTGAAACCCTTTGCCACAAGCCTTGCTTTGTACCGCTCTATACTGCCATCAGATTTACATTTGACAGTAAAAACCCATTTGCATCCAACTATCTTCTTTTCTTGTGGTAGGTCCACAACTTCCCATGTTGCATTTTTGTGGAGAGCTTTCATCTCTTCCAAAACTGCTAATTTCCAATCCAGGTTTTCTAGTGCTTCCTGAATGTTTCTTGGAACAAACATATGAGAAATATTGGCAGCAAATGCTCTATGGTTCTTAGAAAGTCTATGATAGGATAAGTATTTGGCAATGGGGTATTGAGTACAGGAGCGGACTCCTTTCCTAAGTGCTATAGGTAGATCTAAATCAGAATAAATAGATGGACTTGAGGTTTGAGAAGGAGAGATACCTGGGTCATTTAAGTGACCAGACCTCGGAGCTGATGATTGAGTTTGGATGATCAGCTGATCTTTATTATTGTGATGAAATCTTCGCCGAGTATAAACACGGAGCTCAGGATTATTTGGCAGTATTTCTTTTCCTGTTTGTATCTCAGTTGGAGAAGAGATAGGCTCATTAGAAAGAGGTTCACTAGGAAGAGTTGGCCCTGTATTTTCTGCTGAAATATAATCAGGAAACAGATATATTCTAGGTGTAGGTGTAGTGGTATTTAAATCCCAAAACTGATCTTCATATCCTCTCTCCCCCTGAAGATGAGTTTTTTCAAAAAATGGTTGTTTTTCCAGAAATATCACATCCATACTGATGTGTGTTTTTTTAGTCACTGGATTCCAGCATTTGTAACCCCGTTTATTAGGTGCATAACCCAAAAAAATGCATTTTTCTGCTCTAGGATCTAACTTGGAGCGAAGATGTGAAGGAAGGTGAACAAAGACAGTACATCCAAATATTTTTAAATCAAGTTTTGAAGTCAAACGACTTGCTGGAAACAGATTTTGAAAACACTGCAAGGGAGTTTGATATTTCAAAACACGACTAGGCATTCGATTTATCAAGTAACATGCAGTCAAGATTGCATCACCCCACAAAAACTTAGGTACATTCATAGAAAAGAGCAAAGCTCTACCTACTTCAAGTAAATGACGATTTTTTCTTTCAGCAATACCATTTTGGTGGGGAGTGTCACGACATGTAGATTGGTGTAAAATACCTTTAGAGCGTAAAAAATTCCCTAGACACTCATTGAAATATTCGGTACCATTATCAGTTCGAAGGATACTTATTTTAGTTTGAAATTGATTTTCAATCATTTTGTAGAAATCTTTAAATAGGTTTTCTACCTCAGATTTAGTATTCAGTAGATAAACCCAGCATAGACGAGTATGGTCATCTATAAAGGTTACAAACCATTTTTTGCCGGATAGGGTAGTAATTTTTGAAGGTCCCCAAACATCACTATGAATTAAGTAAAAAGGGTGAGACACTTGGTACTCAAGAGGTTTGTAAGAGATACGATGACTCTTAGATAAATAGCAATGTTCACAATAAAGGGATTTGCAATCCACATTTTGAAACAAACTAGGAAATAGATGCCTCAAATAAGGAAAACTAGGGTGCCCTAATCTTTGATGCCAGAGCATAATTGTCTCACAAACTGAAAAAGAACTGATACTACCACTCAGACCTTGAGCTTGTTTATTCTCTAGAAGATTATCACCAAGATAATAAAGTCCATTGATCATTTTAGCACTGCCAATCATCTTCCCCGAACTCTGGTCCTGAAATTCACAGTGAGAATTAAAGAAAATAATACGGCAGTTAGAATCTTTGGACAGTTTGCTTACCGATAAAAGGTTACAAGATAGTTTAGGGACATGAAGGACGGATTTTAACTCAATATTATCTGAAATTTTTACAGTTCCTTTCCCTGCAATAGGTGAAAGGCTACCATCTGCAATACGAACTTTGTTATGGCCAGGACAAGGAAAATAAGAATTAAAAAAGGTAGAGTTATTTGTCATATGGTCAGAAGCACCTGAATCAATGATCCAAGGTGCAAGTATTAAAGAGCCAGATAGAGCACTTGAATTTCTACCTGTTTGAGCCAAGGCAACATTGGAAGAACCAGACTGTGGATCGGGTTTTAGCAGTTTCAGAAGCTGGTCGATCTGCTCTTTATTGAAAATCTGATTTAGACTGGTTGCTTCATGTGCTGAAGGTGTTGAACGGCTGCTTCTGTCCCCACCAGGCTTACTGCTCTTCCAATCAGCAGGTTTTCCATGGAGTTTCCAGCAGGTTTCACGGGTATGTCTAGGTTTGTTGCAGTAGTCACACCAGACACGAGGTCGTGCATTTGAACGCTGCTGATTAGCACCAGCAACAAGGGCAGAAGTTTCTATAAGACCACCAGAATTCTTCTTGCCCAGCATAACATTCCGGCGGCTTTCCTCACGCCTTACTTCAGAAAATACTTCTCCTATTGGTGGTAATGGACGCCTGCCGAGGATACGTCCTCGCACATCATCAAAATCATCTTTAAGACCAGCAAGGAACTTGAAAATCCGATCACTGTCCACAGTTTGCTGATGATGATTAAAGTCATCAGCGTTCTTCCACTCATAGTCATTAAAGAGGTCAAGATCCTGCCACATCCTTCTCAGCGAGTTGAAGTATCTTGTCACATCATCATCTCCTTGGTGAATGCCTCCAATCTTCAATTGTAGTTCAAATATTTGGGACTGATTTCCCAAATCTGAGTACATCTGGGTTACATTATCCCAGAGTTCTTTGGCTGTGGAATAACACATATAGTTTGCACTAATGTCTTCATCCATAGAGTTCACCAACCATGCCATGATCATGGAATTTTCTGCATCCCAGGTGGCATATGAAGGATCTGTTGGTGCTGGAGCTTTAGTATCTCCAGTTAGATACCCGATCTTGCCTCTTCCACGGATATACATCCGTATTGACTGAGACCAACGTAAGAAGTTCCCTCCATTCAGTCGAATGGTGGTGATCTGAACTGAATGAGCTTCAGTATGAGTTATTTTGGTTTCGGTGGTCTTAGAAGATGCAGTAGGAGTAACAGGGGTGGATTCAGATACTTCAGACATTTTTTTTTTTTTTTTTTTTGGCTAGAGGAGAAAATTGGACAGCAGCTAGGGTTTCGAAAAAAAGGCTAGAGAGAACCCAGCTCTGATACCATGAAGAAATCAGAGTAATTTTCTTCTGTATATTTCTCTTGTAAAATACGTATGTACAACCCTAATATATATAGAACTAATGACTAACAAAGAATAGGAAAATTACAGAGGAAGGAAAGCTGAATGGAAAGGAAAGCTAATTACACCTTAGATATTAAAGGAAATAAAATATCCCCTTTAATTCTAGTTTCCCTATCTTGTTCAATCACATTCTACAGCTAGAATACTTTCCAAATCTGAAAGATTTGGTCCTCGAATTCCAACACATTTGCTTCAACTTATCTTTCTTTCGACAGTAAAAACACATTTATTTTGTATTTTTCGTGTGGTTAGACCCACAACTGAGACAGTGGCCCAAACTACCTTGTTGTTCCTACACCTAACCAGACTAGTGCAGTGCTATCTTCTTTGCAACACCATTTCATGGTACAAGGAGTAAAATTTAATCATGATTTCATGAAGAAAGCTTTTTGGGAGAGAGACATGCTGTACCGACCGAAAGACAAAGTATACGATAATTTGCTTTTTGCATCACTAGGTCTAGAAATAAAATACACTGCTGTGGCTTTCTATAAAACTTTCTCCTATTCTTTGTCACTGTCTTCTATGAAACAAGAGAGCAAATAATCCTCTAGTCAAAATGAATTATATGATATTTTTGTGCTTTTATGTCTTTGCTTTCAGCAGTGCAAAATATTCAATGCAAGTTGTGACTCTGTTTCTTGTTTATTTGTGCATAGGGAACATGTGCACTTCTAACTTTTACTGCCGCTTACCCCTTTAAAGCTACTTTTGTTCTCGTTGATCATGTTTTCTGTTGCTTGTTTTTCTCTCATGGATCCAGCCTTTGGTCGTGACACCACTTCTGCATTCTTGTACACTTTTATGCAGGCGAGGGTTATCTGAATCAGAGATAAATTTCTTGAAAGAAGTAAGACATATGTTCCCCCTCGTCATGCTCTCATATCCTAGTTTGCTTCCATTCCCTCTTCCTGTTGTTCTTGGTGCTATTGTTTTACAGTACTTTCCATTCTAGTATTGGCAATACTTTATTTGCCCGTTTTGGTCTGGACATGTTTATTCTTTCAGATTTCTGTAGTAGTTTTGACTTGATGCCTGTATACTTAGAGAAGCACATAAAAAAAAAAAAAAAAGAAAAAAATAAAGTACCTTTTGCAGGACAAGGATTTGCAAACCAAAATTCGTCAGGTGGGGAGAAATGCAGAGAGCCTGCTTGGTATGTGAACGAATTGTCTTTTCTGTTTTGAGTATATGGTATTTGGTAAAGTCTTGCAAATGTATTCTAACTTTAGTTTTAAAGAAATAGTGCTTAGTTAACTCAAAACTTGCAGTGCTTGACAACATCAAGAAACCTTTGTATGGGAAGCGTACGATGGATAAGTTTGCCTGGACAGTAACTGAGGATTCTGATACGGTTTTATTCTTGTCTGGATCCTTATTTATGTTTAAATTTTTCTGGAGTTGATCTTTTAAAGGTTTCTTTATAGATCACCATTTTCTTGTGATGAAGGCTAAATATGATATTTCTTAAATTTGTTATGCATAATCCATGAATCTCTTTTAGAGCTTTGTCCTTACTCATGTCGGTTTCAAGTTTCCTAGTAGATGCATCCTGAAATTCTTTACTTTTCTTTGCTTTTATTTTATTTTTTTATAGTTTTAGGAAACAAATTAACGAAGATCTTACATGTAGCAAATTGTATTATAGGCTTACAAAATGTACCCCACCTTTTCTTTCTTTCTTTGTTCCTTTATAGGTAATCAAGATAAACTATGAACACTTTGGTTGCAAAGTTAATACAACCAAGCCAAACTTGCAGTATGAGCTTTCAAATTGTTAACATGTTGTTGCTATTAGAGTGTAGTATGATTATGATGGTGATGATGGCTGATGATGTTCCTTCATGGGTAATGCTTGCGAATAACTTGTAAGTACGTGATGTAAGAAATTGAGAAGAACGTGATTGTATTCACAATAGAGGTGCAGATATTACGAGGAAAACCAAGATATGCTAGGATACAATTACTTGGACAGAAAACCACAGCAAAGTTAAAGTAGAAATTAAAATATTTTGTCCTTTGTCTCCATAACATGAATGTTAAGTATATCTGATAAAGAATCTTGGTCAGATTGAAATAAGCTAAATTGAAAATGAAGAATACATGTATATGGCATGGGCTTATCCTCGCTTTAGATACTAATGGGCTGTTGTGTTGATGACTGTTTAGGTGGAATGGTATAATATCTGGTTAGATGCGCTAAATAACTATGAGAAATTGCATAAAGGAAAGGACACTTCTGAGGCTATCTTGATTAAAACACTCCAGGTACATGTTTTTATTCTCTTGAATCTTTTCCAGATACATATGGATTTTTAATTGATTTTCTGCTTATTTGGAACATTATCTGTTTTCTTGTTTCCTTTACATAATCAGTTATTAAATGGGAAGAATGAAGACATGAAACTGGCTCTTGAAAAGGGCCTAAAGTCTGGTGATTTTCGGAACTATCGAGCAGAATGTGTGACAGATCTTTGGATTGGAATGGAGAGGTTGGAATTCTCCACTTTTTCTTTTTTGTCCATCCTTATCTGCGATCATATTAATTGATGCTTACTTCCACAACTATTAATTGAGATTGAATTTATTTTAGGTGGGCTTTTATTGATTTAACTGCTGGTCCTTTTTCCTGGGGACCTGCTGTTGGTGGGGAAGGTGTTCGTACAGAACTTAGTTTGCCAAATGTGGAAAAAACCATTGGCGCAGTTGAAGGTGAAAATATCGTTTCATCAACTGAGAATACAACAAATTCTTCCAATGCTCACTTATTTGTTGTGATGGAGTTAACAAATTTTGGTTTTCCTCGATCATCAGATTTCAAAACTCTTTTTGTAGCCTAGTTTTGTTCTTTTGCAGTTGGAAACAAGAAGCCATTGGGGTGGTATAGCTTCTTTACTTCATTTCCAATATCAATTGTGAATCTAGTTAGAATATCTCAACAAACAGCTCTTTAAACCTGGAAGTTTTGAAATGTTCATGAGGTGTATTATAAAACATGCTGCATTGGGCCTGTGTAGAAAGTTTGGCAGGGGTTCTTCACTTACACATATTGGAACATGAAGAAGCTAGTTTGAGGTTGAAAGATCCGCTTAACAACTTTGCTTGTGGTTTTAATAGAACAGCTGTTCAGATAAATGGACGAGTTAAGTGGGATGGTGGAATTTACATGTCTGGTGGAATTTCCTGAAATTCATTTTGGGAGTTTTATTCTAAGGAGGTGTCTAGCCCAGGTTAGCTTACTTTTTATCAATTTTAAAGGATAAAGGATATTCTGGTAATTTACATGTCAGGTGTAATTTCCTGAAATTCATTTTAGGAGTCCTATTTTGAGTCTATTAATGCATCCAATGCAAAACCAATTGGCAATAAGTGGAGAGGTCTGATCATAATATTAAACCTTAGCTAACCCCTTGACTTAACCATGTGGCATTTTCCTACTTGATAAGTCTATTTAGGTTTCCTTTCTTGTTTGGGAGTTATTAATTGCTTAGTAGTTTTCAAAAGTCCTATTATGATTTTGAGTTTGGAGTCCTGGTGGGAGCAGTTTTCTTAACCTAGAAGGA
This sequence comes from Aquilaria yunnanensis, assembly GCA_039654915.1. Lineage (NCBI taxonomy): Eukaryota > Viridiplantae > Streptophyta > Magnoliopsida > Malvales > Thymelaeaceae > Aquilaria > Aquilaria yunnanensis. The sequence continues at coordinate 73,489,685 of CM077594.1, forward strand.
AGAGGGCTTCCAAAGCTCTATTAATGTGTAATTGGTTCAATATTATTGAGACTTGAGCATTTCAAAAAAATGAGGGTTTTACACTTCCTTTGGATTGTGTGATGCAATCTGGGGCTAGATGTGATGCCTAGGCACCCTTGGGGGTGACGTCCAAAGTTTTACTATATTTTATTATGTTTTTTCTGTCCTTTTAGTCCAGCACTTCATAAATGCCATTTCAACTACCCTAAACCCTAAATTCCAGCTCTATCTACCTGTCTTACATCAACATGGATAGAGGAGGCTAAGCAGATAGGAGACAAGGTAAGAGAATAATCGAGTAGAAGTTACAAATTTTAGTGTGCTGCTATGTGCCTTTTATATGGTGAAGCCTATGAGATGAAAACAATCTTTTGGTGTTTTTATTGCTGCCAAGAAAAGAAGAAATCTATAAGCACAAGAAAAAGAAAAACAAAAAAATAATAAATAAATAAATAAATAATAATAATGATAATAATAATAATAATAATAATAATAATAATAATAATAAAACAGGAAGATGATTAAGGAGCAGTGGGAAAACACTTAGTTCCAGGAAAATGCATTGAGTCATTTCTAACTTGTCCCTCTAGAGAGGAGTGCAAAATGATAAGGCTCTGGAAGAAGATTCACATGGAAAAGGAATGCAGTATTTGTTGATCTAAATTATGTTTTTGAGCAAATTAAAAGAATTGAAAATTTAAATTTGAAAGCCTAATTTTATCAATCGAAGTATGAAACTTTGTGTGGTGGCGTTGTATGGATGATGATTAATATAAAACACAGCATCTCAAGAAACTACGGATGCTATGTTTTGATGAGACAATTTAAATAATTATTAAGAGTTTAAATGACTGCATTTTAAAAGCACTGTTACTGTGAATGCTGAAGTTTGTAGTTTCAGAAATTATTCGTGTTCGTTAAGTATTTCATCAGAAAAGTCTTAGAACTTTTTCTTATTGTCATGGTACACCTCTGTAACCATTAAATTTTTTATCTTCACCTTCTTTCTAATTCAATGGACAAATCCTGAAATTCATAAGTTAAAGGCACAAGTTGTAAGTAAATGAGACATGAAAATAAATGAATTGGGTGTTATTATAGAAAATAAATTGTGTTAATGTACTCATGAGATGATGGGGAAATTTTGAATGATAATGAAGGGATGATATAATTGCCATAAATAAATTTGAATATAGTGTTATTATTGGGAAAAGAGGTGTCATTTTTCCACATCGAACGAACAACAATGCTTTGCCCCCTTGTACAAAATTTCAACATCTTTTTAAGTTTCTTGGTTCCTATAAATTTCCATATGAACTTCAATGAAACAAAGAATTTGGGATTTAAACATTAATATACTTTCAAACAAAATTCTTCTCAAAATTCTACCTTCAGAAGAGAAACAATTTATTGGGAAGGGGGAGAACTAGTTGGATGGGAGGACTATATTTTGGAATGATCTCCAATATCAAGAAAATGATCAATTTATATTAAAACCTAAGTGTAACTGAACACCAAATAAAGAGTTTTGGTAGTACTGTGAAGATGTGCAGATGGCAATTTGGCAATTGGACTGGTATTGATTTACTAAATTGTTTGAATGAGGCATCTAAGGCGTAGAGTAGCCCAAGAAGAGGTTTAGTGGTCGGTGTGAGGATCTCTGTTAAAACCATGCAAAAGCTTCATAGTTGAGGCTTTTGTGGGGGATGACAACATAGAAGATGCATGGTATGGTTGTTAAGCTTCAGTGGTGGATGACATTAAGGATTGGTAGATCAGTTATTTTGTAATCAATCAATCAATTGGTAGATCTTTCATCCAAAACTGGCTGAGGCTTGTTTCGAGAATTATGCATTTCATTCAGGTGGAGATAGGTTTCTGCGCCTAAATCATCTATTTGATGCTATGGTTGGTCTCACCACTATCTGGACTAACTTGATTTTATGCAACAGAAATTTCAGCAGATGAGGCTGAAGATCGATTGCAAGATGCAATTCAAGAAAAGTTTGCTGTATTTGGTGATGTAAGCTTGCTTCATACATTGTGGCGTTTATGTATCCATACATGATTGATGAACATTCTAATGAATAGTGGAAGTAAATGACTCCAAATTATTTTCAAACATAGGCATTTCCCAAATACTTGCCATAGATTGCCAGGTTTAAACTCTTGAACTCATATAATTGATTAGCATTTTACCTTGAATGATTCTGAGGATGGAAACTGGAAAGAAGGGGATAGAAAAGTAATTGATTATTTCTCTTTATGATTTGAAATTCTCTCTTTTTGAATAAGTGAAGTCTGATTCAGAATGCCTTAGGTATTTATTATAGTTGCCCAAAATTGAGATATGAAGACTACAATCTGATAGAGACAAATGATAAATTAATACTTTAATTTTTTAATTATTTATGATTGTTTATTACTGTAGCTTGCTATCCAAGTAATAATATGCTAGAATATCAAGGTGTCTGTATCCTAGACTATCTTGGTTTAGTATCCTAGAATATATAGGTGTTTGTATTCTAGACTATCTAGGTTTTCATGTACTGAGCCTATAAAAGGCAGCTCCCTTGCTTCCTTCACGTTCTTTTCAATTCTCTACACAATCATGGTTGTATTCAAATATTCCTGTTGATTGAGGAATATCAGAATGAGATGGTAGGATTTTTTGCCAGGCATCTAGACAGACCTGAGATACCCTTTTGTGTAATTTGGTATACCGTTGATCAAGATGAGGGGACTGAGTTTTCCAACAATGTCTTTGACCCTTCTCTCACTTTCATAAAATTGTTGTTCTGTCGTGCAATGTTTTTTTCAAGGGGTATTTTGCGCTCCTTTATCTCTATTTCTCCTTCCACTACTTCTCAGGCATGTAGCTTTGATGTCTTAAACTGGTGTATTTTGCTCATGAGGTTCTGTCAGGGATGGAGGCATTTTTTTGTTTCAGCATATTTTGTTTCTCAGTAAGTGCTTTCTCTGATCACAGATCTCTACAGCAAGGAGTGTAGGATACAGAAACAACTTATTTTCTGAAGTGTTGTGCAATTATTTAGATAACTGAGGTCCCAATAAAGTAATCAAGGAGATTCGATCCACCATGAATTAGTGATTCATCAGTAATCTCCATATATAGATTTTCCTTCTTAATAGAGTAGTTTACCTTTTCGTGGGCTTTTTTGCTATCAATAGGAGTTTGTACTCGGTAGACCATTAATAATAATATTATTATTAATATTATAATTATTATTATTTTTATTATTTTATGCTGGATAACTGAAAAATGGTTACATTCTAAAAAGAATTTATTCAAGTGATTATTAGGTAGGTTTATTGTTAGTTTTCAGATGTTTTTGGTTCTAGACAAAAGAGACAAAAAACAGAAGTACTGCATTATTTACAATGTCAAATGAATAGGGCCCATACGTTTGTGTGCCCAACATAAGTGTATTGGAAGGTTTATTTTTACGGAGAACTATGTATAACTAATCTAAAATTGACATACAATTTTCTAGAATTCAGGTCATGCTCTCTTGGTTGATTGAATACTCTTTATTTTCATCCATTGTTCTTTTCTTTACATATTTTTTGGGTTAATGCAGAAAGATCATCAGGCCATTGATATTCTTCTGGCTGAGATTGATATATATGAGCTTTTTGCTTTCAAACATTGCAAAGGAAGAAAAGTCAAGCTTGCTCTATGTGAAGGTAGATTTCTTCTTGTTGTGTAATGTACTGTTAGTACTTCCATTTTCTGTTTTGGAGAAATGGCCTGGAATTCAGTTATTTATTTCTTTGGGATGGTTAGATTTTTGCTCTTTAAGAACGTTGATCAGGGTACTTGTTTGAGAAGCATGGTATTGTTAGAAGACTGGCAATATTATGAAATCTATATTTTCAAGAAGATGATACAAACTGAGCATGTTTTCCTTTTACAGCTTTTAGATTTGAATAAAATTTCTGTCAATCCATGAAGGGTGCTAACATGAAGATTTTTAAATTTCCTTATACATATACACAATGTGTGTGCCATACGCATTTATGTGCTTATACAAAAGAAAAGTGTTATATCCTTTTTGTTAAACAGGGAGCCAACCATAGGGTGTGTGGGGATTCAAACTTCTGTTGGTGTATTTGATATACATTTTGTTTATAAGGAAAGTACATCTACATAACTAAAGGAGCACCAAAGTGTGCATGCACTTAGAATACATGCATGGATAGATGCATACAGATACGCGTGAGTGCGCGTGCACACACACAATAATATACACTTACTCTATACACTTACTCTCAAGGCAAACCTATAATTAAGGGTTTAGGTTTGCCTTAAAATTGTTTTCTTCTGGCCTTCATTGCCGAATCATTGCTCTGTTTTTCTGGCCTTCATTGCCAAGTCATTCCCTTTTCTGACCTCTAGTGCTGGTCTGTAACCAGCACTGGTTTCTCGTCCTTTATTCTCCTTTCCCACTAGCCTTTTTCTTCCTCCATTAACAATGTCTGACGAGACTGTAACAAGTGTGCATGCCCAAGTTGATTCTCATCTTCCCACTGGCGATCTGCAGAATGTTTAGGTAGCCTACAGACTCAATGGCCAGAACTATTTGAAGTGGTTGCAACTAGTGCGTACCTATTTGAAGGGAAAAGGAAAAATCAGCCATATTCTTGGAACAGGGCCAGAGTTAGGCGACCCAAATTTTGATGCTTTATTATATCATGGTTGCGGAGTTCAATGACACCCGAGATTAGTGACACTTGCATGTTTCTCCCTTCTGCAAGGGCTATTTGGGTTGCTGTCCGACAAACATATTCTAGAGCCCATGATGCTGCTTGTGTCTATGAGGTCAAAGTGAAGACAACAGCGGCCAAAAAAGGGAGCAGGAGTGTTACAGAGTATGCAAATCTGCTGCAGAATTTGTGGCATGAACTTGATCATTGTCGAGTTCTTGAGACTAAGTGTCCTGATGATGCTGTGATTTTGAAGAATTTTATTGAAAGGGATAGGGTGTATGCTTTTTTGGTTAGACTGAACGCTAAATTTGATCAGGTCTGAATACAAATTCTCGGCAAAGAAGAGGTGCCCCCATTGAACGAAGTTATAGCCCTTGTCAGAGCTGAGGAAAGCCGTTGTGGTATCATGCCTGAGCTAAAAGATCTTGAAGGTTCTGCTATGGTGGCGAGGGAAGGAAATTATAGTGCCTCAAAGGGTCGTGAAACAACCAGTCGAGACTCTAAAGATAACCTCTGGTGCAACTATTGCAAGAAGCCTAGGCACAAAAGATCGTTGCTGGAAACTCCATAGGAAACCTTCCACATGCAGCAAGGAATGGGGCAATTAGGGAGATCCAAAAATAGTTGAACAGGCCCACAATGTCTCCACAACTGCACAGCAAGAACGCTCAAGTTAGGGGCCATTTAATGAGGAAGAAATTGAAAGACTGAGAGGTTTGTTGGGATCCTTGAAACCAGAAAGTGGTTCTGCCTGTATTGCTCTCTCAGGTGAATCTCTATCTCTAGGATTACATGTCTCGGCTAGTGTTTTTCCATGGATTCTTGACTCTGGAGCCACTGATCACATGACACCCTCTTCACTACACTTTCTCACCTATACACCCTGTCCTAGTGACAGAAAAATTTCTGTTGGTGATGGTTCTCTCACCATAGTGGCAGGAATTGGGGATATTCAGATTACTCCATCACTATTGCTTAAAAATGTGCTTCATGTTCTCAAGTTATCCACTAGCCTTATCTCTATAAATAAACTCACCCAAGATGTGAACTGCAATGTTGTGTTCTTCCATTCTTACTTTTAGGACCAGGTTTCGGGGAAGAAGATTGGACTTGCTAAGGAAAGGAATGGACTTTACTATCTTGAAGAAACCAGCAAACCACTCAATGTTATGCATGTCACACGAGTCATTTCTATCGACCTCCAATAAAGATTTAATTTGGCATCATCATTTTTGTTTTGGTCATCCTTAATTTTCTGTTTTAAGAACAATGTTTCCTTCCTTATTTAAAGGTATTGATGTTGAAACCTTTCATTGTGATATTTGTGAGTTTGCTAAACACAAAATGGTTTCATTCCTAGCCAGCAATAAAAAATCATCAAGTCTTTTTTATTTGATTCATTCAGATATGTGGGGCCCTTCTTGAATTCCCAACATTACTGGTTCTAGATGGTTTCACTTTCATTGATTATTGTAGAAGGGTCACATGGGTTTTCCTTCGTAAGTCAAAATCGGATTTGAGTGCCATTCTTCCTAGTTTTCATAATATGGTCAAAACTTAGTTTGTGTGAAAATTAAGAGGTTTCGATCTAATAATGTAACAGATTATTTTAATCACATCTTGTCATCATTTTTCCAAAAGGAAGGCATTGTGCATGAATCCTCCCGTGTTAACCCACCCCAACAAAATGGGGTGACTGAAAGGAAGAATGGCCATCAATTGCAGTCCACTCAAGCCTTCTTCTTTCAAAATCGGGTCCCAAAACAATATTGGGGGAAAGCTGTCCTTATTGCTGCATACACCATAAATAGACTACCATCTAAAGTTCTTGACAACTGAACCCCAATGCAAATCCTCTTTCAGTTTTACCCTGACATTTGAACCTCAAATATTCTCATACCAAGAATATTTGGTTGCCCTACGTTTTTTCATGTTCATAATAAGGGAAAATTAGATCCACGAGCAATCAAATGTGTTTTCTTGGGATATTCCCTAACCTAGAAAGGTTATAAATGTTAACAGCCAGCCACAAGAAAATTCTACACCCCCATTGATGTCACATTTGAGGAAGGAAAATCCTTCTTTACTCAACCTTATCTTCTGGGGGGCCCTTCATTAATAGAAGATAAGGCCTTGGATCTACTCTTCCTGGAGGTATTACCCACTTTACAGCCATCCAACCACCAACAATCGCAACCTTTTGTGTCCTCAAAGTCTTACACCTCTGAGCCTCAATAAGATTCAAACAACCCAATCATTGACAATGCTAACCCCACCAATAATGTGCATCATGTTGTGAGATATATGCAAGTTTACTCAAGGAGGAAAAATCTAGATCCTGAACTTGAGCAAGTTTGAGATTCAGCTCCTAATCTTGGAACTGAGGTATGTTTAGAACCTGTTTCTTCAAAGTCTAAGTATGAGGATGACCTGCCTATTGCCCTGAGAAAGGGAACCAGAGATTGTACCAAATGTCCACTGTATCCCTTAGACAAATCTAGCCAGCCTTAACACCATTCCAATTCCTACTACTCTAGCCAAGGCACTTTCCAATAAGGAGGGGAGAAAAGCCATGAGAGTGGAAATGGAGGCACTAGAAAAAAACAAAATGTGGGAACTTGTGGATTTACCGAGAAACAAGAAGGCAGTAGCCTGTAAATGGGTGTTTGCAATTAAATACAGATCTGATGGATCATTAGAAAGGTACAAAGCATAACTAGTAGCCAAGGGATATACACAGACTTATGGGGTAGATTATTAGGAGACTTTTGCCCCAGTAGCTAAAATGAACACAGTGAGGGTGTTGTTGTCTTTGGCTGCCAACTATAGTTGGGATTTGCAACAGTTTGATGTAAAAAATGTGTTTCTCCATGGTGATCTACAAGAGGAGATATACATGGACATTCCACTAGGTTTTGGAGAAGGCATTAAGGGGAACAAAGTGTGCAGATTGAAGAAAGCATTATATGTTCTCAAATAGTCTCCAAGAGCATGGTTTGGTAGGTTTATGAAGGTGATGCTCGGTTCAAGTTACAAGCAAAGCCAAGGTGACCAAACATTGTTTATCAAACACACAGCCTAGGGGGAGTTGCTGCTTTATTAGTCTATGTGGATGATATAATTGTTATTGGAAATGATGAAAAGGAGAACGAAGCATTGAAGGACTGCCTTGCCAGAGAATTTGAGATAAAAGAGTTGGGTAGACTGAAGTATTTCCTTGGAATTGAAGTTGTGCACTCTAAACAAAGCATCTTTATCTCTCAACAAAAGTATGTGGTTGATCTTCTTAGAGAAACAGGGAAGATGGCATGTAAACCAGCCTCCACGCCTATAGATCCCAATCATAAACTCGGAGAAGCCAGCGAAAATGCAAGTGTAGATAAGCTGTTCCAGAGACTAGTTGGAAAACTCATTTATCTTGCACATGCACGACCAGATATTGCAATGCTGTAAGTGTAATAAGTCAGTTTATGCGTAATCCTAAAGAAGTTCATCTGCATGTTGCCCTTTGAATTCTTCACTATCTGAAAGCCAATCCAGGGAAAGGAATTTTATTTAGAAGGAATGGGGGGCTCGCGCTTGAAGCATATACAGACGCAGATTATGCAGGATCAACAGTAGACAGACGATCAACCTCTGGTTACTGCACCTTCTTGGGAGGAAACTTAGTCACTTGGAGGAGTAAGATGCAAAATGTAGTTGCTCGGCCAAGTGCAGAAGTAGAATTCAGGGCTATGGCACAAGGAGTTTGTGAATTACTTTGGTTGATCATTTTAGAAGACTTGAAGATTCCACAAGAGGGGCCTATGAAACTATATTGTGACAACAGGTCAGCCATCAATATTGACCACAATCTAGTTCAAAATAACAGGACGAAGCACATTGGAATTGATCGACACTTCATTAAAGAAAAACTGGACAGCAAGGTGATTTGCACTCCTTATATGTCTACAAAAGGACAACTGACTGATGTATTTACTAAAGGGCTCAACAGTACAGACTTTTATAGGATTGTAGCCAAGCTGGGAATGGAGGATCTCTATTCACCAGCTTGAGGGGGAGTGTTGAAAAACGTGGGATTAGTGGATCTATATTTGGCAGTTGTGTAAATATAGGATTGTGTAAATAATCTCTTAAATGTGGGGATTACAGTAGTTGGTAGAATTCCTTAATTATAGGAATTGAATCTCTTAATTATAGGGATTGATTTACGGGGATTTTGTTTCCTTGTTGACTACTCAGCAACCTGTATATATACACTGGTTTATACTGGAATAAAATACAGAAGTTTTTACCATTGCAAACAACATTTTTGGGCTAAAGAACCATAGGGAATATTTTTGGACAACTGACTTGAGGCTTGGAGAGCAGAACGGATTTCAAGGATTTTTCTTAACTGTTCAGGATTGGAGGTACCACCTGCAGTTGATTTAGTGCTCTCTTCTTGCTGCTTCTCAAATTTGTGTTCAGAAACTGCCTGATATCAATGATTTTTTTTTACATTTTTCCATGGTTTTAGTCAGTCGGCTTGCCATGAATCTCACAACAATCATCTTTTGTATGGCCAGTTTTCTGGATGTGTTCACACCAGGGCTGGGACTTCTGTTATTTGGAGTTTGTCTCATTATGGACCGCACTAGACACTAATGAAGACATCTCTGGTCCAGCAGCTGTGTTGTCCTTTAGCATTGCATTGCTCCTTGCTCCTTCATGCCTTACCTCTGTAAAAGCTTCCCGGGTTGAAGGTAGGGTTTGCCAACTAACAATGCTGCCCCATACAGCATCTAAGTCCTGATTTGGACCTGCAAGATGTTGAAAGGCTCTTGTTTCTAACCTCTTTTTGAACAATACACTATCATCAGCGCATCACCATTCTTCTTGTCAAGTTCCTGCCATAAAGCCAACATCTCTTTGTAGTATACCTTGCTTTATTTGCCATAGCCGGGTCTTAATCTCCAAAACCTTAGATGAATTCTCCTTGTCGGAGTAAGTTTCTTGTACTGCCTCCCACACTTCTTTTGCTGTGCGCAGGAACATATAGGTCTTCCAAATAGTTGGTTTCATGAGATTGATGAGCCCTGAAGTTACCATTGAGTTTTCTGATCGCCATCTTTGGAGTGCCCTAATGTCGTTTGGTTCTGGCTCCCTAGTTTTACCGTTCATTTGATCTTGCCTTTCCTGTCAACTACAAGCTTAACGAATTGAGCCCATTCTCGTAAATTCTTTCCATTGAGCTTGTCTGGTGCGAGTTGAGAGGAGCCATCGCTTGGACTCAGCTGTATCTCTGATGCCACAGAACCTTTGATGGTGGAGGTATCCTCCATTGTTAGCTCGGTTTAGAAGAAAACCGCTATGATACCATGCAATCTTGAAGAATAATTTCTTGTATTGAAAAGGGATGATCAAACTGTACAGTGAGAGCTAAGAAAGGAAACAAAAATAAGAAACGAAAAGTATTCTAGAATTAGGTCTGTGAATTAGTGTAATCAGCACCAAATCCTCTAATAGATCTATTTGTGTTAACTACACATTTCTACATATTAAAGTGGCACGCTCTTATTGAATTTAATCTAGGTTACATTTGTCCATTTTGTTTTAATTTGGTGATTGACATCTTAGTCAGATCTCTATGCTTTATGGATGCTAGAGCCTGAATATTTCAGGGTACACTTTGAGGAAGTTGTTGGCCTTCTGATGTGGAATGTTACTATGACTACTATGTTGAGTAATTTACAAACCCTGTATTACCTTGCATCTGCTTATTTAAAACCTTTAGATTGTAAACCACTTCTTCATAATTCCAACTTATGATTCAACACTCTTTTGGTTCCATTCATTAGAAATATGTCGTGCCAAGTAGCATATTCCATGTACCTTCATCTTTGACATTTCTGTTGAGCTAATCTATGCATGTTTGTTGTATCACCCCTATCAGTTCAAAGTACAGAAACTGTTCCCTGGTCCATTTCTCTATTTACATTAATTTATCTGAGAGAAATTTGTTTCCTTGATAACATCCATCCAGAGGCTTCTCTATGCATCTCATCTTTGCTTTCTGTAGACCTATAAAATCTTGTGGAAAATCCTCTCATTTATAAATCTTACATCAGCAAAGAGCAGACGGCTTCCCTAGTCAATCTCCCTAATATTACACTAGGTTTTTTGTCACCCTTGTGTCATACCTCAACTTATTTTCACTTATCCTCTCCTTTACCTTGGTGAGTTGAAGCTATTAGCTTTGTACACAGATTGTTGTAGTTGTTACGAAATCTTCTTTATTCTTATAAATTGATGGGACAAATGTAGACCTATTTCACCTGTGGATTACCATGCTAAATGATATTGTAAAAGTACTCCTCCATCTGCCCTTAACGTTGTCATCAACTGCTACAACTTTTTAGTTTTCCTTAATGCACTTAATTTGGTTCAAGTCCCAGTCCAAGTCTTGTGTCATTTTCTTGGTTAACTTTACTATCCTATAAATGTCTCTTAGTATCTACTTTATGGTAACGGAAAAAAAATATGCTCTCTTTGAATTAAATCCTTTAAAACTCAAATGAAGCATAATGAGTTCAATTATTGTCTGGCCTTTACAATTTATATGTTGCCTTTTCTTTTTTAAACTAGAAATTATTTTTTGTTAAGAAAAATACAATTAAGGCAACAAGAAAGTGGCAAGATATTAATTACAAGCTAAATAACTGAAACTCTTTTCTCGTTCAGTCTCACCAACTCTAGGGTTTAGAAATCCAAGACAGAATAAGATCAAGGCATTTATATACATGCACACGTGTGTGTCTGTGATTTTAAGTGGAATCAGTGGGAAAAAAAATACATTAAAAATGACGAGCTCTTGTTTTAGAGCTTTATTGTAAGTAGTCTGCAGTCTTGTGGGATACAGCAAAGTCTCTAATGGGTGTTATCTGGGTGCAAGCAGGATATTTTCAATAGGAGTTATCAGCTTTTCATGGGATTGGAACTAAACGGGAAACAAAAAATGCCATCTCCTTATACCTCTTGCAGTTTGTTGGTTAATTTGGAGGGGAAGGAACTTGGTAGCTTTCAAGGGTAGAGAAAGGCCATTGCCCTTTCTATTGTTATAATGGTTAGATTTCCTTATATTTTGGGTGTCAGGGAGCTTATTTTGTAAAGATTTAGAAGTTATAAATTTCGTAGAGCTATTCTTTTGTTCCTGAATATTTGTAAGGGTTTGCAACCCCTTGGTGCTCCTTCAGTTATATATATTATTTTATTTTCTTATGAAAAAGTATGGCATTGGCAAAAATGTGAGGACCAAAACAATGATCTATATGCTTATCCTTCTCTTACAAGTTTGGTTACTTGCAGCATCAAATGATTGTATGATTGAGGATTTCTGTCTTTGTTTTGATGTTTGCTTGTTTATCCATCAATTCAACCATTAAGGTATTTTCGTTCAATGAAATTGGTAGAATTTTAACCTGTCATAACTGTGAGGGAAAAATGGATTCATGATGAGTTTTGATGTTAGAGCTGGATGAGAGAATGCGGGATCTGAAAGATGAGCTGCAGTCTTTTGAGGGTGAAGAGTATGATGAGAGTCGTAGAAAGAAGGCTGTAGAAGCTTTGAAAAGAATGGAGAACTGGAATTTGTTCAGCGATACATATGAGGTATTTGGGCTACTTCGATTTTGTGTTATTTATGGTCCAGCACTTACAAATATATGAAGTTAAACTTGCTCCTAATTTTTTGTTGAGACATTGCTCTACAGGAGTTCCAAAACTACACAGTTGCACGGGATACCTTTCTTGCTCATCTTGGAGCAACACTATGGGGATCTCTGAGGCACATCATATCTCCCTCTGTATCTGATGGTGCATTCCACTACTATGAAAAAATATCTTATCAGCTATTTTTCATTACACAAGAGGTATGATGGATGTGGAAATTCTTCTGTGGATGCATATTTAATGAAACTACTCATTTGTCTATCTATTTCCTGATGTAGAAAGTGAGACATATCAAACAACTTCCAGTTGATCTAAAGACTCTACAAGAAGGGCTTTCCTCATTGTTGCTACCTTCACAAAAAGTCATGTTCAGCCAACACATGTATGTGTTCTGGACCATTTTTTAATTTACAGAAATTCGGTTCTCACATTGGGACTATCCAAATGCTGGTATTTCCATGGTTTATTTAATGATTGATGAGTGGTGCATTAGTGCGTAAGTAACCTGTTTGAAATTCTATGTTAATAAGTAAAAAATTAGGATATTGGCAGAGCATGTTCATATTAGTAAAGACATAGGCAAGCGTGTGTGTGCACATACTTATTTCAGTCAGAGGGCTGGTTTCATCCTTAAGAACATTTAAAGCCAGACCTCGGCAGTGTTAATGGAGAAAGTATGTCTATCTCTGTACAAGCTGATGAATTGCAGGACAGTTTCGTTGAATACTCTGCATGCAGTCACCTTCTTAAGATCTCCTGTTTGAGTTCTCATTGTTGAGTGGGCAACTATATCTCTCACTAGTAGTTTCCACCCCTAACATCTCCATGTACACTCGATAGGCTAGCAAACCAGCTTCAGGTTATTTTTTTGCTGCACATGTTCGGTGAACTGGAGTAGCTGCAATAGAACTGCTTTTTCAATCTTTATAAAGGTTATCTTAGTTTTTTTTTTTTTAAATTTTATTGCTGATCAAAATTCACCTAAGACCAATTCCAAGAGAATGGGGCTGTACATTTGATTCATGGATCAGTTTCTGTTCAGTTTGACAAGTTTCTGAAGTTTTAAGTAATCTCAACAAAACCAAACACTTGTGAGATGGAGTGGTAAGGAGCTCCTTCTTTGTTAAGTAAGGTCTCAAGCTCGAGCTTACGAATGGAGGGGGAGGCCTTAGGAGAGTTTTCCCCTAAAACGAGGTGCAACTCGGCTTGACCCCTTAGTAATTGGAGCCCAATGTGGCTCGACTCTTTTGAATAGTTCTTTTTGTTGCTTTGGCTCATCGATAGTGAATTCTTAAAACAAAGCAATAAGCAATCCAAAATTTATTACCTTTACTCTTCTTTTTTTGGTAAAATGTTTGTCATTTTTCAGTCTGTTTTTTCTTTGGAAAAATTATGAATGTTGGGAGACATAAGTATATTTTATATTATTTTTCACAATTAACTGTGATGACTAACACAATTACTTTGGAATCCTTCTGAAAACTTGGACATGATCTCACTAATTTTAGATGAGAAGTACAAAACTATGCCTAATAGTGCACATTTTAGATGCAAATTACGATCAACTTGGAAGCTGGAAATCCAGTAAGTTTCCACATTTCTTTTTTCTTGCTTCCTAATACATTCACATATATGAGTCCTTAAGAGAGTTGAGCAAAATTTGGACGAAGTTGTATAAATAAGTGGAAGTGACAAACATTTTGGGATAGGGGGAGTATTATTGTTATTGTTATTATTGCTAATACTATTAATACAACTACTCCTCCGTCTGTCCCGAATTGATTGAGCCATTCCCATTTTTTCACTTATATTTGACTTGGATTTATTTATATATTGTTTTTTAAAAACTCCAAGCATTCATATATTATTTGCTAATATATATTTTACATTTTTGTGCTAAAATATTTAAGATGAAAAATTATAGATTAAATATTGTGAGTAGTATATGAGTCAATGAAACTGGGACTGAGGTATTATTTGTTGTTGTTGTTGTTGTTGTTATTGTTATTATTATTATTATTATTATTATTACAGCACCTGTTTTACAAAAATTCAATTTGAATAGTGTCCATGTCTTTTTGTTTGATCTATTACTTTATTTTTGGTTTTTAGTCCAAATAATCTTGTACCATGGCGTATTGAAAATAGTAGTAATTGGTGAAAGAAGAATGCTAGTTGAAAGTAAAACCAGTGAAGTAAATCATATAATTCATTCACGGAGAAGCAATTTTTTATGCCAAAACTCTTTCACCTATTGCTGCTCGTTGCATCCATATATTTCAAAATGTTCTGTCACTGTAGTTTCTGAAACTCATGAACTGTCCTAGACAACTGGTACTTTGGCTTTGTTGTCCTTGCTAGCTAAGGATGTCCTCTACATTCGGAATTTTTGGTTGGAAAATATTTGAAAAGTTTGGGATTTTGAAATCTAAAATGTTTGGTCCGCATCCCTTCCATGATAATTGTACTAAAGCGTGAGAAGGTAATGGACGACAATGAAGTGGCAGACTGGTAGAGTATCATATCCAGAAGAAACCGCAGATCCCTCTCTTTCTGTTTTCTTTCCCTTGCTGGTTTTGAAATTTATTCAACAAGATTATTTCTTGGGCTCTTTACATAGGCATTTCGCTTTGTATTTTGTTACTGTCACTTTTCTTATCTGAACTTGTTTGTTTTTTCTTTTTGTTTAGGCTTTGTTCTTTTCCTCCTTTTGGCAATTGGGAGAGTCACAGGTTTTTACTGGATTGAAGCAGTAATGAGTGATGATCATTTCAGGTTGCCACTTTCAGAGGATCCTGCTTTGGCGATGGCCTTTTCGGTGGCAAGACGAGCAGCAGCTGTTCCATTATTGCTTGTGAATGGAACATACAGGAAAACTGTTCGTTCCTATCTTGATTCTACTCTGCTCCAGTATCAGTTGCAGAGACTGAATGATCATGCTTCACTTAAAGGTCATCTGGTCTCTTTGGTCATTTTCTTTGCCTTCAGCCCTTAATAATAGTGATCTCCTTTTGTTTATGTGATCACTAGAGATTTGAATTGTTGCACTAGTTTATGTGATCATTAGAGATTTGAATTGTTGCAC
The DNA here is from genome assembly GCA_039654915.1 of Aquilaria yunnanensis. Lineage (NCBI taxonomy): Eukaryota > Viridiplantae > Streptophyta > Magnoliopsida > Malvales > Thymelaeaceae > Aquilaria > Aquilaria yunnanensis. The sequence goes on from CM077594.1 coordinate 73,505,232, forward strand.
TAGATTGAAAGAAATAGTTATAGCAGTTGATATCATTAATGTAGTTATAGTAGAACAAGAATTGGTAAATTGTGGTAGTTTTGGGAGTAAGGGAAGGGTGGATGTCTGGCAGATGGGCTTTTTGTCGTGGGGTCATTCCACCCTTTTATTTAAAAAAAAAATCTCTGTGAATAGCATAGAAATTAATAATTTAGCAGAGTATAATTTCTTAATGGACACCACTAATGTAGAGTGAATGTTGAAGTAATACTCTCACATTATTTGCAACATTTAGTATTTTGCACCATCCCAAAACTTTGTATCATTTTCAGATTTAGTGTCACCATGTTATCCTTCAAATTTTCATTCAATATTTGCTTTTTCCATCTTTCTGGATTTACGTAAAAAGGTGAAAGCCAAAGTGGAAACAATACACAAAAATTTCCCCTTTCCAAAGAACCTGAGACAAAGGGGGTATCGTTATTGTCCTTCAACTAAAATAATTTATATTAAATCACTTCAAAAAATTGAAGAATAACAACTTTGATATGCATTTAAGACATGCTGCCGATTGGATCTTTTGCCCAGTTGGCAGAAAGACCACCTTCTGAGATGACCGGTTATTGGTTGAGTCCTAGCCTGTGTGAGGAATTTCTTCCCTTTGTAGCCGATGAGCAGGTTTAGGTTAGGTATGCTTAACATGAATTTTGTCTCATCCCCTTCACCTATGAAACTCCCATGAATGAATATGATGAACCTGGTGAAACTCTTTATTCTCTCTAATAGAGATTATGTAGTGATGTCCCTAGTTCACAAGCCTGTTACATAGCAAAGCTGCGTTGAACCATACTCCCGCAATAAATGGAGACAAAAGGTATGAGTCATAACAAAGGAGCTTGACGACAAAAAAGAAAAAGAAAAAAAGTTACCCTCAAGGTTGGAAGGCGACATAATTTATAAGAAATGATGCACTAAGCATAGCATCTCCCAAGAAACAATTGGCCACATTCATTTGAATTAGCGAAATTGCTTGCAGTCTCAACAATTTAGTGAGTCTCTCTCTCCCACTCCTTTTCATTGTGATATGTGCAGGCAGGGAGGTTGGTGGAGGATGCTCTTTTACTGCATGTAGCTATGGAATTGATTAGAGAAGTATTCTTTAGCATTTTAACTTCGTAGAAGAGGAACTTGAGAAATAAATTGGGTTTCAACTTATGTTCAAAAGGAACGAAAAATGGATAATAACTTGGAAAGATTTTTTATCAAATATAGCCACGCGATGGAGGAAAAGTCACTAACGTGGATTATGAAATATTTAAATCCTAACTTTGACTTAAGATGACTTGGACCCCTCTATGGACTAAAGTGAAGGGTGTTCAAGCCTTTTATTGGCTCAGGATACAAAAGGAATGTGATGTGTTTGCCAGGCTGACAAGACTTGCACTCAAGATTAGGTTAGGGACTGATCTCAAATTTGGGACCAGTTTCTCAAGTTTCTCAAATGAAGGATGACCTACTCAACTATGAATTTCAAAAAGGGAAGTGGAAGCCGAAAAAATAATGTAGATAGGGACCCTTAAAATATCTGCATACTATTAAATTCATGCCCTTCTTAAATTATCATCTTGGTCTCTGAATCCTGCTTAATAAGATGATCACAGGAGAAAGAAATACAGCACTTCAACCATTTTATTAGCTTACTTGCAGACATGAGGTTAAACAGAAAATTAGGAATAAAGAGTGTAGATGGCAAGGTGAGTGAAATGGAGGGTTGAGTGGATCCTACACCTTTAATGGTGGTGGTAGACCCATCTGCTAGGATGAGTTTGTGAGATGCAGGTGGTGAATGAATATGGTTGAAATTGATGGCTTTACCTGAAATGTACTCTGTGGCACTGGGTCTAAAATCCATAAATCACTTTTTGAGAGATTAGACGGATAATAGGCTGTTGATTTACCTGAATGGACATAAGTACTAATGCAGATAGAGGTTCGCTGGGTAGGCTTAAACTGCTAGAACTTAGTACACTCTTCCTTAGATACAGTAATCAACTGTGGGATGGATTCTGATCTGTTGAATTTGGTGGACGAACCTATTGTTGTTGATACAATATTAACTCCTTGCTTTGTTTTATGGGCATGAATGATCAGAAACTAATAGCGCAGAACGTGAACCTGCATTTAAAACATGATTTGGTCATTTCAAATACATTGTCTTGAAAAATCTGGCTGTGATATTTAAGTTCCTGTTGGTGGATTTCAAGCATGCTGGTTTCTTGCTTTTCCGTGTTAGCATTAAACTTGTTTCCTGGCTAATGCAGGATCACATTCTCATAGCCGGTCAACATTGGAAGTTCCCTTGTTTTGGTTTATTCATAGTGATCCGTTGTTGGTTGATATGCATTACCAGGCAAGAGCTCTTTCTGACATGGTCATAGTCGTCCAATCAGAATCATCATCCTGGGAGAGTCATCTGCAGTGTAATGGGAAATCTCTTTTGTGGGATTTGAGGTTTGTAGCATATCATTATTGACTACTTGTCTGTTACAAAATTGCCAAGCCTTGTCTCCACTGACCTTTTCTGTGTTTTCACAATAAAGTTTGAAGGCTCCTATGTTTGGTTCTATGATGTAATATTTTTGCCAGTTGAACATGTTATTCATTAAGTCATTCGAGTATTTACAGTGGCTAGCTACTTATATACTGTCAAATAAAACAAGATTAAAGCAAAACGCATGTGAGATTAAAGCAAGAGGTCTATTTGGGATATGGTGATGAAGCTTGATACACAGACGCATACATATAGTTGAAGCTTCATATTTTAAGCTTTAGGGAAGATACCTTGAACAATGATGTTATTGAGACCCTGTTTCCCCTTCCCAATCTCTTCTGCAGTTCTCTGTGATTACTGTGCACAGGTTGATGTTATTGCATTTTTGTCTTTCATGAAGATGGCCTGTAAAAGCTGCTGTTGCTGCTGTTTCTGAACACCTTGCTGGTTTACTTCCTCTTCATCTTGTCTATAGTCAAGCCCATGAAATGGCAATTGAGGTATGACTTGGATCCTTCTACTGTACGCTTGTGGGTATGGTACTCCCTATTGCAATACTTATTATGCCAATATTGTCAACTCTTTCCTCATATTTGCCACCGGTTTGCTAAAAGAGTGACTTTTTACCTTCTTTCATTTTCTCAATTAGTGAGAGTGACATCTTGCTGCAGGATACATATTATATTTCTTTGTCACTTCTTCCTGTAGAAACAATTTGATTATTATTATTATTGTTGTTGTTTGTTGTTGTGGTTATATCAATGATGGTTTTGAATTACGGATTTGATTCTTTGCCAAAGACATCATTTGCCTGTACTATTTCATAGGATTAATATGGTCATATCTAATTTCACTACAATCCACATTTTTATAATTCATGATATTGTTTCTTAATTTTATGTGACTAGTCCATCATTCGTTATATGCCCTCTATCTATTACATATACCCTTGTTGCCTTTTTCATAAAAATTATGGATATTGTGCCACATAAGCATAGGTATGTTTCTCCATGGTTACCTCTTACTGAATAGCATACTTGCAACAATAAGCATTCATTGGCTTTGCATAATGGGAAGGGGATGTATAAGTATGGGGAAAGGATACATATGTTTGGGACACAAAAATTGGAAAAATGACATATATTATGCGAAGGAAGCAAGAATATAATTTTGCAGTTCTGCTTCTTCTTCTTCTTCTTTTAATGCTCCTCCAAAGCCCCATAGAAAGTAAGAACACAGTTGTTAATTGATCTTCTCCTGGGGGATAATTAAGTCTCAGTCATTGAATATGTATTTAGTTCCTTCATTTTCATATGATTTGCAGTACATGGTAACTTGATATTATGCAAAATAAACAAAAAAACAGGTTCTTACAAAATGAAATACTAGGTTTTGTAATGTCTACACTTGTTATTCTCGTTGAGGCTTAAATTGATTAATGTTTTCTCCATCTTTGAAACTTCCTTTTGCTTGAATAAAAAAAGGTTCAAAAGAAATTCGTCCCATGGAAAAACTATTACTCTTTGTGCGTGTGTTTGGGTGGGAGGGGTGGGTAGGTGTAGATTAGTAGATATTATTGACAGTATTTATCTTTATAACAAAATGAGTGGGCATGTACCTTTTTATTTTATGAAATTGTAACAAGAAAATAGAAAAAAATATCAAAATTCATTGTTCAAAGCTACCCTTTCCAATAAAATGAAAAGATGAAATAAATTAAATGTATTTAGCTTAAGAAAAACCTGGAAAAATGCATTTTGCAAGTGCCTTCCTTTCCCGAAAAATAATTGAGTTCCAAATTGGCTCTAATAGAAAGCTAGGGGAGAAAATTGGCATCAGTGACATAATTGTAAAATAAATGAAGTAATTTATGAATAGAATTATATGGTATTTTCCATAAGATTCCCATATTCTTTGGGATTTTTGCAGCTGTCCTGGGCATGGTTGCAAATATATATATATTGTTGTTTGTGTGTTTGTGTTTGTGGTAGTGCTTTCTAAACGTGCTCGCTTGGGTATTTGTTTTTGTCTAATCAAGCTCATTAGAATGATAACCCTGTTAAGATATTAGTAAAATTAAATTCAATGGTTTCTAATTGGACTGACGTATAGTATGACGATGAAGTTTGCTTTCTTTACCTTTTCAATATCATTGCACCCAAAAAGAGTGATGATCTGTTGTAGAAAGTCTCTGTGTTGAAGCTGTGTATCTTCTTGACAGGACTGGACATGGTCAGTTGGTTGCAACCCTTTTGCTATTACTTCTCAGGGGTGGCATATATCGAAGTTTCAGTTGGATACAATTTCCCGCAGCTACATTTTTACTACTCTTGAGGAGTCTATACAATTGGTTAATTCAGCCATTCTTCTTCTAGTAATGGAGCATACCAGTATCCTTGCTTTCAATTGTTAGCAAAACAAACAGATAAACATATTATCTATACTTATGTGCGGTATCAATGCACATGCATAAACTAACCCAGTAACCATCTTTGTGAAAGCATGCTTTGGCTTTTTGGTACTTCTAGAAGATCTGGATGCATGTTTACGATATGACACTTGGTAAAGACAATAAGAAATGACATTATTATCCCGGAATAAATGACAGGCATAAATAAGTACCAGGGTTTCCAACTATGCCCTTAGAACCATCGGTACTTTTAGAAGATCCGGATGCATGTTTACAATATGACACTTGGAAAAGGCAATAAGAAATGACATTGTTATCCCATAATAAATGACAGGCATAAATAAGTATCAGGGTTTCCAGCTGTGCCCTTAGTATACCATATAACCACTAAATGTATAATGTAATGGTTTGGGGACGGAATGGGAATTGAATACTAAATACAGTGATCTTGAGTTGAGGTGAGTGTTTTCTACAATTTTTGGAGGGCTGATTTCAACTTTTCGACCATTGCTTTGAAATTTCTGATTCTGGAGCATGGTTTTTTTGTTACTATGGATGTTGTTCCTTTTGTTAGATGCTTAACTCACACCAGCTGAAAAAACTTTCAGAGTCTTTCAGTCCCAGGAACGTGAGTTGGTTAAAAAGTACAATTATGTTGTTAGCTTATGGAGAAGAGTAAGCTGCAGCACTCATATACCTGAATGTTATTTATTTATTTTCATTCCTCTATTTAGATTAGTTTTAAAATCTTTCAGTTTCGCTGAATAATTGACTCTTCCAGATCTCAACTGTTTCTGGAGAATTACATTATGTGGATGCCATGAGATTGCTGCCAGCCTTGGAAGTTGCGGCTAAAGGGTTTGGAGCTCACCAGCTTTTGTTCATTCTCTTATATCTCCTATTTGGATTAAATATTGGAACCTACATGTTTGTGAAATGTTTTTGACTTAAACCCGTTCTTTAGCGCATGCATAGGGCCAAAACTTTTTGTTATGTATCGATTTTCATGCCATTAAATATTGGCGATCTCAAAGTGGCAGATGAGCAGCCCTCTCCGTAAGGGAAGCGGCAAATGCTCAATTACTGTTAATTTTTGGTCTGTGTCCATTATCAAAGGAAATTTAGTGGTGGGAGCTTTTGAGTTTTTACGTTGTGGCTATGTTCCAGTTGTTTTTCTTTCCCTTGTGTTCCTGTGGGAACTGAAATTTCGGTTGTTTAATGCTTTTGCTAACCCAGTGGTGCTAATTCTCTTGCAGATTTTCGGATCAAGTAAATGCAACCATCTCTCTTCTCCATCCAATTCGTTGCATGAAAGATAGGAAAGTAGATGTGGTTTTTGATTCTACGACCATTCCTGCCTTCTTGATTGTTCTTGGGATTTTGTTTCTTGTCCTCAAGCCCAGACGGCCAAAGCCTAAGATCAATTAAGATTATGATCTTCATTCTGTGTAGTGGTTCCTTCACAATCCATATAGCTTTTTTTTTTTTTTTTTGTTACCCTCAATGTTTCTCTGATGATTCGATAAGTCTGAATTTATCTGGTCGCCTGAGAAAAGTAGGCTGTTCCGACATGAAATTTTGTATTACGATTAGGAGCTACTCCTTTTCCTTTTTTCTTTTGATGCTACAATATCTTCTCTTCTGCTTGAGGAAGGAATGGTTGAATAGTTTGTGCCATGAAATTCTAGCTTTGGCTGACGGAAGGAAAAATGTTTTAGGTCGATAGGATACCGAACTGAATCAATCGTACATACTGTTACAGCACTACCGAAGTCCTAAAGTGCAGTTGGCGTTGCTTGTGATGACAACGGTGTCGGCCGGCCTGCCTTCTGCAGCTTACCGACTCATCCTTCTAGCTATTTAACAATATTAGGAAGAGCATAAGAAGGGCTTGCCGTTGAACCAAATTCTTTCCTGGTTAATGTATTCTAGCTAACAGCCTCGTCTAGTTGGTCTAGCACCCATCGTTGGAGCGGGAGATGTGGGGCTACTTAGTTGCTCCTGCAGGAGAATCGAGCAAACAATGTACACTTACTGGTTCTGTTAGAAACGGACATGGAAGATGCGAATGGGAGCTTACCGAATGCATGGAGACTAGACTATTGTTGGGAGAGTGGCATGGACTGGTGCTCGGAAACAATGTAAGTTGTATGGTCTTCTCTCCTATGCCCCTTAACCTATTGAGTTCCGGTAATACCACTTTCCCAAGATCTGGGCAGTCCTTCCGCCGTAGCTCTGAACACCTGAGGGCCATCTGTGCGAAGCTAAATGCTTCCTTGACTGGCCAATCTGGGACAGCGGGGTCTACCATTTTTACAAACATTCCATTTTCAATTGCCCTCTCCACATGATGAGTCAATCCCATGGGTGGCTTTGCAGTAATTATCTGCAAAAGCATGATACCCAAAGAGTGTACATCTGACTTCACTCCTAGCATTCCTGTTTGCCGGTTCTCAGGATCAATGTAGCAGAAGGTCCCAGCTGTGGATGTCATGCTGTATTGTGTGACATTTTCTGCTATAGATGGAGGCACAAGACGTGCCAAGCCGACATCACTGATCTTGCTCACAAAGTTTTGATTGAGCAATATGTTTGCTGGTTTAATGTCGCAGTGGACAATGGGATCAGACTTTGGTCTGGTGGAGAAACAATAAAGCAGTTCTAATCTCAGCTGCTATTCTAAACCTTAGTTGCCGGGAGAGTGGGCGAGTATTTTGCCTCTGGAAGAGGCAGTCATCTAGGCTCCTGTTAGACATGAATTCATATACTAAGAAATCATACTTGGGGCAGGCTCCAAGCAACAAAACCATGTTGGGATGCCTTATGCAGCTAAGGATCTCCACCTCCTTTTGGAATTGTGACCTCCCTTGTATGGCATCGGGGCGTAAAACTTTGATTGCTACAGGTTTTTGGTCAAGGTTGCACTTGAAGACAGGGCCATACCCTCCTCCAATTTTTCTAGAGTTGGAGAAATCATCGGTGGCCACTTGTATCTCTTCTATGGTGTACTTGCGGTACCTGAAATCTGTTTGAGCCAGTTGGTTCAATGCCGTCCTTTTCTTTTCCGATTTCCTTAGTGCTTCCATCTCTACATTGATTCTCTTGTTTGCCTCCAACTCTGCAACCCTCTAAGCAGCCATGGCTGCCTCAATGGCTGCTCGGGACTTTTGCTTCTCCCTCTCTACAATGGCCAGTGCGGTTTCCTCTGCCACCCAGGTCTATTCCATCCTCCGTTGTTCTTCCACCTTTCATTCTTGCAGTTCTTGTGCCTACAAGATAAAAATGCTTTCTAGATGCTCTCTTTTTTCTTTTGTTTGTCTTTTTACTCTGTTTAGAAAAGAATGACGCTAATCATCTGTATTCCATCACTACCTTTAATGTCAATTTTCATTACCCTTCTTAGCATATATACCCATGCTTTGTTTCTTTTTGGAATGATAGAGCAGGTATTAGGTTTGATTCCTTAATTTACCTACTAAAATGGATCATTAATCTACCTTTTGCTTAGCTGACAGTGCTTCCTTGCAAGCTGTGCTGTACATTTCCATGGTCTGCTTCAGCTCTAGCTTTAGCCTCCCATCTCAGCTTCCATATCCTCCTGTCATTCAATACCATATCAAATGGAAGAATGATGCAGGTTTAGCCAGCCATCTAATCACTTCAAACTTACCGTAGGAACCGACGAGATTGATAATCTTTCACTTTCCATGTACGTGCCAGAAAAATTGAAATTTAGTGGAGAGCCAAGATTGATGGATCTTCGATTGAACGGTGAAGACTCAAAGTTAGGCGCACTCTCCATGTCTGATGAGAACGATTGCCTACCACCACGGTTGGAACCATCTTGACTCTTCTCAGAATAGGCAGGGAAAATGTGTTCTATGTTCGGCCTACTAGAGCTAACGAAGGAAATGTCAGTGCCAAGCATATTCAAATCTGGGTATGACTTGCCGTTTGGGCCTCTCCTAGGGAGGGGAGACCTAAACTCAATGGAGTCATAAGAGCCACGAGGAGGCTCCAAAGGAGGCTTGTCTCTCATAACCCCAGTGCCTGCTGCCTCTTGTGGCGCTAAGGGATTGGGACTTGGGAGTTATTTTCGTAAGGTGGAATGGAAGGGCACTGGATGCGTAGATGATTTCATGGACGTGATCTTTCCCTTGGTAATGACGTAAACACTACAGAAATCTGGGGCATTCTTGCATACTGCAGTAGCAATGTCATTGGCCTTGAATCTGAAACGACCGCCCTTGGTGGTGCTGCCAACCACCAGCACCTCGATCCCAGCCAACTTGACGTACTCGATGAGTGCTTTCCCGACGTCCGTCTCCTCGAGCACCATATCTCTGCATTGGACCTGCAATTTACTGGCAAATTGGTGCAATCAAGCAAGCAATATATATGCCTTTTTGCTTCCTTCCTCCGCCACAAGAACAATTATTACACCAGTCACAGTACTAATTTTGAAATTCTAAAAATCATAAAACAATTAATTTAATTTTTATTCTTATTTTTTTTAAAATGATGGATTTGATGCATAAAATGGTGCCATGAGCGCTTATCAATGAATGAGAGGAGTATTAGACTTACATCTTTGCGTGAACAGAAGCAGCGAAAGGCAAGGAACACGTCGTGGGTTTGGGCGTCCGGATTTTTGCAGATCAAGGGCAATTCTGTATCAGACCTCTGGTTCAACCTTATTCCTGCATGCTCAAACTATAGGGCACAAGTAAATTAATTGTAAAAGCCACTTGCATTTTTTTCAGTACAAATATGACCCTACTACAGCATGCGACGGGTGCACACGGCAGTCCCATGACAAGGCCCTGACAAAGAGTAACTATAATAGAAATATGGTTGGAAGGATAAGATAGAATTGGAGTGGAGAGGAACGTACGTGGGAGGGGAGAGACAGGGACAGTCGTCTTGGTAGCCTTGACGTGTATGAGAACGACAGTTTGTCCTTTCTGGACGAGATGATCGACCGCCCATTTGAGGGCGTTTTGGCTGTTCTTGTCCTTGTCTATGGCCACTGCCACGAGGCCCCCCTCGCTTCCGCCCGACCACATTGATCCCATGCCTTCGCATACTATTACTTATCTTCCAAATCAACGCAATCATCCGATTTCAGCTTTCTCATTCATGCGCCTCTTCCTTGAACCAATTCCAATTGCCAGGTGCCTGTGCTCTGCACTTCCCATTATCACGCCTTTCTTGTCCTTTTTTTTTTTTTTCTAATTTTTGTTTTGTGTCTCTCAACCTGTTGGCCAAAGGATGGTATGCCCAAAATTGTACTCGCCTAATTTAGCTTTCTAACTCGTTCACCAACGTTCCCGGCTGCTCTCCATTGATTGGCTGACTCCACGTGTTCCACATGATGAACGGTTTAAATGACTTTTGTTTCTAATACCGGTTTGGGCTAGGGATAGAAAAATTTAATCAACCTAAATGACCTGGTCCGATCCACTTGAACCTAAAGCCAAACTTGACGATTTGACCAAGGAAGTTGATGACCTGAACTGACCTGAATCCAAACTTGAATAAAGTGAAACCTGAGAAAATTTGAATTCAAGGCTGATCTGACTTGATCCCGAAATGACCCGATAACTAAAGCCGACAAGACCCGATTTTAACTCAAATCAACATAAAATATATAATCAGTAAATATTTTAAAAAAGTTATGATTTAACGTAGGTGATGAGGTTTCTTCTATTTTTTTAATTTGTTTTGCGTTACGGAGCGAACGAGTGAAAGTTACAGGAAATGATTAGAGAAACAGCGAAAGAGAGAGAGAGGAACAATTAGGTTTTAGGAATTATAGTATTCATTAAAGAAATTATATAGTAATATATATTCGTAAATTTTATACTCCCTCCGTCCCAATTAAGTTGAAACATTTTTCTGGGCACGGAGATTAAGGTGTATGTAATTTGTGTTAATTTTTTATATAGTAAAAGTTTAAATAATGATTAAAAAAGAAAAGATTCTTTTGGGTTTTGTGCAGTGAGAGATTGAGTGGATATTAAAAAAAAAAGTATTTATTAGGTTTTGTGTAAAAGGATTATTTAATTGTTTAAACTTTTCCAAAAGAAGAAATGTTTCAACCTTTTGGAACATCCAAAAAAGGAATATGTTTCCAGTAAACTGGGATGGAGGGAGTATTATTTTTTATGTCTAGTTGAATTAAATTTTAATCAAAACAAAAAAAAAAATGAATCGATTTAGTAATTTTAGCTTATGCATTAGTGAATTGAGTAGATCTGACAATTAACTTGAATATGGTTTGGAACATAAATAACCCAACCTGTATTGGATCTAAACCCAAATGAACCCGGTCTGACCTAACCCGAACATGAAATCTACTCAATCTAAAATCAACCTGAACCTAGACAACCCAACCTGAACTTGACCTGGACTTGGATACATGCTAACCCAATTTAACCTGAATCTGAACAACCTAACCCTGACTCTCCCAATTGCCATCCATTGTTTTGGCTCTGGCTAGGTGATAAGGCCTATTTGAAATAAACAAAAAGGCCCTAAATGGCAAGCCCATTGGATGATCAACTAATCGATTGATTGTTAAGGACTGAGAACAAGTGGTAAGAGATCCTTTAAATCATGGGTGTGTGCCACATGACAAGGGGAACTTCCCCCATGATCATTTTGAGGAAGACTTTTTATGAGGCCTTTAGAGAGGGAAGTGGTGCTTTTCTTTCTCATTGCCTACAACTTTCACTTATCTTTCTCCTCTCCTAGGTTTAAGTATCAGAGGGTTTTCCATGAACACAAAACTTCAGGGCCCCTAATCTTTGTCTTTACTATTATGTCCATTTGTTTCTAAGGGCCTCGAACATCCCACTACCTACTTTGGGTATCAATTTGGCACCGTATGTGGTAACCCAAATAATGGTGGAGACTAGGAGACCAAACCTAAACATCACCACTTAAAGGGAGATCTTGGCTGTCACCGTAACAGGGGTGGCGAGAACACCCCTTACTAGGGGAACATATGATGGAAGGCCTCCCCATGTGAGAGGTCTATATTGTGGCACATCCTTTAAAGTCATCAGGACAAGGACCGAAGGTGCCTCCAAAAGGAAGAGAAAGGAGCAGAAGGTCAATCAACTAGAAAAAGGGCCCCTTCAAATAGTTGGTCGAGAACGAGGATGGCTCCACTATCCTAGGATATTTCGTCACACTTTAGAGCCCCTCAAAATGTGCAGATCCTCCCCTCTGCCAATGCAACAATTTGTCTTTAAAAGAGGAAATGATGAAAACCTGGTCTAGGCAATTATCCACCTGCCCTTATATAGGGTTTCAGGAGCCAAACAAGCACAGCGGAATTTAACCGAAACCCTCTAGGATCTAAGTGAAACGGGGTAAACTAGGTGTTCAAAAATTTTCATACCTAATTTCGGTTGAGATCTTTCACCCAACTGTAGAGTTGAATCACAAAACCCAAACAGTTGATGTGTTCAAGATCTCTATGGTATCCACACGAGCCTCTCGGGATCACCACGCTTCCACCACATCTCGGCAGATGCGTTTTTCTTGCGCTTGCAGTGCTAGCTTGCGTCTTCCAAGGAATAGCAAGAGAAGAGTGCGACTGTCTCTTTTGGGAGGTTAGGGCAAGACTGTGAATTTCTTACTAAAAGTTGTATTTATAGTAAGACTCAACTTTTAGGTCTAATGGGTTTCAAAGCCCTAATCCAATTAGGGTTTAATTTTGGGCTTAATTGTTAGTGTTGTGCCCAAAAGCCAATTATGAGATGATTGTATTTTTGCACATTGAGTCATGATATTTTATTAAGGCATTAATTCAGCAATTATGTTTGTTGTTTTGTTTCTGCGTAACGTAATAAACATAATTGTAACCTTAGAATAATGATATTCTCAAACGTCCATGGTCTAGTATTATTGTGGAGCGAGTTCCAATAATACATAACGACTAGCATATGTGGAGACTAATATGAGATATGTAGTCTACATATAGGTACAAGTTGGAGAACTTGTGTACTGGATCGATCCACCATGAGAACACTACATGGATCGTTATATGAGTGTCATAAGTGATTCTCATAGTGATCATGGTATATGTAGTCCTTTGACCTAAGATCATCAAGGTTCCCTACAGGTGAGTCACATACTTTGATACTTTGATACTTTCCTTTGTTGCTCGTAACTGAGTGAACTTGAAGGAGGTCATTGGGTATGTCACATATCATGCGGAGGGATTTGTATGATCAAGACGGGATTTGTCCCTCCTATGTAACGAGAGTGATATCTTCGGGCCCCTTGATAGAGTGAGACTTAGAAAATGCATGGCCATGCTCGGATGAGTTGATATACGATATCAATGTCATCAGTTTAAGTTGGTCTACTCGGTAATCAAGAAACCAAATATTGGGCTATACGAGAGTGACCTATTCCATGTCTCGTGCTTAGTCTTAATATCTTGGACAAAGGGACAATAGCATATATCGGTGATGATCATAAAGGTTTAGTCGAATCATCGATAATCTTGTCACTTGGGTAGCAATGATGTGTTGCTAGACACCGCTCATTGCTTATGATCATAAATGTGATTTATGATCATTGCCAATGTGGTAAGAGCCTATTGGGTCACACACATACAGCTATTTGGATCATTAGAGTGCATGGGCTAATAATTTGGGTTTTGGTTCCACTTTAATTTCGTATTAATAATAGGCCCAATAGTTGAGCCATTATTAAGCCTGAAATTAAAGCCTAATTGGATTAGGGCTTTGAAACTCATTAGGCCTGGAAGTTGAGTCTCACTATAAATACAACTTTTAGTGAGAAATTCACAGGTCTCCTTACCCTAGCCTCCCAAAAAGGACAGCCGCACTCTTCTCTTACAATTCCTTGGAGGACGCAAGCTAGCACTGCGAGCACAAGAGAAACGCATCTGTCGGGACATGGTGGAATCGTGGTGATCCCAAGAGGCTTGTGTGGATACCATAGAGCTTGAACACGTCAACTGTTCAGGTTTTGTGATTCGACTCTACAGTTGGGTGAGAGATCTCAACCGAAATTAGGTATGAAAATTTTTGAACACCCGGTTTACCTCGTTTCACTTGGATCCTAGAGAGTTTTGATTAAAGTCTGCTATGCTTGTTTGGCTCCCGAAACCCTACATTTAATGACTTAATTTTTTTCTTGAGGCATTTTCCATTGATCTGACTAATTATTATCTTCGGTTGTCTTATACATGCATCATATACAAATATAATACATGCATCTCATGCAAACAACGAATTAAAATTAACATAGTTATAGCCCAAACTATGTGATATTCTCAAGCTAATAAGAACATCATGAAAGCCTAAGAAAAGAAAAAGTCTTTACAAGCTCATTCTCATCCATGCTTGGTTGTTTCTTTGTTGTCACCTTCTTAGACACACCACCTCGAATGATTCCAAAAAATTAATTACATCAATGATAGAAACCTCAAGTTACATTCGATAGGAGTAAGGTGATAAGAGAATGTACAATGAGGACAATACAGAAAGGCATGACATGCATGACATATATAAAATTACAGCCAACCAAGGTTATAACCAAACGCTATGCTTCAATCAATGATAATCATATTATGTCAAATTTTATTCAACAAGAAGATGCATGCCAATTAACATAGCTTTGTTAACTAGTTTATTAATGTGGCACTTTACAGACCTAATCGATTATCCCACTGGCCAGTTAGTGCTCCACAGACCAAAAAATCATTTTCTGAATATGTTGCCCTAGGTCACTCTATCTGAGAACTAAACCACCCGAGACCACCTCTGTCTGAGTAATTGCAAGTACTCTACCTAGGATGCCTAAACAGTACTTATCTAATCTCTCCAAGGATTATAGAAATAATTGCAATGATCCTAGATTTAAATGGATATTTCATTTCTTTCCATACAGTGTTAATCTCATTAACTAATTTCAGTCGTATCTTCATGTGTCTCATATATTGTGAGTTCCAATTCATGTATCATGAATCAATCCAATTGATAATGACAAAAAAGCATTAGAACATACAACTGATCATGCGACTCAACACATGATCCAAATTTAAAGTTTCACAACTAGCTAGTTGGTTCAGGTCATTCACCTAATGGTTAACCCAAATCAGAAAACTTGAACACTTGACGTGTTCAAGCTCTCTTCATTATCCACATGAATCTATCAAATCATGATGCCTCATCTAGGTTTTGGTAGGAGCATTCCTCTTGTACCCATAGTGCTAGCTTGTGTCCCCCAAGGAAAGACAAAAGGGGCGAGTGGCTGAAGGTTTTCAAAATCCTCTCTGAATTTTGTCTTAGGGAGCCTATATGAAATTAACACTATAACATATATATATAGTGAAGTAAGACTCCCAAGAAAAATAGGTTTCATAACCCTAATATGATTAGGCCTAATTTTGGTCTTAACAATGGGTCAACTATTGGGCTAATAATTAATCTAAAATTATCATGAAACCAAGACCAAACAATTAGGCCCATGCACTCAAATAATCCAATTGACTATAAGTGTGTTGCCTTATAGGCTCTTATCATGTTGGCAATGATCATAAAAATGAGCAGTGTCTAGCATCACATTATTGCTGCCCAATTGACATGATATTTGGTGAATTGACTAAACCTCTATGATCATTGTTTGTATATGTCATCGTCGCTGTTACAGCCCTCTTAGTAGGAAGCTCATTTAAGGTTTTTAAATTAATAAATCCTTAATTTAATACCCAATTTTAAGGTCATTTAGTAAGGTCAAGAAATTTAGTTATGGTTTCCTTTGTTTCAAGGAGATTATGGCATCAAAAGAGGTCTAGGGGTAAAATGGTAATTTTTTGTCCTGAGGTGTCAGGCTGAGGCCCGAGAGTCAAAATCATGTTTTAAAACCTAACCCTTACTTAGCACCCAAAAGTTGATTAAGTGTTGAAGGTTTGACCAAGATTTGACCAAAGGTTACTATTTTGGGAAGGGGGCTTTTTGACAACTTAAAGAAAGTTTGAGGATTTGATGCATTGTAGGCTTATAAATTAGTAAGGGTGAGGCTTGGGCTGCTACTATTCATCTTTTTCCTCTTTAAACTCGAGCTCATCCTTTCCCTCTTGATTTCTCCTTCAATTCCTTCTTAGATTCAAGAGTTCTTGGTGGATTTTGAAGGCTCCAAGGGTGCTTAAGCATTGGGTAACTTGTTTCAAGTGAAATTTGTGCATTGGAAGGTAATTTTTGCATTTCCTTACTTGGTGATTGGTATGTGTGTGAGGTAACATGTTTTCCTTGTTGATTTCATGTTTTCTTGGCCTTTTGGTGCATGGGTTTTGCTTCATTGGTCTTATTTTGATGCCATGAACCTTGAATTGCTTGGAACCTAGGCAAATGAAGTGGAACCTTGTTCATTGGTGTTGGAATGCTTGATCTTTGCTTGTGGCTTGGAATTAAGGTAATGGATTTATGATATATAACCATTTGGTGCCATTCATAGCTTGTTTGTGGGGAAATTCTTGTGAATTTGATGATTGGCATTAGTTGTTGAGGGAGATGTTCATGGTGGACTAGTTGGGTTTCCAAGCTTAGTGTGATGTTTGTGTTGGGTTTCGGGAGCCAAACAAGTGTAGCGGAATTTAACCGAGACCCTCTAGGATCCAAGTGAAACGGGGTAAACTGGGTGTTCAAAAATTTTCATACCTAATTTTCGATTGAGATCTCTCACCCAACTGTAAAGTCGAATCACAAAACCTGAACAGTTGGTGTGTTCAAGCTCTCTATGGTATCCACACGAAACTCTTGGGATCACCACGCTTCCACTGCATCTCGGCAGATGTGTTTCTCTTGCGCTCGTAGTGCTAGCTTACGTCCTCCAAGGAATTGCAAGAAAAGAGTGTGGCTATCCTTTTGGGAGGCTAGGGGAAGAAGCTACGAATTTCTCACTAAAAGTTGTATTTATAGTGAGACTCAACTTCCAGGCCTAATGGGTTTTAAAGCCCTAATCCAATTAGGCTTCAATTTCGGGCTTAATAATGGCTCAACTCTTGGGCCCATTATTAATACGAAATTATTGTGAAACCATAACCCAAATAATTAGCCCATGCACTCTAATGATCCAAATAGCTCTATGTGTGCGACCCAATAGGCTTTTACCACGTTGGCAATGATCATAAATCATAAATCATATTTATGATCATAAGTAATGAGCGGTGTCTAGCAACACATCATTGCTACCCAAGTGACAAGATTGTTGGTGATTCAACTAAACCTTTATGATCATTACCGATATATGCCATTGTCTCTTTGTCCAAGATATCAAGACTAAGCACGAGACATGGAATGTGTCACTCTCGTATAGACCAACTTAAACTGATGGCATTGATATCATATATCAACTCATCCGAGCATGGCCATACATTTTCTAAGTCTCACTCTATCAAGGGGCCCGAAGATATCACTCTTGTTACATAGGAGGGACAAATCCCATCTTGATCATACAAATCCCTCTGCATGATATGTGACATACCCAATGACCTCCTTCAAGTTCACTCAGTTACAAGCAACAAAGGAAAGTATCAAAGTTTGTGACTCACATGTAGGGAACCTTGATGACCTTAGGTCAAAGGACTAGATATACCATGATCACTATGAGAATCACTTATGAAACTCATGTAACGATCCATGTAGTGTTCTCATGGTGGGTCGGTCCAGTACACAAGTTCTCCAACTTGTACCCATATGTAGACTACATATCTCATATTAGTCTCCACATATGCTAGTCGTTATGTATTATTGCAACCCGTTCCACAATAATATTAGACTAGGGACATTTGAGAATATCATTATTCTAGGGTTACAATTATGTTTATTACGTTACGTAGAAACAAAAACAACAAACATAATTTCTGGATTAATTCCTTAATAAAATATCATGGCTCAATGTGCAAAAAATACAATCATCTCATGATTTGCTTTTGGGTACAACACTAACAATTTGTGTGTGTTGCAAGCTTGGAATCAATGGTACATTATGGCCTAGGAAGTGTGTTTTGTAGGTTTGCAAAGTGGGATGGTGTCCCCAACTTGTTTGGGAGCCTTGAGGGGTCTCCCAATGTGCTTTGGGCACCATTTGCAAGTTTGAAGGATAGGGCTCTGGCACCGTGGTGCCAGTTGGTGTTGTAGCGCCTAGAGCATACAATGGGAGGCCAACATGGTTGGCCTATGGAGCTGTAGCCCTACTTTGTGCTACAGTGCCAAAAGCCTATTCGTTAGCTTTGACACCCAATAGGATTTTTTTTGTATAACTTTTCACTTAGGTGTCCGTTTGAGGTGATTGAAGATTCCACATGAAGCTAAGAGGGAGTACCATCGTTTACATGCCTTCCCCAAGCCTAGATTTCCCCAAGTTTAGTTGTATTTTAGTTCAAAGTGAAGGCATGTGTGGCCATAATAGAGCACCACTAGTCAGGGTGTAAGGTTTAGTACCATTAAAAGTATAGCCAAGCCTTTGGGTTTGAGGTTCCGAGGTGATAACCTTAGTGCACCTAGGTGGGTTCGAAAGAACCTAAAAAATGAGTCCAATCATTGTCATTGCTAGTCCATTAATGTGAACCAAGTAATGGTGGATAAATATGTGCCTTGAGTGAAAGTTTAGTGCACTTGTAGCCCAGCCAAGATTACTTGAGGTGCAAGTGAGAACTTCATGCTCTCTTGGTAAGGGCTGAAGGTAGAAGCTTTGTACACAAGTGACTAGCCAAGTCTAACGACTTGAGGCACTATGTGGAGGTCTACTACACCTAGCTAGTGAGTTCCTCAGAACTCAAGTGAGGTGCATCCACCATGTTCACTTGCACAACAATCAAGGGAAGGTGAAACTTATTGCGTCAGTAAGCTAAGGCTACTAGGAGCAAGTTAGGGGCTAGAACTTGCTAGGTATGAAGTGACACTTGTAGGAGGACTACATAGAGGAAAAGTCCCAAGGGATTGAAATGTATGCACATAAGTTTAGCCTCACACTATATGAGCTCGTAACAGATTATATATACAAATATATGTGTTGTCCTCACTGTTTTACTTACAGGTTGAAGATCCCTTACTAAGAATGATAAGATTCTCACTCTCTTAGTTTCATGTTGTGTAGATACTAGGGGTGATGGACCCGATAATCACTAAGGATTGTCATGGTAGTTTCTGTTATAGGTACATTTCTTTGAGAATCTTTGAGATTCTGGTTTATTTGGCTACTTGATAATTGTGTTATTGTACTAACTATAGTCTTTTTAGCTACAGAGGCTAGTAAGCATGTGGATGTGTAGGGTTTTGGGAGCCAAGCAAGTGCAGTGGAATATAACCAAAACCCTCTAGGATCCAAGTGAAACGGGGTAAATCAGGTCCTTAAAAGTTTATACCTAGTTTGGTTGAGATCTTTCACCCAACTGTTGAGTCGAATAAAAAAACTTGAACAATTGACGTGTTCAAGCTCTCTATGGTATACACACGAGCCTCTCGGGATCACCACGCCTCCACCACTCCCAGTAGATGTGTTCCTCTTGCACTCGCAGTGCTAGCTTGTGTCCTCCAAGGAATGGCAAGATAAGAGTGCGGGTGGAACTCTGAGAACTCTTCTAATTTCATCCTTAAGGAGGCTAGGGCAAAAGCTGTGAATTTCTCACTATATGATGTATTTAGAGTGAGACTTAACTCGCAAGCTTAATGGGTTTCAAAGCCCTAATCTAGTTAGATTTTAATTTTGTGCCTAATAATGGCTCAACCTTTGGGCCAATCATTAATATGAAATTATCATGAAACCAAAACCAAACAATTCGGCCCATGTAGTCATATAATCCAATTGGCTTTATGTGTATCACCCAATAGGCTCCTATCACATTGGGAATGATCATAAATCACATTTATGATTATAAACAATGAGTGGTGTTTAGGAACACATTATTGCTACCCAAGTGACAAGATTGTTGGTGATTCAACTAAACCTTTATGATCATTATCCATATATGCCATTGTCCTTTTGTCTAAGATATCAAGACCAAGCACAAGATATGGAATGTGTCACTATTGTGTAACCAGATATATGGTTTCTTGATTACTGAGTAGACTAACTTAAACTGATGACATTGATATCGTATATCAACTCATCCGAGCATGGCCATGCATTTTCTTAGTTTCAATCTATCATAGGGCCCGAAGATATGACTCTCGTTACATATGAAGGACAAATCCCATCTTGATCATACAAATCCCTCTGCATGATATGTGACATACCCATTGACCTCCTTCAAGTTCATTCAGTTACGAGCATCAAAGGGAAGTATCAAAGTATGTGACTCATATGTAAGGAACCTTGATGACCTTAGGTCAAAGGACTACATATACATGATCACTATGAGAATCACTTATGACACTCATATTATGATCCATGTAGCAT
This sequence comes from Aquilaria yunnanensis, assembly GCA_039654915.1. Taxonomy (NCBI): domain Eukaryota; kingdom Viridiplantae; phylum Streptophyta; class Magnoliopsida; order Malvales; family Thymelaeaceae; genus Aquilaria; species Aquilaria yunnanensis. Next base: position 73,525,619 of record CM077594.1, read on the forward strand.
TCTAATGGTGGGTTGGTCTAGTACACAAGTTCTCCAACTTGTACCCATATGTAGACTACATATCTTATATTATTCTCCATATATGCTAGTCTTTCTGTATTATTGCAACTTGCTCCATGATAATACTGACCAGTGACATTTAAGAATATCATTACTCTAGGGTTATAATTATGTTTATTACATTACGTATAAACAAAATAACAAACATAATTAATGGATTAATACCTCAATAAAATATCATGCCTCAATGTTCAAAATACAATCATCTCATGATTAGCTTTTGGGCACAACACTAACAGGATGACCTTTGAAGCTTGCCACAGGGATTTTCCATCTAAGGTAGGAGCTAGCTAAGTGGATCTCAGTAGCACAATTCTTGTGTTTGCATGTTGTATAATATTGGCCTCCAATGTGTATGAATAGAATTATGGACTTTAGGGTTGTCTTTGGGTGTGAAGCATTGTCTTCTTTGGTTTTGATGCCCACACACAGTTGATTTAGTGTAGGATTATGATGACACTATGATGATTTTGTATACTTTGACTCTTTGAACATCAATTTTATGGAAAATTCCTAGGCAATATAAGTGTTTTATGGTTTTCTACATGTGAAGTCAAAGAAACTCTTACATGCTTGATTGCATTTCTACGTTATATAACTAGTGGAATGAAATTTTAACAAGGGTGCACATAATTAATTAGCCAATTGCAACAACATGAGACTTGTTCTTATAGGTTTTTTGGGCAGGGTCGTGGGTGGCCGTGTGAGTCCATCTGTCCATGGATATCAAGACCAAGCACAAGACATGGAATGTGTCACTCTCATATAGCCCAATCTTTAGTTTCTTGATGTTACCTAGTCTAGGGTAGTCCAGTTATGGTGCTAAAATTGTGCATTTAAAACTCCCAGGGTTGGTATGTTCCGTAGGCCATCAGAACAATACCCTTAGTATGCATACCCCAGTGGCCCTCTTGGGCACTATGTAAATGCGTGCATATTGGTCCAACTATTACAAAAATATTCACATTTTATGCACACCATGGCAGCAAAGAAGGAAAACACTAGCACAAGTCTTAATCTTGGCTACCACACATTAGGCAATATTGTTAAGTTTAAGTAACCAGCCACTGCACCCGAAAACTTCTCCAAGAAAATGTATTAATCTAGTCATGTACCCCCTATTTTCTTTGCTTCATTATCAAGTAGACTTAATCCAAACTAGGGAATTTGGTTTTACATTAATAGCTCACCTAAGGACCAAGTTATAGATTTTTTAATTTGGTTACCAAATTCTGACCAAATGTACAGTAACTCAGAAAATTTTGCAATGTCATAACTTTGGGTATAGGGATCCACATGCAGAAATTCAAAATCCTAGTTAACCCTCTAGCTGTGCTCTAGGTGTTGTCAAAATTTCATACCAAGATTCATTCTACATAGGGAGATATAAAACTTTGAGTGCAGGGTCAAAATTCTGTCCACTTTTAGACCATTATGCCCATACAAAATTTCATAATTGTGCAAACACTTCACTCACAAGGGGTAAGCCCTCCAAGGCTATCCCATACATGTCCAATACATATATGAATTTCATTCTCTTGCATCTAGCCACTTTATGCAGCCAAAAACATAATTTACAAACAAGCAGCCAATCATTCACACTTAGACAGCTTGTGCACCACATTCACATACATAGCAAAACAGTCCTCAAATGTTCACATAGTTGTTTCAACTTTACATGTATTACATGTACATGCATCCATACACTACATAATGACCTTAACTCAGCTAACACATGCACCCAAGTTACAAGAGAGCTTGAGACACAATGCACTCTAGAAAACAGGATGCTGGACAGCTGCTGCGTAACACAATAAGCACCATCACTAAAAATACCAAATGTGCTCCTAAAATCACCAAAATTTCATGATCATAACTAGATACATGAAGGTTAAAATAACTAAAATGTTAGATCAAAAATCAAAACAAAAAGGTTAGTTTGAATGTGATCTTTCTACTGAACCTGAAATGGGCAGATTTGAGGGGAGTAAGTTTCATTGTGAAACTTAGTAAGGAGAACACTTATACTCTTAAGGTAGTGTAACCCTTGGTATCACCTACATCCAAAACACTAAGATACAAGAAACACAATGCATATATCCAGCATATAGCAATCAAATGCAGCAGCCAAACACAAACTTCAAACACATGAAATGCAGCAACAACAATTAACATTTGTTAGTCCATAAAACATGCAATAAACATAAGCAAATCACTATGGAAGCCCTCCTCAAGCATAATCTTGGTCTTAGAAGAGTTTTAACACTAGTTAGTACTAACTTTGGGCTCCATAAACCCCAAATTTTTCAGCCATCACTATGCACTTCACACTAGGTGACAAAACCTTCACTATGTGCACTCCCCTCACCAAGCTTGGTTCATCAAGCTTATGGCTCTCTTCCAAACCTAACCCTAGCTCCATGGATGCTTGAAAATATAGTAAAAATTCTATGAGAGCAAGAAAACTCCTTACCTTGATGGGTATGCTGAATTTTAAGCTTGATTCTTGGTGCCCCCAAGCAATAGCACTAGTATGCTTCCAATTGCCATTTCTTGATTTCAATTGCAAATAATTGCAAGCTTTGAGGTATGGTGGCTATGGAGGTAGTGTGGGGGTGGGTCATGGCTGGTATGTTCAAATATGAGGGAAGAAAAGAAGGAAATGACTACTTAAATGGGCTTTATTGCACTAAACACCCTTTGTAGCCTTAACCATGCTTTATGTCATTTTTGTTGTTGCTCTCATTGTACATTCTCTTCTCACCTTACTCCCTTTGAATGTAACTCCAAGTTTCTATTATTGATGTAATTGTATATTTTGGGATCATCCGAGTTGGTGTGTTCAAAGAGGTGACTACAAAGAGACAGCTAAGGAGGAAGGAGAAGGAGCTTGTGGAGACCTTTTCTTTTCTTAAGCTTTTGATATTCTCATTTGCTTGAGAATATCACATAGTTTGGGCTATAACCATGTCACATTTATTTTGGTTTTAGAATAGGATTCATGTTTTATATTTGTTTGTGATGCATGTATAAGACAACCAGGGATAATAATTGGTGAGATCAAAAGGAAAAATCCCTAAAAAAAAATATTAAGTCATTAAATGTGATGCCTTCCAAATGTTGGTACTTGTCAAGACTTTGATCAACATTGGGTGGGTTTGCCAAAGCAAAGCACCTATGTTCATCTTGGTAAGACGTGATGGGATAAAATTGATATCCAAATTGCTAACTTTAGGTTTGACTTAACTAAGTAATCCTAATAGGATTGAGGACTTAGAGGCATGAGGTTGGGCTTAGGTTCATGAGATGAGCTTGGAGATGTGTTGTTCACCTAACTACCCAAGAGTTTGTATAAGATGCAATTGGCAAGGAGTTGCCTATCTAAATAACTGTAACTTGAGAGAAAAGCTAAAGCTAAATCAGGTTGTTGTGAAATATGGATCTTGGACCACTAAAATACCTTAGTGCTGAGGTATTCCAAAATAATATCAAGGGTTATTATTTTGAGTAAAATAGTGGGAGTATCATTTAATAAAATTCCTTATTAAATGAATTAAAATGCATGACTCTTACACTGCATATTTATTATTGCAGATTACCATGGCACAAAACACATCGACACTTTCATTGTGATTGATCTTTGAGAAGGAAAAGCTAAATGGGACCAACTTTCTCAAATGGTACCAAAATGTCTGAGGGAAGTCCCATGGGTCCTCATGTGCTCAAGATGATTGGGTACCTTGAGAATCTTGAGAGTTTGGGATTTGTTCTTCAGAAAGAGTTGGCTGTTGATGTAGTCTTACAATCGTTGCCGGAAAGCTACAGTCAGTTTGTCATGAACTATAACATGAACAACCTTGACAAGTCACTCCCTGAATTGCTTAACATGTTGAGAACTATTGAGCAAAACCTTAAGAAGGCTAAGCCCATTATGATGGTACAAAAGGGCAAAAGAAAGGGAAAAGCCAACAAGAAGAAGGATAAAGCTAAAGGAAAGTCCAATGCTAATTCTTCTTTAGCTGCACTGAAACCATCTGGTGGCGTGGCTAAGGAGGGGGGGTGCTTCCATTGTAAGCAACCTAGACACTGGAAGTGCAACTGCAAGCTCTATCTTGAAGAGCTTGCTAAGGAGAAAGGAAGTAAGATTTAAACTTCAATTTTTTTTGTTATAGAAGCTAACTTTTCTACTTCCTCATCTTGGGTATTGGATACTAGATGTGGATCTCACATTTGTGCAAATGTGCAAGTTCTAAGTAGGAGTAGAAGATTGTCCCAAGGTGAAGTGGACCTGTGTGTTGGAAATGGTGCAAGGGTTGCTGCCTTAGCCATAGGGACTTATGTTCTCACTTTACCTAGTGGATTAGTTTTAGAATTAGGCAACTGCTACTTTGTGCCTACTATTAGTAGAAATTTGATTTCTATTTCTTATTTGGACACGAAAGGTTTTTCATTTATAATAAAGGACAAATGTTGTTCTATTTATTTGAATGAAATCTTTGATGGTAGTGCTCGACTTAGCAATGGTTTGTATGTTCTAGAACTCAAAAATCCAATCTATAATGTGAATACCAAGAAGGTCAGATTTAATGATTCGAACTCGACCTATCTCTGGCACTGTCGTCTAGGCCATATAAATAAGACCCGCATATCGAAGCTCCATAAGGATGGATGTTGGACTCATTTGATTTTGAATCGTATGAGACATGTGAGTCATGTTTATTGGGCAAGATGACCAAAACCCCTTTCACTGGGCAAAGTGAAAGGGCTAATGACTTATTAGGACTCATACATAGTAATGTATGTGGCCCTTTGTCTACACACGCTAGATGAGGTTTCCAATGCTTCATTACCTTTACTGATGACTTCAGTAGATATGGCTATGTGTATCTAATGAGACACAAGTTAAAATCCTTTGAAAAGTTCAAATAATTCAAGAATGAAGTAGAGAATCAACTCGGGAAGAGTGTCAAAGTACTTCAAACAGATCAAGGTTGAGAATACTTGGATTGAGAATTCCTTGACTATCTAAAGGAGTGTCGTATAGTATCACAACTCACTCTACCTGGTACACCTTAATGGAATGGCGAATCTAAAAGGAGAAATCAAACTCTGTTAGACATGGTTTGATCAAACTCTGTTAGACATGATGAGTCAAGCTGACCTTCCAAACTCCTTTTGGGGACATGCACTAGAGATAGCCACTTTTACACTAAATTGAGTTTCATCTAAATCGGTTCAAAAGACATGATATGAGATATGGAGTGGGAGGCATCCCAGTTTGTCTTTTATGAAGATTTAGGGTTGTCACGCTTATGTGAAATGTCAATCTTCTAAAAAGCGAGGGCCCAAATCTCATAAATGTCTTTTTGTTGGGTATCCCAAAGAAACAAAGGGTTACTATTTTTACAATCCTTCTGAGCAAAAAGTGTTTGTTGCTCGAACTGGTGTATTTCTAGAGAAATGGTTTATATCTAAAGAAACTAGTCGGAGGAAAGTAGAACTTGAAGAAATTCAAGAACAACAAGTGGACATCGAACTTGAAATGGAACCTAAATAGACACCACAAGATGTTGTGATTCAGGAGTCTGTTCCTGTAGCATAGAGCCCACGTAGGTTTGGTAGGATTTGGCGTGAGCATGAGAGATATGGATTTCTCATGTCTCACAATGGTGATGTGATGCTCGTGGATCAGGATGAACCCACAAGCTACCAACCAAGTATGGACTTTGGTTGATCCACATAAAGGGGTAAAACCTATAGGGTGCAAATGGGTTTTTAAGAAGAAAACTAACATGGATGGTATTGTGATTACCTTTAAAGGATGATTAGTTGCAAAAGGTTTCAAGCAAATTCATGGTATAGACTATGATGAAACATTTTCACCAATTGCCATGCTTAAATTCATCCAAATTTTATTGGCTATTGCTGCACAATATGATTATGAGATATGGCAAATGGATGTCAAAATTGCTTTCCTTAATGGAAAGCTACTTGAGGATGTGTACATGACATTGCCTAAGGGGTTTTGTCACTCCTGAGAATGCCAATAAAGTGTGGAAGTTGCAAAGGTCCATTTATGGACTAAGGCAAGCTTCTCAGAGTTACAATCTTCATTTTGATGAAGTAATCAAAGATTTGGTTTTAGCAAAAATGAAGATGAACCTTGTGTCTACAAGAAGGTTAGTGGGAGCGCTATTGTTTTCTTGGTGTTGTATGTAGATGGCATACTACTCATTGGGAATGACATTCCTGAGCTACAATTTGTAAAGACTTGGCTAAGGAAATGTTTCTCTATGAAGGGCTTGGGTAAAGCAGCCTATGTGTTAGGTATCAAGATCTATAGAGATAGATTTAGAAAATTGCTTGACCTAAGTCTTGCCCATGTCACATGGTATAACTCTTTCTAGATCTCAATGTCTGAGTACATCTCAGGAGAGAGAGTGCATGAGTAAGATTCCATATGCCTCGGTAATTGGAGCTATCATGTATGCCATGATATGTACTCATCCCAATGTCTCGTATGCCTTGAGCATGACGAGCAGATACCAATCAAACCCCGATTAGAGTTACTGGATAGCTGTTAAGAACATGCTTAAGTACTTACAAAGGACTAAGGATGCATTCTTGGCCTTTGGAGGCATAGATGAGCTTGTTGTAAGGGGTTACACCGATGGTAGCTTCCAATTTGATAAGGATGATTTCAAATCGCAATTTGGTTATGTGTTTTGCATTGGTGGCGGTGCTGTGAGCAGGAAGATTTCAATGCAAGAAATAGTAGTTGACTTTACAATAGAATATAAGTACATTGCCACCTTTAATGTTGTGAAGGAGGCAGTTTGGATCAAGAAGTTCATCATAGAACTTGGAGTGGTTCTAAGCATTGCCAACCTCATAGAGCTTTATTGTGACAACAATGGAGGAATTGTACAAGCTAAGCAACCTCGATCTCACCAACATTCCAAACACATACTCCAACGCTATCATCTCATAAGGGAGATCATCGAAAGGGGTAATGTGAGGATGTGTAAGACTTCGACAGATAACAACATTGCTGATCCGTTGACAAATCCCCTTATGCAACAGAAGCATGATAGCCATTCTAGGTCTATCGGTATTAGATACATGCATGATTGGCATTAGTGTAAGTGGGAGATTGTTAGTGTTGTGCCCAAAATCCAATCATGAGATGATTGTATTTTGCGCATTGAGGCATTAATCTAGTAATTATGTTTGTTATTTTGTTTCTATGTAACGTAACAAACATAATTATAACTCTAGAATAATGATATTCTTAAATGTCTCTGGTCTAGTATTATCATGGAGCGGGTTGCAATAATACATAAAGGCTACCATATGTGGAGACTACTACAAGATATGTAGTCTACATATGGGTACAAGTTGGAGAACTTGTGTACTAGACCGACCCACCATGAAAATGCTACATGGATTGTTATATGAGTGTTATAAGTGATTCTCATAGTGATCAGGTATATGTAGTACTTTGAAGTAAGGTCATTAAGGTTCCCTACATGTGAGTCACATACTTTGATACTTCCCTTTGTTGCTCGTAACTTAGTGAACTTGAAGGAGGTCATTGCGTATGTCACATATCATGCGTAGGGTTTTGTATGATTAAGATGGGATTTGTCCCTCCTATGTAATGGGAGTGATATCCTCAGGCCCCTTAGTAGACTGAGACTAAGAAAATGCATGGCCACGCTTGGATGAGTTGATATACGATATCAACGTCGTCAGTTTAAGTTAGTCTACTCGGTAATCAGAAACCATAGATCAGGCTATATGAGAATGACACATTCCATGTCTTGTGATTGATCTTGATATCTTGGACAAAGGGACAATGGCATACATGGATAATGATCATAAAGGTTTAGTCAAATCACCGACAATCTTGTCACTTGGGTAGCAATGATGTGTTGCTAGATAACGCTCATTGTTTATGATCATAAATATGATTTATGATCATTGCCACTGTGATAGGAGCCTATTGGGTCACACATATAGAGCCAATTGGATTATTTGAGTGCATGGGCCAAATTGTTTGGTCTTGGTTTCATGATAATTTTGTATTAATGATTGGCCCAAAGGTTGGGTCATTATTAGGCCCGAAATTAAAACCTAGTTGGATTAGGTCTTTGAAACCCATTAGACTTAGGAGTTGAGTCTTATTATAAATACATCACATAATGAGAATTCACACCTCTTGCCCTAGCCTTCTTAAGGACAAAATCAGAAGAGTTTTGAGAGTTCCAACTGCATTTTTCTCTTGCCATTCCTCGGACGATGCAAGCTAGCACTACAAGCGCAAGAGGAACGCGTCTACCGGGACGTGGTGGAGGTGTGGTGATCCCAAGAGGCTCAAGTGGATACCATAGAGAGCTTGAACACGTCAACTGTTCAAGTTTTATGATTCAATTCAACAGTTGGGTGAAAAATCTTAGCCAAACTAGGTATTAAATATTAAGCACCCAATTTACCCTATTTCACTTGGATCTTGGAGGGTTTTGTTTATATTCTGCTGCATTAGCTCTGCTCCTGAAGCCCTACAGGTTCTTCTTAATCCTCATTATATTGCCTTCTTCTAGAGTTCGTCATTTTTATTGCGTTTAACATTAATTTTCTCTTACAGTGTCACTCAATAGCTACATAAGGAAGCTATTTTCCTATGGACCAACCTACTCTATACCAAGTTGTCACAACCTGAACCACCCTTCCCATAATGTGCATCCCAGCTCCACTAAGGTGAAAGTACAAGCTTTGATAAAAGCAAAGCTTAAGGGGTGGTTAAGATGGTGCACTTTTCAAGTCTGCTAGGCAAATACCTAGATAGAATTTATTTAGTCCTTGAAAATCCAGAAAACTACAAAAATTTTATCTAAGTGTCCAAGTGGCTATTTTGCTTGAAAATTTGTATGACTACTTTTAAAACAAGCATGAATCAAGGAAAATTTAATAGTCACACAAATGCCACTTAGAAATAAAATTTTTTTTGCCAAAGTATGTTCCCAGATTAACTAATTCTAGTACCTAGGACAAGTGTATCCAGAATAGTTTTAAGTATACTTGATTCACTGCGAGATAAGAAATTCATCTAGATTCATCTAGTCAAGTCCACAAAAAAAAGCATCAATTCAGGATACATATAATTCAAAGTTTAGCTATAAACAGATTCAAACAAGGCTTTTTTATTACTAAAGTTACACATTCATATGATACAGGTAACCTGGGCAGAATTCACTAAACCTTATTCCAAGTCCTGAGTTGGTCCATAGCTTCCTTAGTTAATCCTATGTGGTTGGAAGAATGGGGCAACCTTCTTGTTAGCCTTGGCCAAGAGTCACAATAACACTTGCCAGAACAAAAATTTTAAGTATACCAAAGATATATCTACATACACACTTCATAAACAAGTCACCAAGTCAAGTTCACCAAGCCAAGCCTTTTCCTGCATGGCAAGTAAACAGGATGGGTGAGTCCCACTTAAACTGAGTAGGAGATAACTAAAGCCCTCAAGTCTCGACGACCTACAAGAACAGAAGGCAACATAGAACATACAAGCATACCACCACAACAACAATGTATATAATCCATAACCTAGTCTAGCTTAGCACACATAGAGCAAACAAACAAGTAACCTAACACACACACACGCACGCACATTTCCAACATTCCAATCAACCTTTTCTGCTCAGCGAACAACCACAATACCATCAACAATATGATCAATGAGATCCAAGCCCATGAAGATGTTCAAAAAACATCATGTGCTAGCTAAGCACCATGGAGGTCATCGCCACCCCTAAGTCCCAGTTGTTTGCTACAATTTCCTAGGTTGGCTTTAATTTTAGTATCATTGACACTCATAGGAACCAAAATAGATTATCAATTGTCCTCAAATCACCATTCAACCCTTCAGACACAACAGATGCACTCACTTAACTACAATGTTATCATACATGTGTTACCAAGCTTATTTCAAGAAACTCCTTGTTAATTGAGCAATGTTTCAATCTAAAATTACCTAATCTTAACCCTTACCTTCTCGATGGCAATAGGATTGAATCAAATCACACGGATCACACAATTTTCTTCCTTGCAATGGAAGAAACACCAACTTGCCTTCTTCCTAAGCCTTAATCACCAAAATTTCTTGTGATTTCCTCTTGAATTCACTCAAGAATAGTCTAGTCCCTTTGGTTTTCATTCGAGGATCAAAATGAAGCCATGTCTGACCAACAATCCCATTTTGCATGTTTGGTTAACCCGGGTAGGTGACAAGTGTACATAAGTAGGGTCAATTGCTCACTTAGCCACTCCACTTGTTTGCATGTGCCAATTTGATCCTTCCTCATTCTATAATTTCCTTTTTCTACAATCATTTAGACCCAAATATTTTCCATCTATTCAATTAGGTCCTCCATGACCTAATGTTAATTTAATTGACTGATATTTTACTCAAAGTTTCCAAATGAGTAATAAAAAATCTAATCACCTAAGAGTCAACCCTTGCATGATTTTACAATCGAGTCCTTCATTTCACCCATCTATTGTTCTAACCTTTCAAACAAAATTAGCATTTCATTAGTTCTTACTTACTTATAAGGCATGCCTTGTTCATTTAAGATGTTTCATTTCAATTCCTATTCTAACCAAGTTATGGATGTTTCTATTCTCATCAAGTTATGGATGTTTCTACTTTAACCAAGTTGTAAATGTTTCTATTCTAACCAACTTGTGAAAGTTTTTATTCTAATCAAGTTGTAAAAGTTTGTGAATATTTCAATTCTAACCAAGTTATGAATGTTTATATTCTAATCAAGCTATGAATGTTAGTGAATGTTTCTACTCTAACTAAGTTGTGAATGTCTGTGAATTTTTCTATTCTAACCAAGTTATGAATATTTCAACTCTGATAAAGTTGTGATAACCAAGTTATGAATGTTTCTATTCAAACCAATAGGTGAACCTTTCTATTCTAACCATGTTATAAATGTTTGTGAATGTTTCTATTGTAACCAACTTGGGAATTATTCTACTGCAACCAAGTTGTGAATGTTTGTGAATGCTTCAATTCTATTAAAGTTGTGAATGTTTTTACTTTAACAAAGTTGTAATAACTAAGTTGTAAATGTTTCCATTCTAACCAAGCTATGCATGTTTCCATTGCAACCAATTATGAGTGTTTGAAAATGTTTCTATTCTTACAAATCTGTAAATGTTTCTATTTAAATCAAGACATTAATGTTTCCATTCTAACCAAGTTGTAAATGTTTCTATTTGAACCAGTTGTGAATTTTTCTATTGTAACCATATTGTGATTGTTTCTAATCGCACCAAGTTATGGATGCTTGTGATAGTTTGTGTGCTTATATTCTAAACAAGTTATGAATGTTTATATTCAAATCAATTGTGACTGTTTTCATTCTAAACATGTTTCAATTCAAACCAAGTTCTAAATGCTTCTATTTTGACCATTCTAACAAGGTTATGAATGTTTATATTGCAATCATTCTAACCAAGTTATGACTGCTTATGTTCTTACCATTCAAACCAAGTTGTCAATGCTTCAGTTCTAACCAAGTTGTGATTGCTTTTACTCTAATCAAGTTGTGATTGTTTCTATTCTAAGCAAGTTGTGAATGTTTCCATTCTAACCAACTTTTGAGTATTTGCGAATGTTTCTATTCTAACCAAGATATGGATGTTTATGAATATTTGAGAATATTTCTATTCTAACCAAGTTCTAAATGTTTCTATTCCAACTACATTATGAGGGTTTGCCAATGTTTCTATTCTAAACTACTTGTGAATGTTAGTGAATTTTTTTATTCTAAGCAAGTTGTGAATGTTTGAGAATGTTTCGGTTCCAACCATGTTTTGACTATTTTTATTCTAAGCAAGTTGTGAATGTTTCCATCCTAACCAAGTTGTGAATGCTTTTATTCTAACTAGGTTGTGAATGTTTTTATGCAAACCAAGGTGTGAATGTTTCTATTCCAACCAAGTTGGTTAGATTAGAAAGATTCACAACATGGTTAGAATAGAAACTTTTGGCAACTTTGTTAGGATAGAAAGCTTATCAAATTTCACAACAGGCTTAGAAAGAGAAACATTCAAAAACATTAAAAAGTTGGTTAGAATAGTAACATTTGCAAACACTTGAAACTTGGTTGGAATAGAAACATTCACAACTTGCATAGAGTAGAAACGCTCATAACTTGGTTTGTTGACACCCAATTTCGTCCGACTATAAAAAAATTTTTAAAAGAAATTAAATAAAAAAATTTATTATTTTTATTATTATTACTAAAAATTTTAATTAGCTTAAAATACATTTTTGTTTTGTGAATATTTGATTTAAAACGATATATGTGTGTATTTGAAAGAAAAAAAGAAAACTCCAAAAAAATGGCAAAATTTAAAAGTTTGAGGTAAAAATGACAAAATTAAGAAGTTTCGGAAAAAATTGACAAATTCTGAAAGTTTCAGGAGCATTTGGTAGTTTGTCACATGGATTTTTGGGTCGACCGACGTTTCTGGCCCAAATTGACAGAAAACGACAAAATTGTCAAAATCAGAAGCTTCAGGAACTTATCCAGAGGCTGAGAGACGTAAAGGACTGAAATTGTCATTTTACCAATTTAAAAGATAAGTTTGAAATTTTTTATTAATTTATCCATCAACAGTTCGGCCAAATTTCCTCTATAAATAAGCCTCCAAATTTAGTGCTGAATACAGAAAAAAATAGAGGAAAAGCTTAGAGCTCGGTTTTAAAAAAAGATAAAAGTATAGCCCTTGTCCCTGGCTCTCTTCCCTTTCTCCAGAAAATCTCAAAATTTTTTATTCTGACGCCTTGGCCCCCGTCTTCCTCCTCCCGTTTATCTCCGTTCTCTCTCTCTCTCCGACGTTGCCCGCCACCGTCGTCCGCCGGCTGCCACGCCTCCACCCAGCCGTCCTGCCGCCGTCGTCCGGCCGTCCCGCCGCCGTCAGCCCCTCCGCCCAGCCGTTCCGCCGCCGCGCTCCGTTATCCTTTTTTTTTTTTTTTTTCTTCCCCTGGCCGCCCCGCGCCCTCGCCGCTGTCGTCCCGGCCGCCGTTGCCCTCGCTGCCGCGCCGCCCTAGCTGCCCGCCGCCGCTCCGCCCCACGCCGTCGCCGCCCTGCCCTTCCTCTTCCTCCTCTGCGCCAGCAGCACCCCCCCCACGCCGCCGCGTCGCGTCTATTTCCCAGCAAAAATTCAATTTCAAAATTGTAAGGGTAAACCCCTATTTCATACTTCATCTTTTCAATTTCTTTCACTTTGGTCACTAACGTTTTATTTTGTTCTTGCAGAATTAATTACTAACCCTTTTTAATTTTTACTTGTTTATTCACTATTATTATTACTAACCTTTTGTTTTATTGTTGTTAACAATTGATTAATCTAACTTTTATATTTATTGTTATTAACAATTAATTGATCTAACATTACTAACTTTTATTTTTATTGTTACTAACAATTAACTCAACTAACTTACTAACTTTTATTTTTATTGTTACTAACTTTTGCTAATTATTATAATTCATGGAAGGTTATACCTCCTATTTATTTAATTCTTTTAATAAATGGCCAAAAAGCCCCGTTTTTATCATTTATTTAATAATTGTTCTTAATATTTCTTTATGTGTTTTCTCTTTATTTGTTTATTTATTTTATGCATCTTTTACTTTTTAAATGGATGTCTAAACCAAAACAAAAAAGAAAACCTCCACTTTATTCATTTTCCTTTATTTACTTTATGCAAAAATTTTATTTTATTTAAAAAAAAAGAAATTAATCATGAAAAAAAAATAATATAAATAAGTGAACGATAACTAATTTAAAAGAAAATCCTTTTATGTGAATAATTAATTTTATTCTTTAAGACTAACATAAATTTTTTTTTAAAAAAAAGCTAATTATCTTTTATTATTTCTTTAAAAAGCAAAAAAAAATTAATTAACTTTTTATTCCTTTTATTAAAATTAAATAAACATAAGTAAATAATAAAAAAATAATAATAATACAAATCATTTCTTTTTAAATATATCTTTAAAAGTAGCAATAATTAAAATTTAATAAAAACAACAATAAAAATCCAATAAAATTATGATTTAAATTAGTAATTAATTAAATAATTAATTAATAAAAATTAAACTCCATGTCCAAATGATCCGCCAGGATCCAATGGTTTGGAGAATAAAATTTTTTTTTAAAAAATAAAATATAAAAATTAATTTTAATAGTTACTTTAATATTTATCCAATAAAAAAAGTAAAAAGGTAAAAAATGAAAACAAAACTTTCTTTTGATAAAAAATAGATGAAAATTAAGACTTTGTATTTTATTTATTTCTCTTAAAATAATAAAAAGATATAACTTTTTGTTTCCTTTATTAAACAAAATAAAAATTTTAGCCAAATAATTTCAAATAAAGGTAATAAAAATATAAATAAACAAAAGAATATTTTTTTATTAGTTAACATTAAAAGATCATTAATGAATCTAAAATTTCATAAATAAAAAAAAACCTATAAATTAGTAATTAAACTAATAATTAATTTCATAAAACATAAATAATTAACGGTTTGAAAAGTATCAACTTTTAAATTAATTGAATAAATTAAATAAATACAAAGATAAAAATCCATATTTTACGATATGGATTAAAATTTTGTCAAATTCCGTGTCCGGGTGACTCGGCAGAGTCCATGGTTCGGAAATATCAAATTTTTATACAAATTAATTACCAAAAATCCACATCCGACTAAATAATTCAGTTAAAGTTTTCGGTTTTGAAAATTAACTGAAGATGTTTTAAAAGCAGAGTAAAACAAAATTAAAATCAACTAAGGTGCCAATTTTGGGCGCTATAACAAAGTTGTTTTAGCGTAACCGTACTCCCGAACCCCCGAACTCTCGCAGACCATAATTAAGGTGTCCAATCGACCTAAGTGAAACAGATTGGTGGCGACTCCAGAAAATCCGACGTTGCCACAGCTTGGCGACTCCACTGGGGAGTCGACGTTAGTGAGTCGAGCCTACAAATTGATTTGTTTTGATTTGCTTTGCTTATATTTATGTGGATTTATATGTTATATTTACTTAGGTAAACATGCATTATGCATTCACAATATGAAGCTCTATACCCGAGCTTCTTCAAAGCGAACACGTTCTTTCCAAGCGGAATTGGTGTTGTTGTCCTTGAGAGGCCATGGTCTCCAAGCCTTCACCGGTTTCAAAGTAGCAAAGTAGTGTATTGCCTTCTGAGACGGTTAGTCTCTGCATGGGCCCACGAAAAGCTACGACTCGAATTAATCCATTCCTTACATAAACCCTAGAGGGTAAGGAATCGGGCCGTCACTATAATTTAGTGACGGGATTCGGGAACTATCCCTTGCCTTTTTGATAAGCCACCTTATGCATATAGAACTCCCCACTTAACCATAGAACTGACCATAGTATTCCTCCCATTTACCAACGCCATAAGCATATCCTTGTTATGCTGTGTTGTTGCTCTACACTTTTATTTTCGTATTTATGGTTTTAACTCATTTTTCCATAATAGTTCATGAGTTGTTAATTGCTATTTAAGTTATTAATAAACTTATCTTTCTTTTGTTATACTTCTGTTTTGTGCAAATATTCTTCATGCATCAAAACCATGCATCAAATTATGCTAACTTTTTGGTCTTTATAATGACAACTAAAAGTTTTGAAGTTCTACAATAATGGATAAGCAAACTCACTCATTGCATGTATTCCATTACATTAATCACGTGCATATAAAGTATGATAAAAATAATCTCATTGCATGCATTCCATTACATCAATCACACGCATATAAAATCTGATAAAAATAATCTCATTGCATGCATTCCATTACATTAATCACATGCATATAAAATCTGATAAAAATAATCTCATTGCATGCATTCCATTACATTAATCATGTGCATATAAAGTCTGATAAAAACATAATCTCACTTTATATTGCATGCATCCATTACATCAATCACACGCATATAAAATCTGATAAAAATAATCTCATTGCATGCATTCCATTACATCAATCACGTGCATATAAATTTTGATAAAAACATAATCTCATTGCATGCATCCATCACATCAATCATATACGCATAGAATCTAATAAAATAAATATTCCTTTAAAAGGGTAAAATTGGACCTCAACACCGATATTCAACTCGGCTCCAAACAAGATTAATGGCAGAACAAGCCGAAGGACGTCTTATAGAGATGGAGTCCAAGATAGAAAGTATGGCAGAACAGATGAGACAATTCATGGAACTAATCAAGGAGAAAGTAACTCAAGTTCCCATCAAAGAAGCACAAGATCCCACTTATCCTCCGGGATTCACTCCGCAACGAGTCTCAGTCCAAGAAAACCTGTTTCAGGAACCAGGACAGTCTGCTAGTGTTCACCTGAAACAAGACACTGTGTATGAAGAGAAGAAGACACCACCAAAGGAAAAAGGAGAATCTCAAAAACTCGAAACAATAGAGAAGAGACTGCGAGCCATTGAAGGAGGTAATATATTCGGATCTCTCTCAGTGGATGACCTCTGCTTAGTGCCAGACGTCATAATCCCTTCGGACTTTAAAGTACCGGATTTCGTAAAATACGATGGAACGAGTGATCCCATCACTCACATCACACTGTTCCTAAGGAGACTACAACCACTCACAAAAGATGAAAAGGTGTGGATTGCACTTTTTCAGGAAAGTCTCACAAAATCAGCATTGCAGTGGTATCTAAGTCAAGGACCAAGAAACATCAAAACTTGGAATGACCTTGCTCAGGCCTTCATCGGCAACTATAAACATGTTATGGACTTGGCTCCGGATCGCCAAACTCTCCAAAACATGGAGAAGAAAAAGCCAGAAACTTTCAAGGAATATGCCCAACGGTGGAGGGACTTAGCTGCACAAGTTCAGCCACCCATGACAGAAAAAGAAATGGTCACTTTATTTGTCCAGACACTGAAATACCCATATTATGACAAACTCATTGGCAATTCGGCAACTAATTTCTCCGATGTTGTCATGTCTGGAGAAAGGATCGAGCATGGGATTAGGACTGGGAAGATTGCTGAGTCCTTTAGTGATCCTATGAAAAGAGGAGGACCATCCAGAACAAAAGATGAAGAAGTACAACAAATAGGATGCGAAAGAGGGATTCCCCTCGTAGGTACTGTGGCTACCGGTCCTCGCCTATCCTATTCTGCCAAAAGGCCCAATTATTATCCTACCAATAGGCCCAATGACTATCCTCCCAATATGCCCAATGATTATCCTTCCAATAGGCCTAATGATTATCCTCCCAATAGGCCCAACAATTATCCTCTCAACAGGCCTAATCAGTTACGGCCACCTGTTCCGACTCCTCCAGTACCCACACGAAGACCAAAAGAAGTTTTTGCACCAATTCCCATGACTTACACTGAGTTGTATCCAAAACTCATAGAAAGTCAACTTATCCGTCCAATTCCTACAAATCCATTTGGACCCCCATATCCAACGTGGTATGACCCCAACATAACTTGCCCATATCATGATGGCGTTCCAGGCCATGGCTTGGAAAATTGCACAGCATTGAAACGTATAGTCCAACAATTAATCGAATCAAAGTGGTTGGACTTTTCCGATGAACCGAACGTCACTCACAATCCATTGCCGCCTCATCAAGAAAAACCAGTCAATATGATAGAAGAACACCGGCTGATGAAAAAGTCAGTCAATGATATCATAACCCCTCTTAAGCATGTATATTCATGCCTTGTGAAAGAAGGGATTATCATGGGAAAGCCTTCTTTTGGACATGAAGAAGTTGAAGATGAGGAATGGTGCAACTTTCATGACAGTAAGAGTCATTCTATCCAAGAATGCTCAGAATTCCGTAAGAATCTGCAAAGACTCATAGACTCATCCCAACTTATCGTTTTTATGATGATGTGAATGTGATCATTAAAGAACAAGAAGTCAATGCTATACCAATCTCAAAACCTACTCTTAAGCCGTCAAGTCCCAAGGCCATTCCTCTACAAATCAAACAAAACCGAGGTCAAGCTGCTAGGCCCGATGTGATTGGTAATTGAAAGTGAAGATTTTGAGCTGGAATTACATTGATTTTGGAAGGGCTCCAAGTCAGATCTGACCTAATAGTCCGCACACACTTTTGAATGACAGGGAATCCTTTGAATAAACTTGTATCTTTGAAAGCTTGCAAAAGTAATCTAATAGTAAAAATCTCCTAGATTTAGTCCAGAATCTAGGGTGTAGTCTTTGTTAGATGGACACCTGATATTCTTTTTCTGGTACAACAAAAAGATGTAATGCGTGCATTCTACTACTTTCCATTTTTACACTCTTTGCCATTATACTATCCATTATTGTCATCACACTTTACTTTTTGACAACCGGTAATTCTTTTTGTTCTCCAACAAAAAGATATTATGTGTGCATTCTACCATTTTTTACCAAAAATTTCATTTTTACCTTTATCTCTCAATCTTCGCCATTGTACTAACTATTATTGCCATCATACTTTGCTTTCTAAATGATACTACTCGTGGGTGAAAATAAAAAGTTAAGGGAGATTTGATAGTGGTGATCTTGAAAGTATTACTAAATCTAGCAAGAATGATTTCAAATGTTGCATCCCAACTCTTAAAAAAAAAAAAATTCACAGTGGTTATCAACATCCTTGCAAGAAGTCCGGGATTAGCTTCCAAAGAAGTTAGCTCTCATATTAAATGACTTCAGTGGCCTCCCAATTCTCACAAATGCCCAATACAAAAAAAAAAGTGATTCTTAGTTTTCCGCAACACAAATTCCAACAAAGGAAAGAAGTTCATCCCTTCCATCAAAAGCCATTAAAGGGAAAATCCAAAACAAAAAAAAAGAGACTGAGAGCAAACACAAGCAACTAAGGCCACTTGAATCATTTCATTTCAAGAGGGCTATGATTTCAGTTCTTTGCAACACAAACTCCGAAAAGAGAAATTCATCCCTTCCATCAAAAGACAACAAGGGAAAATTCAAAACCAAAAAGGACTGAGAACAAGCACGAGCAAGCAAGGCCACTTGAGTCATCTCACTTCAAGAGAGTTATCAAGTATGTCATCACCATAGCTCACAAAAAAAAAAAAGGGAAACAAAAAAATAAGGAAAAAGGGCTCAAACTAGAGCAAAAGAGAAAAAAAAAAGAAAAAAGTGAGCTATGGATTCTAGACTGAAAACCTGCAAAGGCGGTTTAGAACACAAAAGCAACCCTCAAACCAAGCATGCATAAAGATCACAATAGTTGGGGGGCAACAGATGAGGTCTAACTTTCTGGAAAGAGTGGCAAGTTGAGGTCATCACTATTGAGTTTTTCACCATAATCAAATTTGCTCACGAGTAGTATTAAAAGACCTTTCTTCCACACCACTTAAATTTAACTTTTCTCAAACCGAACATCCTCATTCAGTTAAAAGACTATCATTGTGAATCATGTTTCTACCTTATTTAATACTGCTCACGAGTAGTATTAAAAGACCCTTCTTTCACACCACTCAAACTTAACTTTATTCAGACCTAATATTTACCTCTTAATATCATTCTCATTCAGCTAAAAGACTGCCACAAAAAAAAAAACATTCAAACTTAACTTTCCTCACACCTAACATTTACCTCTCGATATCATCCTCATTCAGTTAAAAGGCTATTATTGTGAATCATGTTTCTACCTTATTGCCTTGCACAGTTTATGTCTTCGAGTTGGAAAGGGAAGAATGGCAGGACATTTTAATTGAAAACAAAGACCGTAAATTACTTTGTCAAGCTTTGCAAATTGATGAAAGTTTTTCTTTAAGGCTAAACCATTATTCATTAATGTATGTAGACTTAAAAGTGAGGACATAGCTTGAGTCTTTCTTTAATAAGATGTGGTTCTTATAAGAGAAATTTACGATCAAGTGCCATCACAAAGGTCTAGAAATGCTCGACCTTCTGTTAAATCAAAGGCGAGATGATATCTCTTTCCACATAAACACCATATTCAGGGGGGCAAAGTAGTCTCTACGAAGCGTAAGAGGAGTACCGCCAACAAAGAAGTTCAATAGACAAGGGGGCAAGTCTTATGGATCAAAACATGAGTTCAAGGAAGAGCAATCATTCAGATTATAACATGGGAATAAGTAAGTGTCGGCACGGTCACAAGAAAAGGGGCAAAGCAGACATTGAAAGTAAAGCCTTTGATGGTATCAAATCCATGACAATGGATGAGTACCCGAAAGAGATATAAATTATGAGGCGGGCCAACTTTAAAAAAATTGAGGCCAAAATTCAAAGAACAAGTCAAAGAAAGAGGATTTTGAAAAGAGTTGGGCTTTTGAGGCAGCGAACAAAAGCTGGAAAGCATAAAGAGATTCAATGATAGTCCAAGAAGGCCATCACAAAGAGGATCCAGTAAAACAAAGACATAAAGAACTAGATCCATACAAAAAAAAGCCATTAGTTACATATGCTCTGCATTCATGCATTTCATATCATGCATACATAGCCTTTACATAACAAGGACCAAACGGGAAGCACATCCACGGCACAGCTACAGCAATATAAGCTGAGATCTCAATGTCATCAGCTCTTACCAATCTATCACTGGATACACAGCTAATATGCGGGACCAACCCGCATCAGGAATTCAAGAATAAAGTAGACAATATTGTCAAAAGCTTGGCTACCGATTCAATAATCGAGGCTACACCTGGAAGGATCGGATTGACGTCAGCTAGTAGTATCCAAGATAAGAGATAGCTATAGCCAAGGATAAGGAAGATATAAAAAAAAATATAAAATAGACAATATTGTCAAAAGCCTGGCAATTGATTCAATAATCGAGGCTACACCTGGAAGGACAGGATTGATGCCAGCTTAGCAGCATCCAAGATAAGAGATAGTCAAAGATAAGGCAGACATCAAGAAATATTGTCGTTGAAAATTTGTCAAAAGCGGACAATGGATTCAATAATCGAGGACTGGATCGACGTCAGCTCGATGGAATATAAAAAATATCTATCACATCAAAATGAAGTAGGATCCACTTTTCCGGTTAAACGGCGGATACGGTACTCCGTGACTCTCAAGTCGGTTCTCTCAGTTGCCCATAATAACTGATTCCTTCACCCCTTCTTTCTTTTACTTCCTCCTAGAAAATGGATCCTACTTTTTCCGCCTTGTGAAAGTATTTCCCTTCTCTCCCAATGAACATTCTCAAAAAGATCTACCAAGTTCGCTGTGAACGATTAAGAGTTCTGATGCACAAAGGAATCCCTGAAGATGTGCGGTGGTTAATCGAAGCCAAGGTTCGTCTGGCAGGTGAAATCCCAGAGGCATTTGTGTCTCACATGCCTGGTATAGGCAAAAGCTCTTATGCCAAAAAGCGAAGAGTGAAAAGGTTACAAGTCTGCCATAAATGTGGACGGTGGACTTGTAATACTAAATGTCGTTCTTTAGGGATGATCTCTGATAATCGAGAAGATAAAATACGATTCATTAAGAATGGCCTGAGTAAAGACTCGTTGGATGATATCCAATTGACTCTTGAGACGCATTCTTGTGGATCTGTGCAACGTGAACTACTTGGTTTGTGGAGCATTTTTCATGAAGAACGAAACCGTTACAGTCCCGGGAATCTGACTGTAAATGACTCTGTTTGCCAGCTTGTAAGAAAACTGGATGGGAAGCAAATCCTCGACTCATAGAAGCCGTTAATGCCGTTACTGGACGAAAAACCAGTGGAAGATGTGAGTCACAGTCACAATTACTGTACATACAGTTTGTTATATTTGGAAAAGTTTGCATTTTCTTTTGACAGATGTACACGCTCCCCTAAGTGTAATCGACACGTTATCCCTTTTCATCACTATAAATGCGTGTTCTTCCTTCTAATTAAGCAGCGGATAAGATACCTCGTGACTTCTAAAGTCGGTTATTCCAGTCTCCTACAATAACTGATTCATTTCCCTCTTCTCTCAAATTATTCTCTCATCAATGGATTCTACTCTTTCTGCACTGCGAAAATACTTTCCTTCTCTTCCAATAAAAGTCCTTAAAAAGATCTACCTTGCTAGATGTGAAAGAATCAGAGTTTTTACACGCAAAGGCATTCCCGATAATGTGCAGTGGATAATTGAAGCTAAGGTCCGTTTGGCAGGTGAAGTTCCAGATGCATTTATGCCTCGCATGCCCGGTTTAGGTAAAAGCCGTTATGCCAAAAGGCGAAGAGCAAAGAGACTAGGCATGTGTTATAAATGTGGGCGATGGAATTGTATTACTAAATGTCGCTCTTTAGGATACATCTCCATAAATCGTGAAGATAAAAGAAATTTCATTAAGAATGGCCTGCGTAAGGAATCTCTGGAAGATATCCGAGAGACTCTTGAAACGCATTCTTGTGGAAAAGTGCAAGGTGAAATTATCGGTTTATGGAGGACTTACCATAAAGAACGAAACTGTTACAGTCTTGGGAATGTGACTTTAAACGATCCTGTTTGTCAGTTTGTAAGAAAACTGGATGGGAAGCAAATCCCCAACTTATAGAAGGCATTGAAGCCATTACTGGACATAAATCAGGGGAAGATGAGAGCCACAGTCATGATTGCTGTACATATAAGCTGTCATTTGTCTTTTCTTTTGACAATAATGTACTTGCTTCTGTAAGTGTAATTAACGCATTATCCCTTTCATCACTATAAATATGTGTTAGTTATTTTCGTTTCCTACAATCACTAATTTCTTTATTTGCCTCCTTCATCAATGGAGTCTTCTCTTTTCGCCCTACGAAAGTATTTTCCTTCCTTCCCAATAAATGTTCTTAAAAAGATTTATCAAGCTAGATGTGAACGATTCAGAGTATTTATACACAAAGGCATTCCTGATAATGTGCGGTGGCTAATTGAAGCTAAGGTTCGTTCAGCTGGTGAAGTTCCAGAAGCGTTCTTTCCCCGTATGCCCGGCTTTGGTAAAAGCGCTTATGCCAAAAAAAGAAGAGCAAAGAGGCTAGGCGTTTGTCATAATTGTGGATGGTGGATTTGCGGCAATAAATGTCGTTCTCCAGGAGTGATCACCAGAAATCGTAATGATAGAATAAGATTCATTAAGAATGGCTTGCGTAAGGAATCTCTAGAAGATATTCGAGAGGTTCTTGAAGCGCATTCTTGCGGAATAGTGCAATTTGAGGTTGTTGGATTATGGATAATTTTCCAAAAAGAACGAGATCGTTACAGTCTTGGGAATCTGACCCTAAACGACCCTGTTTGCCAGTTTGTGAAAAAGCTAGATGAGATGCAAATCACCGATTCATAGAAAGCATTGAAGCCATTACTGGATGCAAAGCCAGTGGAAGACGAGGATCAAAGTCACGATTACTGTACATGCTAGCTGTCGCTTTTGAAATTTTCCTCCCCTTTTGGTAATAATGTATCCACTCCTGACGTGAACCAAAGTCACGATTACTGTACATGCTAGCTGTCGCTTTTGAAATTTTCCTCCCCTTTTGGTAATAATGTATTCACTCCTGACGTGAACCAAAGTCACGATTACTGTACATGCTAGCTGTCGCTTTTGAAATTATCCTCCCAATAATGTACCCACTCCTGACATGAGATACAGTTATGATTACTGTATATAGCTGCCACTTTTTAAAATTTTCCTTCTCTTCCGACAATCACGTACCTACTCCTGACGTAAGCTACAGTAGCGACTACTGTACATGCTAGCAGCTATTTTGAAAATTTTCCTCCTCTTTTAACGATAGTGTACCCATACCTGACCAGAGTCATACTCGTGACTACTGTGAATAGCTGGCAATAATGTATCCATTCTTGAAAATAAAATTATTACTTTATCTTTTCATATCTATAAATATATCCTCTTTTCTTCTTTTCTCACATGGGTAAGGATAGGAATGGAGAAAACCTCCACTCGTAAACCCCGAAGTATTTGTGTATTTTCTGGAGCTTTTCCTGGAGAAGATGAAGAGTACTTAAAGGCAGCCAACCATTTGGGTAGTGTATTAGCTGAGCGAAAAATACACTTAGTTTATGGAGGAGGTAGTGTTGGATTAATAGGAGCTGTAGCATCAGCAGCATCTTTAGGAGGAAGCCAGGTTCTGGGTATTATCCCTGCATCTCTGAAATCGGTTTCTGGGGGCACGATTGGAGAAGAGCTAGTGGTTAAAAATCTGCAAGAGTGCTTGTTACAAATGCTTTTTAATGCTGATGCTTTTATCGCTCTACCAGGTGGCTTTGGCACATTAGGAGAAGTCTTCCAAATCGCTTCCATGGCCCAACTTAATTTGCATCAAAAACCCATTGGGCTGTTAAATGTTAACTATTTCTTCGCAGGTCTATTATCTTTTATGAATTGTGCTATGAAGCAGAAGTTTATCCCTGAGGTGGCACGACGAATCATAATATCCGCAACATCTATGAAGCAGAAGTTTATCCCTGAGGATGGAACCTTTGCCTTGAAAATAATCAATTTTCATCATCGGGGTTTTAAGGATGGAACCTTTGCCTCGAAAACAATCAATTTTCATCATCGGGGTTTTAAGGATGGAACCTTTACCTCGAGATCAATCAATCAATTCGAGGTTTTAAGGATGGAACCTTTACCTCGACATCAATCAATCAATCCGAGGTTTTAAGGATGGAACCTTTACCTCGAAATCAATCAATCAATCCGAGGTTTTAAGGATGGAACCTTTGCCTCGAGATCAATCAATCAATCCGAGGTTTTAAGGATGGAACCTTTGCCTCGAGATCAATCAATCAATTCGAGGTTTTAAGGATGGAACCTTTACCTCGACATCAATCAATCAATCAGAGGTTTTAAGGATGGAACCTTTGCCTCGAAATCAATCAATCAATCCGAGGTTTTAAGGATGGAACCTTTGCCTCGAGATCAATCAATCAATTCGAGGTTTTAAGGATGGAACCTTTACCTCGACATCAATCAATCAATCCGAGGTTTTAAGGATGGAACCTTTGTCTCGACATCAATCAATCAATTCGAGGTTTTAAGGATGGAACCTTTACCTCGACATCAATCAATCAATCCGGGGATTTATGGATGGAACCTTTGCCTCGAGATCAATCAATCAATCCGAGGTTTCAAGGATGGAACCTTTACCTCGACATCAATCAATCAATCCGAGGTTTTAAGGATGGAACCTTTGCCTCGAAATCAATCAATCAATTCGAGGCTTTAAGGATGGAACCTTTACCTCGACATCAATCAATCAATCCGAGGTTTTAAGGATGGAACCTTTGCCTCGAAATCAACCAATCAATCTGAGGTTTTAAGGATGAAACCTTTGCCTCGAAATCAATCAATCAATCTGAGGTTT
Organism: Aquilaria yunnanensis; assembly: GCA_039654915.1. Classification (NCBI taxonomy): domain Eukaryota; kingdom Viridiplantae; phylum Streptophyta; class Magnoliopsida; order Malvales; family Thymelaeaceae; genus Aquilaria; species Aquilaria yunnanensis. Next base: position 73,551,126 of record CM077594.1, read on the forward strand.
TAAGGATGGAACCTTTGCCTCGAAATCAATCAATCAATTCGAGGTTTTAAGGATGGAACCTTTGCTTCGAAATCAATCAATCAATCCGAGGTTTTAAGGATGGAACCTTTGCCTCAGAAACAATCAATTTTCCTTCAACGATAGGAGAGCTCCTATCGCCGGGGTTGTAAGGAGAGTTCCTTAACCTCAGGATTTAGGCGGCGAGAAGGTTTTCAATGCCTAGCTAAGCCGGACGAAATTTGGTAACTAACTTTGCATACATCAGGTCCCATGAAGCATGCAAAGGGGGGCAGCTGTTGACACCCAATTTCGTCCGACCATAAAAAAAATTTTAAAAGAAATTAAATAAAAAAATTTATTATTTTTATTATTATTACTAAAAATTTTAATTAGCTTAAAATACATTTTTGTTTTGTGAATATTTGATTTAAAACGATATATGTGTGTATTTGAAAGAAAAAAAGAAAACTCCAAAAAAATGGCAAAATTTAAAAGTTTGAGGTAAAAATGACAAAATTAAGAAGTTTCAGAAAAAATTGACAAATTCTGAAAGTTCCAGGAGCATTTGGTAGTTTGTCACATGGATTTTTGGGTCGACCGACGTTTCTGGCCCAAATTGACAGAAAACGACAAAATTGTCAAAATCAGAAGCTTCAGGAACTTATCCAGAGGCTGAGAGACGTAAAGGACGTTTTAATTCATTTTTCCATAATACTTCATGAGTTGTTAATTGCTATTTAACTTATTAATAACCTTATCTTTCTTGTGCAATTATTCTTCATGCATTAAAACCACGCATCAAATTATGCTAACTTTTTGGTCTTTATAATGACAACTAAAAGTTTTGAAGTTCCACGATAGTGGATAATCAAATTCACTCATCGCATACATCCATTACATTAATCACGTGCATACAAAGTCTGATAAAAATATAATCTCATTGCATACATCCATTACATTAATCACGTGCATATAAAGTCTGATAAAAACATAATCTCATTGCATACATCCATTACATTAATCACGTGCATATAAAGTCTGATAAAAACATAATCTCATCCATTACATTAATCACGTGCATATAAAGTCTGATAAAAACATAATCTCGTTGCATACATCCATTACATCAATCATGTGCATACAAAGTCTGATAAAAACATAATCTCATTTTTCCTACATGCATCCATTGCATCAATCACATACACATAGGATCTAATAAAATATATCTTACTTTTAAAAAGGTAAAATTGGACCTCAACACCGATATCCGACTCGGCTCCAAACAAGACTAATGGCAGAACAAACCGAAAGACGTCTCATAGATATAGAGTCCAAGATAGAAAATATGGCCGGAGCAATTCCCTCCTCATTACACCAAAAAATGAAATTCATTTTTGAAGGAAAGTTAATCACAGCCTTTGCTGAAGAAGGCATTCTGCTATCATCTATATCAATAGTAGCAAAGGCCAAGTGACCTTCTCTTCCAAGTTGGTGTGACCCAAATCCCAAATGTAACTGAAAAGTCTGTGGTGCTGAAACTCAAGGTCCAACAGTTGGTCGAGTCTAAGTTGCTAAGCCATGATGTGATTGGTAATTGAAAGTGAACATTTTGAGCTGGAATTACATTAATTTTGGAAGGGCTCCAAGTCAGATCTGACCTAATAGTCCGCACACACTTTTGAATGACAGGGAATCCTTTGAATAAACTTGTATCTTTGAAAGCTTGCAAAAGTAATCTAATAGTAAAAATCTCCTAGATTTAGTCCAGAATCTAGGGTGTAGTCTTTATAATGACAACTAAAAGTTTTGAAGTTCCACGATAATGGATAAGCAAACTCACTCATCGCATGCATGCATTACATTAATCACGTGCATATAAAGTCTGATAAAAACATAATCTCACTTAGAACTTATCCAGAGGCTGAGAGACGTAAAGGACTAAAATTGTCATTTTACCAATTTAAGAGATAAGTTTGAAATTTTTTATTAATTTATCCATCAACAGTTCAGCTAAACTTCATCTATAAATAGCCCCCCAAATTTTGTGCTGAACACAGAAAAAAATACAGAGAAAGCTTAGAGCTCCGTTTTAAAAAATAGAAAAAATTACTGCCTTAGCCCCTGGCTCTCCTTCCTTTCTCCAGAAAATCCCAAAATTTTTTATTTTGACAGTTCGACCATCTTCTTCCTTCCATTTCCCGTGCGTTCTCTCTCTATCTCCTCTCGTTTTCTCTCTCTTTCTCCTTCCTCTGCCGGCCGTCGCCTGCCGCCGCTCCGTCCGCGCCGCCGCCACGCCGCCGCTGCGTTCCTCCCTTGCGCCACCCTGCCCTTCCTCTTCCTCCCCTGCGCCGTGCCTGCTCCTCCCTCCTCCTCCCTCGCGTGTACTCTGTCTCACGTTCCCAGCAAAATTCAAAATTAAAACTAAAGGGTACAACCCTTGTTTTGTCCTCAATTTTTTTTTTTTTATTTCACTTTGGTCCTCGGCTTCCATGTATGAATGCATGCATGCATTCATTGCATCAATCACATACATGTAGAGTCTAATAAAATAAATATTCCTTTAAAAAGGTGAAATTGGACCTCAACACCGATATCCAACTCGGCTCCAAACAAGACTAATGGCAGAACAAACCGAAGGACGTCTCATAGATATAGAGTCCAAGATAGAAAATATGGCCGGAGCAATTCCCTCCTCATTACACCAAAAAATGAAATTCATTTTTGAAAGAAAGTTAATCACAGTCTTTGCTGAAGAAGGCATTCTGCTATCATCTATATCAATAGTAGTAAAGACCAAGTGACCTTCTCTTCCAAGTTGGTGTGACCCAAATCCCAAATGTAACTGAAAATTCTGTGGTACTGAAACTCAAGGTCCAACAGTTGGCCAAGTCCAAGTTGCTAGGCCCGATGTGATTGGTAATTGAAAGTGAAGATTTTGAGCTGGAATTACATTGATTTTGGAAGGGCTCCAAGTCAGATCTGACCTAACAGTCCGCATACATTTTCGAATGACAGGGAATCCTTTGAATAAACTTGTATCTTTGAAAGCTTGCAAAAGTAATCTAATAGTAAAAATCTCCTAGATTTAGTCCAGAATCTAGGGTGTAGTCTTTGTTAGATGGACACCTGGTATTCTTTCTGGTACAACAAAAAGATGTAATGCGTGCATTCTACTACTTTCCATTTTTACACTCTTTGCCATTATACTATCTATTATTGCCATCACACTTTACTTTTTGACAACTGGTAATTCTTTTTGTTCTCTAACAAAAAGATGTTACGTGTACATTATACCACTTTTTAATTCCATTATTACATCTACATATTGTACCAATTTTTACCAAAAATTCAATTATTACACCTACACATTCTACCACTTCTTACCAAAAATTCTGTTTTTACATCCATCTCTCACTCCTTTCCATTATACTATCCATTATTGCTATCATACTTTGCTTTCTAAATGATACTACTCGTGGGTGAAAATAAAAAGTTAAGGAAAATTTGATAGTAATGATCTTGAAAGTGCTGCCAAATCTAGTAAGAAGGATTTCATATGTTGCACCTCAACCCTAAAAAGGAATTCACAGTGATTATCAACATCCTTGCAAGAAGTTTGGGGTTAGCTTCCAAAAAAAGGTAGCTCTCATATTAAATGACTTCAGTGGCCTCCCAATTCTCACAAATGCTCAATACAAAAAAAGGTTCTCAGTCTTCCGCAACACAAACTCCAAAAGGAAAAGTTCATCCCTTCCATCAAAAAGCCATTAAAGGGAAAATCCAAAAAAAAATCTAAAAAAAAAAGAGAGACTGAGAAGCAAATAAAGCCACTTGAGTCATCTCACTTCAAGAAGGCTATGATCTCGGTTCTCCATAACACAAACTCCAAAAAAAAAAAAAAAAAAAAAGGGAAAAAGTTCATCCCTTCCATCAAAAAGCCAACAAGGGAAAATTCAAAACCAAAAAGAACTGAGAACAAGCACGAGCAAGCAAGGCCACTTGAGTCATCTCACTTCAAGAGAGTTATCAAGTATGTCATCACCATAGCTCATACAAAAAACAAAAAAAAAAACAAAACAAAAAAAAAAAGAAAAAAAAGAAAACAAAAAAAGTGAGCTATAGATTATAGACTGAAAACCTGCAAAGACGGTTTAGAACACAAAAGCAATTTTCAAGCCAAGCATACATAAAGACCACGATAGTTGGGGGGCAACAGATGAGATCAAACTTTCTGGAAAAGGTGGCAAGTTTGAAGTCATCACTATTGAGTTTTTCACCATAATCAAATCTGCTCACGAGTAGTATTAAAAGACCCTTCTTTCACACCATTAAAACTTAACTTCCTTCAGACTTAATATCCTCATTCAGCTAAAAGACTATAATTGTGAATTATGTTTCTACCTTATTTAATACTGCTCACGAGCAGTGTTAAAAGACTCTTCTTTCACGCCACTCAAGCTTAACTTTCCTCATACCTAAAATTTACCTCTTGATATTATCCTCATTCAGCTAAAAGACTATCATTGTGAATTATGTTTCTACCTTATTTAATACTGCTCACGAGCAGTGTTAAAAGACTCTTTTTTCACGCCACTCAAGCTTAACTTTCCTCAGACCTAAAATTTACCTCTTGATATTATCCTCATTCAGCTAAAAGACTATCATTGTGAATCATGTTTCTATCTTATTACCCTGCACAGTTTATGTCTTCGAGTTGGAAAGGGGAAGAATGACAGGATATTTTAATTAAAAACAAAGACCGTAAGTTACTTGGTCAAGCTTTGCAAATCGATGAAAGTTTTTCTTTAAGGCCAAACCATTATTCATTAATGTGTGTAAACTTAAAAGTGAGGATATAGCTTGAGTCTTTCTTTAATAAGATGTGGTTCTTGTAAGAGAAATTTACGATCAAGTGCCATCACAAAGGTCTAGAAATGCTCAACCTTCTGTTAAATCAAAGGCGAGATGATACATTTTATCCACATAAATACCATATTCAGGGGGACAAAGTAGTCTCTACGAAGCATAAGAAGGGGATTGCCAACAAAGAAGCTCAATAGACAAGGGGGCAAGTCTTATGGATCAAAACTTGAGTTTAAGAAAGAGCAATCACTCAGACTATAACATGGGGATAAGTAAATGTCGGCATGACCACAAGAAAAGGGGCAAAGAGACATTGAAAGTAAAGCCTTCGATGGTACGAAATCCATGACAACGGATGAGTATCCAAAGAAATATAAAGTATGAGGCGTGCGAATATTAAAGAAATTGAGGCCAAAATTCAAGAACAAGTCAAAGAAAGGGGATTTTGAAAAGAGTTCGGCTTTTGAGGCAGTGAACAAAAGCTGGAAAGCATAAAGAGATTCAATGATAGTCCAAGAAGGTCATCACAAAGAAGATCCAATAAAACAAAGACATAAAGAACTAGATCCATACAAAAAAAAAAGCCATTAGTTACACATGCTCTGCATTCATGCATTTCATATCATGCATACATAGCCTTTACATAACAATGACCAAACGGGAATCACATTCACAACACAGTTACAGCAATATAAGCTGAGATCTTAATGTCATCAGCTCTTATTAATCTATCACTGGATACACAGCTAATATGCTGAACCAACCCGCATCAGGAATTCAAAAATATAAAGTAGACAATATTGTCAAAAGCCTGGCAATTGATTCAATAATCGAGACTACACCTGGAAGGATAGGATTGACGCCAGCTAGTAGTATCCAAGATAAGAGATAGCTATAGCCAAAGATAAGGCAGATATCAAAAAAAAATATATAAAGTAGACAATATTGTCAAAAGCCTGGCAATTGATTCAATAATCGAGGCTGCACCTGGTAGGACAGGATTGATGCCAGCTTAGCAGCATCCAAGATAAGAGATAGTCAAAGATAAGGCAGACATCAAGAAATATTGTCGTTGAAAATTTGTCAAAAGCGGACAATGGATTCAATAATCGAGGATTGGATCGATGTCAGCTCGATGGAATATAAAAAATATCTATCACATCAAAATGAAGTAGGATCCACTTTTTCGGTTAAACGGCAGATACGGTACTCCGTGACTCTCAAGTCGGTTCTCTCAGTTGCCCATAATAACTGATTTCTTCACCCCTTCTTTCTTTTACTTCCTCCTAGAAAATGGATCCTACTTTTTCCGCCTTGCGAAAGTATTTCCCTTCTCTCCCAATGAACATTCTCAAAAAGATTTACCAAGTTCGCTGTGAACGATTAAGAGTTCTGATGCACAAAGGAATCCCTGAAGATGTGCGGTGGTTAATCGAAGCCAAGGTTCGTCTGGCAGGTGAAATCCCAGAGGCATTTGTGTCTCACATGCCTGGTATAGGCAAAAGCTCTTATGCCAAAAAGCGAAGAGCGAAAAGGTTACAAGTCTGCCATAAATGTGGACGGTGGACTTGTAATACTAAATGTCGTTCTTTAGGGATGATCTCTGATAATCGAGAAGATAAAATATGATTCATTAAGAATGGCCTGAGTAAGGACTCATTGGATGATATCCAATTGACTCTTGAGACGCATTCTTGTGGATCCGTGCAACATGAACTTCTTGGTTTATGGAGCATTTTTCATGAAGAACGAAACCGTTACAGTCTCGGGAATCTGACTGTAAATGACCCTGTTTGCCAGCTTGTAAGAAAACTGGATGGGAAGCAAATCCTCGACTCATAGAAGCCGTTAATGCCGTTACTAGATGTAAAGCCAGTGGAAGATGTGAGTCACAGTCACAATTACTGTACATACAGTTTGTTATATTTGGAAAAGTTTGCATTTTCTTTTGACAGATGTACATGCTCCCCTAAGTGTAATTAACACGTTATCCTTTCATCGCTATAAATGCGTGTTCTTCTTTCCGGTTAAGTAGCGGATGCAATACTCTCTGACTCTCATAATCGGTTATTGCAGTTTCCTACAATAACTGATTTCTTCATCTCTTCTCTCAAATTCTTCTTTTATCAATGGATTCTACTCTTTCCGCCATGCGAAAATACTTTCCTTCCATCCCAATAAATGTTCTTAAAATGATTTACCAAGCTAGATGTGAAAGGATTAGAGTCTTTATGCACAAAGGCATTCCTGACAATGTGCGGTGGCTAATTGAAGCTAAGGTTCGTTCAGCTGGTGAAGTTCCAGAAGCATTCTTTCCCCGTATGCCCGGCTTTGGTAAAAGCGCTTATGCCAAAAAGTGAAGAGCAAAGAGGCTAGGTGTCTGTCATAAATGTGGACGATGGAATTGTAATACTAAATGTCGCTTTTTAGGATACATCTCCAGAAATCATGAAGATAAAAGAAAATTCATCAAGAATGGCCTGCGTAAGGAATCTTTGGATGATATCCTATTAACTTTTGAAACACATTCTTGTGAAATAGTGCAATGGGAAATTATGGATTTATGGTGGACTTTCCGTAAAGAACAGGATCGTTACAGTCTTGGAAATCTAACTTTTAATGACCCTGTTTGCCAGTTTGTGAGAAAACTGGATGGGAAGCAAATCCCCGACTTATAGAAGGCATTGAAGCCATTATTGGACATAAATCAGTGGAAGATGAGAGCCACGGTCATGATTCCTGTACATATAAGCTGTCATTTGTCTTTTCTTTTGACAATAATATACTTGCTTCTGTAAGTGTAATTAACGCATTATCCCTTTCATCACTATAAATATGTGTTAGTTATTTTCGTTTCCTACAATCACTAATTTCTTTCTTTGCCTCCTTCATCAATGGAGTCTTCTCTTTCCGCCCTACGAAAGTATTTTCCTTCCTTCCCAATAAATGTTCTTAAAAAGATTTATCAAGCTAGATGTGAACGATTCAGAGTATTTATGCACAAAGGCATTCCTGATAATGTGCGGTGGCTAATTGAAGCTAAGGTTCGTTCAGCTGGTGAAGTTCCAGAAGCGTTCTTTCCCCGTATGCCCGGCTTTGGTAAAAGCGCTTATGCCAAAAAAAGAAGAGCAAAGAGGCTAGGCGTTTGTCATAATTGTGGATGGTGGATTTGCGGCAATAAATGTCGTTCTCCAGGAGTGATCACCAGAAATCGTAATGATAGAATAAGATTCATTAAGAATGGCTTGCGTAAGGAATCTCTAGAAGATATTCGAGAGGTTCTTGAAGCGCATTCTTGCGGAATAGTGCAATTTGAGGTTGTTGGATTATGGATAATTTTCCAAAAAGAACGAGATCGTTACAGTCTTGGGAATCTGACCCTAAACGACCCTGTTTGCCAGTTTGTGAGAAAGCTAGATGAGATGCAAATCACCGATTCATAGAAAGCATTAAAGCCATTACTGGACGCAAAGCCATTGGAAGACGAGGATCAAAGTCACGATTACTGTACGTGCTAGCTGTCGCTTTTGAAATTTTCCTCCCCTTTTGGTAATAATGTATTCACTCCTAACGTGAACCAAAGTCACGATTACTGTACATGCTAGCTGTCGCTTTTGAAATTATCCTCCCAATAATGTACCCACTCCTGACATGAGATACAGTTATGATTACTGTATATAGCTGCCACTTTTTAAAATTTTCCTTCTCTTCCAACAATCACGTACCTACTCCTGACGTAAGCTACAGTAGTGACTACTGTACATGCTAGCAGCTATTTTGAAAATTTTCCTCCTCTTTTAACGATAGTGTACCCATACCTGACCAAAGTCATACTCGTGACTACTGTGAATAGCTGGCAATAATGTATCCATTCTTGAAAATAAAATTATTGCCTTATCTCTTCATCTCTATAAATATATCCTCTTTTCTCACAAGGGTAAGGATAGGAATGGAGAAAACCCCAACTCGTAAATCTCGAAGTATTTGTGTATTTTCTGGGGCTTTTCCTGGAAAAGATGAAGAGTATTTAAAAGCAGCCAACCATTTGGGTAGAGTATTAGCTGAGCGAAAAATACATTTAGTTTATGGAGGAGGTAGTGTCGGATTAATGGGAGATGTAGCATCAGCAGCATCTCTAGGAGGAAGTCAAGTTCTGGGCATTATCCCTGGACCTCTGAAATTTATTTCTGGGGGCACGATTGGAGAAGAATTAGTGGTTAAAAATTTGCAAGAGCGTGTGTTACAAATGCTTTTAAATGCTGATGCTTTTATCGCTCTACCAGGTGGTTTTGGCACATTGAGAGAAGTCTTTCAAATTGCTTCTATGGCCCAACTTAATTTGCATAAGAAACCCATTGGGCTTTTAAATGTTAACAATTTCTTTACAGGTTTGATAGCTTTTATGGATTATGCTATGCAGAAGAATTTCATATCAAGAGTGGCACGGCGAATCATAATATCCGCAACAACTGCTGAAGAATTGCTAGATAAAATACAAGCTTTTGTTCCTGAACCAGATCCAGCAATAATTCAGATAGACTGGACACGACAGTCTTTCCCGACCAGTTCACTCCCATAATGGTCCTCTACTCACCCTGTTGAAGTATTGTGGAAGAAAGAAGCGATCTGATCCGTTTTTCTTGTCCTTTAGTTTTATTATCAGCATTTTCTTTCGCGTTTCAGTTTTTCCTTTCAGGGAATTTCTTTTTTTTTTATAATATAGTTTCGTCCAGGCTGATATTAAAACCATAGGACAATGCCTTTAGGTTGGAATGGCTGAGTAAAGAGTAATTTTTGTTACTCTTGAGACGCATCCTATTAGGTCTACTAGGCATAACATTTTGGGGTAGTTAAGCTTTAACCTTATTCGGATGACATATCTCACAAGGGAATCTATATTTACTGAAGAAAATATTAGATGAACCTTGAATATTGATTCCAAACATCCGTTCCCTTTACATAATTTGTCAGTGTTATTGTCATCATCAAGATTCACTCGTTTTATCGAAGCCTAATTCTTTGCGCTCGCCTATTATGAAAATTCACACTTTCGAAGAAAATTATTCCAATTTCAATTGCTTTCATATAAATTTCGCTCGAGGTCCTAAGGAAAGCTTCTTAGCCTCAAAATCAATTTTTATCATCAGGGTTTTAAGGATGGAACCTTTGCCTCGAAAATAATCAATTTTCATCATCGGGGTTTTATGGATGGAACCTTTGCCTCGAAAAGAATCAATTTTCATCATCGGGGTTTTAAGGATGGAACCTTTTCCTCGAAAACAATCAATTTTCATCATCGGGGTTTTAAGGATGGAACCTTTGCCTCGAAAATAATCAATTTTCATCATTGGGGTTTTAAGGATGGAACCTTTGCCTCGAAAACAATCAATTTTCATCATCGGGGTTTTAAGGATGGAACCTTTGCCTCGAAAATAATCAATTTTCATCATCGGGGTTTTAAGGATGGAACCTTTGCCTCGAAAATAATCAATTTTCATCATCGGGGTTTTAAGGATGGAACATTTGCCTCGAAAATAATCAATTTTCATCATCGGGGTTTTAAGGATGGAACCTTTGCCTCGAAAACAATCAATCAATCTGAGGTTTTAAGGATGAAACCTTTGCCTCGAAATCAATCAATCAATCCGAGGTTTTAAGGATGGAACCTTTGCCTCGAAATCAATCAATCAATTCGAGGTTTTAAGGATGGAACCTTTGCTTTGAAATCAATCAATCAATCCGAGGTTTTAAGGATGGAACCTTTGCCTCGAGATCAATCAATCAATTCGAGGTTTTAAGGATGGAACCTTTACCTCGACATCAATCAAGCAATCCGAGGTTTTAAGGATGGAACCTTTGCCTCGAAATCAATCAATCAATCCGAGGTTTTAAGGATGGAACCTTTGCCTCGAGATCAATCAATCAATTCGAGGTTTTAAGGATGGAACCTTTACCTCGACATCAATCAATCAATCCGAGGTTTTAAGGATGGAACCTTTGCCTCGAAATCAATCAATCAATCCGAGGTTTTAAGGATGGAACCTTTGCCTCAACATCAATTAATCAATCCGAGGTTTTAAGGATAGAACCTTTGCCGCGAGATCAATCAATCAATCCGGGGTTTTAAGGATGGAACCTTTACCTCGAGATCAATTATCAATCCGAGGTTTTAAGGATGGAACCTTTGCCTCGACATCAATCAATCAATTCGAGGTTTTAAGGATGGAACCTTTGCCTCGACATCAATTAATCAATCCGGGGTTTTAAGGATGGAACCTTTGCCTCGACATCAATCAATCAATCCGGGGTTTTAAGGATGGAACCTTTGCCTCGAGATCAATTATCAATCCGAGGTTTTAAGGATAGAACCTTTGCCTCGAGATCAATCAATCAATCCGGGGTTTTAAGGATAGAACCTTTGCCTCGAGATCAATTATCAATCCGAGGTTTTAAGGATGGAACCTTTGCCTCGACATCAATCAATCAATTTGAGGTTTTAAGGATGGAACCTTTGCCTCGAGATCAATCAATCAATCCGAGGTTTTAAGGATGGAACCTTTGCCTCGAGATCAATCAATCAATCCGAGGTTTTAAGGATGGAACCTTTGCCTCGAGATCAATCAATCAATCCGAGGTTTTAAGGATGGAACCTTTGCCTCAAGATCAATCAATCAATCCGAGGTTTTAAGGATGGAACCTTTGCCTCGAAAACAATCAATTTTCATTCATCGGGGTTGTAAGGATGGAACCTTTGCCTCGAAATCAATCAATCAATCCGAGGTTTTAAGGATGGAACCTTTGCCTCGAAAACAAATAATCAATCAATCAGTCCATCTTACAACGATAGGAGCTTTCCTATCGTTAGAGGTTTTAAGGACCTTTCCTTAAACCTTACTGTTTGGGCGGCGAGAAGATTCTCAATGCCTACCTAAGCCGGACGAAATTTAGTAACGACTTTGCATACATCATGTCCCATGAAGCATGCAAAGGGGGGCAGCTGTTGACACCCAATTTCGTCCGGGTGTTTTAAAATTTTAAAAAAATTTTATTAAAAAAAAATTAATTTAAAAAAAAATATATTACTATTATTATTAAAAAAATTTAATTAGTTTAAAATATATTTTTGTGTTGTGAAAATTTGATTTAAAATGATATATGTGTAAATATGTGTATGTTTGAAATAAAATAAAATTTCATGAAAAAAAATGACAAAAAATTAAAAGTTTGAGGTAAAAATGACAACATTAAGAAGTTTCGGGAAAAATTGACAAATTCTGAAAGTTCCAGGAGCATTTGGTAGTTTGTCACATAAAATTTTCGAATGTTTCTAATCTAACCAAGCTATGAATGTTTCTATTTAAACCAAGTTATGAGCGTTTCTACTCTATGCAAGTTGTGAATGTTTCTATTCCAACCAAGTTTCAAGTGTTTGCAAATGTTACTATTCACAACTTTAATGGAGTCGGTTAGAATATAAACAATCATAACTTGGATAGAATAGAAACATTCACAACAAGTTTGAATAGAAATAGTCATAACTTCGTTAGAATAAAAACATTCAAAACTTTCATAGAATAGAAACATCTTCATCTTGGTTGGAATAGAAATATTCACAACTAATTGCAATAAAGACATTCACAAACACTCACAACTTTGTTAGAATAAAATCATTCACAAATTGACTAGAATAGAAATACTCACCAACATTCATATCTTGGTTAGAATAGAAACATTCAAAAAAAAGTTAGAACAGAGACATTCATCACTCAGTTAGGATAAAAGCATTCACAACTTGGATAGCATGAAAACATTCATAACTTGCTTAGAGTAGAAACATTCACAACTAGATTGAATAGAAACAATCACAACTTACTTTGAATAGAAACTTTCACAACTTGGTGAGAATGAGAACATTCACAACTTGGTTAGAATAGAAACATTTATGGCTTGTTTATCACAACTTCGTTAAAGTTGGAACAATCATAACTTGGTAGGAATAGAAACATTCAGAACTTGATTTGAATTGAAGCATTCATAACTTGGTTAGAATAGAAACTTTCAAAACTTTGTTAGAAAAAAAAGATTCATAACTTGGTTAGAATACAAGCATCCATAACTTTGTCAAAATAGAAACATTTAGAATTGATTTGAATATAAACATTCCCTTGTGTAGAATAGAAACATTCATAAATTAGTTAGAATAGATACATTTGCAACTTGGTTAGAATACAAACATTCACAACATCCTTGAAAATAAACATTTAGAAATTGCTTCGAATAAAAAAATTCACAAACACATTCACAACTTGGTTAGAATAGAAGCATTGATAACTTAGTTAGAATAGAAACATTCATAAACATTCACAACATGGTTATAATAGAAACATTCCTAACTTGGTTAGAACAAAAAAATTCCAACTTGGTTAGCAACATTCACAACTTGGTTAAAGTAGAAACATTCACAATATTATTAAAATAGAAACAATCACAATGTGATTAAAATTGAAATATTCATAACCTGGTTAGAATAGATGCATTTAGAAACATTCACAACTTGGATAAAGTAGACATATTCACAACTTAGTTTGAATGGAAACTGTTACCCACTCCAGGGTAGTCCAATTATGGTGCCAAAATTGTGCATTTTGACTCCTAGGATTGGTAATGTTCTGTAGGCTATCAGAACACTACCCTTAGTGTGTATACCCAAGTGGCCCTCTTGGGCACTATGTAAACACATGCATATTGGTCCAACCATCACACACATATTCACATTTCATGCACACCATGGCAGCAAAGAAGGAAAACACTAGCACAAGTCTTAATCTTGGCTACCACACATTAGGCAATCTTGTAAAGTTCTAGTGACCAGCTACTGCACCTGTAACTTTCTCTAATAAACTGTATCATTCTAGCCACATAACCCCATGTTTTGTTTGATCCATTATCAAGTAGATACTTAGAGCAAACCAAGGAATTTTTTTTACATCAATTTCCCACCTATGGACCAAGTTATGGATTTTTTAAGTTGGTTACAAAATTCTGAACAATAAACAGTAACTCAGCCAAATTTGTAATGTCATATATTTGGCTACAGGCCTCTAAATCCATAAATTAAAAATCTCAGTTAACTCTATATATGTCCTCTAGTTGTGGTCAAAATGTCATACCAAGATTCAATCTACACACGGAGATATTAAACTTTAGGTCCAGAGTCAAAATTCTGACAACTTTTGGACCATTTTGCCCATACAATTTTTCCAAACCATGCAAACACTTCATTCACAAGGGGAAAGCCCTCCAATGCTATCCCATATATGTCCATTACACATAGGAATTACATTCCATTTCTTTTAATAACTTTATGTCACCAAAACAGAATTTACATGTAAGCAGCCCATCATTCACACTTAGGCAGCTTTGCACCACATCACTTACATAGTCAAAACATTACTCAAATGTTCACATACTTGTCTCATTTTGCATACACTACATGTAAATGCATACATGCACTAAAATATGGTCTTAACTCAGCTAAATATGACCCTAGGTTACAGGAGGTCCTGAGACACAATGGACTCCAAAAACAGGATGCTGGACAGCTGCTGCACAACACAATAAGTACCACCATTAAAAATACCAAATGTGCTCCTAAAATCACCAAACTTTCCAGATCATAACTAGACATATGGAAGTTCATGTACCTGAAATTTCAGATCAAAAATCAAACTACAAAGGTTAGTTTGAAGGTGATCTTTCTGCTGGACCTGAAATGACAGAATTGAGGGGAGTAAGTTTCATTGAGAAACTTAGTAAGGGTAACACTTGGTTTCTTAAGGTAATGTGATCCTCATTAAAACCTGAATCCAAAGACAAAAAAAAAACCACAATGCATATATACAAGATATAGCAACCAAATGCAGCAGCCATTCACAACAAACAAACACATGAAATGCAGCAACAACAATAACCATAGGTTAGTCCGTAAAACATGCAATAAACTTAAATAAATCACTATGGAAGCCCTCCTCAAGCTAATGCTTGACCTTAGGAGGATTTTAAAAGTAGTTAGTACTAACTTTTGGGCTCTAGAAACCCAGAAATTCGGTGCCATCTCTGTGCACTTCACACTAGGTCACAAAACCTTCAATAAGTGCACTCCCCTCACTAAGCTTGGTTCATCAAGCTCATGGCTCTCTTCCAAGCTTAGCCCTAGCTCCATGTGTTAGTGTTGTGCCCAAAAACCCAATCATCAGATGATTGTATTTTTTCACATTGAGTCATGATATTTTATTAAGGCATTAATCCAGCAATTTTGTTTGTTGTTTTGTTTCTGCGTAACTTAACAAACATAATTGTAACCCTAGAATAATGATATTCTTAAACGTCCCTGGTCTTGTATTATTGTGGAGAGGGTTGCAATAATACATAACAACTAGCATATGTGGAGACTAATATGAGATATGTAGTCTACATATGGGTACAAGTTGGAGAACTTGTGTACTGGATCGACCCACCATGAGAACACTACATGGATCGTTATATGAGTGTCATAAGTGATTCTCATAGTGATCATGGTATATGTAGTCCTTCGACCTAAGATCATCAAGGTTCCCTACATGTGAGTCACATACTTTGATACTTCCTTTGTTTCTCGTAACTGAGTGGACTTGAAGGAGGTCATTGGGTATGTCACATATCATGCGGAGGGATTTGTATGATCAAGATGGGATTTGTCCCTCCTATGTAACGGGACTGATATCTTCGCGCCCCTTGATAGAGTGAGACTTAGAAAATGCATGGCCATGCTCGGATGAGTTGATATACGATATCAATGTCATCAGTATAAGTTAGTCTACTCGGTAATCAAGAAACCAAAGATTGGGCTATACGAGAGTGACACATTCCATGTCTCGTGCTTAGTCGTGATATCTTGGACAAAGGGACAATGGCATATATTAGTGATGATCATAAAGGTTTAGTCGAATCATTGACAATCTTG
Source organism: Aquilaria yunnanensis (assembly GCA_039654915.1). NCBI lineage: Eukaryota > Viridiplantae > Streptophyta > Magnoliopsida > Malvales > Thymelaeaceae > Aquilaria > Aquilaria yunnanensis. Next base: position 73,566,991 of record CM077594.1, read on the forward strand.
TCACTTGGGTAGCAATGATGTGTTGCTAGACACCGCTCATTGCTTATGATCATAAATGTGATTTATGATCATTGCCAACGTGATAAAATCCTATTGGGTCGCACACATAGAGCTATTTGGATCATTAGAGTGCATGGGCTAATTATTTGGGTTATGGTTTCACTTTAATTTCGTATTAATAATGGGCCCAAGAGTTGAGCCATTATTAAGCCCGAAATTAAATCCTAATTGGATTAGGGCTTTGAAACCCATTAAGCCTGGAAGTTGAGTCTCACTATAAATACAACTTCTAGTGAGAAATTCGCAGGTCTCCTTGCCCTAGCCTCCCAAAAGGACAGCCGCACTCTTCTCTTGCAACTCCTTGGAGGACGCAAGCTAGCACTGCGAGCGCAAGAGAAACGCATCTGCCGGGATGTGGTGGAAGCGTGGTGATCCCGAGAGGCTCGTGTGGATACCATAGAGAGCTTGAACACGTCAATTGTTCAGGTTTTGTGATTTGACTCTACAGTTGAGTGAGAGATCTCAACCAAAAATTAGGTATGAAAATTTTCGAACACCCGGTTTACCCCGTTTCACTTGGATCCTGGAGGGCTTCGGTTAAATTCCGCTGTGCTGTTTGGCTCCCAAAACCCAACACCATGGTTGCTTGAAAATACAGAAAAAAACCCATGAGAGCAAGAGAACCCTTACCTTGAGTGTATGCTGAAATTGGAGCTTGATCCTAGGTGCACCCAAGTCTTAGCACCACATAGCTTCCAATTGCCCTTTCTTGCTTTCTTTTGCCTTCAATTTTAATCTTGGAGGTATGGTGGCTATGGAAGAAGTGTGGGGGTGGAGATGCTACATTTTTTCTGCTGGAAGAGATCAAATGTGGGAGATAAAGAGAAAGATAACCACTTATAAAGACTTTAGTGCACAAAACACACTTAATAGCCTTAGTTAAGCTTTATGTCATTTTCCTTGCTACAAGACCATGGTTTCTTAGTCTTAATTTCTTGGCCCACATTTGACTTTCTTGCCATGCTTTGGCCAGCCATCCCTTGAGTGGGATAAGTGATTTGGCCACTTAAATGGCCTTAAATAAGCTTAAGGGCACAAAAGACACTTAACAAGCCTAACCTTGCTTTATGTCATTTTCCTTCTCATTAATATGGTCACTTTGTCTTAAACTCATTGGTACACATGTGCCCACCATTGTTGACTAAATATCAAGCCTTGTCTGCCTCCCCCAAGATGGGAAAAATCCAAATTGCTCCATTTGACTTAAGTAAAAAACACACACATCATAAGGCTTACACTAGGACACTTATGTCCTTTATGCCTTTTTGTGTTTTCTTTGTCTTTAGTTGTCTTCCGTGAGTAATTTGGTCCTCCAATAGCACTTTCATACTATTCATATCCTTCTTATAACTCTCCAAATCTCTTTCTTGAGAGTTTTACAATTGAGTACCCGAGTTTCCAAAATCTTACAAAAAAGTCCATAGGTTGCTTGACAAACAAGCAATCCTTAAGGATTTTCTTGGGGGCCAAGTTACTAACTTGGAACACTTTTAAGGAGGTGTTGATCATGCCTTTTACCCCCGACACTTCAATCACTATGGTGAGAATTACACAATATAATGGTTTTTAGCCATTATGACACACTTGTAATTCTCCTATTTTGTGAGGTGGTAACAGAAACATTTACAACTTGGTTAGAGTGGGAACACTGATTAATTGGTTAGAATAGAAACATTCACAACTTGATTATCAAAACTTGGTTAGAGTAGAAACAATCAAAACTTGGTTAGAGTAGAAACAATCAAAACTTGGTTTGAATGAAACCAATCACAACTTGGTTTGAACTGAAACATTGACAACTTGTTGAATGGAAACATTCACTACTTGGTTAGAATACAAGTTTTCACAACTTGGTTTGAGTGGAAACATTCAAAACCTACTTAGAATATAAACGTTCACTGCTTGGTTAGAGTAAAAACATTCACAACTTGGTAAGAATAAAAATGTTCACTGCTTGGTTGGATTAGAAAAATTCATAACTTGGTTAGAATAGAAACAATCACAACTTGGTTAGAATAGAAATATTTACATATTGGTTAGATTATAAACATTCACAAATATTCACAACTTGGTTACAATAAAAGCAATCACAACTTGGTTAGAATAGAAATATCAACAACTTGGTTGGATTTGAAACATTCACAACTTGGTTAGAATTAAAGCATTCACAAATATTCATGACTTTTTTAGAATAGAAATATGTTGGTTAGAATAGAAGCATTCATAACTTGGTTTGCATAGAAAAATTCACAACTTGCTTAGACTAAAAACATCCACAACTTGGTTAGAGTAGAAACATTCATAACTTGGTTGGAATAAAAATTGCTTAGAATAGAAGCATTGACAAACATTCATTACTTGGTTTGAATGGTGATGTGTTTTCCTGGTTTAGGAAAAATCTCCCCACTATACTAATAAATAATGTTTATGTGTCAAATCTCACTTTACTTATAATTATGTGAACTCACAAGCAAGCAAGCACACTTATCATCAAAGTATAGTTATGGCAAGCATCAAGATCATTTTTCCCAAAGAATGAAGTAGTCTACCAAACTCAACCTTTCTCTATTATTTAACTAGAAATTAAAGGTTTGTTTTGTAATAAACTAAGAATTAACTAGACTAACTAATGATGTAAAAATAATTAAACAACTAACTACTAGTAGTGGAAAACAAATTAGGCAATCAACAATATGATATGTTATACATAGAATCAAAACCCCCTAGAAATCTATTGTGTTATTCTTGCATGGGCTTAACATGCATATAATTAACTTGGACTGCGGAGTACTACTTAAATTAGATTAGCTCTCTACTATTTCTGTTCATTAACCCCTATTCTTAAGTTGTTGATAGGTGGCTTGCCCTATCACACTTTATAAGAATGCATTAATCTTACAACCCAAACACTAGGGTTCACCCTAATCCAAACGTATTATGTTGAACCTGTTATTTCTAGCTACGACGATATCCCTAATGGATGCCTAATCCTTGGATCTTTTGCAAGCTTCATTCAATATCACTAAACTCCCTAACTTGGGCCCAAGAAATTGAATTAGGAACAAAAAAAGAAGCTAGAACAGATTGGGTTGAGAAAAGAATTGTAAAATTGAAGCTAAAAGAAATTTGAAGGACAACACTAAAAAATCCAACTTAGTTTCATTCAAGACATATAAGCTCCAAAGAACGCAAGAGAGGGGATTTTCCCATAGGAAAAATAATCAAAACCTGCTTGTTACAAATAAAAATTTGTAGGCCTTATAAAGGGAATGAAAAAAGGCACATAAAACCTAAACCTAATTCAACTTGGTGGCTAGTTGCACAAAACCTAGAATAACTAGGAGTATTAATTCCTAAACACTTAGAAACACTAAGAAAAAATAATTAACTAGATTAATGAAATGGAAACATTCACAAATTGTTTAGAATGAAATGGAAACATTTACAACTTGTTTAGAATGAAATTGAAATATTCACAACTCATCCAGAATGAAATGGAAACATTCACAACTTGTTTAGAATGAAATGGAAACATTCATAACTTATTTAGAATGAAATGAAAACATTCACAACTAGTTTGGAATGGAAACTTCCACAACTTGCTTAGAATGAAATAGAACTAATCACAACTTGTTTAGAAAAAAATGGAAACGCTCACAACTTGTTTGGAATAGAAACATTCACAACTTGTTTGGAAGGGAAACATTCACAACTTGTTTAGAATAAAATAGAATCATTCACAACTAGTTTGGAATGCAAACATTCACAACTTGTTTTAAATGAAATGAAAGCATCTACAACTAGTTTGGAATGGAATCATTCACAACAAGTTTGGAATGGAAACATTCACAGCTTGTTTGGAATGAAATGGAAACATTCACAGCTTGTTTGGAATGAAATGGAAACATTCACAACCTATTGGAATGGAAACATTCACAATTTTTTTGGAATAAAAACATTCACAACTTGTTTGGAATGGAAACATTCATAACTTTTTTAGAATGGAATTGAAATATTCACAACTTGTTTAGAATGAAAAGGAAAAATTCAAAAATAATTTGGAATGGAAATATTCACAAATTGTTTAGAATGCAATGGAAGCATTCACAACTTTTTTTGGAAGGAAACATTCTCAACTTGTTTATAATGAAATGGAAGAATTGATAACTTTTTTGGAATAGAAAGATTCTTAACTTGTTTGGAATGGAAACATTCACAACTTGTTTGGAATTGAAACATTTTAGAATGGAAAGGAAACATTTAGAACTTGTTTGGAATGGAAACATTCACAACTTATTTAGAATGAAATGGAAACATTCATGACTTGTTTTGAATAGAAATGTTCACAACTTGTTTAAAATGCAATGGAAACATTCACAACTTGTTTGGAATAGAAACATTCAAAACAAGTTATAAAGGATTCCATTTCATTCTAAAGAAGTTGTAAATGTTTCAATTCCAAATAACTTGTGAATGTTGCCAATCCATTCTTAACACGTTATGAACATTTCCATTCCAAACTAGTTGTGAATATTTCTATTACATTCTAAACCAGATGTGAATGTTTCCTTTAGAAACAAATTGTGAATGTTCCCATTCCAAAATAGTTGAGATTGTTTCCACTTCATTGTAAACAAGTTGCGAATGTTTTTATTCCAAAGAAGTTGGGAATGTTTCCATTTCATTCTAAACAAGTTGTGAATGCTTCCATTACAAACTAGTTATGAGTGCTTCTATTTCATTCTAAACAAGTTGTGAATGTTTACATTCTAAACAAGTTGTGAAAGTTTCCATTTCATTGAAAACATGTTTTGAACGTTTCTTTTTTCATTCTAAACAAGTTGTGAATATTTTCATTTCATTTTAAACAAGTAGTGAAAGTTTCCATTCCAAACAAGTAATGAATGTTTCTATTCGAAACAAGTTGTTAATGTTTCTAGTTCATTCTAAACAAGTTGTAAATGCTTCCATTTCATTCTAAACAAGTTGTCAAATTTTCCATTCCATTCTAAATAAGTGGCATGTGTTTCTACTTCGAACAGGTTGTGAATGTTTCCTTTTCATTTTAAACAACTTGTGAATGTGTCCATTGAATTCTACACAAGTTATGAATGGTAACATTCTAAACTAGTTGTGAATGTTTCCATTTAATTCTAAACAAGTTGTGAATGTTTCCATTTGATTGTAAAGAAGTTGTCAATGTTTCCATTCTAAACAAGTTGTGAATGTTTTTGTTCCAAGCAAGTTATTAATAATTCCATTTCATTTGACAAAAGTTCTGAATGTTTCCATTGTAAACATGTTATCAATGTTTTTATTCCAAATAAGTTCTGAATATTTCCATTCCAAGCAAGTTGTGAATGTTTATATTCCAAACAAGTTGTGAATGTTTTCATTCCAAACTTGTTGTGAATATTTCCATTTCATTCTAAACAAGTTATGAATGTTTCCATTTCAAACTAGTTGTAAGTGTGTCTATTTTGTTCTAAACAAGTTTTCAATGTTTGCATTCCAAACAGGTTGTGAATGTTTCTATTCAAAACTGGTTGTGAATGTTTCCATTTTAGTCTAAACAAGTTATGAATGTTTCTAATCTAAACAAGTTGTAAGTGTTTCTTTTTCATTTTAAACTAGTTGGGAACATTTCTTTTCCAAAAAAGTTGTGATTGTTTCCAGTTCATTCTAAACAACTTGTATGTTTCCTTTGCAAACTAGTTGTGAGTGTTTCCATTTCCTTCCAAATAAGTTGTGAATGTTTCCATTTGAAACAAGTTGTGAATTTTTCCATTTCATTCTAAACAAGTTGTGAATGTTTCCATTTTAATCTAAACAAGTCATAAATGTTTCCATTTGATTTCAAACTAGCTGTGAATGTTTGCATTTCATTGTAAACACGTTGTGAATGTTTCCATTTCAATGCAGTTCTGAATGTTTCTATTCTAAATAGGTTCTAAGTGTTTCCACTTAATTCTAAACAAGTTGTGTATGTTTCTATTCCAAAAAACTTGTGAACGTTTTCATTCTATTTTACACATGTTGTGAATGTTTTCATTCCAATCTGGACAAGTTGTGAATATTTCTATTCCAAAAAAGTTGTGGATGTTTCTATTCTAAACATGTTGTGAATGTTTCTACTCCAAACAAGTTGTGAATGTTTCCATTTAACTCTAAACAAGTTCAGAAAGTTTGCATTCCAATCTAGTTACGAATGTTTCCATTTCATTGTAAATGTGTTGTGCATGTTTGTATTCCACACATATTGTGAATGTTTTTATTTCATTCTAAGCAAGTTATGAGTGTTTCTAGTCCAAACAAGTTGTGATTGTTTCCATTTCATTCTAAACAAGTTGTGAATGTTTCCATTCCAAACTATCTGTGAATGTTTCCATTTCATTCTAAACACGTTGTAAATGTTTCAATTCCAATCAAGTTGAAAATGTTTCTATTCCACACAAGTTGTGAATGTTGCCATTTCACTCTAAACAAGTTCTGAATGTTTCTATTCCAAAAAAGTTGTGAATGTTTGCATTTCATTCTAAACAAGTTGTGAATATTTCCATTCTAAACTAGTTATGAATGTTTTCATTTCATTCTAAACAAGTTGTGCATGTTTCGATTTCATTCAAAAGAAGTTGTGAATGTTTCCATTTCATTCTAAACAAGTTGTCGATGTTTCAATTTCGTTCTAAAGAAGTTATGAATATTTCCATTTCATTCTAAACAAGTTGTGAATGTTTCTATAATGACAAAGTTATTAATATTTCTTTTCAAAGAAAATTGAGAATATGTCTACTCTATCTAGGTTGTGAGCGAAAGTATTCTTTTTTTGACCAGTAAAAACTTTTTTATGCGTGGAAGTTCCACTAACTTCACATTGTGAATATTTCTTTTCAAAGCCAATTGTGAAGTTGTCTAGTTTATTCAAAACAAAAGTTTCTATTTCGTTCTAACAAAGTTGTGAGTGGAAGTATTCCATCTTAGAACAGTTATTAATGTTTTCATTCTAAACAAGTTGTGAAAAATTCCAATTCATTTTAAAGAATTAGTGAAATCTTCTTTTCCTTTTAAACAAGTTGTAAAGGTTTTCATTTTATCCTAAAATGACTTGTGAATGTTTCCATATGATTGTAAGGAAGTTGTGAATGTTTCCATTCCAAATGACTTGTGAATTTTTCTATTCCAAACAAGTTATGAATGTTTCTATTCCAAACAAGTTTTGAATGTTTCCATTTCATTCTAAAGAAGTTCTGAATGTTTCCATTCCAAACAACTTGTGAATGTTTCTTTTCCAAACAAGTTGTGAATGTTTCCATTTCATTCTAAGCAAGAAGTGAATGTTTCCATTTCAAAGTAGCTGTGAATGTTTCTAATTCATTCTGAACAAGTTGGGAATGTTTTTATTTGAAACTGGTTGTCAATGTTTACATTCCAAACAAGTAACAAATGTTTTCATTCCATTCTAAAGAAGTTGTGAATGGTTCCATTACAATGTAAACACACTGTGAATGTTTCCATTTTAAACAAGTTCTAAATGTTTCTATTCCGAACAAGTTGTTATTCTTTCCATTTCACTCTAAACAAGTTGTGAATCTTTCTATTCCAAACAAGTTCTGAATGTTTCCATTTCATTCTAAACAAAGGGTAAATGTTTCCTTTCCGAACTAGTTGTGAATGTTTCCATTCCATTCTAAACAAGTTGTGAATGTTTTTATTTCATTCTAAAGAAGTTGTGAATGTTTCCATTTCATTCTAAACAAGTTATGAATGTTTCCATTCTAAACAAGTTGTGAATGCTTCTATAACAACAAAGTTGTTAATATTTCAATTCAAAGCAAATTGTGAATATGTCTACTCCATCCAAGTAGTGAGGGAATGTATTCCATTTCAGACCAGTAGAATCATAGTTGTGAGTGGAAGTTCCAATTAATTGACATTGAGAATATTTCTTTTCAGAGTGAATTATGAATATGTCTACTCTATTCAAAGCAAAAGTTTCTTCTTCCCTCTAACAAAGTTGTGAATGGATGTATTCAATTTCAAACTACTTGTGATTGCTCTCATTCTAAACAAGTTGTGAAAAATTCTGTTGCATTTTAAACAAGTAGTGAAAATTTTCATTTCATTTTAAACAAGTAGTGAAAATTTTTGTTTCATTCCAAACAGGTTGTAAATGTTTCTGCTACAAACAAGTTATGCATGCTTCCACTTTATTCTAAACAGGTTGTGATTGTTTCCGTTCCAAACTAGTTGTGAAAGTTTCCATTTCATTCTAAACAGGCTGTGAATGTTTCCATTCCAAACAAGTTGTGAATGTTTCTATTCCAAACAAGTTGCGAAAGTTTTCGCTTCACTCTAAACAAGTTATGAGTGTTTTTATTCCAAATAAGTTGTGAATGTTTTGTATTCATTCTAAAGAAGTTGTCAATGTTTTCATTGCAAACAGCTTCTAAAGGTTTCCATTCCAATTAAGTTGTAAATGTTTCCATTTAATTCAAAATTTTTTTTGAATGTTTCCATTCTAAACTAATTGTGAATTTTTCCATTTCATTCTAAACAAGTTCTGAATGCTTTTAATCCAAATTAGTTACAAAATTTTGCTTTTCATTATAAACAAGTTGTGAATGTTTCTACTCGAAACTAGTTGTGAGTGTTTCAATCTTATTTCAAACCAATTATGAATGTTTATATTCCAAACAAGTTGTATATGTTTCCATTTCAGTCTAAACAAGTTATGAGTGTTCCAAGTCCAAAGAAGTTGTGAATGTTTCCATTTATTTCTAAACAAGTAATGAATGTTTCCAATCCAAACAAGTTGCGAATGTTTCTTTTCCTAACAAGTTGTGAATATTTCCATTTCATTCTAAACAAGTTATAATTTTTCCATTTCTTTCTAAACAAGTTAGGAATGTTTCCATTTTATTCTAAACAAGTTGTGAATCTTTCTATTCCATACTAGTTATGAATGTTTACATTCCAAACTACTTGTGAATGTTTCCATTTCATTGTAAAGAAGTAGTGAATCTTTCCATTCAAAACTAGTTGTGAATGTTTCCATTTGATTATAAACACGTTGTGACTGTTTCCATCTCAAATAAATTGTGAATGTTTCTATTCCAAACGAGTTGTGATTGTTTCCATTTTTCTCTAAACAAGTTGTGAATGTTTCTATTCCAAACAAGTTATGGACATTGCCATTTCATTCTAAACAGGTGGTGAAAGTTTCCATTCCAAACAAGTTATGGATGTTTCTGTTTTATTCTAAATAAGTTGTGAATGGTTCTATTTCATTCAAAGCAAGTTGTGAATGTTTCCACTCTAAACAAGTTGTGAATAGTTCTATTTCATTCTAAGGAGGTTATGAATGTTTCCTTTTCATTCTAAACAAGTTATAAATGTTTCCATTCTAAACAAGTTTTGAATGTTTCTATAATAGCAAAATTGTTAATAATTCTATTAAAAGCAAATTGTGAAAATGTTGTTAGTGTTATGGCCAAAAGCCAATCATGAGATGATTGTATTTTTGCACATTGAGCCATGACATTTTATTAAGGCATTAATCCAGTAATTATGTTTGTTGTTTTGTTTCTACGTAATGTAATAAACATAATTATAACCCTAGAATAATGATATTCTTGAATGTCCCTGGTCTAGTATTACCGTGGAGCGGGTTACAATAATACATAACGACTACCATATGTGGAGACTAATATGAGATATGTAGTCTATATATGGGTACAAGTTGGAGAACTTGTGTACTAGACTGACCCACCATGAGAACACTACATGGATTGTTATATGAGTGTCATAAGTGATTCTCATAATGATCATGGTATATGTAGCCCTTTGACCTCAGATCATCAAGGTTCCCTACATATGAGTCACATACTTTAATACTTCCTTTTGTTGCTTGCCACTGAGTGAACTTGAAGGAGGTCATTTGGTATATCACATATCATGTAGACAATTTTGTATGATCAAGATGGGATTTGTTGCTCTTATGAAATAGGAGTGGTATCTTTGGGCCCTTTAATAGAGTGAGACTTAGAAAATGCATGGCTATGCTTGGATGAGTTAATATACAATATCAATGTCATCAGTTTAAGTTAGTCTTCTCGGTAATCAAGAAACCAAAGATTGGGCTATACGAGAGTGACACATTCCATGTCTCGTGCTTAGTCTTGATATCTTGGACAAAGAGGCAATGACATATACAGATAATGATCATAAAGGTTTAGTCAAATCATCGACAATCTTGTCACTTGGGTAGCAATGATGTGTTGCTAGACACCGCTCATTGCATATGATCATAAATGTGATTTATGATCATTGCCAATGTGGTAAGAGTCTATTAGGTCACACAAATAAAGCCTATTTGGATTATTTGAGTACATGGGCTAATTTTTTTTTGTTATGGTTTTATGATAATTTTATGTTAATAATTGGCCCAAAAGTTGAGCCATTATTAAGCCTGAAATTAAAGCCTAATTGGATTAGGGCTTTGAAACCCATTAGGCCAAGAAGTTGAGTCTCATTATAAATACGTCATATAGTGAAAAATTCACAGCGTTGCCCTAGCCTCCCGAAAGTGACAACCACATTATTCTATTGCAATTCCTTGGAGGACACAGGCTAGCACTACGAGCACAAGACAAATGCATCTACTGGGACATGCTGGAGGCGTGGTGATCCCAAAGAGGCTCGTGTGGATACCATAGAGAGCTTGAACACGTTAACTATTCAGGTTTTGTGAGTCGGCTCAACAGTTGGGTGAAAGATCTCACTTCAAATTAGTTATGAAAATTTTTGAACACCCAATTTACCCTGTTTTACTTGGATCTTGGAGGATTTTGGTTTGATTCCACTGTGCTTGTTTGGCTCCTGAAATCGTACATTAGTATCAGAGCTATTGCTGAAACCCTAAATCGAGATTGAATGTTGAATCGCATGATATTGTGTGTTCAGTTGCTTTCAATCATGATCAATTAGTTTGATTCATGATGCATTAAATCGGAACTCGTAATGAATTAATGAGATATATGAAGAAACAACACAAATTGGTTAATAAGATTAACCCTAGATTGATTGGTATGAGATATTTATACGGATTATGATTCTTGGAATATTTGCAAAACCCTAGCTTGGATCAGATTAGGACCTTCGAGCAGCGAGAGTGGAGTAGTTTCGGTGGCTTGAATGGGGGTGGTCTTGGGTGCCTAGTTGGCCAGAATAGAAGATCTCGGGCAACATAATTGTAAGACATTTTTTTATGTCAGGGGGCACTGCCCTTTAGTAACCGCCCGTAAAGGTGGCTTCCCTTGGCCCCACCCGCTGACCGATTAAGGGGACCACCGCGCGTTGACCGGTCAATGGGACCACTGCCCGCTAACAGTGCAGCGGGACCGCCATATGTTAAGTGTCACATAAAAAAAAACTTGTTAATCAACGTGAATTAATTGGCATACATTTTTGTTGAATGAGATTTGACATGTTATGCTGATTGGTGGATGTAGCATGGTGCATGGTTATAGCCCTTGTTGGTTGTACTTGTAAATATGGCCTGCAAGTCATGCCTTATTCTTGTTATTCTCATTGTACATTCTTTTCTCACCTTACTTCCCTTGAATGTAACTTGAGATTTCTATTATTGATGTAATTGTACATTATGGGATCGTCCAAGGTGGTGTGTCCAATGAGGTGATGACAAAAAGGCAACCAAGCAAGGAGGAGAAGGAGCATGTGAAGACCTTTTTCTTTTCTTAGGCTTTTATGATATTCTTATTGGGTTGAGAATATCGCATAGTTTGGGCTATAACCATGTCATGTTTACTTTATTGTTAGCATGAGATGCATGTTTTATATTTGTATGTGATGCATGTATAAGACAACCAGAGATAATAATTGGTGAGATCAGAAAGAAAAATCCCTCAAACCAAATATTAAGTCATTAAATGTGATGTCTTCCAAATGTTGGCACTTGTCAAGACTTTGATCAACATTGGGGTGGGTTTTCCAAATCAAAGCACCTATGTTCATCTTGGTAAGGTGCGATGGGATAATAGTGATATCCAAATTGCTAACTTTGGGTCAGACTTAACTAAGTTGTCCTAATAGGATTGGGGACTTAGAGGCATAGGGTTAGGCTAAAGTTCATGAGATGAGCTTGGACAAGTGTTGTTCACCTAACTATCCAAGAGTTGCATGAGATGCAATTGGCAAGGAGTTGCCTACCTAAATAACTGTAAATTGAGAGAAAAGCCAAAGCTAACTCAGGTTGTAGTGAAATATGGATCTTGACCCACTAGAATTCCTTAGAGTTCAGGTGTTCTAAAATAATATCGAGGGTTATTATTTTAAGTAAAATAGTGGGAGTATCATGTAATAAAAGTCTTTATTAAATGAATTAAAATGCATGACTCTTACACTACATATTTACTGTTGCAGATAACCATGGCACAAAACACATCGACACTTTTGTTGGATCGATCCTTGAGAAGGGAAAACTAAATAGGACCAGCTTTCTCAAATGGTACAAAAATTTTAGGATAGTCCTCAAACAAGAAAGAAAGGCTTATGTCCTAGAGCAGGCCATTCCGAATGAGCCTGCTGCCACTGCTCCAAGAGTTGAAAGGGATGCTCACAATAGGCATTCTGATGATGGTTTGGATGTTGCTTGCCTCATGCTTATTACCATGAAATCTAAGCTTCAGAAGCAACATGAAAACATGGGGGTGTTCGTTATGATCGAACATCTCAAAATGCTCTTCCAAGAGCAAGCTAGGCATCAGAGGTTTGAGACCTTTAAGGCATTGTTTCAGTGTAAAATGTCTAAGGGAACTCCTGTGGGTCCTCATGTACTCAAGATGATTGGGTTCATTGAGAATCTTGAGAGTTTGGGATTTGCTCTTTAGAAAGAGTTGGCTATTGATGTAGTCTTTCAATCATTTTCAGAAAGCTACAATCAATTCATCATGAACTATAACCTGAATGACCTTGACAAGTCCCTCCCTAAATTGCTCAACATGTTGAGAACTGCTGAGCAAAACCTTAAGAAGGCTAAACCCATTTTGATGGTTCAAAAGGGCAAAGGAAAGAGAAAAGCCAACAAGAAGAAGGATAAAGCTAAAGGAAAGTCCAATGCTAGTTCTTCTTCAGCTACACTAAAACCATCTGGTGGTGTGGTAAAGGAAGGGGACTGCTTCCATTGTAAACAACCTAGACACTGGAAGCACAACTACAAGCTCTATCTTGAAGAACTTGCTAAGGAAAAGGAAGTAAGACTTCCACGTTAGGTATTTTTGTTATAGAGGCTAAATTTTCTACTTCCTCATCTTGGGTATTGGATACTGGATGTGGATCTCACATTTGTGCAAATGTGCAGGATCTAAGTAGAAGTAGAATATTGGCCTAAGGTGAAGTGGACCTATGTGTTGGAAATGGAGCAGGGGTTGTTGCCTTGGCCATAGGGACTTATGTTCTCACTTTGCCTAGTGGATTAGTTTTAGAATTAGACAACTGCTACTTTGTGCCTACTATTAGCAGAAATTTGATTTCTATTTCTTGTTTGGACAAGAAATGTTTTTCATTTATAATAAAGGACAAATGTTGTTCTATTTATTTGAATAAAATATTTTATGGTAGTGCTCAACTTAGCAATGGGTTGTATGTTTTAGAACTCAAAGATTCAGTCTATAATGTGAATACCAAGAATGTCAGATTGAATTATTTGAACCCGACCTATATCTGACATTATCACTTGGGCCATATAAATGAGACCCACATATCCAAGCTTCATAAGGATGAACTCTTGGAATCATTTCATTTTGAATCATATGAGACATGTGTGTTATGTTTATTAGACAAGATGACCAAAGCCCTATTCATAAGGCAAAGTGAAATGGCTGAGGACTTGCTAGGACTCATACATAGTGATGTATGTGGCCTTATGTCTACACATGCTAGAGGAGGCTTCCAATACTTCTTTACCTTTACTGATGACTTTAGTAGATATGGCTATGTGTATCTCATGAGACACAAGTCAAATTCCTTTGAAAAGTTCAAAGAATTCAAGAATGAAGTAGATAATGAACATAGGAAGAGTATCAAAGGACTTCAATCAGATCGAGGTGGAGAATACTTGGACCGAGAATTGCTTAACTATCTAAATGAGTGTGGTATAGTATCACAACTCACTCCACCTGGTACACCTCAATGGAATGGTGTATCTAAAAGGAGAAATTGAACTCTGTTAGACATGGTTTGATCTATGATGAGTCAGGCTGACCTTCTAAACTCATTTTAGGGACATGCTCTAGAGACAACAATTTTACACTAAACCGAGTTCCATCTAAATTGGTTCAAAAGACACCATATGAGATATGGAGTAGGAGGCGTCCCAGTTTGTCTTTTATGAAGATTTAGGGCTGTGATGCTTATGTGAAATGTCAATCCTTTGACAAGCTAGGGCCCAAATCTCATAAATGTCTCTTTGTTGGGTATCCCAAAGAAACAAAGGGTTACTATTTCTACAATCCTTCTGAGAAAAAAGTGTTTGTTGCTGAAACTGGTGTCATTCTAGAAAAAAAGTTTATCTCTAAAGGAACCAGTGGGAGGAAAGTAGAACTTGAAGAAATTCAAGAACAACAAGGAGACATTAAACCTGAAATGGAACCTAAACAGACACCACAAGATATTGTGGTTCAAGAGTCTGTTGTTGTAGCACAGAGCCCATGTAGGACTAGTAGGATTCGACATGAGCCCAAGAGAGATGGATTTTTTGTGACTCACACTGGTGATGTGATGCTCATGGATCAGGATGAGCCCATAACCTACCAACAAGCTATGTTGGGGCCTAACTCTGAGAAGTGGCTAGTGGCCATGAAGTCCGAGATGGAATCCAGTATGAAAACCAAGTGTGGACTTTGGTTGATCCACTTGAAGGGGTAAAACCTATAGGGTGCAAATGGGTTTTCAAGAAGGAAACTAACATGGATGGTAATGTGATTACCTTTAAGGGATGATTGGTTTCAAAAGGTTTCAAGAAAATTCATGGTATTGACTATGGGGAAACTTTTTCACTAGTTGCCACGTTTAAATCCATCCAAATTTTATTGGCTATTGTTGCACACTATGATTATGAGATATGGCAAATGGATGTCAAAACTGTGTTGCTAAATGGAAAACTACTTAAGGATGTGTAGATGACACAGCTTAAGGGTTTTGTCTGTTATGGATCTCCTAGTGGGAAGCATACCCGAGGAAGGTAAAGTGTTTTATATCATGTTTGGAACCTTAATTCAAGTTTACATAGCAAGAATAGGAAAGTTTAGCAAAGTTCACTAAGTTCCAAGAAGGTTAAGGCGCTAAATGAGGTTCGGGGATAAATTGATAACTTTGCATCCCGACGAGTTGGGTTGAGCCCCGAGTGGTTAAATTGACTTTTTATAACCTAATGTTTAACTTTAACCCAAACTTAGTTGAAATAAATAAAAATTGACAAAGAATGACTGAGGCTACCAAAACAAGGGGGTTTAAGTATTCCATGTCTAATACTTAGGTGGCTTCGGTTTTAAAATTGGTTTATAAGATGGTAAAATAGGGCATGGCTGCCATAACCCGAGTTCATCCTTCACACCATCATTTCTTCATCCAATTGAGCCCAAAATCAAGAGTTTTTGGGGAAAAGAGGAGCCACCATAAGTATATAAACTATTGGAAGCTCATTTCAAGTATAAAATCTGGTTTTGGAGCTTGGAAGCATGTTTCCTTCCTTCCCCTATTTTTGATATGAGGTAATCAACATGTTCTTGATTGATTTCATGTTTATTAGTTGATTAGGAGCTTGGGTTTTGGTTAGATGTTAGTAACTTGATGTTTTGCGCCTATATTTTCTTGGAACTTAGGTTGGAGTTTGTGGAATATGGTTGGTACAAAAGAGTTGCATAATTCTTGCTTGTTACTTGGAGTTGAAGTAAGGGAGTTATGTTTTTGAGTTCAATTAATGCTATTAGAATGAGTTTGCTTGATGAATTCGAGTAGTTCTAGCAATAGCATTAGTTAGTGGGCAAGATTTAATTATGGTGGACTATGAGGTTTGTGATGATTGGAATGATGTTATAATGCATCATAGATTAGCTTGTGATAGTTGGTTGTGATCTATGCAACATGTTTTACATGTATGCAAAGTTTGGAGGCTATCCAAGCATGTTTGATATGGTTGGGAAGTGTCCACAATTCATAGCAGCAAAACTGAGAAATTTTTTTGGGTTTTGCATGATGCGTCACCAATATTGCAAAACAGACAGTTTGTTGACAACTGTGGCGATGCATTGCCACAGGTATGTTGGCTGAATTTTCTAAGTTTTGCTAGGAAGGTCAAGGGGAAACTGAAGGAGGTTCTTAGGGAATCTTGGGGTTTAAGCATTCTGGGGGTACTTTGAGACTTTTAAAAGTCCATCGAGACCTAGGAGTTTTCTTGAGTTATGTAAAGTTTTATGGTTACTTCTACCATAAGCAAGAAAACTAGTTTACAAAGGATCACAACTAGGTATCACTAGCTTGGGTGAAAGGTTTGGAACCCTTGGTAGCCTAGCCATGCATTTCACCACGAGGTTGGAAGGTGAAACCTTAGTGCACCCAGTCTACAAGGTCTTTATGGCCTAGTCCACGATAGTCCCACCATGGTGCCCCTGTACAACATAAACAGGAGAAGATCAACTAGTGATTTATCACTAGTTAGGCTGGCAAGCTAAGCTTGCTAAAGGAGAAGGCAATGCCTTGTAGTTCAAGGACCAGGATGAGGAGAGGTCTCAAGGTCCCACACAGTTGTTATGTGTAGTAAACTCACATAAATGTTAATTTTGTATGCTTTGGCTATTTGAACTTGTTTTCTTTGGAAATGTTTTGGTCAAGTCAATAGTTTATGGAATTTTGTTAATCCATGTCAAAGCATGAAGAGCATGCATTTTGCATATTCTAGGTTAATTAACTAGTATCACAGGATTTTAATCCAGGCACATATACAACTAGCCAATTGCAGCCACCATGAGACCAGCTCTCACAGGCTTCCTGGGCAGGGGCAAAGGATGGCCATTTCAGTTTTTGGTATTAAAGCTTAGAGCTCACTTCATAGATATTGGAGGCTAAGGCTGAAATCTAGTTTTAGGAAGTCTATGTGCTAGAATAGTTCTAACCAACATCTGGGGAATATCATCTGGCTTTGTTTGCAGGTTGCTATGGTTGACACTAGGTCAGAAGCTTTAAGAGGGGCTAGAGAACCTGGTCAAGGTTCTAGTGACCCAGTTATGGCAAGGCTGGATGAGATATCCAGGGTGCTTCAGGAGTTAACTCAGACTATGACCCAATTGGTAAAGGGTATGACTACCATCATAACTGAGTTGTTTTAAAATTATGAGGATAGAGAAGTTGTTCGAGATCAAAATGATCCACACCAAGATCAGGAGAAGGATGCTAAGCAACAACAAGTGCCTAGGGCTCATGGACAAAGAAATCATGTTCATGAGGAGGAGGAGGAGCTAGAGGTTATGGAGGCTCCATGTAGGGGAGACACCCCACATCAAATAAGGTTGTTGGAAAAGTTTAAGACTGTTGACCCCCTGAGTTTTGATGGGATAGGTGATCTCAATTGAGAAAAAGATTGGTTATCTAGGATGAATCAACTTTTCACTTGTGGAGGTTATGAGTCCGAGCAAAGGATGGCCTTAGTGCCTTTTTTTTAAGAGGGAGGGCTAGTTTATGGTGGGATGATGTGATGGAGATGTTGAGAGAAAGCAATGGTACTCGACCAGGGAATAAGAAAAAGGTGCTCAAGTGGTCAGATTTTGAGAAGAAATTTTGACAGGAATATATTAGTGAAGCTGCACAAGATCAAAGGAGGATCTAGTTTGAGAATCTAGTGCATGGAGAGATGTTTGTGTGAGAGTATGAGCAATGTTACAATTCACTTATTCGTTATGGTCCTTACATGGTTTGTAATGATGAGTTGAAGGTCAAGAAATTCTTTTAAGGTCTGAAACCCATGCTTTTGTGATAGATGGCAATAGTGGATATCAGGAGTTATCGCCAAGTGGTTCAGAAGGCATTAGCCTTAGAAAAGGAGTTTGAGGATCCGAGGACACCTACCAAAAAGGTGGAGGTTGGACCAACCAACCTAGGAAAAAGTGCCTGGAAGCGATTGATGGTTGAAAGCCAAGGCCCCTTCAAAAGAAAGAAACTGGGTTTATGCCCTAAGGGTAGACGATTTCTTGGCATGAGGCCATGTACCATGGGGACTGATATTTGCAATATTTGTGGTCAGAAAGGAAATTGGGTGAGGGAATGCCCACGGGCTCATCCTTTGCCAGGTTCGCCCAGGAACCTACCCCCTGCAGTCCTCGCCATAGGAAAATGACCTGGTGTAGCCACAGTAGCAGTTGACCTAAGGGTTTTAATCTTGGCAAGTCAAGTGACCAAGGAGCCAATTGCCATTCGAGGTAATTTTACTTTTCAGAACAGTAGTGTTAGAGTACTTTTTAATATAGGAGCTAATCTTTTAGTGATGTCGTCTGCCTTAGTAGATAAGTTTAAACTATAGCAAGAAATCTCAGGTGAGTTAAGACTCATCAGAACTGCAGGGAGGAGTTTTATTGTGACCAATGAGGTGGTTACTGGGTATCCCTTGTAGTTAGGTGACCACGATTTCTGTTGTGAGTTGTGGGTGATAGAATTGAGGTCTTATGACCTAGTGTTGGGAATGGACTGGTTAAGTAAGCGTAAGGCACAAATTGACTATGCGAATCACTCAGTCGACATTACTGATGCTCAGGGAGGTAGAGTGGCTTGCACAGGAGGATTAGCATCTAATGCTAAAGGTTTACATCTTAGACTTATGGATACCATCCCCATAGTTAGCGAAGAAAAGTATTATTCATTAAATGAGGTGGCCATAGAAGAGGAACTTGAAAAGATTCCTATAGCCAATCAATTTCTTAAAATGTTTCCAGTAGAGTTGCTCGGGTTACCACCCAAAAGGGATATTGACTTTGCAATCCATCTTCAGCCTGGGATTGAACCAATTTCAATACCACCTTATAGAATGTCAGCTCCTGAGATGGATGAGTTAAAGAAGTAGTTGGAGGAATTGTTAAAGAAAGGCTTTATAAGGCTTAGTTTATCACCGTGGGGAGCCCCGGTGTTGTTTGTGAAGAAGAAGGACGGAACTTTGAGACTATGCATCGACTATAGAAAGTTGAATATAGTAATAGTTAAGAATAAGTATCCGTTTCCTAGAATTAATGATCTGTTCAGTAGACTCAGATGAGCAAATGTGTTTTCTAGGATTGACCTATGGTCTGGATGCTTTCTGATTAGAGTTAAGGAGGAACATATCCCAAAAACTGCCTTCAGGACAAGGTATGGACATTATGAATATACAGTTATGCCGTTCGGTGTGACTAATGCCCTTGCAGTGTTCATGGAAGCTATGAATCAAATTTTTAGACCATTTCTGGATCAGTTTGTTGAGTTTTTCATTGATGACATTTTGGTGTACTCACAGTCTTCTCAAGAACATGAAGAGCACCTTAGAACACATTTGCAAGTGCAAAAGGATAATCAGTATTATGCAAAGTTCTCTAAGTGTGAGTTTTGGCCCGAATGGATTCAGTTTTTAGGACACATCATCAGTGCTCAGGGTTTATCAGTTAATCCTGAAAAAGTTTAGGCGGTAGTTGAGTGGAAAAGGCCGACTACAGTTACAGAAGTGAGGAGTTTCTTGGGCTTGCGAAGCTACTACAGGTGATTCATAGGGAAATTCTCTATGATAGCTACACCATTAATGGCCTTGACCAAGAAAACTTAGAAATTTGAATGGACAAAGAAGTGTGAGGAAGCTTACGTAGAGTTGAAGAAAAGATTAACTAGTGCACCGAAACTCATTCTACCAGATCTGAACAAGGCTTTTATAGTATACACTGTTGCATCGGGTTTTAGTCTAGGGTGTGTATTGATGCAAGAGAGTCAAGTGATCACCTATGGTTCAAGATAGTTGCGGCCTAATGAGTTGAACTTCCCTGTTCACGATCTTGAGGATATGTAGGACTTTGACAGACAGCAATATTGCTGATCTACTGACAAAACCCCTTACGCAGCAAAAGCATGGTAGCCATTGTAAGTCCATTGGTATTAGATACATCGATGATTAGCTTTAGTGCAAGTGGGAGATTGTTAGTGTTGTGGCCAAAAGCCAATTATGAGATGATTGTATTTTCACACATTAAGTCATGACATTTTATTAAGGCATTAATCCAGTAATTATGTTTGTTGTTTTGTTTTTATGTAATGTAATAAACATAATTATAACCCTAGAATAATGATATTCTTAAATGTCCCTGGTCTAGCATTATCGTGGAGCAGGTTACAATAACACATAATGACTAGCATATGTGGAGACTAATATGAAATATGTAGTCTACATATGGGTACAAGTTGGAGAACTTGTGTACTGGACCGACCCACCAAGAGAACGCTACATGGATAGTTATATGAGTGTCATAAGTGACTCTCATAGTGATCATGGTATATATAGTCCTTTGACCTAAGGTCTTCAAGGTTCCCTACATGTGAGTCACATACTTTGATACTTCCCTTTGTTGCTCTTAACTGAGTGAACTTGAAGGAGGTCATTTGGTATGTCACATATCATGCAGAGGGTTTTGCATGATCAAGATAGGATTTGTCCCTCCTATGTAATAGGAGTGAGATCCTCAGGCCCCTTGATAGAATGAGACTTAGAAAATGCATGGTCATGCTCGGATGAGTTAATATACGATATCAACGTCATCAGTTTAAGTTAGTCTACTCAATAATCAAGAAACCAATGATTGGGCTATACAAGAGTGACACATTCTATGCCTCGTGCATAGTCTTGATATCTTGGACAAAGGGATAATGACATATATGGATAATGATCATAAAGGTTCAGTCGAATCACCAACAATCTTGGCACTTGGGTAGCAATGATGTGTTGCTAGACATCGCTCATTGCTTATGATCATAAATGTGATTTAGGATCATTGCCAATGTGGTAAGAGCCTATTAGGTCACACACATAAAGCCTATTTGGATTATTTGAATGCATGGGCTAATTTGTTTGAGTTATGGTTTCATGATATTTTCGTGTTAATAATTGGCCCAAAAGTTGAGCCATTATTAAGCCCAAAATTAAAGCCTTATTGGATTAGGGCTTTGAAACCCATTAAACCTGAAAGTTGAGTCTCACTATAAATACATCATGTAGTGAGAAATTCACAGCCTTGCCTTAGCCTCCCAAAAGTGACAGCCGCACTATTCTCTTGCAATTCCTTGGAGGACGCAAGCTAGCACTACGAGCGCAAAAGAAATGCATTTGCCGGGATGTGGCGGAGGCGTGGTGATCTCGAGAAGCTCGTGTGGATACCATAGAGAGCTTGAACAAGTAGTGAAAAATTTCATTTCATTTTAAATATGTAGTGAAAATTTCCGTTCCCTCTTAAACAAGTTGTAAATATTTCAACTTTATCGTAAATAAGTTGTGAATATTTCCATTTGATTTTATAAAAGTTATTAATGTTTGATTCCAAACAATTTGTGAATGTTTCTATTCAAACCAAGTTGTGAATCTTTCGATTTCACTTTGAACAAGTTGTAAATGTTTCTATTCCGAACAAGTTATGATTGTTTCCATTTCATTCTAAAGAAGTTGTGAATGTTTCCACTCCAAATAACTTGTTAATGTTTCTATTCTAAAATAGTTGTGAATGTTTCCACTTTATTCTAAACAAGTTATGATGTTTCCATTTCATTCAAAAGAAGTTGTGAATGTTTCCATTCGAAAGAAGTTGTGAATGTTTCTATTCCAATCAAGTTGTGAATGTTTCCATTTCATTCTAAACAAGTAATGAATGCTTCCATTCCAGAGTAGTTGTGAATGTTTTCATTTCATTCTAAGCAAGTTATGGATATTTCTACTCTAAACTGGTAGTGAATGTTTCCATTCCCAACTAGTTGCAAATGTTTACATTCAAAACTAGTTGTGAGTGTTTTCGTTTCATTCTAAACAAGTTGTGAATGGTTCCATTGCATTCTAGTCACATTATGAATGTTTCCCTTTCAAAAAAGTGGTGAATGTGTCCATTCCAAAGAAGTTGTGATTGTGTCCATCTTACTCTAAACAAGTTGTGAATGTTTTTATTCCAAACAAGTTGTGGATGTTTTCATTTCACTCTAAACAAATGGTGAATGTTTCCTTTCTGAACTAGTTGTGAATGTTTCCATTTCATTCTAAAAAAGTTGTGAATGTTTCCATTTTAAACAAGTTGTGAATGTTTCTCTAACAACAAAATTGTTAATATTTCTATTGAAAGAAAATTATGAAATATGTCTACTCTATCCAAGTTGTGAGGCAATGTATTCCATTTCAGACCAGTAGAATCAGAGTTGTGAGTAGAAGTTCCATTGAATTTACACTGCGAATATTTCTTTCCAAAGCCAATTGTGAATATGTCTACCCTATTCAAAGCAAAAGTTTCTATTTCATTGTAATAAAGTTGTGAGTGGAAGTGTTCCATTTCAGACCAGTTATGATTGCTTCCATTCTAAACAAGTTGTGAAAAATTCCATTTCACTTTAAACATGCATTGAAAATTTCTATTTCATTTTAAACAAGTTTTGAAAGTTTCTATTTTATCCTAAAGAAGTAGTGTGCGTTTGCATTTCATTCAAAATGATTAGTCTATGTTTTCATTTCATTCCAAAACAAGGTGTTAAATGTTTCTATTATAAACAAGTTATGCATGTTTCCATTTCATTCTAAACAAGTTGTGAATGTTTTCATTCCAAACAAATTGTGAATGTTTTCATTCCAAACTAGTTGTGAATGTTTCCATTCCAAACAAGTTATGAATTTTTCTATTCCAAACAAGTTGTGAAAGTTTTCATTTCACTTTAAACAACTTATGAATGTCTCTATTCCCAATAAGTTGTGAATGTTTCCATTTCATTCTAAAGAAGTTGTGAATGTTTCTATTCCAAACAAGTTGTGAATGTATCCATTCGAAACTAGTTGTAAATGTTTTCAGTTCATTCTAAACAAGTTCTGAATGTTTCAAATCTATACTAGTTGTGAATGTTTCCATTTCATTCTAAATAAGTTGTGAATGTTTCCATTCCAAACTAGTTGTGAACATTTCCTTTGCAAACTAGTTATGAATGTTTCTATTTCAAACAAATTGTGAATGTTTCCATTTCCGTCTAAACAAGTTGATAATGTGCCTAGTCCAAAGAAGTTATGAACGTTTCCATTTATTTCTGAACAGGTAATGAATGTTTCCATTCCAAAGAAGTTGTGAATTTTTTTATTCCTAACAAGCTGTGAACATTTCCATTTCTTTCCAAACAAGTTGTAATTTTTCCATTTCTTGCTAAATAAGTTGTGAAAGTTTCGATTCCAATGTAGTTGTGAGTGTGTCCATTTTATTCTAAACAAGTTATAAACGTTTTTATTCCAAACTAGTTCCAAATGTTTCCTTTCCAAATTAGTTGTGAATGTTTCCATTTCATTCTAAAGAAATTGTGAATCTTTCAATTCCAAAGTAGTTGTGAATGTTTCCATTTGATTCTAATTATGTTGTGATTGTTTCCATTTCAAACAAATTATGAATGTTTCTATTTGAAACAAGTTGTGATTATTTCCATTGCACTCAAAACAAGTTGTGAATGCTTCTATGCCAAACAAGATGTGAACGTTTCCATTTCATTTTAAACAAGTGGTGAATGTTTGCATTCAAAACTAGTTGTGAATGTTTCCATTTCATTTTAAACAAGTTGTGAATGGTTCTATTTCATTCTAAGGAAGTTATGAATATTTTCATTTCATTTTAAACAAGTAGTAAACATTTCCATTCTAAACAAGTTATGAATGTTTCTATAACAACAAAATTGTTAATATTTCTATTCAACATAATTTGTGAATATGTCTAGTTTATCCAAGTTGTGAGGGAATGAATTCCATTTAAGACTAGCAGAATCATAATTGTGTGTAGAAGTTCCATTTAATTCACATTGTCAACATTTATTTTCAAAGCCAATTATGAAAATATCTACTCTATTCAATGCAAAAGTTTCTATTTCAATCTAACCAAGTTGCAAGAGGAACTATTCCATTTTAGACCAGTTGTGAATGCTTTTCATTCTAAACAAGTTGTAAAAATTTCCATTTCATTTTTAACAAGCTGTGAAAATTTCCATCTCATTTTAAACAAGTTGTAAATGTTTCCATTTTTTCCTAAGCAAGTACTGTGTGTTTGCATTTCATTCAAAATGATTTGTCTATATCTCCATTTCATTTTAAACAAGTTGTGAATGTTTCTATTCCAAACAAGTTATGCATGTTTCCATTTCAATGTAAACAACTTGTGAATGTTTCCATTCCAAACTAGATGTGAATGTTTCCATTCCAAACTAGATGTGAATATTTCCATTCTATTATAAAAAAGTTCTGAAAGTTTCCATTCCAAATATAAGTTGTGAATGTTTCTATTTCAATCTAAACAAGTTATGAATATTTCTATTCCAAACATGTTGTGAATGTTTACACTTCATTCTAAATAAGTTGGGAATGTATCCATTCCTAACAAGTTATGAATGTTTCTATTCCAAACATGTTAAGAATGTTTCCATTTCATTATAAAGAAGTTGTGAATGTTTCAATTTCATTCTAAACAAGTTGTGAATGTTTCCATCCTAAACTAGTCATGAATGGTTGCATTTCATTCTAAACATGTTGTGAATAGGTCAAATCTAAACTAGTTTTGAATTTTTTCATTTCATTCACAACAAGTTGTGAATGTTTCCATTCCAAACTTGTTGTGAACATTTCCATTTCATTCCAAAATACTTATGAATTTTTCTATTGCAGACAAGTTATGAATGTTTTCCTTTCATTCTAAACAAGTTGTGAACGATTTCACTCCAAACAAGTTGTGAATCTTTCTATTTCATTCTGAATAAGTTGTGAATGTTCCCATTCTAAAAAAGTTGTGAATGTTCCTATTCCAAACAAGTTGTGAAAGTTTTCATTTCATTCTAGACAAGTTGTGCATGTTTCTATTCCGAACAAATTGTGAATGTTTTCACTTCATTCCAGACAAGTTGTAAACATTTTCATTGCAAACTAGTTGTGAATGTTTCCATTCCAAACTAGTTCTTCATGTTTCCAATTCATTCTAAATAAGTTGTGCATGTTTCTATTCAAAACTACTTGTGAATGTTTCCAATTTATTCTAAATGAGCAATAAACGTTTCTATTCCAAACAAGTTATGAATGTTTACATTCCGAACTAGTTCTGAATGTTTCCATTTCATTTCAAAAAAGTTGTGGGTGTTTTTATAACTACAAGTTGTGAATGTCTTCATTCCAAACAAGTTGTGAAAGTTTCTTTCCAAACAAATTGTGAATGTTTTCATTTCAACTTAAACAAGTTATGAATATTTCCATTTTATTCTAAGTTTGTTGTGGATGTTTCCATTCCAAACTAGAAATGAACGTTTCCAATTCAATCTATACATGTTGTGAATATTTCCAATCCAAACTAGTTGTGAATATTTCTATTTCATTCTAAATAGCCAGCAAGTGTTTCCATTCCAAACAAGTTGAGAATGTTTCCATTTTATTTCAAAGAAGTTGTGAATATTTCCATCCTAAACAAGTTGTGAATGTTTCTATTCCGAATAAGTTGTGAATGTTTCCAACTCATTTTAAACAAGTTGTGAATGTTTCAATTTCATTCTAAACAAGTTATGAGTGTTTCAATTCCAAAGTATTTGTGAATGTTTCCATTTCATTTTAAACAAGTTATGAATGTTTTCAAACCAAACATGTTGGGACTTTTTACATTTAATTTGAAACAAGTTGTGAATGTTTCCATTTCATTCGAAGCAAGTTGTCAATGTTCCCTTTTCATTCTAAACATGTTTGGAATGTTTCCATTCCAAACTAGTTATGAATGCTTCCATTCCATTCTAATGAAGTAGTGAATGTTTCCATTCTAATCTAGTTTTTAATCTCTCCATTCTAAACAAGTTGTGAATGTTTCCATTCCAAACTAGTTGTGAATGTTGCCATGCCAAACTAGTTGTGAATGTTTCCATTTCATTCAAAACAAGTTGGCAATGTTTTCATTCCAAACCATTTGTAAATGTTTCCAATTGATTCTATATAAGTTATGAATGTCTCTATTTCGTTCTACACAAGTTGTGCACATTTCTATCATAAACAAGTTGTGAATGTTTCCTTTATATTCTAAACAAGTTGTGAATGTTTCAATTCAAAACAAGTTATGAATATTTCTATTGCAAACAGTGTCTAAATGTTTTGATTTCATTTTACATTGGTTGTGAATGTTTATGTTTCACATTAAACATGTTGTGAATGTTTTCACTCTAAAGTAGTTGTGAATGTCTCCATTCCAAACTTGTAGGGAATGTTTCCATTTCATTCTAAAGAACTTGTGAATGTTTCCATTTTAAGCAAGTTGTGAATATTTCTATTCGAAACAAGTTATGAAAATTTCCATTTAATTCTAAACAAGTTATGAAAGTTTCTAATCTATTTATTTCTAAACAAGCTGTGAATGTTTCTATTCTAAACAAATTGTGAATGTTTCCATTTCGTTCTCAACTTGTTTGGAATTAAATGGAAACAAGTTGTGAATGTTTCCACTTTGAACAAGTTGTGAATGTTTCCAATTCATTCTAAAAAGGTTGTGACTATTTCCAATTCATTCGAAATAGATTGAAAAGTTTCCATTTCTTTCTAAACAACTTGTGAATGTTTCTATTCCAAATAAGTTGTAAAAGTTTCTATTTCATTGTAAACAACTTGTGAATGTTTGCATTTCAAACAACTTGTTAATATTGCAAACAAGCTATGAATGTTTCCATTTCATTCTAAATAATTTTTGAATGTTTCCATTCCAAACAATTTGTGAAAGTTTCTATTATAAACAGGTTGTGATTGTTTCCATTCAAAACTAGTTATGAATGGTTTCTATTAGGAACTAGTTTTGAATGTTTTAATTCTAAACAAGTTATGAATATTTCCATTTCATTTTAAACAAGTTTTGAGTGTTTCTATTCCAAACAAGTTGTGAATGTTCCCATTCCAAACTAGTTGTAAATGTTTCCATTTTATTCTAAACAAGTTTTCAATGTTTCCATTTGAAATGACATGTGAATGTTTTCATTTCATCCTAAACAAGTTGTGAATGTTTCCATTTTAAACTAGTTGTGGATGTTTCCATTTTATTTTAAAAAAGTTGTGAATGTTTCCATTCCAAACTAGTTGTGTATAATTCCATTTTAGTCTAAACGAGTAAAGAATGCTTCCATTCCAAACAAGTTGTGAATGTTTCCATTTCTTTCTAAAGAAGTTGTGAATATTTTCACTGTAAACAAGTTATGAAAGTTTCTATACCAAACAAGTTGTGAATGTTTCCAATTTATTCTTAACAAGATGTGAATGTTTCCATCCAAAACTAGTTGTGAATGTTTGTTTTTCATTCTAAAGAAGTTGTGAATGTTTCTATTTCATTCTAAACAAGTTGTGAAAGTTTCCATTGAAAACTAGTTGTCAATCTTTCCATTCCAAACTAGTTGCAAATGTTCACATTTCCTTCTAAACAAGTTGTGAATGTTTCTATCCCAAACAATTTGTTAATGTTTCCATTTCATTCTAAACAGGTTGTGAAAGTTTCTTTGCCAAACTAGATGAGAATATTTCCATTTCAAATAAGTTGTGAATATTTTCATTCCTAACTAGTTATGAACATTTCCAGGGGAAGCACATTGTGAATGTTTCCATTCCATTATAAATAAGTTGTGATTGTTTCTATTCTAAACAAGTTGTGAATATTTCCATTCCAAACAAGCTGGGAATTTTTGTATTCCAAACAAGTTGTGAATGTTTCCATTTCAAACAAGTTGTGAATGTTTCCATTTCATTCTAAACAAGTTATGAATGTTTTTATTCCAAATAATTTGTGAATGTTTCCATTCCAAACAATTTGTGAAAGTTTCTATTATAAACAGGTTGTGATTGTTTCCATTCAAAACTAGTTATGAATGTTTCTATTAGAAACTAGTTTTGAATGTTTTAATTCTAAACAAGTTATGAATATTTCCATTTCATTTTAAACAAGTTTTGAATGTTTCTATTCCAAACAAGTTGTGAATGTTCCCATTTTATTCTAAACTAGTTATGAATGTTTCAATTTCATTCTAAACAAGTCATGAATGTTTCTGTTGCAAACAAGTTGTGCTGTTTCTAGTCCAAACAAGTTTTGAATGTTTGCATTTCAATCTTAACAAGTTATGAATCTTCCATTTCATTCTAGACAAGTTGTGAATGTTTCCATTCCAACAAGTTATGAGTGCTTCAATTTTATTCTAAACAAACTGTGAAATTTTCCATTCCAAATGAGTTTAGATTGTTTCTAGTCCAAAAAAGTTGTGCATATTTGTATTTTATTCAAAACAAGATGTGAATGTTGCTATTCCAAAAAAGCTATAAATGTTTCTATTTCATTCTAAAGAATTATGAATGTTTCCATCCTTAACTAGTTATGAATGTTCCCAATCCAATCTAAACAAGTTGTGAAGGCAATCATTCGAAACAAAGTTTTGAATGTTTCTTATCCAAACCAGTTGTTAATCTTTCCATTTCATTATAAACAAGTTATGAATATTTTCATTTCATTTAAACAAGATGTGAATGTTTCTATTCCAAAGTAGTTGTGAATGTTTCCATTTCATTCTAAACAGGTTATGATTGTTTCCACTCCAAAAAAGTTGTGTATGTTTCTATTCCAAATAAGTTGTGAATGTTTCGATTCCAAACAAGTTGTGAATGTTTCCGCTCCAAACAAGTTTTGAATATTTCCATTTCATTCTAAACAAGTTGTGAATGTTTCCAATCCACCCTAAAAAAGTTGTGAATGTTTCCATTCTAAACATGCTGTGGATGTTTCCATTTCATTCTGAGCAAGTTGTGAATTTGTCCATTCCGAATAAGTTGTGATTGTTTCTATTTTATTCTAAACCAGTTGTGAATTTTTCTATTTTGAACAACATGTGAATGTTTCCATTTCATTCTAAACAAGTTATGAATGTTTCCATCACAAAGCAGTTGTGAATGTTTCCGTTTCATTGTAAAGAAGTAGTGAATGTCTCAATTTCATTACAAACAAGTTATGAATGTTTCCATTTCATTGTAAATAAGTTGTGACTGTTCCCATTTTATTCTAAACTAGTTGTGAATGTTTCTATTTCATTCTAAATAAGTCATGAATGTTTCCGTTACACATAGGTTGTGGCTATTTCTATTCCAAACAAGTTGTAAATGTTTGCATTTCATTCTAAACAAATTGTGAGTCTTTCCATTCCGAACAAGTTTTGAATGCTTCAATTTATTCTAAACAAATTGTGAAATTTTCCATTCCAAATAAGTTTACAACGTTTCTAGTCCAAACAAGTTATGCATATTTGTATTTCATTCAAAAGAAGATGTGAATGTTTCTATCCCAAAAAAGATGTAAATGTTTCTATTTCAGTCTAAAGAATTATGAATGTTTCCATCCCAAACTAGTTGTGAATGTTATCATTCCAATCTAAACAAGTTGTGAAGGCATTCATTCCAAACAAGTTTTGAATGTTTCTTATCGAAACTAGTTGTGAATCTTTCCATTCCATTCTAAACAAGTTGTGAATATTTTCATTTCATTTAAACAAGATGTTAATGTTTCTCTTCCAAACTAGTTGTGAATGTTTCCATTTCATTTATGATTGTTTCCACTCCAAACAAGTTGTGTATGTTTCTATTCCAAATAAGTTGTAAATGTTTCCATTCCAAACAAGTTGTGAATGTTTCCGCTCCAAACAAGTTTTGAATATTTCCATTTCATTCTAAACAAGTTGTGAATGTTTCCAATCCACCCTAAAAAAGTTATGAATGTTTCCATTCTAAACATGCTGTGGATGTTTCCATTTCATTCTGAGCAAGTTGTGAATTTGTCCATTCCGAATAAGTTGTGATTGTTTCTATTTTATTCTAAACTAGTTGTGAATTTTTCTTTTTCGAAAAAGTTGTGAAAGTTTTCATTTAATTCTAAACAAGTTATGATTGTTTCCATCGAAAAGCAGTTGTTAATGTTTCTATTTCATTGTAAAGAAGTAGTGAATTTTTCCAATTCATTGCAAACAATTTATGAACATTTCAATTTCATTATAAATAAGTTGTGAATGTTTCCATTTATTCTAAACTAGTTGTGAATGTTTCTATTTCATTCTAGACAAGTCGTGAATGTTTTCGTTCCAAACAAGTTGTGCCTGTTTCTATTCCAAATAAGTTGTGAATGTTTCCTTTTCATTCTAAACAAGATAAAAAATTTTCTGTCCCAAAGTAGTTGTGAATGTTTCAATTTCATTGTAAACATGTAGTGAATGTTTTCATTTCATTGCAAACAAGTTGTGAATGTTTCCATTTCATTGTAAACAAGTTGTGAATGTTTCCATTTTATTCTAAACTAGTTGTGAATGTTTCTATTTCATTCTAAACAAGTCATGAATGTTTCCGTTCCAAAACAAGTTGTGACTGTTTTTAGTCCAAACAAGTTGTGAATGTTTGCATTTCGTTCTAAACAAGTTGCGAATCTTTTCATTTCATTGTGGAAAAGTTGTGAATGTTTCTATTCCGAACAAGTTCTGAATGCTTCAATTTTGCTTTACACAAATTGTGAAATTTGCCACTCCAAACAAGTTTAGATTGTTTTTAGTCCAAATAGGTTGTGCATATTTGGATTTCATTCAAAACAAGATATGAAAGTTTCTATTCCAAAAAAGCTATAAATGTTTCTATTTCATTCTCAAGAATTATGAATGTTTCCATCCCAAACTGGTTCTGAATGTTCCCATTCCAATCTAAACAAGTTGTGAATGCATTCATTCCAAACAATTTTTGAATGTTTCTTATCTAAACCAGTTGTGAATCCTTCCATTTCTTTCTAAACAACTTGTGAATATTTTCATTTCAATCAAACAAGATGTGAATGTTTCTATTCCAAACTAGTTGTGAATGTATCCATTTCACCCTAAATAGGTTATGATTGTTTATAATCCAAACAAGTTGTGTACGTTTCTATTCCAAACAAGTTGTGAATGTTTCCATTCCAAACAAGTTGTGAAAGTTTTCGTTCCAAACAAGTTTTGAAAATTTCCATTTCATTATAAACAAGTTGTAAATGTTTCCATTCTAAACATGTTGCGCACGTTTCCATTTCATTCTAAACAAGTTATGAATGTTTCCATTCCGAATAAGTTGTGAATGTTTCTACTTTATTCTAAACCAGTTGTGAATTTTTCTATTTCGAACAACTTCTGAATGTTTCCATTTCATTCTAAACAAGTTATGAATTTTTCCATCCTAAAGTAGTTGCGAATGTTTCCATTTCATTGTAAACAAGTAGTGAATGTTTCTATTTCATTGCAAATAAGTTGTGAATGTTTCCATTTCATTGTAAACAAGTTGTGAAAGTTTGCATTTCATTGTAAACAACTTGTGAATGTTTCCATTTTATTCTAAACTAGTTGTGAATGTTTCTATTTCATTCTAAACAAGTCATGATTGTTTCCATTCCAAACATGTTGTGACTGTTTCTATTTGAAACATGTTTTGAATGTTTGCATTTTGTACTAAACAAGTTGTAAATATTTCCATTTCATTCTGGACAAGTTGTGAATGTTTGCATTCTGAACAAGTTCTGAATGCTTCAATTTTATTCTAAACAAATTGTGAAATTTTCAATTCCGAACAAGTTTAGAATGTGTCTAGTCCAAACAAGTTGTGCATATTAATATTTCATTCAAAACAAGATATGAATGTTTCTATTCCAAAAAAGCTGTAAATCTTTCTATTTCATTCTAAAGAATTATGAATGTTTCCATCCTAAACTAGTTGTGAATGTTCCCATTCCAATTTAAACAAGTTGTGAGTGCATTCATTCCAAATAAGTTTTGAAAGTTTGTAATCCAAACCAGTTGTGAATCTTTCCATATCATTCTAAACAAGTTGTGAATATTTTCATTTCATTTAAACAAGATGTGAATGTTTCTATTCCAAACTAGTTGTGAATGTTTCCATTTCATTCTCAACAGGTTATGGTTGTTTCCATTCCAAAAATGTTGTGCATGTTTGTATTCCAAAAAGTTGTGAATGTTTCCATTCCAAACAAGTTGTGAATGTTTTCGTTCCAAACATGTTTTGAATATTTCCATTTCATTGTAAAAAAGTTGTGAATGTTTCCATTTCATTCTAAAAAAGCTGTGAATGTTTCCATTACAAACAAGTTGTGCATGTTTCCATTTCATTCTAAACAAGTTGTAAATGTTTCCATTCCAAATAATTTATGAATGTTTCTATTTTATTCCAAACCAGTTGTGAATTTTTCTGTTTAGAACAACTTGTGAATATTTCCATTTCGTTCTAAACAAGTTATGATGTTTCCATCCTAAGGTACTTGCAAATTTTTCCATTTCATTCAAAAGAAACATTGAATGTTTTTATTCCAAATAAATTGTGATTATTCCCATTTCATTGTAAACAAGTTATGAATGGTTCTATTCTAAACAAGTTGTGAATATTTCTATTTCATTCTAAATAAGTTGTGAATGTTTCCATCCCAAACTAGTTGTGAATGTTTTTATGTCATTCTAAATAGGTTGTGAATATTTTGATTCCAAACAATTTGTGAATGTTTCTATTCCAAGCAATTTGTGAATGTTTCTATTTGAAACAAGTTGTGAATGATTCCATTTCATTATAAACAAGTTGTGTATGTTTCCATTTCATTATAAACAAGTTGTGAATGTTTCCATTCAAAACTAGTTTTGAATGTTTCAATTACATTCTAAAGAAGTTCTAAATGGTTCTATTATGAATAGGTTGCCATTGTTTCTTTTCTAAGCAAGTTGCAATTATTTCTATTCTAAACTAGTTGTGAATACTTCTACCACAAACTAGTTGTGAATGTTTCCAGTTCATTCCAAAAAAGTTGTGAATGTTTTCGTTCTAAATAGGTTGTGATTCTTTCTATTGCAAACAAGTTGTGAAGGTTTGCATTGCATTCGAAAGAAGTGGTGAATGTTTCCTCTCCAAACTAGTTGTGAATATTTCCTTTTTTTTTCTAAACATATTATGAATGGTTCTATTCCGAACTGGTTTTGAATGTTTCAATTCAAAATAGGTAGTGAATGTTTCCATTTAATTCAAAAGAGGTTACGAATGTTTCTATTCCAAACGGGTTGTTAATATTTACATTCCATTCTGAACAACTTGTGAATCTTTCCATTTTATTCAAAACAATTAGTTATTGTTTCCATTTCATTGTATACAGGTTGTGAATGTTTCCGTTTCATTGCAAACAAGTTGTGAATGTTTCCATTTCAATGTAAACAAGTTGTGAATGTTTCCATTGTATTCTAAACTAGTTGTGAATGCTTCCATTCCAAATAAGTTGTGAATGTTTTCATTTCATTCTAAACAAGTTGCGAATGTATCCATTCTGAATAAGTTGTGAATGTTTCTATTTTATTCAAAACCAGTTGTGCATTTTTCTATTCCAAACAACTTGTGAATGTTTCCATTTCATTCTAAACAAGTTATGAATGTTTCCATCCCAAAATTGTTGTAAATGTTTCTATTTCATTTTAAACAAACATTGAATCTTTGTATTCCAAATAAATTGTGATGATTCCCATTTCATTCTAAATAAGTTATAAATGTTTCTATTCCAAAAAAGTTGTGAATATTTCCATTTCATTCTAAACAAGTTCTGAATGTTTCCATCCCAAACTAGTTATGAATATTTCTATTTCATTCTAAACAGGTTGCGAATATTTCCATTCCAAACAATTTATGAATGTTTCTATTCCAAGCAATTTGTGAATGTTTCTATTTGAAACAAGTTGTGAATGATTCCATTTCGTTATAAATAAGTTGTGATTGTTTCCATTTCATTCTAAACAAGTTGTGAATGTTTCCATTCAAAACTAGTTGTGAATGGTTCTATTATGAACAGGTTGTCATTGTTTCTTTTATAAGTAAGTTGTGATTGTTTCTATTCTAAACTAGTTGTGAAAATTTCTAGGTAATTCTAATCAAGTTGTGAATGTTTCTACCCCAAACTAGTTGTGAATATTTCCAGTTCATTCTAAAAAAGTTGTAAATGTTTCCATTCTAAACAGGTTGTGATTCTTTCTGTTGCAAACAAGTTGTGAATGTTTGCATTGCGTTCAAAAGAAGTTGTGAATGTTTCCTTTCCAAACTAGTTGTGAATGTTTCATTTTTATTCTAAACATGTTATGAATGGTTCCATTCCGAACTAGTTTTGAATGTTTCAATTCAACACAGGTTGTGAATGTTTCCATTTATTTTGAAAGAAGTTGTGAATGTTTCCATTCCAAACAGGTTGTTAATATTTACATTCCGTTCTGGACAACTTGTGAATATTTCCATTTTATTTTAAATGATTAGCTATTGTTTTCATTTCATTGTAAACAAGCTGTGAATGGTTCAATTTCATTGCAAACAAGTTGTGAATATTTTCATTTTATTCTAAATTAGTTGTGAATGTTTTTATTTTATTCTAAACAGGTTGTGAATGTTTCTATTCCAAATAAGATGTGAATGTTTCCATTTTATTGTAAATTAGTTGTGACTTTTTTTCTTTTCTGAACAGCTTGTAAATGTTTCCATTTCATTCTAAACAAGTTATAAATGTTTTGCATCCCAAACTAGTTGTGAATGTTTCTATTTCATTTTACCCAAGTTATGAATGTTTCCATTCCTTACAGGTTGTCAATGTTTCTACTCGAAACAAATTGTGATTATTCCCAATTCATTCTAAACAAGTTGTGAATGTTTCCATTTCATTTTAAACTTGTTGTGAATGCTTCCATCCTAAACTAGTTGCGAATGTTTCTATTTCATTCTAAACATATTGTGAATATTTCCATTTTAGCCAATTTATGAATGTTTCTATTCTAAACAATTTGTGAAAGTTTATATTCCAATCAATTTTTGAATGTTTCTATTCCAAACAATTTGGAAATGCTTCCATTCATTATAAACAAGTTACGAATGTTTCCATTCCAAACTAGTTGTGAATGTTTCGAATTCATTCTAAACAAGTTGTGAATGTTTCCATTTCATTCTAAACAAGTTGTGAATGTTTCTATTCTGAACATGTTGTGATTGTTTCTTTTCTAAACAAATTATGATTGTTTCTAATGTAAACTAGCTATGAAAATTTCCATTTCATTCTAAAAAAGTTATGAATGTTTCCAATCCAAACTAGTTGTGAATGTTCCTACTTCATTCTAAATAAATTGTGAATGTTTCTGTTCAAAAAAGTTGTGAATCTTTCTATTGCAAACAAGTTATGAACTAGTTGTAAATGTTTTTGTATCAAATAAGTTGTGAATGTTTCCATTTTATTCTAAATCAGTTGTGAATTTTTCTATTCCGGACAAGTTGTGATTGTTTCCATTCCATTCTAAACAAGTTACAAATGTTTTACATCCTAAACTACTTGTGAATGTTTTCATTTTGTTTTAAATAAGTTTTGAAAGTTTTTATTCTTTACAGGTTGTGAATGTTTATATTGCAAACAAATTGTGATTGTTCCCATTTAATTCTAAGCAAGTTGTGAGTGTTTCTATGCCAAACAAGTTGTGAATGTTTCCATTTCATTCTAAACCTATTTTGAATGTTTCCATCCCAAGTTAGTTGTGAATGTTTCTATTTTATTCTAAATAGGTTGCGAGGATTTCCATTCTAACCAATTTGGGAATGTTTCTATTCTAAACTACCTGTGAAACTGTCTATTCCAAACCATTTGTGAATGCTTCCATTTCATTATAAACAAGTTGTGAATGTTTTCATTCGAAACTAGTTGTGAATGTTTCCATTTCATTCTAAACAAGTTGTGAATGTTTTGATTCTAAACATGTAGTGAGCATTTCTTTTCTAAACAAGTTGGGATTGTTTCTATTGTAAACTAGTTGTGAAAATTTCCATTTCAATCTAAACAAGTTGTGAATGTTTTCAATCCAAACTAATTATGAATGTTTCCATTTCATTCTAAACAAATTGGGAATGTTTCCGTTCTAAACAAGTTGTGAATCTTTCTATTGCAAACAAGTTGTGAATGTTTTCCTTCCAAACAAGTTGTGAATGTTTCCATTTCATTATAGAAAGGTTGTGAATGCTTCCATTCGAAACTGGTTGTGAATCTTTCTATACAAAAAAGGTTGTGAATGTTTCCATTTCATTCAAAATAAGTTATGAATGTTTTGACTCCAATTGGATTATGAATGTTTGCATTTCTTTCTAGAAAACTTGCTAGTCATTCCATTTTTTTCTAAAAAATTTTGACAATGTTTTAATTGCATTGCGAACAAGTTGGGAATGTTTCCGTTTTATTGCAAACAAGTTCTAAATGTTGTCATTTAATTGTAAACAAGTTGTGAATGTGTCCATTTTATTCTAAACTAGTTGTGAATGTTTCCATTTCATTCTAAATAAGTTGTTAATGTTTTTGTTTTAAACAGGTTGTGACTGTTTCGATTCAAAATAGGTTATGAAAGTTTCCATTTTATTCTAAACAAGTTGTGAATCTTTCTAATTGATTCAAAATAAGTTATGAATGTTTCCATTCCAAACAAGTTCTGAATGCTTCCATTTCATTCTCAGCAAATTTTGAATTTTTACATTCCAAACAAGTTCAGAATATTTCTATTCCAAAAAAGTTGCGAATATTTCGTCTTCACTCTAAACAAGCTATGAATATTTTTATTCCAAACAACTTGTGAATTTTTCAATTTCATTCTAAAGAATTGTGAATGTTCATAACCTAAACTAGTTGTGAATGTTTCCATTTCAATCAAAAGAAATTGTGAATATTTTCATTCCAAACAAGTTATGAGTGTTTTTAATCCAAACCAATGGTGACTGTTTCCACTCTAAACAACTTGTGAATGTCTACATTCCAAACAAGTTATGAATGTTTACATTTCATTCTAAACAAGTTGTGAATGTTTCTATTCTGAACAAGTTGTGAATGTTTTTATTTCATTCACAGTATGTTTTTATTCTATACAAGTTGTGAATGTTTCCATTTCATTCACAACAGGCTATGAATATTTCCATTTCATTCTAAATGAGGTGTGGGTGTTTCCATTCCAAACAAGTTGTAAATGTTGTTATTCGAAACAAGTTCTGAATGTTTCCATTTCAATCTAAACGTATTGCAAATGTTTCCATTCCAAATAGGCTATTGGATGTTTCAATTCCAACTAGGTTGTTGGATGTTTCCATTTCGAACAAGTTGTGAATGTTTACATTCCATTCTAAACAATTTCTGAATATTTCCATTTCATTCTAAACAAGTTGCAAATATTTTCATTTCATTGTAAATAAGTTATGGATGTTTCTATTTCATTCCAAACAAGTTGTGAGCGTCTCCAATTCATTCAAAAGATGTTTTGAATGTTTCCATTCCAAATGAGTTGTAAATTTTTTCACTTCATTTTAAATAGTTTGTGAGTGTTTCCATTCCAAACAAGTTGTGAATGTTTCTATTCCAAAGAATATGTGAATGTTTCCATTTCATTGTATATAAGTTGTGATTGTTTACATTTCTTTCTAAACAAGTTGTGATTGCTTACGTTTCTTTCTAAACAAGTTGTGATTGTTTCCATTCCAAACAAATTGTGAATTTTTTTTTTTCATTCTAAACTAGCTGTGAATGTCTCCATTCTAAACTAGTTATGAGTGTTTCCATTCCAAACAAAACAAGTTATGAATGTTTCCATTCTAATCTAGTTGTGAATATTTCAATATCGTTCTAAACAAGTTGTGAATATTTCCTTCGCAAAGTAGTTGTGAATGTTTCTATTCTGATCAAGATGTGAATGTTCCTATTTCGAACATGTTACCCACTCCAGGGTAGTCCAATTATGGTGCCAAAATTGTGCATTTAGACTCCCAGGATTGGTAATGTTTTGTAGGCCATCAGAACACTACCCTTAGTGTGCATAACCAAGTGGCCCTCTTGGGCACTATGTAAATACATTCATATTGGTCCAACCATCACACACATATTCACATTCCATGCACACCATGGCAGCAAAGAAGGAAAACACTAGCACAAGTCTTAATCTTGGCTACCACACATTAGGCAATCTTGTTAAGTTCTAGTGGCCAGCTACTGCACCTGTAACTTCCACTAATAAACTGTATCATTCTAGCCACATAGCCCCCTGTTTTCTTTGCTCCATTATCAAGTAGAGACTTATATAAAACCAAGGAATTTTTTTTTACATCAATAGCCCAACTATGGACCAAGTTATGGATTTTTGAAGTTGGTTACAAAATTCTGACCAAATGAACAGTAACTCAGCCAACTTTGCAACGTCATATCTTTGGCAACTTTTGGACCAGAAATTCCAAATCTCAGTTAACCCTCTAGATGTTATCTAGGTGTGGTCAAAATTTCATACTAAGATTCATTCTACACAGGAAGATATATAACTTTAAGTGTAGAGTCAAAATTCTGGCAACTTTTGGACCATTTTGCCCACACAAAATTTCATAGGTGTGCAAACACTTCATTGACAAGGGGAAATCCCTCCAAGGCTATGCCATATATGTCCATTACACATAGGAAATACATTCCCTTGAATTTAACAACTTTATGTGGCCAAAAAAGAATTTACAATTAAATAGCCCATCATTCACACTTACGCAGCTTTGCACCACATCACTTACATAGACAAAACACTACTCAAATATTCACATACTTGTCCCATTTTTCATACACTACATGTACATTCATACATGCACTACAATATGTTCTTAACTCAGCTAAATATGAACCCTAAGTTACAGGAGTTCCTGAAATGCAATGGACTCCATAAACAGGATGCTGGACAGCTGCTGCACAACACAGTAAGTACCACCATTAAAATTACCAAATGTGCTCCTAAAATCCCCAAAATTTCCAGATCATAACTAGACACATGGAAGTTCATGTACCTGGAATTTCAGATTAAAAGTAAAACTAAAAAGGTTAGTTTGATGGTGATCTTTCAGCTGGACCCGAAATGACAGAATTGAGGGGAGTAAGTTTCATTGAGAAACTTAGTAAGGGTAAAATTTGGTTTCTTACGGTAATGTGATCCTTATTAAAACCTGCATCCAAAGAAACTAAAACAAAAAAACCACAGTGCATATATACAAGATATAGCAACCAAATGCAGCAGCCATTCACAACAAACAAACACATGAAATGCAGCGACAACAATAACCATAGGTTAGTCCGTAAACCATGCAATAAACTTAAATAAATCACTATGGAAGCCCTCCTCAAGCTAATGCTTGGCCTTAGGAGGATTTTAAAAGTAGTTAGTACTAACTTTGGGCCCTAGAAACCCTTCTTTCTTGCTGCCATCTTTAGCATGGTAACACTAAGGCCGAAACCTTGCCATGCTTCTTTCCTCTTAACCCATACTTGGTTCCTAGAGCTTTTTGCTCTCTTCCAAGCATGGTCTTAGCTTCATGGATGTTTGGAAATACAGTATACAATCCAGGAAACTTTAGAAAACTCTTATTTCACTGCCATCTTTGTGCACTTCACACTAGGTCACAAAACCTTCAATAAGTGCACTCCCCTCACTAAGCTTGGTTCATCAAGCTCATGGCTCTCTTCCAAGCTTAGCCCTAGCTCCATGGATTTTTGAAAATTGCAGAAAATAGTCCTTGAGAGCAAGAGAACCCTTACGTTGAGTGTATGCTGAAATTGGAGCTTGATCCTAGGTGCACCCAAGTCTTAGCACCACATAGCTTCCAATTGCCCTTTCTTGCTTTCTTTTGCCTTCAATTTTAATCTTGGAGGTATGGTGGCTATGGAAGAAGTGTGGGGGTGGAGATGCTGTGTTTTTTCTGCTGGAAGAGATCAAATGTGGGAGATAAAGACAAAGATAACCACTTATAAAGACTTTAGTGCACAGAACACACTTAATAGCCTTAGTTAAGCTTTATGTCATTTTCCTTGCTACAAGACCATGGTTTCTTAGTCTTAATTTCTTGGCCCACATTTGAATTTCTTGCCATGCTTTGGCCAGCCATCCCTTGAGTGGGATAAGTGATTTGGCCACCTAAATCACCTTAAATGAGCTTAAGGGCACAAAAGACACTTAACAAGCTTAATCTTGCTTTATGTCATTTTCTTTCTCATTAATTATGGTCTCTTTGTCTTAAACTCATTGGTACACATGTGCCCACAATTGTTGACTAAATATCAATCCTCGGCTGCCTCCCCCATGGTGGGAAAACTCCAAATTGCTCCATTTAACTTAAGTAAAAAACGTACACATCATAAGGCTTACACTAGGACACTTAGGTCCTTTATGCCTTTTTGTGTTTTCTTTGTCTTTAGTTGTCTTCCATGAGCAATTTGGTCCTCCAATAGCACTTTCATACCATTCATATACTTCTCATAACTCTCCAAATCTCTTTCTTGAGATTTTTACAATTGAGTACTCGAGTTTCCAAAATCTTACAAAAAAGTACATAGCTTGCTTGACAAACAAGCAATCCTTAAGGATTTTCTTGGGGGCCAAGTTACTAACTTGGAACACTTTTAAGGAGGTGTTGATCATGCCTTTTACCCCCCACACTTCAATAACTATGGTGAGAATTACACAATAGAATGGTTTTTAGCCATTATGACACACTTGTAATTCTACCATTTTGTGAGGTGGTAACAGAACAAGTTGTGAATGTTTCCATTTCACTCTAAACAAGTTGTGAATGTTTCCATTGCAAACTAGTTGTGAATGTTTCCATTCCAATCAAGTTGTGAATGTTTCCAATCCAAACTAGTTCTAAATGTTTCCATTTCATTATGAAAAATTTGTGAATGTTTCCATTTAAAGCAAGTTGGGAATGTTTCCATTTCATTCTAAACTAGCTGTGAATGTTTATAATAAAAACAGGTTGTCAATGTTTTGATTTTATTCTAAACATGTTGTGAATGTTTCTATTCCAATCTAATTGTGAGTGTTTCATTTTCGAACATGTTGTGAAAGTGTCTATCTCATTATAAACAATTTGTGTATTTTTCTATTCAATGCAAGTTGTGAATGTTTCCAGTTCATTCTAAACAAATTGTGAATGTTTTTATTCCAAACAAGCTGTGAATGTTTTCAATTCATCCTAAACAAATTCTGAATGTTTCCAATCCAAACAAGTTGTAAATATTTCTATTCCAAACAAGCTATGAATGGTTTAATTTCACTCTAAACAAGTTGTGAATGTTTCTATTATGAACAAGTTATGAATGTTTCCATTTCATTCTAAACAAGTTGTCAATGTTTCTGTTCCAAACTAGTTTTGATTGTTTCCTTTTCATTCAAAACATGTTGTGATGATTTGGATTCCATACTAGTTATGAATGTTTAGACCCTAAACAAGTTGTGATTCTTTCCACTTCATTATAAATAAGTTGGGAATGTTTTCATTCCATTTTAAACTAGTTGTGAATGTTCCCATTCCAAACATGTTATGAATGTTTCCATTTTATTCTAAACAAGTTGTGAATGTTTCCATTCCAAATTTGTTGTGAGTGTTTCCATTCCAAACTTGTTATAAATGTTTTCTTTTCACTCTAAACAGGTTGGGAATCTTTCTATTCCAAACATGTTTGTTAGTGTTGTGCTCAAAAGGCCAATCATGAGATGATTGTATTTTTGCAGATTGAGTCATGATATTTTATTAAGGCATTAATCTAGCAATTATGTTTGTTGTTTTGTTTCTGCGTAACTTAACAAACATAATTGTAACTCTAGAATAATGATATTCTCAAACGTCCCTAGTCTAGTATTATTGTGGAGCGGGTTGCAAAAATACATAACTACTAGCATATGTGGAGACTAATATGAGATATGTAGTCTACATATGGTTGTTAGTGTTGTGCCCAAAAAGCCAATCATGAGATGATTGTATTTTTGCACATTGAGTCATGATATTTTATTGAGGCATTAATCCAGCAATTTTGTTTGTTGTTTTGTTTCTGCGTAATGTAATAAACATAATTGTAACCCTAGAATAATGATATTCTTAAATGTCCCTAGTCTAGTATTATTGTGGAGCGGGTTGCAATAATACATAATGACTAGCATATGTGGAGACTAATATGAGATATGTAGTCTACATATGGGTACAAGTTGGAGAACTTGTGTACTGGACCGACCCACCATGAGAACACTTCATGGATCGTTGTATCAGTGTCATAAGTGATTCTCATAGTGATCATGGTATATGTAGTCCTTCGACCTAAGATCATCAAGGTTCCCTACATGTGAGTCACATACTTTGATACTTTCCTTTGTTGCTCGTAACTGAGTGAACTTGAAGGAGGTCATTGGGTATGTCACATATCATGCGGAGGGATTTGTATGATCAAGATGGGATTTGTCCCTCCTATGTAACGGGAGTGATATCTTTGGGCCCCTTGATAGAGTGAGACTTAGAAAATGCATGCCATGCTCCGATGAGTTGATATATGATATCAATGTTGTCAGTTTAAGTTGGTCTACTCGGTAATCAAGAAACCAAAGATTAGGCTATACGAGAGTGACACATTCCATGTCTCGTGCTTAGTTTTGATATCTTGGACAAAGGGACAATGGCATATATCAGTGATGATCATAAAGGTTTAGTCGATTCACCGACAATCTTGTCACTTGGGTAGCAATGATGTGTTGCTAGACACCGCTCATTGCTTATGATCATAAATGTGATTTATGATCATTGCCAACATGGCAAGAGCCTATTGGGTCACACACATAGAGCTATTTGGATCATTAGAGTGCATGGGCTAATTATTTGGGTTATGGTTTCACTTTAATTTCGTATTAATAATGGGCCAAGGAGTAGAGCCATTATTAAGCCTGAAATTAAATCCGAATTGGATTATGGTTTTGAAACCCATTAGGCCTGGAAGTTGAGTCTCACTATAAATACAACTTTTAAGTGAGAAATTCGTAGGTCTCCTTGCCCTAGCCTCCCAAAAGGACAGCCGCACTCTTCTCTTGCAATTCCTTGGAGGACGCAAGCTAGCACTGCGAGCGCAAGAGAAACGCATCTGCCGGGACGTGGTGATCCCGAGAGGCTCGTGTGGATACCATAGAGAGCCTGAACACGTCAACTGTTCAGGTTTTATGATTCGACTCTACAGTTGAGTGAGAGATCTCAACTGAAAATTAGGTATGAAATTTTTGAACACCCGGTTTACCCCGTTTCACTTGGATCCTGAAGGGTTTCGGTTAAATTCCGCTGCGCTATTTGGCTCCCGAAACCCAACAATGGTACAGGTTGGAGAACTTGTGTACTGGACTGACCCACCATGCGAACACTACATGGATCGTTATATGAGTATCATAAGCGATTCTCATAGTGATCATGGTATATGTAGTCGTTCGACCTAAGATCATCAAGGTTCCCT
Organism: Aquilaria yunnanensis; assembly: GCA_039654915.1. Taxonomy (NCBI): domain Eukaryota; kingdom Viridiplantae; phylum Streptophyta; class Magnoliopsida; order Malvales; family Thymelaeaceae; genus Aquilaria; species Aquilaria yunnanensis. The sequence goes on from CM077594.1 coordinate 73,610,700, forward strand.
ACATGTGAGTCACATACTTTGATACTTTCCTTTGTTGCTCGTAACTGAGTGAACTTGAAGGAGGTCATTGGGTATGTCACATATCATGCGGAGGGATTTGTATGATTAAGATGGGATTTGTCCCTGCTATGTAACGGGAGTGATAACTTCGGGTCCCTTGATAGAGCAAGACTTTGAAAAATGCATGGCCATGCTCGGATGAGTTGATATACGATATCAATGTCATCAGTTTAAGTTGGTCTACTCGGTAATCAAGAAACCAAAGATTGGGATATACGAGAGTGACACATTCCATGTCTCGTGCTTAGTCTTGATATCTTGGACAAAGGGACAATGGGATATATCGGTGATGATCATAAAGGTTTAGTCGAATCATCGACAATCTTGTCACTTGGGTAGCAATGATGTGTTGCTAGACACCGCTCATTGCTTATGATCATAAATGTGATTTATGGTCATTGCCAACATGGTAAGAGCTTATTGGATCACACACATAGAGCTATTTGGATCATTAGAGTGCATGGGCTAATAATTTGGGTTTTGGTTTCACAATAATTTCATATTAATAATGGGCCCAATAGTTGAGCCATTATTAAGCCCGAAATTAAAGCCTAATTGGATTAGGGCTTTGAAGCCCATTAGGCCTGGAAGTTGAGTCTCACTATAAATACAACTTCAAGTGAGAAATTCGCAGGTCTCCTTGCCCTAGCCTCCCAAAAGGACAGCCACACTCTTTTCTTGCAATTCCTTGGAGGACGAAATCTAGCACTGCGAGCGCAAGAGAAACGCATCTGCTGGGATGTGGTGGAAGCGTGGTGATCCCGAGAGGCTCGTGTAGATACCATAGAGAGTTGAACACATCAACAGTTCAAGTTTTGTGATTCGACTCTACAGTTGAGTGAGAGATCTCAACTGAAAATTAGGTATGAAAATTTTCGAACACCCGGTTTACCCCATTTCACTTAGATCCTGGAGGGTTTCGGTTAAATTTCGCTGCGCTGTTTGGCTCCCGAAACCCAACAATGTTGTGAATGTTTCCATTCCAAATTGGTTGTGAATGTTTCCATTTCATTCTAAACAAGTTGTGAACATTTATATTCCAAACAAGTTGTGAACGTTTCTATTCCAAACAAGTTGTGAACGTTTTTATTCCAAAAATGGTGTGATTGTTTCTAATCCAAACAAGATGTGAATGTTTTGATTCATTCTAAAAAGTTCTCAATCTTTCTATTCTAAACAAGTTATGCATGTTTCGATTTCATTCTAAACAAGTCGTGAATGTTTTCCATTCTAAACTAGTTGTGAATGTTTTCCATTCTAAACTAGTTCTGAATGCTTCCATTCCAAACTAGCTGTGAGTGTTTCCATTTCATTCTAAACAAGTTGTGAATTTTTGATTCCAAGCTAGTTGTGAATGTTTCCATTTCATTCTAAACAATTTTTGAATATTTTTGTTTCGTACAAGTTGTTAAAGTTTCCATTCCAAACAAGGTGTGAGTGTCCCCATTTCATTGTTAACAAGGTGTGAATGTTTCTATTTAGTTGTTAACAAGTTGTGAATGTTTCTAGTTCATTATAAACAAGTTCGGCATGTTTGCATTCCAAACTAGTTGTGAATGTTTCCGTTTCAATCTAAACATGTTGTGAATGTTTCCATTCCAAACAAGTTGTGAGTGTTTTTCTTCAAAATTAGTCGTAAGTGTTTAAATTTGATTATAAATAGGTTGTGAATGTTTCTATTGCAAACAAGTTGTGAATCTTTCAATTCCAAACTAGTTATGAATGTTTGCATTTGATTCTAAAGAAGTTGTCAATGTTTCTACTCTAAACTGGTGTGAAATTTTATACTTTAAACAAGTTGGGAATGTTCCTGTTTCACTATAAACATGTTGTGAATGTTTCTAGTACAAATAAGTTGTGAATGTTTCCATTCTAAACTAGTTGTGAAAGTTTATACTCTAAACAAGTTGGGAATGTTTATGCTTCATTCTAAATAAGTTGTGAATGTTTCTAGCACAAACAAGTTCTGAATGTTTCCATTTTCTTCTTAACAAGTTGTGAATGTTTTCATTCCAAACAAGTTGTGAATGTTTCTTTTCCAAATAGGTTGTGAATGTTTGCATTTCATTCTAAAAAAACCATGAATTTTTTTATTTCAAACACGTTGTGAATGTTGCAATTTCATTCTAAAAAAGTTATGAATGCTTCAAGTCCAAACTTGTTGTTAATGCTTCGATTTTAATATAAACAAGTTGTGATTGTTTCCATTTCTTTCTAAACAAGTTGTGAAGGTTTCTATACCAAACAAGTTGTGAATGTTTCCATTCCATTCTAAAGTTGTTGTGAATGTTTCTTTTCCAAACAAGTTGTGAATGTTTGTATTCCAAACAACTTGTGAATCTTTCCTTTCCAAACAAGTTATTAATGTTTCCATTTCATTCTAAACAAGTTATAAATGTTTACATTCTAAACTAGTTGTTATTGTTTCTATTCCAAACTTATTGTGAATGTTTCCATTTAACTCTAAACAAGTTCTGAATGCTTTCATTCCAAACTAGTTCTGAATAGTTTCATTTCACTCAAATCAAGTTGTGAATGTTTCTATTCTGAAAAAGTTGTGAATGTTTATGTTTGATTCTAAACTAGTTGTGAAGGTTTATATTTCATTCTAAATGGACTGTGAATATTTTCAATCCAAACAAGTTGTGAGTGTTTCTAATTCAAACAAGTTGTGAATGTTTACATTTCATGCTAAAAAGTTCTCAATCTTTCTACTCTAAAAAAGTTATGCATGTTTCCATTTTATTCTAAATAAGTTGTGAAAGGTTTTGCATTCCAAACTAGTTGTGAATATTTTTTATTTCAAACTAGTTGTTATTATTTCCATTTCGTTTCAAACAAGTTATGAATATTTCCATTCTAAACTGGTTGTGAGTGTTTCCACTTAATTATACACAATTTGTGAACATTTACATTTAAAACAAGTTTTGAAAGTTTCTATTCCAAACAAGTTATGAATGTTTCCATTTCATTCTAAACAATTTGTGAATGTTTCCATTCAAAATAAGTTATGAAAGTTTATATTCTGAACAAGGTGTGAATGTCTCCATTTCATTCTTAACAAGTTGTGAATGTTTCCATTCCAAGCAAGTTGTGAATGTTTCCATTTCATTCTAAATAAGTTGGGAATGTTTCCCTTCTAAACTAGTTGTGAATGTTTCTAGTTCAATCTAAACATACTGTGAATGTTTGCTTTCCAATCTGGTTGTGATTGTTTCCATTTCACTCCAAACTAGTTGTGAATATTTCTATTTCATTCCAAACAAATTGTGAATGTTTCCATTTCGAACTAGTTATGAGTGTTTTTATTCAAAACTAGTTGTAAATGTTTAAATTTTAGTCTAAACAAGTTGTGAATGTTTCTGTTCGAAAGATGTTGGGAATTTTTGATTCCAAACTAGTTATGAATGTTTCCATTTCATTCTACAAAAATTGTGAATGTTTATATTCTAAACTAGTTGTGAATGTTTCTATTCCGAACAAGTTGGGAATGTTTCAATTTCATTCTAAACAAGTTGTTAATGTTTCAATTTCCTTCTAAATAAGTTGTGAGCATTTCCACTCCAAACAAGTTGTGAATGTTTCTGTTCCAAAGAGGTTGTAGCATGTTCTGAATGTTTCTTTTCCAAAGAAGCTGTGTAGATTTCCATTTCTTTCTGAAAAAGTTGTGAATTTTTTCATTCAAAACTAGTTGTGAATGTTTTGATTTCATCCTGAAAAAGTAGTGAATGATTCCATTCCAAATTAGTTGTTAATGTTTCCATTTCATTCTAAACAGGCAGTGAATGTTTCCACTCCAAACCAGTTGTGATTGTTTATAATGTTTTCACTCCAAACTTGTTATGATTGTTTATATTCTAAACAAGTTGTGAATGTTTATACTCCAAATAAGTTATGAGTGTTTCCATTTCATTCCAAATAGCATGTGAATGCTTCCATTCCAAACTAGTTTTGATTGTTTTTATTTCATACTTGTTGTGAATGTTTCCATTTAATTCTAAAGAAGTTGTGAAAGTTTCCAACCTACAAGTTGTGAATATTTCCATTTTAATTCTAAACAAGTTGGGAAAGTTTCCAATCTACAAGTTCTGAATGTCTATATTTTATTCTAAAAAGGTTGTGAAAGTTTCCAATCCAAACAAGGTGTGGGTGTCTCTAATCAAAACAAGTTGCGAATGTTTCCATTTCATTTTAAAAATTTGTAAATCTTTTTATTCCGAACAAGTTTTGCATCTTTCCATTTCATTCTGAACAAGCTATGAATGTTTTCCATTCCAAACTAGTTGTGAATGTTTCCAATCCAAACTAGCTGTGTTTGTTTCCATTTTATTCTAAACAAGTTAGCAAAGTTTCCTTTCCAAACTTGTTGTCAATATTTTTTATTTCAAACTAGTTGTGAATGTGTCCATTTCGTTCAAAACAAGTTGTGAATGTTTCCATTCCAAGCTAGTTGTGAATGTTTCAATTTTACTCCGAATAAGTTATGAATGTTTCCATTCCAAACAAGTTCTGAATGTTTCCATTTCATTATAAACAAGCAGTGATTGTTTCCATTCTGATCTAGTTGTGAGCATTTCTATTCAAAACGAGTTCTAAATGTTTAAATTTCATTCAAAACATGTTATGGATGTTTCTATTCCAAACAGGTTGTGCATCTTTCCTTGCCAAACTAGTTGTAAATGTCTCCATTTCATTCTAAACAAGCTATGAATGCTTCCCTTCCGAATTAGTTGTGAATGTTTCTATTCCATACAAGTTGTGAATGTTCCTATTTCATTCTGAACAAGTCATGAATGTTTCTATTCCAAACAAGTTATGAATGTTCCCATTTCCTTCTGAACAAGTTGTGAATGTTTTCATTCCAAAAAATTTGTAAATGTTTCTTTTCCAAATAGATTGTGAATGTTTCCATTTCATTCCAAACAAGTTGTGAATGTTTCTATTCCAAACAAGTTGTGAATATTTCTATTTCATTCTAGAAAAGTTGTGAATGTTTTCATTAAAATAGTTGCGATTGTTTCTATTTCATTCTAAAGAAGTTGAGAATGTTTCCATTCCAAACTAGTTGTGAATGTTTCTGTTACAAACAAGTTAAGATTGTTTCCATTTCATTCTAAACAACTTGTGATTGTTTCCATTCGAAACATGTTTTCAATATTTTCATTCCAATCTTGTTTTGAATGTTTCCATTTCATTATACACATCTTGTGAAAGTTTTCATTTCACTAAAAACAAGTTGTGAAAGTTTCCATTTCATTCTAAACACATTGTGAATGTTTCCATTCTAAACAAGTTGTGAGTGTTTCTATTAGAAACAAGTTGTGGATGTTTCCATTTTATTCTAAAGAGTTGCCAATCTTTTTGTTCCAAACAAGTTGCACATGTTTCCATTTGGTTCTAAACAGGCTATGAATATTTTCCATTCCAAACTAGTTGTTAGTGTATCCAATCCAAACGAGCTATGATTGTTTCCATTTTATTCTAAACAAGTTTGGGTTGTTTCTATTGTAAACTAGTCATGAATATTTTTTGTTTCAAACTAGTTGTGAATGTTTCCATTGCAATCAAAACAAGTTGTGAATGTTTCCATTCAAAACTGGTTATGAATGTTTATGTTTCACTCTAAACAACTTGTGAATGTTTACATTAAGAAGTTCTGATAGTTTCTATTACAAAAAAGTTGTGAATGTTTCCATTTCATTATGACCAAGTTGTGAGTGTTTCCATTTGAAACTAGTTATGAATGTTTCCACTTCATTCTAAACAACTTATGAATGTTTTCATTCCAATCTAGTTGTGAATGTTTACACTCTGAACAGGTTGTGCTTGTTTCCATCACATTTTAAACAAGTTGTGAATGTTTCTATTGCAATAAAGTTATGAATGTTTCTATTTTATTCTAAACAACTTGTGAATGTTTACATTCCAAACTAGTTCTGAATGTTTTCATTCCAAACTTGTTGTAAATGTTTCCATTTCATTCTAAACAACATGTGAAAGTTTCCAATCCAAAGTAGTTGTAAATGTTTCCATTTCACTCTAAACAAATTGTAAAAGTTTCCATTTTATTCTAAACAGGGTGTGAAAGTTTATATTTCATTCTAAATAGGTTGTGAATGTTTCTATGTTAGTGTTGTGCCCAAAAGCCAATCATGAAATGATTGTATTTTTGTAGATTGAGTCATGATTTTTTATTAAGGCATTAATCCAGCAATTATCTTTGTTATTTTGTTTCTGTGTAACGTAATAAACATAATTGTAACCCTAGAATAATGATATTCTCAAATGTCCCTGGTCTAGTATTATTGTGGAGTGGGTTTCAATAATACATAACGACTAGCATATGTGGAGACTAATATGAGATATGCAGTCTACATATGGGTACAAGTTGGAGAACTTGTTACTGGACCAACCTATCATGAGAACACTACATGGATCGTTATATGAGTGTTATAAGTGATTCTTATAGTGATCATGGTATATGTAGTCCTTTGACCTAAGGTCATCAAGATTCCTTACATGTGAGTCACATACTTTGATACTTCCTTTTGTTGCTCGTAACTGAGTGAACTTGAAGGAGGTCATTGGGTATATCAGATATCATGCGGAGGGATTTGTATGATCAAGATGAGATTTTTCCTTCCTATGTAATGGGAGTGATATCTTCGGGCCCTTGGATAGAGTGAGACTTCAAAAATGCATGGCCATGCTTGGATGAGTTGATATACGATATCAATGTCATCAGTTTAAGTTAGTCTACTTGGTAATCAAGAAACGAAAGATTGGGCTATACGAGAGTGACACATTCCATGTTTCATGCCTAGTCTTGATATCTTGGATAAAGGGACGATGACATATATGAGTAATGATCATAAAGGTTTAGTCGAATCATCGACAATCTTGTCACTCGTGTAGCAATGTTGTGTTGGTAGACACCGGTCATTGCTTATGATCATAAACGTGGTTTATGATCATTGCCAAAATGGTAAAAGCGTATTGGGTCGCACACATAGAACTATTTGGATTATTAGAGTGCATGGGCTAAATATTTGAGTTATGGTTTCATAATAATTTCACGTTAACAATGGGCCTAAAAGTTGAGTCATTATTAAGCCCGAAATTAAAGCCTAATTGGATTAGGGCTTTGAAACCCATTAGGCCTAGAAGTTGAGTCTCATTATAAATACAACTTTTAGTGAGAAATTTGCAGCCTTTTGCCCTAGCCTTCCAAAAAGGATAGCCACACTCTTCTCTTGCAATTCCTTGGACGATGCAAGCTAGCATTGTGAGCACAAGAGAAACACATCTGCCAGGATGTGATGGAAGCATGGTGATCCCGAGAAGCTCGTGTGGATACCATAGAGAGCTTGAACATGTTAACTATTCAGGTTTTTGTGATTTGACTTTACAGTTGAGCGAAATATCTCAACCAAATTAGGTATGAAAATTTTTGAACACCCGGTTTACCCCATTTCACTTGGATCCTGGAGGGTTTCGGTTAAATTCCACTGCGCTTGTTTAGCTCTCGAAACCCAACATTCTATTCTAAACTAGTTATGAGTGTTTCTATTCCAAACAAGTTATGAATGTTTCCATTTATTATAAAAAGTTGTCAATCTTTTTATTCCAAACCAGTTGTGCATGTTTCCATTTGATTTTAAAAAAGCTATGAATATTTCCCATTCCAAACAAGTTGTGAATGTATCTAATCTAAACTAGCTGTGATTGTTTCCATTTTATTCTAAACAAGTTGTGGATGTTTCCATTGTGAACTAGTCATGAATATTTTCTATTTCAACTCTTTATGAATGTTTCCATTTGAAACTGGCTGTGAATGTTTCCATTTCACTCTGAACAATTCATGAATGTTTATATTCAAAACAAGTTATGATAGTTTCTATTCCAAAAAGTTGTGAATGTTTCCATTTCATTTTGAGTTGTGAATGTTTCCATTCTGAACTTGTTGTGAATGTTTCCACTTCATTCTAAAGAAGTTATGAATATTTTGATTCTAATCTAGCTGTGAATGTTTATACTTCGAACAAGTTGTCCTTGTTTCCATCACATTCAAAACAAGTTCTGAATGTTTCTATTACAGACAAGTTATAAATGTTTTCCTTTCATTTTAAACTAGTTATGAATGTTTTAATTTTATTCTAAACAACTAGTGAATGTTTACATTCCAAACTAGTTTTGAATGTTTCCATTCCAAAATTCTTGTAAATGTTTCCATTTTATTCTAAACAAGTTGTGAATGTTTCTAATCCAAAGTAGTTGTGAAAGTTTCCACTTCACTTTAAACAAGTTATGAAAGTTTCCATTTCATTCTAAATAGGTCATGAATGTTTATATTTCATTGTAATCAAGCTTTGAATGTTTCTATTCTAAAAATGTTGTGAGTGTTTCTATTCCAAACTAGTTGTGAATGTAGCTAGTCCAAAATAGTTGTGATTGTTCCCATTTTATTCTAAACAAGTTGCAAATGTTTCCATTGTAAACAAGTCATGAATATTTTCCATTTCAAACTAGTTGTGAATGTTTCCATTTCATTCAAAACATGTTGTGAACGTTTCTATTTGAAACTGGTTGTGACTGTTTCCCTTTCACTCTAAACAATTTATGAATGTTTACATTCGAAACAAGTTTTGATAGTTTATATTCCAAACAAGTTGTGAACATTTCCAATTCAATATGAACAAGTTGTGAGTCTTTCCACTTCATTCTAGACATGTTATGAATGTTTCCATTCCAATATAGTTGTGAATGTTAATACCCTGTACAAGTTGTGCTTGCTTCCATCACTTTTTAAACAAGTTGTGAAAGTTTCCCTTTCATTCTAAACTAGTTTTGAATGTTTCTATTCCAAACAAGTCGTGAATGTTTCCATTTTATTCTAAACAACTTGTGAATGTTTACAATCCAAACTAGTTTTGAATGTTTCCATTCCTAAATTTTTGTAAACATTTGCATTTCATTCTAAACAAGTTGTGAATGATCCAAAGTACTTGTGAATGTTTCCATTTCACTCTAAACAAGTTGTGGATGTTTCCATTCCAACAAGTTGCTACAATTTCCATTTCATTTTAAACAAGTTTTGAATGTTCCCATTCAAAACAAGTTGTGAATGTGTGAATTTCGTACTAAACAGGTTGTGAATGTTTTCATTTGAAACAAGTTATGAGTGTTTCTATTCCAAACAAGTTGTAAATGTTTTCATTTCAATCTAAAAAGTCATCATTCTTTCTATTCCAATCAAGTTGTGCATGTTTTCATTTCATTCTAAAGAGGTTGTAAATTTTTTCTATTGCAAACTAGTTCTAAATGTTTCCAATCCAAACTAGTCGTGAATGTTTTCAGTTTATTCTAAACAAGTTGTAAAGTTTCCATTCCATGCTAGTCATGAATATTTTCAATTTCAAACTATTGGTAAATGTTACCATTTCATTCAAAAGAAGTTGTGAATATTTCCATTTCATTCTAAACAATTGGTGAATGTTTACATTCCAAACAAGTTGTGAATGTTTCCATTTCATTCTAAACAAGTTGCGAATGTTTTTATTGGAAGCATCTTTTGAATGTTTGCCTTTCCTTCTAAAGAAGTGGAAAATGTTTCCATTCCAAACTAGTTGTGAATGTTTCCATTCCATTTCAAACAAATTGTGACTATTTTGAACTAGTTGTGAAGGTTTCCATTTCACTCCAAAAAAATTGTGAATGCTTCAATTCCAAACAACTCATGAATGTTTCCATTTCATTCTAAACAAGTCGTGAATGTCTCCGTTCCTAACTAGTTGTGAATGTTCCTACTCCTAACATGCTATGAATGGATGCATTTCATTCTAAACAAGTTGTGAATGTTTTCATTCGAAACTTGTTGTGAATGTTTCAATTTTATTCTGAGCAAGTTAAAATATTTCCATTCTAGACTAGTTGTGAATGTCTCTATTCCAAATATGTTGTGAATGTTTTTATTTCATTTTAATCAAGTTGCGAATGTTTCTATTTCATACAAATTGTGAATATTTCCAGTTCATTCTAAAAGGTTGTCAATCTTTTTTTTCCAAACAAGTTGTGCACGCTTCCATTTGATTTTAATCAAGCTATGAATGTTTTCCATTCTAAACTCATTGTGAATGTTTCTAATCCAAACTAGTTGTGATTGTTTCCATTTTACTCTAAACAAGTTGTGGATGTTTCCATTGCAAACTTGTCATGAATATTTTTCCTTTCAAAGTAGTTTTGAATGCTTGGAATTCATTCAAAATTTTTTTGAATGTTTCCATTCCAAACTGGATGTGATTGTTTTCATTTCACGCTGAACAATTTTTGAATGTTTATAGTTAAAACAAGTTGTGAAAGTTTCTATTCCAAATAGCTTGTGAATGTTTCCACTTTATTCCAGATAAGTTGTAAATGTTTTCATTCCAAACTAGTTGTTAATGTTTCCACTCCATTCTAAACAACTTATAAATGTTTCCATTCCAAACTATTTGTGAATGTTTATACTCCGAACAAGTTGTGCTTGTTTCCATCTCAATCTAAACAAGTTGTGAATGTTTCTTTTTCATTCTAATCCAGTAGTAAATGTTTCTGTTCCAGACAAGTTCTGAATGTTTTCATTTGATTCTAAAAAACTTGTCATTGTTTCCATTCTAAACTAGTTTTGAATGTTTCCATTCCACACTTGTTGTAAATGTTTCCATTTCAATCTAAACAAGTTGTCAATGTTTCTAATCCAAACTAGTTGTGGTTTCCATTCCACTCTAAACAAGTTGTGAATGTTTATTTTTCATACTAAACAAGTTTTGGATGTTTCCATTCCAAGCATGTTGTGAGTGTTTTTATTTCAAACAAGTTGTGAATGTTTCCATTTCAATCCAAAAAGTTGCCAATCTGTCTATTCCAAGCAAGTTGTGCATGTTTCCATTTCACTTTAAACAAGTTATGAATGTTTTTCATTCCAAACTACTTCTAAATGTTTCTAATCCAAACTAGTTGTGAATGTTTCCTCTTCATTCTAAACGAGTTGTGAAGGTTTCCATTCCAAACCAATCATGAATATTTTCTAATTCAAACAAGTTAGGAATGTTTTCATTCCATTCAAAATAAGTTGTGAATGTGTTCACTTCAAACTAGTCGTGAATGTTTCTATTCCAAACAAGTTGTAAATGTTTCCATTACCTTCTAAACAAATTGTGAATGTTTCTATTCCAAGCATGTTGTGGATGTTTCCTTTTCATTCTAAAGAAGTTGAAAATGTTTCCATTCCAAACTAGTTGTGAGTGTTTCTATTTTAATGAAAACAAATTATAAAATCTTCCATTCTGAACTTGTTATGAATGTTTCCATGTCACTCCAAAAAAATTGTTAATGCTTCTTGATGATGCACCTTCCTTAGTAAACGATCTGAAGGTCCGAAAGTTTGGTTCGTTGCACGAGTACACTTTGACAAAGGAAGCGTGAAGACCTGTAAAAGATACTTCGATGCTCAAGTCAATAATGATTCTGGTGTGGTGCAAATACCAAGGAAAGTGATCTCATACCTGAAATGTGATCATGAATGCCTTTATATAGGCTTTTGGGATAGTGTGCATTGAGATTTAGAACCATTAGATGGAGTGGTTATCTCTTGAACCGTTAGAACTAGGACATTTATCCTTTGTGATCAGATTGGGCTTAAAACTTTCAATGAGCCTAATTTTTTTAAGATGATGTTTAGGCCTAATGGGGGCCTAATCTTTTGATATGGGTACCACCATTTGCCCCCTAGCCTCAACAGGGCACAATAGAGCTCTAGTAGAGGCTTATGATACTTTTTAATTTCTAGCAAAGGGAAGATAAATAACCTTTTTAAAGGTATTTCTATTTTAGGACAATGTTTTTGGGATATCCCCCATGAAGAAATATTTCTAAAAATCATAATTTTTTAGAAATATTTCTAAAAGTTCTTTTTTGGAAATATGTTTAAAAAAATACTTTTTTAGAAATAAATTTTTAAAATAAAAAGTTTCACTCGGAAAATATACCGCTGCCTGGAGCCTTTCATTTCTGTTCTGCAATCGCGGATCTACCGTCACCAAGTTTTCTTATAATTTTGCAGATCTACCGCCGCCTTTTTTTTTTATCATCACCACTACTCTTTGGGGAATAGATTGACTATTGCCACCTTGTTTCCCCTTTGGCTGACTCCTATCGTCTCCTTGCCTTAAGGCAGAGGCTGATCGCCGTCACCTCATTCCTTCACCACCTTTGACTGACTACCGTCGCCTCTTTTCTTAAGGTATGGGTTGACCACCATTGCCTCATTTCTTCACAACCTCTGGCTGACTATCATCGCCTCTTTTCTTAAGGTATGGGCTGACCACCATAACCTCATTTCCTCACTTATCTGGCCGACTACTGTCACCTCTCTTCTTAAGGCATGGGCTAACTACCATCACCTCATTTCCTCACTACTTTTAGCAGACTACCATCGCCTCTCTCCTTAAGGTATGGGCTGACCACTGCCGTGTCATTTCTTCCCTACTTCTGGTTGACTACTGTTGCTTTTCCTCTTAAGGTATAGGCTGACAATTGTCGCCTAATTTCCTCACATCTTCGGCTGACTACCGTCACCTCTCTTAAAAAGCCATGGGCTAACTACCGTCACCTCATTTCATCAATACTTCTGGTTGACTTCCATCGCCTATCTTCTTAAGGCATGGGCTGACGACCGTCGCCTAATTTCCTCACTACTTCTGGCTAACTACCGTCGCCTCTCTTCTTACGGTATGGGCTGACCACCGTCACCTCATTTCTTGACAACTTCTGGCTAACTATCGTCACCTCTACAGTTAAGGCATGGGCTAACTACCGCTGCCTCATTTTTTCACTACTTCTGGCTGAGTGCCGTCACCTCTCTTCTTAAGGCATAGGCTGACCACCGTCGCCTCATTTTTATTTTACTTTGACCGCTGCCACCTTGTTTTGACTGCTGCCACCTAATTTTGACTACCTCCATAAGAGCTTTTTCTTATAACCAGTGTTATACCTTTTAAAATAGTTATTTAATGCCTTCCAATGTATTAAATGACCTAGGAGACTGTTTGTTTGTTTTCTTTCCCTATAAAAGGTAGAGGACGTTGCCCTTATTCTTCACTTTGGTCGTTGAAGCTGGTACTTCTCCTAGTAGGTATGTCTTCTTCCTTTGACATGTTATTTTCATGAAGCGGTGGTAGTGAAAGTTCTTCGATAAGCCCTTCTGAGGTCACGAGGGACACTATATTAGACCCTGTTACTAGTGTTGGGGCAGTCCCTTTCGAGCTCCTAGATATACCATATGGTGTCGCTATTCCTTTGCACTTAGTAACTATCGCTAATCCAGGTAACTTTATTCCACTCTCAGATGAAACGAGAGAGGTACTCGACAGGAAAGCTAGATTGGGTAAGTTGAAGGTTAGGAAAGGGTTTGGAAAGCTAATGTGTGACCAAGAAGAAGAATTTTCTAACCCTCAAACCTAATTGGGAGGGCCTGTTAGATCACTGAGATGTCACCTTTTCCTTAGAGTACTGGTAGGTTGACTTTCTTTGTTGTTTCTGCAACATACCTTTTTCTTATGAAATTCATTTACTTTCTCTTGGCAATCGATTTGATGTCACCCTTGCTAATGGATTTTTTCCCTTCTACTACGATCAATTCAAAGTTGGATTCTCCTTACTGTCTTCCTCATTTATCTTGGATCTCCTAATCTATTTTTTGATTCCCTCTTTTCAGTACTCTCCAAATAGTTAGAGGTACATAATATGTTTTCTTGTTGTTACTAAGAATCTTGGTATAGAGCCCTCTGTGCCCCTATTTAGGTCATTTTTCTGTCTTCAATCCGTCCAAGGTGGCTAGTATGCATTTTACCCAAAAAGCCCTCCTATTACTTGTGGATTTATTAACATTAAAGGTTGGAAAGGTAGGTTCTTTTTACTTAAGCCGAGGGATGGGGCTTGGCCATTTCCTACCGAGGCATAGGTTTTTAATGTCTATGAGAAGGAAGATCTCAACAAAATTGTTCCCTCTCAATGTTTCGAAGATAAGGAGTTGTCATTCAAATTGCTTAGGGAGGTGGTGGGCGATAATGCCCGTGCCCGCACTGATGGATGTCTAACACAGAGTTCTTGTCAACTCATGGTGTATACTACTTTCTTCCATTAACCACTTTTTCTTAATTGTCACCTTATTCTCTCCTTTTTTCCTTAACAGCTTTTGGTGTTCCTCGCTCTGAAGAGGACTTCTCTCTGTTAACTTGGATGAAAATGAAGAAGTAGAAAATAGAAGCCAAGGCTTTTATTAAGAGGCTTTTGTGCATGCTAAGTCTGTTGAGAAGCCTCAAACCTCTTTTGAGGTTCCTCCCTTTCCCTCCGTTGTTTAGGCGACCGCCGCTCCTTCTGCCCCCACCACTCCTTCTGCCCCCACCGCTCCTCTGGTTGGGGGGGAAGGGTAAAACAAAGAAGTCGAGCTCCTCTGTTCATTCTCCTGACATTGTGGCACTATTAGAGATGGTTGGAGTGCTCCATGTAGATGCAGTTATTCAATCTTTTGCTTCCTTTGCTAGCCTAATAGCTAACGTCATTCAACATGACTTTCAGGTTCCTTTATCTACTCGTTTCTCTTTACTTTCTAGTTCTGAACTTGCTTGTATGAAAGCACTGACTTTTCTTTTTTTGCTATGTGCAGGTTCTTACTGGCTCACTTGCTCTTTATAAGCGTGCCAAGGCTCTGGATGCCCATAACATTGAGGTTCAAGAGATAGAGAGAAAGTTGACAGAGTCATTCAAGGAACTTCAACGACTAAGTTCATGGGAAAAGAAAATGAAGATTTGTGAGGGTCAACTTGAGAAGCAATTGGGCAAGGCCCAGGATTCTTTAACATCTAAAGAAGAGGATCTTGCAACCTAATCAGAGGAATTGAAAGGTGCTTGTGCTTCCTTGTTTCTTAAGGAACAAGAGCTGAATAAGGCCTTTTCCAATGTTAAGGGTGCCTATCTTGAAGGCATCAATGATTTCAGGAAGGCGTTGTCTCATGTTTACCAAGGAATCGATTTATCTTACCTGTCGCACCTTCTTGACATTTTAGATGGTGATGGTCACCTAGCATTGGACTAGATGAACCTTTATGACCAACTTCTAGAAGGATTGTGTGGACCCTTTTTGACTGGTCATATTCCTATCGTTGGTGAAAGTCATTTGAAGAAAAGAAAAGTAGGTCGAGGCCAGACCGCTGGGAAGTCATTAAAGGTTCTCCAATTTGTTCATTCCAGCTCTCATGCTACCCCAGCTGGGTATTTGGTGCAGGGTGAAGATGCTGAGGACTTCAATGAGAATTGACATGGTAGTTCTCACTATTTTCTAATAATGTAGTTGGCTTTTATCTTTGGATTTCATCTAATTGTGCCCCGACTGTTGTTTTTCTTGAAGACTTATGACTCTTCTTTTTATCTTTTAATGCTTTACATCTTCTCTACTTTGTTTACCACCTTTGGGCTTTTTATATTGTGTTTACCTTATCTCAAGGTGTGCATTTTCGTATGTGATACTATGTCTTGAATGCACTTCATCTTATTGATAATATTTTTTTAGTACATCGACATTCCACATTCTTGGTACTTCCATACCATCTAAGTGTTTAAGTCTATATGCCCCCCTTTTCCGGTGACTTTTTTGATAACATAATCTCCCTCCCATCATGGATTGAACTTTCCTCTGTTCAATTCCTACCGAGAGGCTTCTGCTTGATGCAACACCAAGTCTCCTTCCTAGAAGTGTCTTGGCTTGATCTTGGAGTCATAACACTTTGTCACTTTTTCTTTATAAACGGAAGTCCTTATTTCAGCAGCCTCCCTGAGCTTATCCAACACATCTACGTTTATCCTCAGCTCTTCATCTTTTGCCTCTTCATTGAAATGAAGAACCCTATAGCTAGGGAGGCTGATTTCCACTGGTACTATAGCCTTAGTGCCATATGTTAAACGAAAAGGTATTTCTCATGTAGAAGTTTTATATGTTGTTCGATGAGCCCAAAGAACTTTTGGGATCAAATCAACACACGCTCCAAGGGCTTGGTCTAGCTTCTTCCCTAAAGCTTCAAGAATGGGTCTATTAGTGAGTTCCACAGGGCCATTGGATTGTCGCCTCACTACCGAGGTTCTGTAGTGGATGATATTTAGTTCATCTAGGAACTTGAAAAACCTTTTTCCTGTTAGTTGTGTGCCATTGTTAGTGACAATCTCCCGTGGGATGCCAAATCTACATATTATTTGTTGCCATACAAAGTCCTTTGTCTCCTGCTCTCTAATTTTTGCTAGGGCCTTTGCCTCGATCCACTCAGTGAAGTAATCAATGGCAACTATCAAGTATTTCCACCCCCCCAAGCAAGCGCAAATGGTCTAACGATGTCCACCCCCCATTTTGCAAAGGGCCATGCCGTACTGATTGGAGTCATTTGTTCCCCATGTTTTTTTGATACTGTGCCAAACCTTTGACATTTGTCACTTTTCTTGACAAACTTGGCTGCATCATCTATTAACGTAGGCCAATAATATCCCTGAAGGATGAGTTTTCTGGTTAAGTTCCTAGCACCAATATGGTTCCCATAAATGCCTTCATGAGCTTTTCTTAGCGCATAATTAGCCTCGGATAGGTAAAACTTAGTGGCCTTTCTTCCTAGCTTGGTTGCCTCCTTAGGGTCCTCTGGGAGTTGGCCTATAGACAAGTAACTCCTTATTAGGTGCATCCATCCCATATTTTCACTTTGTGAGATGGCCATGACTATACTTTCAAAAATACTTGGCTTTTCAATAGCATCAATGTGAGTATATGTGGGTGCTTCAAATGCTAAAGCAACTCTAGCTAGAGCATCTGCTTGACTATTTTCAATCCGCGGGATATTTTCAATGGTCACCTTTTTGAATGTTGCCATCATATTTTTTAGTGCCTCATGGTATTTAATCATTGTGGGTACCTTGGTTTTATAGTTTCCTTGAGCTTGTTTGGTGACTATTTGAGAATCATTTCGGAGTCTTACCTCCTTTATTCCTAGGTTCTTGTATATTCATAGTGCTGCGATGGCCGCTTTATACTTTGTTTCATTATTTGTGGCCTTAAAATTAAGCTTGAAAGCATGGTCTATCCTTACCCTATCTAGGCTTACTAGGACTATTTCAATGCCACACCCTCTAAAACTGGATGAGCCATCCCTTTGTGGTATCCATTCTCCTATCACCTCTGTGGTTTGGTGAGGAGTGCACTCAGAGATAAAGTGAACCAATGCTTGTGATTTGATATTTAGTCGGGGGACATATTTGATGTCAAACTCGATGAGCTTCATGTTCCATTTTTTAAGTCTTCCTGATAATTCTAGCTTTCCTATGATTTGCCGCAATGGATATGAAATAGGCACAATTCTGGGATGAGAGTGAAAGTGAAAGTATGATCGAAGCCTTCTTGCTGCAGTGATGGGCATCGGTATTATTTTCTCAAATTTAGGATGTTTTGGCTCTGCCCTTTAAAAGACTCAATTAACAAAGTATACTGGGTTTTGGGTTCCCTGTTCTTCCTAGATGAGGGTTGCCGCCCTTGTTTCTTGAGTAACTGATAAGTAACATATAAGGGGTTCGCCTATCCATGGGCTCTTAAGGATAGGCAGGGAACCTAATTCACCCTTAATTTGGTTGAAGGCTTTTTGACATTCTTCATCCCACAATGGAGGTAAATTCCCTTTCTTTTTTAGTATGCGCAAGAATGGGAGGCACTTCTTGGCTGATCTTACCAGGAACCTTCGGATGGGTTTCGGGAGCCAAACAGCGCAGCGGAAGTTAACCGAAACCCTCCAAGATCCAAGTGAAATGGGGTAAACCGGGTGTTCGAAAATTTTCATACCTAATTTTCGGTTGAGATCTCTCACTCAACTGTAGAGTCGAATCACAAAACCTGAAAAGTTGATGTGTTCAGGCTTTCTATGGTATCCACACGAGCCTCTCGGGATCACCATGCTTCCACCACGTCCCGGCAGATGCGTTTCTCTTGTGCTCGCAGTGCTAGCTTGCGTCCTCCAAGGAATTGCAAGAGAAGAGTGTGGCTGTCCTTTTGGGAGGCTAGGGCAAGGAGACTTGCGAATTTCTCACTAGAAGTTGTATTTATAATGAGACTCAACTTCCAGGCCTAATAGGTTTCAAAGGCCTAATAGGTTTCAAAGCCCTAATCCAATTAGGCTTTAATTTCGGGCTTAATAATGGCTCAACTATTGGGCCCATTATTAATATGAAATTATTGTGAAACAAAAACCCAAATTATTAGCCCATGCACTCTAATGATCCAAATAGCTCTATGTGTGCGACCCAATAGGCTCTTACCATGTTGGCAATGATCATAAATCACATTTATGATCATAAGCAATGAGCGGTGTCTAGCAACACATCATTGCTATCCAAGTGACAAGATTGTTGATGATTCGACTAAACCTTTATGATCATCACCGATATATGCTATTGTCCCTTTGTTCAAGATATGAAGACTAAGCACGAGACATGGAATGTGTCACTCTCGTATAGCCCAATCTTTGGTTTCTTGATTACCGAGTAGACCAACTTATACTGATGACATTGATATCATATATCAACTCATCCGAGCATGGCCATGCATTTTTCTAAGTCTTACTCTATCAAGGGGCCCGAAGATATCACTCCCGTTACATAGGAGGGACAAATCCCATCTTGATCATACAAATCCCTCCGAATGATATGTGACATACCGAATGACCTCCTTCAAGTTCACTCAGTTACGAGCAACAAAGGAAAGTATCAAAGTATGTGACTCACATGTAGGGAACCTTGATGATCTTAGGTCGAAGGACTACATATACCATGATCACTATGAGAATCACTTATGACACTCTTATAATGATCCATGTAGTGTTCTCATGGTGGGTCGGTCCAATACACAAGTTCTCTAACTTGTACCCATATGTAGACTACATATCTCATATTAGTCTCCACATATGATAGTCGTTATGTATTGTTGCAACCCGCTCCACAATAATACTAGACCAGGGATGTTTAAGAATATCATTATTCTAGGGTTACAATTATGTTTGTTAAGTTACGCAGAAACAAAACAACAAACATAATTGCTGGATTAATGCCTTAATAAAATATCATGACTCAATGTGCAAAAAATACAATCATCTCATGATTGGCATTTGGGCATAATACTAACACCTTCCAAGGGTTGTGATCCTTCCTGCTAATTTCTGCACACCTCTAATGTCCTTGGGTTGGGCCATGTCAAGTACTGCTTTTACCTTTTCTAGGTTGGCCTCTATGCCTCGATGAGTGACCCTGTCGCCTAGGAATTTTCCTGAGCTTACCCGAAAAGCACACTTGGCTGGGCTAAGTTTCATCTTATATTTATACAAGGCATTAAAGGTTTCCTTTTGGCCTGCAATATGATCTTGTCTTCACTTGGTCTTAACTAGCATGTCATCTACATAGACCTCAACATTTCTGCAGATTTCCTCTTCGAAAATTTTGTTCATGAGCCTTTGGTAGGTAGCCCTGGCATTCTAATAAAGCAAAATAGACCTTGTTCTGTCGTGAAGGTAGAGTGGATTTCATCATCTTGATGTATTCGAATTTGGTTATAGCCACCAAAGGCATCCATGAAGCTAAGCATGTCGTGAGATGCCGAGGCGTCAACCATAGCATCAATTTGAGGCAAGGGGCAACAATCCTTAGGACATCCTTCATTAAGGTTTGTAAAGTCATTACACATTCGCAACCATCCGGTGGTCTTTGGGACCATTACAACATTACATACCCAATCTGGATATTTGACTTCCTTTATGAAGTCGGTAGTTAGGAGCTTCTCTACCTCTACCTTAGCAGCTGCTTTCCTTTCGGGTCCAAGATTCTTCTTCTTCTGCTAAACTGGGTGCCTACTTGGCATGATGTTAAGTTTGTGGGTAATGACCTC
Source organism: Aquilaria yunnanensis (assembly GCA_039654915.1). NCBI lineage: Eukaryota > Viridiplantae > Streptophyta > Magnoliopsida > Malvales > Thymelaeaceae > Aquilaria > Aquilaria yunnanensis. The sequence continues at coordinate 73,630,756 of CM077594.1, forward strand.
TCAGTCAATTCCTGGCATGTCTTTTGCTGACTAAGCAAAGACATCACAGTTGTCTTTGAGGAAGGCAATCAACTCTTCTTCCTCTTCTTTGCCGAAGGTAGTTCCTACCTTGGTCTTCTTGCTAGGGTCTGCATCATTGAGGATTATCTCTTTCATTGCCTTCACGGGTGTTCCTCTTTTTTCCTTCTCTTGGGTTCGCATATCTAGGTTATCAGAACAGTGCAACCAAGTGATTGCCGAGATTGTCTCTACTATGCTGAGGGAGATAATTGTCATTCCTTCTTTGGTTGGGAGGGTTATCTCTAATGTTTTGGGCCTGATATGGATGTCAAATTCTTGCATAGTGTAGAATCCAATCAAACCATTGTAGGTTGCAGGTGCATCAATGATCTCGAACTTGACCATCTTTGTAACTTCCTTCTTCTCTCCAATCCCAAATGTTACTGGAAGCACAACCTCCTCCACTATTGGTAGAGGCTCATTTCCTGGTCCCTTGATTTGATGATGGTGAGGCTTGATCCTTGCTTTGTCGAACATTATTCTTTCGATAGTAGACTAGTAGAGAATGCTAGGAGGTGCTCCCGCATCTAGTAGAAGCTTTTTAACTCTGTACCTGGCTATTACTACATCGAGAATAAGTCCTAAGGTTCTATGAGTGATTAAGGATCCTGGAGCAACATGTTCCTTTCCTTTTTCAGAGATAACCTTATTAGCAATATGATGGATTATTGCTTTTGTTGACTTGTTGTTATTGTTACCCACTCCGGGTAGTCTAGTTATGGTGCCAAAACTGTGCATTTAGACTCCCAGGATTGGTAATGTTATGTAGGCCATTAGAACACTACCTTTAGTGTGCATACCCAAGTGGCCCTATTGGGCACTATGTAAATACATGAATATTGGTCCAACCATCACACACATATTCACATTTCATGCACACCATGGCAGCAAAGAAGGAAAACACTAGCACAAGTCTTAGTTTTGGCTTCCACACATTAGGCAATCTTGTTAAGTTCTAGTAGCCAGCTACTGCACCTGTAACTTCCACTAATAAACTGTATCATTCTAGCATCATACCCCCCTATTTTATTTGATCCATTATCAAGTAGAGACTTAGAGCAAACCAAAGAATTTTTTTTTACATCAATAGCCCACCTATGGACCAAGTTATGGATTTTTGAAGTTGGTTACAAAATTCTGACCAAATGAACAGTAACTCAGCCAACTTTGCAACGTCATATCTTTGGCTACAAGGCTCTAAATCTAGAAATTCTAAAGCCCAGTTAACCCGCTAGATTTCCTCTAGCTGTGAAAAAAATTTCATACCAAGTTTTATTCTGCACAGGAAGATATTAAACTTTAGGTCCAGAGTCAAAATTCTGGCAACTTTTGAACCATTTTGCCCAACCAATTTTTCCAAATCATGCAAACACTTCATTCACAAGGGGGAAGCCTTCCAAGGCTATCCCATATATGTCCATTACATATAGGAATTACATTCCCTTTATTTTAACAACTTTATGTGGCCAAAAAAGAATTTACAAGTAAGCAGCCCATCATTCACACTTAGGCAGCTTTGCACCACATCACTTACATAGCCAAAACATTATTCAAATGTTCACATACTTGTCTCATTTTACATACACTACATGTACATGCGTACATGCACTAAAAAATGGTCTTAACTCAGCTAAATACACACCCTAAGTTACAGGAGTGCCTGAGACACAATGGACTCCAGAACAGGATGCTGGACAGCTGCTGCACAACACAATAAGTACCACCATTAAAAATACCAAATGTGCTCCTAAAATCACAAAAATTTCCAGATCACAACTAGACATATGGAAGTTCATTTATCTGAAATTTCAGATCAAAACTCAAACCAAAAAAGTTAGTTTGAAGGTGATCTTTCTGCTGGACCTGAAATGACAGAATTGAGGGGAGTAAGTTTCATTGAGAAACTTAGTAAGGGTAGCACTTGGATTCAATAGGCAATGTAACCATCATTAAAACATGCATCCAAACACACTATACACAAAAACCACAATGCATATAAACAAGATATAGCAACCAAATGCAGCAGCCATTCACAACCAACAAACACATGAAATGCAGCAGCAACAATAACCATAGATTAGTCCATAAAACACATAATAAACATAACCAAATCACTATGGCAGCCCTCCTCAAGCTAATGCTTGGTCTTAGGAGTATTTTAACAGTATTTAGTACTAACTTTGGGCTCTAGAAACCCTCACTTCACTGCCATCATTGTGCACTTCACACTAGGTCACAAAACCTTCAATAAGTGCACTCCCCTCACTAAGCTTGGTTCATCAAGCACATGGCTCTCTTCCAAGCTTAGCCCTAGCTCCATGGATGCTTGAAAATTGTAGAAAATAGTTCATGAGAGCAAGAGAACCCTTACCAAAGTGGGTAGGCTAAAAATCAAGCTTGATCCTTGAAGTATCCAAGAAATAGCTCTAGTTTGGTTCCAATTGCTTCCTTTTGCCTTCAATTTCAATCAATTGCAAGTTTGAAGGTGTGGTGGCTATGGATGAAGTATGGATGTGTTCTTGGGATGGGGGAGGACGAAAATGAGAGAGGGATAAGTGATTTGGCCAATAAAATGGCCTTAAATGAGCTTAAGGGCACCAAAACACACTTAACAAGCTTAACCTTGCTTTATGTCATTTTCCTTCTCACTAATTATGGGTTCTTTGTATTAAAATCATTGGTACACATGTGCCCAAAATTTTTTACTAATTATCAAGTCTTGGCTGCCTCCCCCGTGGTGGGATAATCCCAAAATTTCACCCTTAGACTTAAGTCAAAAGCTTGAACACCTTAAGGTTTACAGTAGGACATTTAGGTCCATGTTGCCTTTAGTGTTTCCTTTGTCCAAACTTGTCTTCCATGAGTAATTTGGTCCTCCAATAGCACTTTCATACCATTTATATCCTTCCCATTACTCTCCAAGTCTCTTTCTTGAAAGTTTTGTAATTGAGTACCCGAATTTCCAAAACCTTACAAAAAAGTCCATAGGTTGCTTGACAAACAAGCAATCCTTAAGGCTTTTCTTGGGGGCCAAGTTACCAACTTGGAACACTTTTAAGGAGGTGTTGATCATACCTTTTACCCCTCACACTTCAATCACTATGGTGAGAATTACACAATATAATGATTTTTAGCCATTATGACACACTTGTAATTCTACCATTTTGTGAGATGGTAATAGTTATAGTGGTCCTTCTTGGTTATCTCTATCCCAATGTCATCTTTCTTCTTAAATTTGGAGTCTTCCTTACAAGCATCATTGCTGTAATCTCCATAGCGTCTGATGTACTTGTTGAGCTTCCCCTCTTTAATCAATTTTTCAATTTGCTCCTTGAGCAATCTACAATTGTCGGTCTCATGCCCGAAAGTCTTGTGAAATTCACAATAGTGGTCTGCTCTGGGGCCTATCTACTCGCTTTTCTTGGCTTCTGGCCACTTAAGATGCTTTTTATCTTGGGTAGCATGAAGAATAACTGTTCTTGGGGCTGTGAGTGGTGTGAACTTATTCTTTCCCAACTTTCACCTGTGTACTCCCTCTGAGAGGAGTCATGATGTGGCCATGATCTCCCGTCATGCC